>OX459028.1:194574426-195789010 GCA_949775025.1 Tricholauxania praeusta
GATAAAATATAGTAATGAGAAGGATAGATATTTGATATTAGGAAACTTTTAGTCAGGAAACAGACTATGTATGTTGAAAAAGTTAGAGTAAAAACTTTGCGATCACATAAGTATTCAGCTAAGTTTTTGTATTAGTTTTGCATATTCTAATTCTTTGAGAGACTGATAGTATGTGCATCGGAAAGTCGTCCAAACTTGTTATTATTGGCCAAATGAAAGAGTCACTGAAAAAACTATTACATTAAATGTTATCTGAAAAATGGTCCAAAATCTTTAATAATCTAATACAATTTACAATATCTATGTACAATTTGGTTAACATTTTAGTATTTTGAGTTCAATGCCATGAAAAATGAAAAAAATATATGTTTTCGAGCCATCTCATTTATTTTTCAATAATTTTTCTCCTTTTTTAGGAAATTATTTTTTAATTTTATGGCCTATTTTCTTATTTTTAAAGCTTAGAATTTTTTAGATATTTTACTACCACCACCACCATGGGTGGTTCTGGAAAGCAATTAAAAACTGTAGTAAAAAGTTATAAGTGTGTACTATAGAAACAGAATAATACTTTCTTTGATCCAATACAGTTCATGAAAAAGCTATAAAACGCTGTAAATAACTTCTTTAATTACAAAATCCTGAAGAGACAATTTAATGCCTTGTTAATTCAAACAACTCAATTGAGTCTTGAGATGGACGATAAATCAGTTTGCTAAATCACAAAAGGAATCATCCAATTAACAATGCAACTGGAAAATAGGATAATAGTTTTAAGGAACTGTCATGCAAGGCGATGTAGTGACTTATGAAAAAATAGAAATGATAACAAAGCACAGCACATAAAAAAGGACGCAGGAAACAAAAGCAAAAACTAGAAAAGAAAACATGAGACGAAGAAAAAAGTGTCAAAAGGATGCAACAAACAAGGCATAGAAAATCCATACAAAGTCTAAGACTACGTTTTGTCTGGCAAAGTAAAGAATTCAGTTATCCTTGGGCATATTTAGAAAGAAAGAGGCTGATCGTGTACACATAAACAACGAAAAAACTAAATGACATTTTTTCTACCTTTTCGTATGAGTATCAGTTGCATGAAGTTACATAAAAGTCAATATTTGTTGCAATATGAATCAATGAACGAATGCTCGATTGAATGAATTAATGAATGAATGAAGAAATGTTAAACATTCGCTGTCACATACTGAATTATTTGATGTCAAAATTAATGTCCTTTCGTTAAATATTTGCTTATGCGCCTTTTGTGACAAAGTAACAAAGATTGCATCTTTCATGTTTTTGTGCAAGGCATGGTACGAGGATATAAAAAGGATATTGTCCGTATCTGCTGACAGTTGACAAGTTGGATTGAATTGTAAAATGGTTTTATTAATTACATTTTTTTTTTTAAAAAATGCTAACAGCGAAATCGCTTTGAAAGTATAGACTCTATAATATAGAGCCTTTGTGAGGGGAAAAAATCCACATACCATATCTTTCAAATTTGATTATGCGTATGATAAATTTAAAATTTTTAGTCAAATTTCTCTCTAGTTTTAAAATTGTTTTAGAGCATTTCTGGATGTAGAAAAATCATTTAAAATCTTAACGTAAAAAAGGGATAAAACTGAAAAGAAAATGCCCATCAATAATTACGCATAATTCAATTTAACCTTCATTGTTTTTATTGTTGTTCTCTCTCTCTAACGAAGCATTAACCGTTTATGCCAAGTGGGTGCAAATATCTGCTTCACAGTTTTTATCACAGTATTTGTTTCTTTCTTCATAATTTAATTAAATTTTCATTCTAAAAATTTTTTTTTTGTCTGAAAATATTCTGCCTTGCTCCTTAAGAGATCAATGTTCAAGTTCAGATCGCTTGTGAGTCAAGTCAAGATATGCATTGCTCCAAGGGGTGCGTGAGCGCAGAAAAACGATAATATGGCCGCTTAGTTTGGTCAACATCAGCTAAGGTATTAACCCTCTGCTGTGACGACATATTTACGTTAATATATTTTATTGGTTTAATTTGGAAATATTTAGGAAAATTTTAGATAAATTGCATTTGGTCTTTCGCACTTAAGCTAACTAAGCTTAACTCCAGTTTTTGAAACTAAGTTGTTGATGTACAATTAGATATTCTGCTGATCACAAATTTATCTGGCTCAATTCGCTGCAAAGTTATGACTTTTTGAATTTTAATGGTACAAACACAACCGAATATTGCGAAATCAGAGTTTTCTTATTTGGAAAAGTTTTTCAAAAACAGAGAACATAAACAAAAGTGACGGTAAAAATAAAGATGATGTCAGAACAAAAATCAAAAAGCTGTAATTTAACAGTGAAATTATTATAGGTTGTGATAATTATTCGAGAACATTCCGCCAGCCGCCTGGAACGACGTTTAACACTACAAACCTTTGAAATGGGCAGGCTTAGTTATTGGTCTTTAACAAACAGCTGATTCATTTTAAATTGCAGCAACTTCAAAAAGATTATCTACTTTCTTTTTACCTACCGAATTTCCCAACAAGTTGGAGGTAGATTCCCACCTGTAGTATAGCCACAAGATTGATCTTAATATTTATATTTTTCTGTAGCCAATTCATTTTTGGTCGGAGAGAACTTAGATACTTTGCAGACCTTCGATACCAAAACGACTATTCATGTTGTTATATGAGTGACAACCGGTAGAGCATTCATGAGTAGTTTAGAAAGCGGCTATGAGTAATTTTATTTAAGGTTACCGTTCATGTGAAAAAAAAAGCAGAATGCTCACATGGAGTATATTATTGTTAAAAACAGTTAAAACTTAAAGAAATATAAACGAATTTTTAATTAATCTTTTTTGGAAAAAAGTTTTCCGACTTTTAAATGTTTCATATTACATGCGTAACCCTGTATTTTAGCTTTTCATCATTAGCTCGGATAATGTCTCCTAACTAAATGTTTTCTGGTCTGAACTATTTTGCTAAATGAGAAATATATTAAATAAAAGTCTTAGTTCTGCTCTGATCAGCTTATTTTTATATGATACAGTTGAATTTATATTGTAGTCCTGCGTTACATCAAAACTTAATCTGCAACAACTGAATCATTCAGTTTACGGTATGCAGGATCTACGTCTGAACATCTGTTGGACTACTTACGACCTCTAACAGTATCACTTAAATATGGACCCTTTGCAGCCTGGACACCATTGGTAGACAGCACTATTGCATACAGCAATACGACCGCGGTAGTTAAAATTGATAACTCTAATGAACTGTCTGCCTTATATGTACCATTTTTGAATATTGGCAAAGGCGGTACCCATAAGAGGCACAACTTGACAAAGGCGGTATCCGACAAAGGCGGCAACTTGGTAAAGGTACTAATTTTTGAATTATCCGGTTAAGTGCAGAACACTATTTCAAAACTTGTTAGACCATTGTTACACGCATCACAGCTCCTAAAAAAATGCTAATGACGAGTAAAATTTAATATCAGCTGATTTATGCTGATGCTAAACCATTGCTTCCTTTGTCTCTTAAATATCACAGATCATATCTAAATATGTTCCCAGACAATCTGAACCCTATAGGTGTGCATGGTAAAATTTGTGTGCTTCATATCTTGCATCCTAATAAACTGCTCTACCGTGAGATCATAAGTGAATAAAAGTGAAAATTTAACTACAGCGTTCATTTCCAGTTGTCCATTTCTGCAGATAAACAAAACCTTTAATTGGGGATCATTTGGGATGTAATCTGAGTCGATATACGATAAAACAGAAAAAATCTTTAGAGCTTTTTTTAATTCCATATTAACTGATTTTTAATGATATGACTTATCTATATCATACGTACAAATTTAAAATCGATCCAACTTTGTTGACACGTCGAATTTCATTAATAGGTTGCACCGCAACCTAGACTTCAGCTCCTTAGGGCCCGAAAATAGCCGTTTTTAGTCCGTTTTAAAAATTTTAGTTCGAAAAGCCCACAAATCTAAAATTAAATTTATGTATACCATTTTTTTATTTTTGCTATGTCATCTACTATATACAAAAAATAATTTTAAGCCTCTAGAGTCTAGACCTTAAGACATTTTTTTGCGACCAGATTAAGTGAAAAAGGTCATACTAAGTAGTAGTCGACCATATGTTTTTGGTGCCGCTGAATTTGATTCCAATCTCAGACTCGTTCTATCACGTCAGGTTTTTGAGATATTCTAATCTCAAAAAGTGCGAAAATTAGGGTTTTTGGTATATTCGGGAGTATATTACGCCGCGAACTAATTTTTCTCATCAAAAATCTTTACAGCGTGTGAAAGTGCTACTCTCCCTTTGAAAACCCATTTTGAATTACATAAATCAATATTTCTTTTGTTTTCTCCGAGACATCGAAAATTGAAATTATTACACAAGTCACTGTGCAAATTTGCCTTAGTTTCAGTACGGATAGCGATATAATTTCAAACGGACTTTGAAGGGGAGAGTAGTAATTTCACATGCCGTAACTAATTTTGATTAGAAAAATTAATTTTTTATAGAGATTACTTCTATGTCATTTTGAAAAAAATTCTTCAAGGGATTAGTGTAAGAGACACTTCTGGATTTTTGTGGCAGATTATTTCAGATACGAGATTTGTGATTTGTAAAAGAAATTACTTTAATTATATTTGTATATAATTATATATATGTAATTATAAGCTTAATATTACATCTGAAAATTATTTCAAGAGATTTCATCCAGATATTTTCCGAATTATTTTTAGATTACTTTGAGAGATTAATTTCGGTTTACTTAAGCAGATAGCTTTCGTACCAATTAGAGATACAAATATTTCAATATATTATTTGAAGATTATTTTAAAAATATACTCCGAGAGAATCGAGACAGCGTCTCACATGAACGAAATAAATAAGATTTATTAATAATCTTAAGCCGGAAAATTGTATATTTTGTATGACCCTGTACACTTACGAGTACACTTTCCCACATTAAAAAAAAAAAAAACCGAAAGCATAAGCTACTTTCCAACAAAAACAGAAACAGTCTTCCCATCCACCCGCTATCATCGGTGAAACTACACACATGGCGTGCACAAAGTAGCAAAATCTGTGTTAAAAATTGTGAAATTTTCCCATTTTGCGTGTGTAAAATGAGCGAAATCACTTGTTCACCAACCGATAACCCCACAAAGAGTAGTGGGGACCAACAGACGACTGACACAGAGGCAGTCAGACCGCCGCACATACATATGTGTGTATGAACACACTCATGGAATACAACACACGCGCGCAAAACACTTCACAAGGCAGCAACAACAAAAAATGTTGCCGACATTTGCGCTCTTCTGTTGGTTCTTCTACGTTTGCTTTTATTTTTGTGGCGCTAGAAAGCTGTGAGGGCTTTTAAATTTTTATTTCTTTTAATTTTGTTTTTTTTTGCATTTGACTTTTTTAAAAACAGAAGAAGAAAAAATCATTCGCAGTGAACGTTTCTAGCGCCATCTTTCGAAAAGTGTTGGCATTAGTGTTGCTCGTTCGCTTTCATTTGTAGCTTTTGTTGCCGCCATTGCTAGCGACATCTGTGATTTTGCATGCGAAGCTTTTAGTTAAGAAAAAAAAATGGGGAAAGGGTTGCTTGGCAGTGTGCCTGCGAAAGGGTTAAGTGGGATGATGACTGAGCAAGTGGAGATTGCTGCCCACTTTCACAGCGAAAAGTTTTTCATATTTTTACACGTAGTTTATTCGCTGTTGTTGTTGTTGCTGTTGTTGGAAAATGTGGCTCATTGTTGAAAGACAAGCAACATGATTTTGCTTGTTGTTGTTTGCTATGGTGGTTGCATTGTTGTAATTATTTATATATGTATGTTTGTATGTTTGTAAGTACATATAAAATATTGCTGTTGCTGGTTGTAGGTGTGATTTTGATACCCTGACAGTTTTTGGTCTCTCATAATTTTCGTGATTTCTGTCATTTTTGCATTGCGTTGAGTGACACTTTTGTAAACATGGCGGTGGGTGGGTGTAGCGTTGCATTTGGTGAGCACTCACACACACAGCAACACATTTTGTTGCACTCATCTAATGTACGCACAGAGTGTTGCTAATTGGCACGCTTGTTTCTGACATATTTTAATGAGATTTTTAATTTGTTTTTTCTATTTTTTTTCGAACTCATAACTATTGTACGTAATTAAAATATGTATTGCAAAGTAATTTATTGTTTTAGCATAGCCTTATATTTTGTATTGCTCGATGGGCGGGTTCGTGGATATCTACCGTCTCTTGCGATCGTTTCATCTAAAGCAGTGCTCACCAAACTCTATACTAGCGTATTTGTTTACAGTGGCTCACATCGAAAGTCGGGCAAGTGTTCGGCAAAAAGTTACCATACGATTTTAATTACATTTTTTTTTTTTTTTTTTTGATAGTATTATTTATTTTAATTTATTGGTTAATGCAGAAGACAATGAAACTATAATAAATTATAAATAATAATGTCTACATTTCTTACAGATATGATCACACTGAAAGTCGGGCAACGAAATGATCGATCAAAGCAGCTGTGCATTTACCGTTATGTTTGAGCAACGAGTTTTGGTTTGCCATGATTTTAGTCAACATCTGCTGTCCTCAGATAAGACCAGTTCTAAAATTATTCCAAAATTCAGCGTACTATTAAACAAAGAGCTTCATTAGATCGAAAAATCGCAATTCATGCACACTTAGAAGGTAAAACCGAACACTAAATTGAAAATTTTGTGAAAAATGTGGACCCTGGGGTTCACGGTATTATTTAAAAAGTATAAGGAAAATAAAAGAATTTCAAATAAACAACGTGTGGTGGCAAAAAAAAGTTGAGCTCGTGGAATTACAAAAAAAAACATTTATATCTGCTCCAAAACTTACTGTAATGGTAAAATGTAATTTTCAAAAAGAAGATCATACAGTAGCAGTTTGCATAGCTCTCCTGATAAATAATTTGAATGGTCGAGTGGCAAGAGAAAAGCCATGCAGTAAAGTTTTCTTCAATTTTGCAAGAGAGCACATACATATCAAAAACTTATAGCACGGTAAACAAACACATTTTTTGAAAGACTTGGTTGATATTTTTGCAAATATTTCCATATCCTTCATGTTTTTTTTTTTACCACGTCTAAAATTTTTATGGAAAAATAAAAAAAATCAAATTAAATTGAAAAATAATTTTTACTATTCTTTCAAAAATTTTTTTAAATCCAACTAGATAAACTAAAAAAAAAATATTTATTTTATTAGTCCGAAACGATTTTTTTTTAAATTATTTCATAAAAAATGCTAAAGATCAAGTTATATATGAAGATTTTGTTATTTATATTATTTTTATTTTGTGGTATTGCAGTCAGAAATACTTTGAAAGCCTACAAAAGAAAAATATTTTCAGTGATCTGCAAAAGCAAAAAGAATTAGTTTTCTTTTTTTTGGTCACCAGTGTTATTTTTTGATTTTTTTACATGGAAGGTTCTTAGCCCCGCGGCCCGCAAAATTTATTTATTTTTTTGAATGAATATGAATAAGTTCTGTGTTCACAATCAATAACGGCTTAAGTCGATATATGATCACAAGGCAAAGTTTTGTGTATAAGCATGTGACTTATACTGTTTCGGATTGTCATCGTAGATCGGCTTAAGCTGTTATTGCGTGTTGTCACAGAATTATCGAATTTTAAGCGTTCCCGAGGAGTTCGAGAACGTTAGGTTATTTTCAACAAGACAATGTATGTTTGTAAATTTATCATTTGGAAAAAAGTAAAGTCTTATCAGGCTTATCAGGTCTTATAAAAACTTCCAAAAATTGTTCAAGCCTAACAAAAATTTAAAAGATTTACAATTTAGCAGTTAACATGTTATTTTTCATCACAGAAAAATACTTCTGCCCCGATGACAACCAATTAAGCCACTGACACTTACATCCGGCCTAACCAGAGACCCTTTTATTTTCTTCCTTTTTTCTGCCCTACCAATGACCATCAGATGTTGTTTTATTTGTTTTTCTTTGGAATTTTCAAAAATTAAATGCAATTTCTGCTGGCAACTGTTACTATTGCTGCAATATTATATTTATTTCTTTATTGTTTTCTAATTTTTCAAAATGATCCAAAGATGATCCCTTGTAAAGTAACAACAATTACCTCAGGAGTTTAAAGCACGTTCCATACAGTGTTGCCGCTGTAAAAATATTTATTAAAACTCTAAACGGCTAAAAAGAGGAAAAAAACGAAATAAAAGGACATGAAAATAAAAATTGATGAACTCATTGCTTCAAAGGATAATAAATCAATTTTTGTGCTATTGATCCTGTTGGATTACAAAATGTCTATTTATTGTTTACAGTTCCGGATCATTGTACACTAACGAGCATATCAAAGGAAAGGATACACAAGATAATTGCCTTATACTGTGGAGCATGCAATAAAACATTTGTCAGTCAGTCAGTCTGTCAGTCATCAAAGGACTATTAGCGGCAATTATTACTGAAACTAGAAATTTTATTGTAAGTGACGTTTTGAACGTTTAAAGCGGTATCCAAACAGGAAATTAAGTCAACCGAATTGAGCATCGTTGAGGATCATGTCGTATAGCGCGTGTTGCTTTTACTGCTATTATCCTATTTCAATTAACAGTTTTTAGTGTGTGCCCTTTAAGTACTTTGTGTTCATTGCAGATTTTATTGCAGGAGCTATTTTTTATTTTCTTTTTCGCTTCATAAAACTTTTCTTATTTTACAATGCCTGATGTTACTTTTTATAACATTTTTCATCCTTTTAAGCTTAGAAAGTATTTTGTGTGCTGCCAATGCAAACACCACACACGTTGCACATGTAATTCCATACCATACATCCATTCTTATTATGATCCTTTTACAAACACTTTATTATCCTTATTAGTGCTATTAGCTTAAATTTTAGTTCTTTTGTTGTGCCGTTGCTTAGGTTGTATATTGCAATAAAATGGAAATTTGTTCCTATGCTGTTATTCTTTATGCACGTAGTTTAACTGCAAGGCTAACAAAATATTTAATAAAGACTCTCGTAGAAATCTTGGTTAAGTAATATTTTTACTATAAAAACGATCAAAAGGGTTTTCTTTGGGTGCCAGAGGTGCTCTGATGATATTTCTTTGAAATATATCCTGAACAAAAATTGCTAAAAATGGAATTTGTCAAAACTACATTTTATTAGATCATTCGGTATTCAAAAATATTCTCCATGGATTAATTTTTAACTGACTTACTGCGTACAAGGATAACTTTATGTATTTTTGGGTGCGATCATAATAAAATTTGCTATGAAGATGTCGGCTACTAGAAGTTTTAAGAAATAATGAGGCTAAAGGAAATTGCAAATCTATATCTGTCCTTTGACCTGGAAATATGTTCCATACATGCTGGACTCTTTTGATAGAAGTTTTTGCAGGAATATTTTAAATATTGCAATATTGTTATTCTGGAATGTATCAGCTCACATAGTTTGCAAGAAGAAAAAAAGAGAAGAAAGTTAGAAAGTAGTAGTGGCAAATATGCTATAAACAACACATATGAACAGTAGCATCCTTTGTAGGCAATAACATTCACAAATCAGTATCCAAATGGTCGTCGTAATATAAAGTTAAAATTAGTTTTTGACCTATAGCTTCGAAATTCAATTAAATTTGATTTATTTTTTTGGATCAGTAACTTAAGTGTATTGTGGTTGAAAATATTTTATTTTGCTAGGGTTTTTGGATACAAAAAACTTTTTCTTTTGTTTTTTTTTTAGTAAAAATTAATTTCATGGTGGAAGTGAGTTACTTTTTTTTTTTGTAAGGCAGGGAGCGGCATATTAATTCTTCGCTCCGATCGGCAAATGTTCATGCTACGTCTCTGTCAGTAACAGCTCTAGCTTATTTGGATTACAAAGCTATGGCTGTTTTGAAGATAGTTGGCCAACATTTTCATAAACAATGCGTACAAAACGAGAGACACGTTGCCTACATCATCGCTTATAAAGTGACTATGTAGTTTGGTGACTTGCCTACATTCTTATTTAAAAAGTTTGCAGATAGTAGACAGATTGCCCATGTTTCTACAAACAAGGAAGCTTTTTTTCATCAATGATTTTTCGGAATACGTTGCTTATTTATCGCTTTGAATAAGGGACTAAATTTTATAAAAACATTTCCAAGGACCTGGTCAAAATGCTTCAATATTTACACATTTTCAATGATTTACCGCTAGAGCTTAAGTTTTTCGTATCTCTTAAACTAAGAAACAAATTACAGTGATAAATGATGATCGTGATAAGCATCAGTGATGGTTTCACGATCATCTTCGTCAAACAAAATTGACAAACAACTTCACTGAAGTGACATTATCAAAGTAAACATTTGACAGTTGCAGCCCATTTGTCATTGACATTTATGCTCACTCTTTTACGGTCTCTTTTTGTTGCTATGTTTATTTTGTTTTTCATTTTTATTTTCATTTGCTTCACTCGTGTGGCAGCATTTAAACAAAAACAATTTTAATTATTTGTTGCAGAATGTTGGTGTTTTTGTTATTGTAAATAAAATAACAACAGTAACAATACAAACTTTACAAAAAACAACAATAATAATAAATAATTGTTGTTGTGTTGATTGATTAACGCCGACGCTGCTGCTGCCGCTGCATACGTGAAATTTATTCAAGTGAAAAATAATGATTAATTATTGATTGGCCGGAGTGGCTCCTTTTTATTTGTATATGTGACTGCCAGTGCATATGTATGTATGTATATGTGTAAGTTGAAAATCAGAATACATTGTCAATTCATACACTTTTTCCGTTCATTTATCTGTATGTCTGTCTGTCTGGCTGCAATTTTAAAACTATTAACAACACTCGCAAAATTAAACAGCAGCATATCCTTGCATAGCTCACATTCACGTGTATGTACGTACGTGTGTTTGTATATTCGTGAGTATGTGTTTAACATTTTTAATTGCTTATCTTTGTTGTTCTGACATTTTTGCATTAACTTTATATAAAATCAGTAGCAACAACTACATCACAGTAGCAGTTCCTACCAAAACAACGACTCATTTATTAATGAGCTCCATTGACGAGCAACGTCACTGTTACCGCACTCCATCCAGCTCCTTTGATTTGAGCTTAACATGTGTGAAGTAAACTTATAATACAATTAAATACCCAGCAGGAAAAGCGATGCGCTAGTGAAAATGTGACCAATAATGATTATGGTCGCAAGCAAACACAAATAAATAAATGGAAATAAGGTCAATCGCTATATTTGAATCCAAATTCAATCTCAAGTTAATATATGTACTGGATGTGTTAATTGATATATATAAAAACGAAAGATTAAAACAAAGATATTATTAAAATTTCAGTTTATACGTAGTTTCTACTTAAATAAAATTCTTATATCAACTATGCGAGGAAATTCAATAATCGAGTATTCACTTAACAAGACAACCGAGCACTTGGCTCAATGAGAGCCTTTTCGTTAGAACAATTTTTTGTTCAAATATACGTGGTCTACAGCAAGTTTAACTGGCCCATCTTGTGTTATTTCATATGTACTGGAGCGCACGCAGTGACAAGCAAAATATCACTGACAGTTACTTATTTTGATCTTAATTACAGAAAACAAAATATTATATTAACGTAGTAAATCATAGTATATTTCTGCAAGTTACAGCGTACACTCTTATGCAAAAACAATAACTTTGACCACGCCAATTCGATATAAAATTTGTTTCTTTCGAATTCGGATACCTAAAATTTTAGTGTTTACTTTGGTATCACGAAAATTTGTTAGAAAACAACAAAAGTTGTTTTATTTTTCTTTTATCTATTAACTATTAATGACTTTCTAACCAACAAATATTATAGTTTGGTAATGATAAAAGAGATCTTATGGTCTGAACGTAATATACCTAATCATAAGCTTGATATTTTTTGGGCAAAGTAAATTATTGGAAAAAACTGCTTGAAAGATCAATTGCTAATAACATGTGGATAGATTATACTTTGCAATAAAGCTTACGCGCTATCCAACATGTCAGTGTAGCCGGGGATAGCACGCCATTCCTTCGGTGGTAGCATTCCTTGTTAAAGCTTTTTGAATATGAAATAAATTATTTTTGAGACGATCGATGATGAATGCGTTTTTCCGGGAATTGTTCCCAAACTTCCTGGTTTGGAATCGCAAAAAAAAATTTGTTAAAGCGAAAAACTGACTGAAAAGTAAGGTTATCGGCAATAATTTTGTAAGGGAATATTTTGAAATTAGTTGTAAGAATTTATTCTTCAATTATTTAACAGGAAATTTGAAGCGCAAATAAATAATGTATGCAGTAAATTGAAGTTTTATTTAAAAAATTATTTTTTAATATTTTTTTCAGGTCCAATACAACAAATAAACATCATTTAAAGTTGTTAGTTCAGCATATGAAGTCAAATATGGACATTATAATCCAGATGGGATGGATCTTCCTCTCCAAAAAAAAAAAAAAAATGTCGTAATTGTCATCTTAGCTCGGCCATGGTTTCTATATTTTTTTTTTGTGGAGCACACTCTTCAAACTTGGTTATCCTTGAAGTAAAGACTAGGAGGAACAATTAAAATGCAAAGGGAGACATAGTTAAAATTGCACTTAAGGCAAACTAAAATTTAAAAAGTTACTTACATAGTTACATAAAAAATGGGTCCTTGAAATTTAATTATTCCACCTTAGTTTCAAGAAAAACCATGGTTGGAGAGTGTGCTCCAAAAAAAAAGAAAATTAAATACGTGGCCGGCTAAAAGGATATTTTTGGTGGAAATGCACTTCTATGTATGTATATTAAAAAATATTTCGTACATCATTCAACGTGGCATTTTTTGAAAGCAAGTGGAATAATTTTCGAAATCAGACAATGAAGTCATAAATCTTGTATTTAACTACTGGGTCACTTTTGAATGTGGTTAAAAGTAGACATCGCAGACATGTTTGACAAATTGTTTTAGTTATTGCAATGGTTTTACTGCACGGGATGGCAGCCAGCTCAAAGTTACGCTGATTAATGTTATATTTTCGTTTTAGTTTACGGAAAAGTTGTTGCTGTTTTGACACTTTAGTAAGCGTATGGAAATTATTTTTCCCATACAGAGGCAATCACATGGTTTGAAAATGTCTGTGTGCTAAGCTAGAAAACGTTGATTGATATGTAGTTTCTAATGACCTAAGTGGAAATCTTAAGATAAAAGAATACAGACATAAAAATATATGTATTTACTTTTGGGGTTATAAAATTTTATTAAAAATCTACTTACTAGAACTAAAATTAATAAGGCTATACATGTAAGTGACACGCCTTCGTCGCACATTCGCAGGCAGCACACTTTAACCCCATTAAGCCTTCGCATCATATCTATCTACTTATGCAAAATGCGTCTGTCCGTCGTCGGTTCATTTGACCATCGCATACTTGTCTGTGATGTGGTTGCTTAGAATTTCATTTGTATCCTTTCGATAGTGTGTACTTATGTGTAGAATAAAATTAAAACCGGATATCCTCGTAAGTCCTTTTTTTTGCTGCTTTTGTATTGCATTTCCAATCGATTTATTTCAAACAAAACGAAACAAAATAACATGAAAACTTCTCTTTTAAGTAGATGAACCTCATTAAAATAAACGCGTATGTGAAATTCATTTTGGCTTTTTAATACCATTTTCTTTTAAATTTTCGGTTTGTTTTTTTTTTGACTCTTTTTGTAGAAAATAATTTTGCTGAATTTGCATTAATTTTCTTTTGAATTCAACCCTTCTTTTTATAGCTGCCGCCATTTTTACTTGAATGGGTTTTTAATGAATTTTACACATGCATTGTTTTCAGAATTGTACGTGCATATAGTATATAATTGGGGAATTCTTTGCCAAAACAACGAATTTTTGCTCCGACCGTTTTGGATTTTTATGTTATAGTGTGCTGATTTTAGGTTTTTTTTTAAGATATTATCTTTGGAGTTATGCGGCTTTGAACATTTTGCATGGCACTGAATAACTTCTTCAAAAAAGCAAGTAATTAATTTGAGCCTTTTGAAATGATCTTTGAAAAATGAATGTGTGAACGAACAATCTTTATTATCGGGTATAAAAGAAAATCTATACTGAAGTGAGTTGGTTAGAAAGTATTGTGTCATGATAAACTCCTATAGAGTTTTCAACATTTTTCGACCTGTTTAACTTTTTTCAACTTTTTCAACCAATGCAATACAATTCAAAATTTTTCAACTCTACTCGACATTTCTTGTTCTATATTAACATAACGAAACATCATCACGCCGCAAGTGCTCATCTGTTTTTTTTTTGTCTGATCTCTCACAATTTTAGCACTTCCATAAATCAGTTTTTATTTTTTCTGCTACTTTACCGTATATCCTTAAGATCAAAGCATAGTTCCCCACAGCGAAGTTACCGCATAAATAACGATCGACACATTCCGACAATGAAACTAGACAGCTTGGCGGCTTTAAGTGTCTGGACACTTGAAAAACACTTAGGGCTGCCAATTTGTCTGGTCGTATGTATATGAATCATTGTTGCTTCCCTAGACCACCTACAACGTTTGGATGCATGGTCAATTTTCAGATTGCAATTGTCTTCTATAACAATAAACATTCACTCATCAATTAACATGCCGATATCTTTTTCATTCTTTTGTTTGCTGTTTTTATTCCATTTTATATCCGGTCTTGGCGGTCAACCGTTATTTGTCAAGTACTTAAGAATACACTTGAATTTCATACGCTATTGATTGAGATGGGAAATCCGAAATCTGCTTTTTCAGCATATGTTTTATAGTGCTTTGAAAATACATATAGTTGAATTATAAGAATCGAGTGAAAATATACAGAACGTATCGACAAAAAAACAACGAAAATGTCGAAAAAAGTTAAACGTTGTCGAAACGTTGAATAAGTCGAAATATGTTTATTGGAAAATATTGAAGAAAATAAAGAAGTCGTGCAAGTATCAAAAAAGTCAGCAAAATGCAGATGGTATCAAATGGTACCCCTCGTAAAAAGTTTCATTTAAGTTAAGTCCAATACGTTCCAAAGCTATTGGTAAAAGAGTAACTTTAGCCTTAGGAGTCACTTATGATCAACGTTTAATTATTTCGTATTAATCTTCTTAATATGACGTTTGTGAAAATCGGTTCAGTCGCTTAGGAGTAAGGACGTATCAAGTAACTTTTTTGTTTGCAATGAAGGCATTATTGAAGTTTTGATATTTCCATTCTAAGAGTTATGAACTAGGAAGCCAGGTTCATATCATTTTTTTTGCATACACCACCCACAGATCTTGAAGGTATATTTCGTTTAACCAATTAACGCCGACGGGTGCGAAAACGCAACATAAAACAGAGGTGTAATTGAAAACTCATGGGAAATGTTAGGTGGTTGATATCGCTTAGCCGTCTTTTGATGTGGATAATACATGGATGGGACAACATATGCGTCCTGGACATGTAAGTCATATGACGTCATCTACTTAATGATATTTGCATCATCAGATGCAGGTTTTCCGGCATGTGAAAAAATAACCATTTTGACATAGAAACACACAGAAAAAAAGTATTTTGAGAATTTATAATGATGAGGATCGGTAGCCATTGGGCCTATGTATATCTCATAATAATATCAAATTTCTACATGATACCGTTAATGTACAGGTACATGTTATGCGTTTTCGCACCCATCGGTGCTAGAGAGTACATTTTTACTAGGGAAAATTTTGCAGAAGACGAAATGCTTCCGCTGTTGCCACTGTGCTTTCCACACCATCTACTATTGTGCCAAGAGCACGTGCTTTCTAGTAAATATTCATGACTTTTTTTCTATATTTCATCGAAAACTCTGAATTAATATGTTCCGACACGCATTTATTATCTACTTTTTAAATAAATCTAATCTAAACTTTGACTTGATCCATTAATTTCTTTTATAATCCACATATTTCATAACCACTCTTTCCACTAGTAAAAATGTACTCACTAACGCCGACGGGTGCGAAAACTCACCACCCCCTACATGGGTTGTGAGTAGGGATAGGAGGCTAATTTTTTGTGCGCGGAATACGAGTGTTCATAAGACATCCTCCTCGAAGTTTCAACCCTCCATGTCCACGAATAAAGGAGCCGGCGTTAATGGGTTAATAAAGCTCCTGACAATATTTTTATCAATATCGGTTCGGTAGCTTAGGATTAGTAATTTATTTGAAATGAAAGTGACAAGATGAGGTACATTTCGAATTTGAATTCGTACAGTGGACACTGCTGCTGTTGCTCAGAGTGTGCAAGAACATGAACTCGCCATCTTCCTCAGGAATTGAACTTTTCATGAACTTCTTTGGTGCGAGTTTTGCATAAAGACTTCGATATGACGCCGTAAAAAGTTCAATTGGTACAGGAGCAGAAGCCAAATGACGATTCGCAATTTTTCGGTTCGTTAATTGGGCTGTGGTGCACTTGGAAGAAGACGCAAAAACTCCACAACTGTTTGGTGTGGTTTCTGGATAGCCGGTATCATGCGACATTTTCCTTTGAAGTTGATGGTAAATGATTATTTGTGGCCTATTTTTGAAGATATGAACTTGGACAACATTTGGTTTCAACAAAATTGTACGTTGACTTTTTGTGTGGGAAGTTTGAAAATCGCGTTATTAGTCATTTTGGTAGAGTGCATTGGCCATCACACAGCTGCGATTTGACTCCGTTGGACTATCATTATATAGCAGCCGTTAAAGATACATAAGTGTTACACTAACTATATAATTGAAGCATCCGATTGAAATATACTGGAAAATTTAATTCATCGTATGGGCTACTGCATGGCCAGCATTTATCAGGATCAGCATGATTCTGTAAATCCGTTCGGATATTTAGTATTGAATTATCTTCTGATGGTAAGTAAATGTTTGTTCCGATAATTGGCCTCCTGATCTGACTTGCCAAGGTGATTGATTCACGATGAACTTAGGAAAAAAATCAAACGATTATACCGCTTTAAAAAAATTGAGTACCCAACTAACCCCGATCCTAATCAATTTTGCCGAACAGAGTAATAGTTCGTCACATTTTTTCCTATAAGCGGAAGTATATTTTACCGCGAGTACATTCGTATATACCAATGTAGCAAAAAAACCTGTTACCTAATTTTTTTATGTAAGGATATCTCGAAAACCTGGTGTTATGCACCATAACTTTTCTGTGCAAAACTGATCACAACGTCCTCTTCAAAATTATATCGTAGTTACTTATGCAAATGTTCAGTGTTATTTGTGAATCAAAAAATATTTTTAATGTGCATCCTTCCTTTGTTTGAAAAATTCAGAAATAAAAAATAAAAACAAAATACATCTGAGCATAGATGTGGAAAATTTCTGCTGCATAACATCAGGCTGATACATTTATTGGTTGGTGTCCGAGCTGATCGTGAATAAGAACTCTGTTTTCACATATAGTGGGCGCCACCATACTTCCACTTTCGCACAAATCTCATTGCTATCAGTACAGCGGCTTACCGCCGCACACAAATACACACGGTAAACAACCGCTGATGCGACCAACAAAATGAGCACAGCAAAGTAAAGTCTTACATTCAGCATTTATGGTACACAAAGGTACACTATCCTTCCACCGGCATTTCCAAGTGGAATGTTTAATGAAAATATTTTTTAGATTCAAATACTTTTCTTATTTGCATAACGAAGTGGTGGTGAACGAACGAACGAACGAACGAACGAACGAACGGACGCTTTCACTTTCACTTCCGTCGTCGCTGCTAACTTTAACTTTGTTTTGTTTACTTAAGGATTTATGAATCCTTTAGCCTAACAAGTCCTTTAATTTATTGCTTTTCAGTGAATTTTAGTAGTGTGGTGTGTGTACCGCTGGACACTGAAATGAAGCGTCCACTACATTTATAATGGTGCGGGGATATTTACATTGATGTCCACCATCGTTTAATGAAAAGGGTGGTTACCGCTGTTGTTGTTATTGTTGCTGTTGAGTCCTTGTGTTCTTTGCTCCTTTTATGTGCCACGTTGTTAGAATTTTATAATTGTTGTTGTTGTCGACATTTGAATAATGCCGGCATATATACATACATATGTGTGTATGTGTGTGTCTATGCCCTAGTAACTCTTTAACTCTGACCCTTGGCCGACGTTGACTTCTGTACAAAGTTGGTATTTTAATTTTTCAAATTCTCTGTAAAGTTGCACGAATTTATTATTTTGTTTTGAAAATAAATAAATTAATTCCTTAGCTTGTAATCAGACTCAGTCCATTGTGAAATAAAAGGGTTTTGCAGCAGCAACAGCAAAGCAGCTGATTTTTTGCCTTAAATTCTTGCCAGTTTTGCTGGCCATAGCAATCGAATCAACACCAATTTGTGTGGCTGCTGTGGGCGGCAGTTTTTAGTTGGAGTATCTTTGGTAGTAGGCAGGCTGTTAGGTTCAGACACACCGTCCGGCAGCTCGTGTGGCTCAACTAATTGAAAGTCACTCAAGTGCATGCGAGAGTAGTTTTAAGAAGATATTGAAAATGAGCAACTAATTTATTGACTTAAAGTCATGGAAAACTTTATGTGCAAATGAAATATTGAAAGAGAAAATGGATAATAAATACTGTGGAATATAATGCCAAGCCAAAAGAAAATAAAATTAATATTTTTAGATCGACAATCGACAGCAAAAAACATCTACGAAGCTTCTGAAAAATTCCAATCAACAAACAATTTTACAGCAGCAAATTAAGTTCACTCCCTCAAAACATAACAACCGCGCTTAGATAACATCAATAAACAGATGAAAAATGCAGAAGAAGGCTTCTGAATAGCGATGTTTTGGGAATGAGTTCTGCTCATTCTCTTCATCTTCCAATGTTTTCGAAATTACTTAAAAAAACAAAAAATTAAGGAAGAGTAACTTCTACTCTTTTTCCTTTTAATCTTCCTTTCTATTTCTATTGACGTCCGATTCCTTCATCGGGACTTAGTACAATGGTGTTTGTACTGAGTCTTATAGAAAGGTCTCTTTTCAGCCTACCCACACCCTCAACCTTAAACTTTAAAAGCTATGGTTTCTAAGAATAATAATGTTTGAAAAGAAAACAATTCATTTAACAAAACAGGTACTCCTGTTAATAATCACAAAGTCCATTTCATTGCATTTGAGAAACAAATAACGTAGAGATAAGAAAAAGATAATGTCAACCGTGTACATAAATGCAATTTTTTAAGAATTTTTTTTCGGTTTGAAACGGTAATCTTTTGCCTTATACCAGAGTGTGGGTGTGGGTAGGCTGAAAAGAGACCTTTCTATAAAACTCAGTCCAAACACCATTGTACTAAGTCCCGATGAAGGAATCGGACGTAAATAGAAATAGAAAGGAAGATTATACAAAGCACAAAGCCACAACAGAAATAACAACCATTGTTGAGCTAAAAATACAATTTGGACCCATTGCTTAAACTTGATTCAATACTTTATTTTGATAATTTTTCACCATTGGTGTAACTCTTAGGACTAACTTTTTACTTTCAAAGAGGAAGAAGGAAATTGGGCAGTTTCCAAAATGCATACAAAATATGTAACATTTTTCAGAAAAGCAAAAATGGAGTAATATCAGCTTGATCAATATAGTACTTATATATCTAACTACTTTTCAAAAAATAGGAATCCAAATGATTCTTAAGGTCTGTAGTTTTAGTCCGATTAGGTATGTTTACCAATAGCTTTTATGCCCTACTCACAGAGCATATTCATTTTATCCTTCCGTTTGTAACACCGAGAAGAGGATCAGGGTCAGCATCTTCTAGTCCTGTTCGTTTGTCTGTTACTATGTCTCACTGTATTGGAAATCACGAAAATGAAGCGGTATAATTTAATGAAATTCGATGCATCAGTTCAATTGTACCTCGTGGGATGGGCGAAATCGGTTCATGGACACGTTCACCATCTCTACAAATCATTTTGGGATTAAAAATATGAGTGATTCTTTTCATTTTGATTTGCTGTAACAATGACTGTATTTCGATAGTTTAAAGCGGCAAATCAACTTCGCTTGAAGCAAAAAATTTATAACCCTACATCGGAAGCTCTATTTTAGTAAATGAACTAACAAACTTGTGTAGAGGGTGTAGCACTTCCCAAAAAAGCAACAACTTTAAAACGCTATATAGAGCGCAGTAAGCACTGGACAAATAATAGACATGATATTTTATATAATTACAATCAAAAAGATTAAAAATTGATATTAAAGCAGTCAGTATGACAGTTTTTACATTCGAGGTCAAAAATAGCATCCTTACTTTTTTCATTTTCTGAACTACTAAATGGTCAGCCGAAAGCATTTATTTGCAAGACAAGAATTTTACTATGTTACTGTTAAACTGATATTAAGGGTCAGTAGAGTAAGGTAATTTCCAAAGTACCAGAAATTGTGATGCAGTTTTATTCCAAGTTCCCAGGACTCTCCCTAAAATATAGGTTTTGTAGTCCGTTAGTATTGAGTAGAGCATGATTTATTTTAAATTTTTCATCTTAAAATTTCTCTTTTTATATGACATACTCAAGACCACAATCTATGCAATTATTATTTTCAAACGTTTGATATGCAAGCAAAACTATTACACTTGCTCGACAAAGGTCCTTCAACTGTGTCAAGTATAAATCAGCGAAGAACAATGCTTTCAAGAACTCTGACACATTTAGCAGGTTGCTATCGTATTACTGATGACATTTTTGTAATTGAAAACATCTCAACAACAAGAAAGAATTTGACGTAGAAATCATCATTTTTAAAGTTTCAATCTAAATTTGAATCAGATTTGATTTCACCTTTGAAGGAAACAGTTCAAAAGGTTTTGATGAAATGCACAAAAGCGTCAATACTAATTTCGAATCGGTCAGCGGTTTCTTGAGATTTTTTCTTTACAAGTATATTGTAAAATAAAAAGTTTTAATTTTATGCATCATCACTAAGTTTTCAGATTTTATTCTACACACATTTGCTACCGGTTTTGACCGCGATATTGATAATTTCGATCACGAAATCACGAATCCCAAAAAGTACTTCACCCCTAATTATAGCCGAGCGTCGAATAGTTTCCTAGAGTCCTCTGAAGAGTTTTAAGCCAGAGAGGATTTGATACATTTGAAACATTTAAACTTGTCGGGCATAAACAATTCCATATATTTGTACATGAAGAGGCTTTATCAGTTTTGGGTGATCTCTTCGAGTCAGGAAAATTTCTTGGATCTGATTTATCTTTATGCTAGTATACCGATATATAACAAAAATATATTTGCAGTAAACGGAATATCGTTATATCTTGGTATTTATAGTAGCTTTAGTTGTGCAATTTGGTACATGCTTGTAATCGTATATTGTTTGTACTAAGCATCAGTCAAATTGTAGTCGGAATTGAGAAATGGGGCGTACGCGGATGGAGCCACTGGTACAGCAAGAAAACCTACAGAATGAACTCATTAAAAATCATTTGTGAAGCCACCATTTCGTATACTTTGAAATGCATTCAATTAAGTTTTAAAGTGAAAATTGAAAGCTCTCCAAGCATGCTGCAATGCGAGCTAATTAAAAATTCCACTTAAAATAAATCAAACTTTCGCTTAAAAATTACAAAGAAAGAAAATTTATTTTATTTACTTGGAGCAAATAAACGAAAGAATCAAAAAGAAGCAAAAGAATAAAATACAAAGTACAAAAAGAAAATCAAGGAAAAATCAGTGAAAAGCTTTTAGAAGCTGAGAGCTAACCGCAGAATCGTCTGCCATAACTAATTAATGCAGCGCAAGCAAAGTACATCACAACCCTGCAGCATCCCCACTTTCCACAACTCTGTCATGTTGTCGATGTATCCACCAGGAAGCGGCAACGCTGACATCCTCTAGGATCTTCTAGTAATAGTGCAGTAAGAATAAGCTTCCCTTTCAACGCTCCATTTCAAAGTAAAATCGGACCTGCTTTGATAGTACCTTCCTTGAACGAGGGTTGCAGCACACGAGCAAGGGGCATGTTAGCCGTGAAAGCATTTTCAGCAAATGAAAATGCTTCAATTTAAGTTTTTCTATTTTATTTTGCAGCATTTTATTTGCTGCAATTTTTAGTTTTTTAGTGTAAAAAATATTCTTTTCATTGCAAAGTTCTCTGCGTTTTTTTCGTCCTTTTTCCATGCAAATAAAAAGTGCGCATGTTCGATGCAGATACTGCTTTAATGCAAACTACGAAATACAAAGTAAATTGACAGCACCGTGTCGCCTACACAAATGCAAAAAATAAAATCCAACAATTTGAAAATAAAACAGGAGTAGATATCTCACAAATGCATCCGTTGTATCTGCTGTAGTTCCAATCATCGATGCCGACGCATTCTAAAAACTCTACCATGAACTTTGTTTGTTTACAAAGCAAAAGCGTCGTTGTTTTTCTCGAATTTCCTTTTTGTTGTTATTGTTGTTATTGCAATAAGAAAATTGCATGCAATCTGACGTCGGGGAGTAAAGCGGTGGATACAAAAATAAACAAAAATATCCATAACCTGAGCTCCGCCTGTGCACGTGCAGTAAACGGATAAAATAAAAAATACGGATTTCAGAGCGAATTTTTTTGAAAATTTCTTGGAGAGAGTGCAGCGACTGAGAATAAAAAATTGGGAGTAATGATTGCATTTTTTTCTGGCTCTTTTCATATAATTTGATAAAGTGAGAGCAGCGAGTTTTCCTGCACAAACTATATCACATGGGAAGGTTCTTTTGAGATTTATTCTGAAATAAATTTCTAGAGTATGAAATGCCCATAATCAGAAACTGGAGTATATGGCCCTTGAAACTAAAGATTCTTAAGAAATAATAATTGGATAAGCTTATATTTATCAATATTGTGAGGGTCACATTATTGTACTAAGGGGCCGTTCAAGTATTACGTAACGCAATTTTCGAAGATTTTTGACCCCCCCTCCCCCCTATGTAACGCGCCGTAACGTTTTCCTCTACCCCCCCCCCCCCCCCCCCCCCCTTAAACGTTACGTAACACCCAAGTGACCATATTTACCTAAAAGTCACAATTATGTTGCGAAAAGTACCGGAAATACATGCGTATGTTGTTTATTTTCTTTATTATACCCTACACCGAGGGTATATTCACTTTGTCATTTTGTTTGTAACGCATAGAAGAGGGCGGTGGTAGGTATGAAAAGTATATAGATATATTCTTGATCAGCGTCAACACCTGAGTTGATTTAGCTATGTCCGTCTGTCTGTCTGTTCAAATCAGGTTTACGGAAAAACCATGAAAGCTAATTGAATGAAATTAGCACACTCAGGTCAGACCTTCTTGCAGGCATCTTGCTATTCAAAACGGACGTAATCGGTTCATGGACACGCCTACCGCCCATACTCTATGTATATTTGCCCAATCCCATTTTGAAAAAAAATGCAGCGATTTTGATGAAACTTGGTGATTAGGTGTACATTTGAACTAAATTAAGATTAGCCTAGGTTTCAAGTTTCCAAAGATTCGCGTGGCACGGTCCTAAATTTTAACCTCTATACCACCATATCTCGTAAGCCGTGCAAGATATTGTAATGAAATTTCTTTATTTTTTCGACTTTTTCATCGATTTTAAATTGTTTAGACTTTTTCAACCTCTCTCAACATTAACATTTTGCATATATTTACGACTTTTTCAACAGTTTTCAACCTCTTAAACATTTCACACTTTTTTCAAATTATTTAACCTCTTCAACGTCTTTTTTTACTGAAATATATGTACATACCTACTTTGAGTGCAGTGTAGGGTATGTGAGTTTCGGCCTGACTGAAGATAACACCTTAACTTGTTCATATTGTTATTTAATAAAAATCACACATAATGTAATAAACATTTGCTTAAGCTTAAAATATGTTAAAATGGCGAAAAATGAGACGAACATATTTTATTAAAATGATAAAAGTTGATGGGATCTAGAACAGCTACAGCAATAAATGAGAAAAATAGGAAATCTTTCCACGCTTACATCTCTGGTTTTGGTTAACCAATCTCGAAGATGATAGTTTTAGAACATTCTGCTTGATAAGTGCTTTAATTTAACATATCATTTATTGCTGTAAATTATCTAGATCCCATCAACTTTTATCATTATAATAAAATTTTTTGGCTGTAGCTATTCAATAAGCATACACATAAAGAAAGCGTTTCATTATACACACCTCATTTCAAATCACCACCCGCTAAAGTAGTTTCACTTCTAAAACAATGTTACGTAACGCGTTGTTCGAACCCCCCCCCCCCCTCCCCTGTAACGCATCGTAACGTTTCACAAGACCCCCCCTCCCCCCCTAATTGCGTTACGTAATACTTGAACGGCCCCTAACCAGTGATTTGATTATATCGAAAATTTGTTATTCATAAAAAACTTTAAGAAACTATTAAAACATTTTGATTTTTATATCAAGTTTGCTCTTTATAAGTTTCTTAAGTTCACATACTTCACTGTTTTTCCGCTATAATCTTTTGCAAACTCCGTTTAAATGTTAGAAACTTTACAGTTTGTCTTTATCCAAATTAAATTTGACTGTCACCTCCTTTCATTGTAATCGATTCCTATCCTTTGCTCATATTTATATGTGACACCAAACGAGCCTTAAGTCTTTCCACTCCTAAGCGATTTATTGAAAATTGAATTCCTTCCAGCAACGCTAATGTTATACATATGTAGCTTAAGTTGAAAATTCAGATATAGTAAGTATTTCTGTAAGTCAACTATCAATTGATAAATTTATTTATTATTAGTAAAGATTTACTCATAATCAGGAGTTATAATATCGAAACTGTTTCAATAATAGTTTTGATTTAATATCCATGAATTCTGTAACTTTTGTCCAAAATGTTTTTTGAAATCAAGTAATTTTGTTTTATAAGATTACTATATCCAGAATGGAAGTTTCGAAGAATGTGAACTATTTCAAAGAAATAAAAAAATCGCATAAAGAAAGTATAAGAAATTAGTTTCATCTTCTACAAGAAAATGTCTGCTTCATGGACTGTACTCTGAAACATTTAAATTTTTCGGAGTAAACACTTGCGAATGGTTTTCTTTATTTCTGTCTACTTTTTTATATGTCGATTTTAGATAAATTTTTAGGGGATCTTTTATGTAAATTTTTTATTACTTATTTGTCATCTTATTAACTTTTTGCATTGACTTTCTTTATATTTCTGCAACTTATCTATTTTTTGGCATTTTGAAGAAGATTTTGTGTATAGTATTCGTCCACATTTACTGTTTTATCTCACCTATTTTTCATTTCCAAATACTATTGAATAATTTTTTGTCCTCAATAGAGTGCGACCGTTCCCAATTTGATTTTGAATTGTAAAAAAAAGTTATGCTATTTCAAAACATATGAATTTCAAATCTCTACTCCAGAATTTAATATACTTTTAATCCTCGATAATTTTGTACTCCTTACTGGGTCTATTTCAAAACGTTTCCCTGAATCAGAAATTACAGTTTGGCTGAACATATTTCATTTATAAAAGTATTTTGCTTCATTTCAGATAATCAAAATGTGCTATCACAATATTCCTGATTTTCTACATTCACGAAATTGAGAATTTCCCCAACATCCAATGAAAAACTGTCTTGCAGAACAGGAGAGAAAAAGAGAGACAATGCAAAACACGTGGCGCTTTGCAGCGAATATCAACAAGCCGAATGTAAACAAAGTGCAGCCACATACACTTGTTCTTAAGTACAATCAAACAAATACACACAATCACGCATACATTGAAAGTAAATTGAAGTACAAAGAGCAACAGATTTGGGAACTTATGCACCATAGTCTGAGAGCAAATAAAATAACCTTCATGAGCTCTTTTATGAAAATTTCAATTTTTGTTTAGTAACTGAAAATGTTCACTAGCATTTTATTAAATTTTATTATATTTAAATACATTCAATTTGACGACAAATAGTGAATCGAGAATCGCAACCAAAAGTCAGCAACACTAACATAAGAGAACTAAGCTTTTCGCATGTTATAAAGATGGTGATGCCTGAACCACTTACTTAAAGTTTGAGATTAAACTATATTTTATTTTCAGAAATAAGGACAAAAAATTTCATTTGTGCGGAGTGAAACATAAGATATTATGCTAAAAGTACTTATGCCGAATGTTTTGTATACGATTTAAACTGAACATCAAATCAAGTTAAAAATGAAAATCAAACCAATTATTTTCATTCGTCTTCATTAAACAACACATATATGTACAGGCCTGGATTAACCTTATAGGCAGAGTAGGCACGTGTCTAGGGCGGCAAGACTCAAAGAGCGGCAAACATTGGATGAAACTTTGAAAAATTTTTGCATTTTCTTGATTGAAAGGTTTTTCAAATTTAGTTTTCATTTTGGTAGTGGGGTTTTTCGTTCAACAACGAGGACATCTTTTTTTTTATATTATTTTGCTCATCAAAAAATTTTATGGAGATCAAAAAAGTTTAACATAAATGAAAAAAAAACAAAAAAAAAACAACCTTTTCTAATAAATGAAACTCTTTCTGAAATGTCTTTAACTATCAACTAAAGAAAAACTACTAATTTCACAACACCAACTTGGTTTCAGATGGCAACACTTTCCCATCATACAACATTTTAGAATCTCCGAGATCATGAAAATATAGTACAGTACAATGGGCATTTGAAGTAATTTTTATTTTTACCGAAAAAAACATTTCTTAAGAGGGATAGATGCAAAGGAGGGATAGATGCAATGAAAGACCTAAAACTTCTTGGCGAAGAATCGTAAATATGTCCAACATCGGATCGAGCAGCAAAGTAAGAACTGTAATATTCATATAATCATTGCGCAGCTCCTTTGGTCCTACTGGTGTTTCATGATACTAATAAAGAAAAGAAAAGAAAATCGTTGACACATATATAACATTGTAAATTATGTATCAATTACTTGACATAGTTTATCTAAAGATCTTAAAACTGGAAGTAGTATAAGGGAAAGCTATTACTCAACGAGTTCCTTCATAATTCGGCTTGTAAGTCCCATTAAGATGAGTTTGGTCAGGGACTTGAATAGTATGAAAGTTAGATTACTGATATAATAGAACATCTACATCTAGTTCGTTTGAAACGATTTTTCTAGTCTTTTAGCACTAGAATATGAAAAAAAAATCAATGAGTAAAACAGCCCTGAATCACATCATAGAATGACGTCTACTTGAAAAATCCAATCCATTGTTCAACTTAAGCTTTATCTTGAGAATGCGACTCATCAGCCAGACTTTATTTTGCTCAGTTTCACAACATTTCCAGTTACTTCATCTCTGTTTTTTGGAATTGATAAATGCTTTTCAAGCTACGCACTTTTAAGTCATTACCATTATATTTGCAAGGACTGAAATTCTCTTTATATGTAGATGTAGAAACTATTTTAGTGATTAGAACTCGCACGTCCAAACTTTTTTAAGAGATCGAGACAGTTTTTAGGCGGTTATTCGAAATGCGGATGCGGCTCTCGAGCAGCTCTGCGAGTAAGTCGACTGATGGGATTGTTTAAAAAAAAAAGAAGACAAAAACCAGAAGCTGCAAAAGAAGTGATGCTTTTATTTTCTATACAAAGCTGTAGAGGAGTTACGGGTAACTAATAGATCAAAAATGAGGGAATTTCCAGAAAACCAAATAATGTTTTCTTGAAATGAAATTAACTTTACACTATGACATAAATATTTTTCACTGTGTATCAACATGATTTAACCCTTTCTTACATTTGTACTTCTAATGCACAAGCAGCCAAAGTTGCTGCAAAACTTTTTAAAAGGTTTCAAAATGTTTGCGTTTTTCATAGAAATGAACTCGCAGTACCTCAGAAAATAAAATCCGTGTTTTCTCATTTAAAATTCAGCAATTTCAACAAAATTCGTACAAAAAGAGAGCAAAAACACTCATTATGTGAATGTGTTATTTTGCTTGCTATCTCGCTCCTACCAAGCCGCCACACACTCACGTATGCTCATTAAATTAACGCGCGCGTTTTTCTGGTTACGAAATGCGTCGTCATGCTACAAAGTCAAGTGTGTGTGTGTGTGTGGGGGAGAGGGCGAGGAGGAAAATTGGGGCAGACAGCACAACAACGCCAATTGAAAACGTTGCAGTGGGAGACGCTGCTGTTGCTGCACATACACGCACGTATGTGTGCTTTGGGGTTGGGCGGTCACTCCTCCTATTTCCTCTGCCATATTGCCGAGTCAGTCAGTTCAAGCGCAAGCCAACAACAAAACAGCCACCACTGCTCTGTGGTTTGGGTAGTAGCTTCCACATGTGGGGTCTCTTGTTGATGTGCTCCATCTGGGTGGTCTACAAAGTGCGTAAGCAAAAAAATTAAATACTCGCGTTGCCTTGATGAAAACGGAAACTTTTCATTTATTTTAAAATATATGGAATTTGTTTGGTACAAATTAAAATGTGGCCCTATTTCAAAAATCACGATATTTCATTTGATTTCAATTTTACAAAGTCACTAACATTACATTAGAGAAACGTAACATTACAGTTTTATTTGTAGAGAACAGTCGTAAAGAAGCAATTCCCGGCCTTCTAACAAAAAAAAAATTTTTGTCTAAAATGGTAAAGCAATAAAATTGTTAGGCCAGCAATATCAAATATTAATTCCAAATACCTAAATAATTAAGTTGAAAAAGGATAACAGATTTTCACAGTCAAGGAAAAAGTTTCACAAGAATCTCCTATACGAAAGACTTCGGTTTTAGAAAGTTGCGCCTGTATATTGATAATTCGTAATATATAATTCGGATCGCTTTTCCTTGAAAAAAATTCATAAAAACTACATCGTTCGTTATTTATATCAATTTATAAAAATCACCCATTTCTTCACTAAATAAGGCCCTTTTCGAGAATTTTTTTGGTCGATTTTTCAATCTTTTTTTTAGACAAAAATTAAGCTTTGAAGGGTATACTCATATGCGACATTTCAGCAATAAGATTCAAACTTATTGAGTTAATGAAATGGTCCCACTTTGTGCAGTGAGTTCACCGCCAACAATGCTGCATTTAATGAACACATATGCGTGCGTCTCGCAGCACATCCTGCATGTCCTTAAGCCTTTGTGTCTCCGTGTATGTTGTACACTTTGGTTGCCACAAACAGGTTTTTAACTGATATCCTGTACGCAACAAAAATATCCTTTTTCAGCACTTTATTTCGCCGGCCCACTTTAAAGCGTTGCTTCCGCTGTACATAGCCGTGCTTTCAGATCGTCCAAACGAGAATGAGGGAAAAACTGCGTAAATTTGCAGAAATTTCATTTGAATTTTTACCGCGCGCAGGGCGACGCATTTCGACATGTGTGCTGGTTTGAATGAGAGTGTGTGTCCTGCTTTGACGCGCGCAAACATATCCAGCAAGAACTGACAAAACAGGTTTGTTTAGTTCATGGTTTCACTTCAGGTTTTCTTGTTTTGTTTTCCTACAAAAAATCATTTAAATTACACAGAAATATCAGTAAAACACAACAAGAACAGGACACATGGAAATGCAGTGAAAAGTGAGGGAAAAATTTTGCCTTTGTGCGCATTGTACGAAAGCCATTTGGCAAAATAACTTTGTCTGCGAAAGGTACCATCGTAGTACGTAGGACGTTGCTGCATGTTAATTTCTCTTTTGTTTTTGTTACTTGCCATCCGCCAGTTGTCAGCTCTTGCTCTTGCACTGGTAGCGCTACATCCTTTTTCCCTGTGCAATTCTAATCATTAACACAATTGCGAGTTGATTTAGAAATAACTTTGAACTTTAAATTGGAAATGTCCGTTACACACACGTGATTGCGTACGACCCAGCAAAGATTTGGAGCCGCAGTTGCATTTCAATCGCCGCTGCGATGATTTTGAGCGCGCGCAAGCTCATTTTCTGATGATGTCACGGTAATTTAGAAAACTGTTTGAAAGCAACGACTCACCTAAACGATGCAATTATGAAACATAAAGCAGAGTGTAAACGATTTATGTTGAAGTCGATTTAAAAATATTTGCAACACATGAAAATCGCGTGGGCATTATAAGAAAGTAAGGTCACAATGCCTTGAAACAAATGAAATTTAAGAAATGACCAAGAATTTGCAATAAGTTTTTACTTAACTCTGTTAGTAGGTTTATTAATTCATTGCTTCGAAGGTTGAAGATTCAAGAATCTTCGAAATGTTAGCTGGGGAGTATCGTGTGATGTTTGAGCGAGTATGTGATGGCTAAATGTTGGCGCATATGTGACATACACAGTGGGAGAAACTCAATTACCTTTTAAGCAAACATTTTATTATGACGTTTTGCAGTGCCGAAAAATCGCTCAAGTAAGAAAAACGAGATGTTAAAAGAAGATTTCTGGCAGCGACTTTCATCTTTAAAAAACAATTCTGTGCATAGTAATGGAGGACTCTAGTGATCTACTAAGCAAAAATGTTAGAGCGAGCGGAAAGAATGACCTTAGCGGTCGAAATTTATTCTTACAATTAGTAAAATTTACATGTGCTTTAAGAAAAACCCTTTATGAAATGACTGATTTGTTTCCCATTATATTTGAATATGTAGAATAAATCATACATTTCATTTTACTCAAAACAATTTATTTCTACATTATTTATTAGCAGTTGAGAAGGCAACGGGTCTAGTTCGGTTTTTTTTTTGCAATTTTGCAGTGAAAGGATGTAGATTAGTCAGAAACGAAATTTCTGAAATAAGTTTCTGAAGTAATACTGAATTTACCAAGTATTTTTTTAATCTCACAGGATGACTATTTTTTTTTTTGTTCTTTTAGATTCATTGTTACGTCTATTTTGCAAGCACTGAAACTTTTTAAAAGTTTTTATATAGTATATCTGGGTTATAGTTTGATGTTCCTAATATTTTGATAGAGAAAGTTAAAAATTACCAATTTTCCACTTTCTAGCTGCAAAACCTCAAATATTAGGTTACCGCCGATCCTGTGGTACATCATTTTTAATGTACTGTTATTGTCTTAAAAAAATTCTGAAACCACATATTATTTCTTATCTTATATCAAAACCAAGATATCTGCATTTTTCTAAATTAACAGAACTGACACAATTTGAATTTTTTAAAAAAGTAGAAAAATCTATAGAATAAATCAAATGATGCCAGTTCTGTTAATGTAGAAAAATGCAGACATCTCGGGTTTGAACTTAGAAAATGATTTGCGTTTTACGGAATTATTTTAAACAAATAACAGTATATTAAAAATAATGTACCATTAGATCGTCGGTAATATAATATTTAAGGTGTTGCAGCTAGAAAGTGGAAAATCGGTACTTTTTAGCTTTTGTCCGGTCAATTGTCAGTTTTTTTATAAGAAAGAAAGAAGAAGACGAAAAACCAATCACGGTTTTGAATTCCCCGATCGATAGTTTCCCGAAAGCCATACCCACTTTGTTGGAAAATTTTATAATGTCTGTAAATTGCACAATTTCTTAAATTAATATTTTGAAAAATGGGTTCTTTACTTAAATCAGAGAACGCCAATCCAGTTTTCAATATTAACCTTAATCCTAGTAATGGGCTTTGTCCAGACATATAAGGCTACTATAATCCGCTGACACATCGTGAAAAAATCAAAAAGTTTTTATTTTGAACCGCTTTAATGCACATCTTAGCAAAAATTTCTTGTTAACAAAAATTTCTGTTACCAAGGTCAACATATGAATTCCTTTATTCTAATATCACAATGATATGAATACAAAGATTGTTAAAATATATAATACTAGCATTACCCTGTGCGCATCGCTTCACCCCAACCGTGGTGTATATTCGATGTGCAGTCTGCGTGAAAACTCTATTTAAAAAATACTTTTGTATGGGGATCACCCTAAGTATGCACCCAAAATAAAATTTTTACAACCTTAGCAGTACCTCTTGATATAAAAACCACGTGGTGTAAATTCCATGAGAATCGATTAAGCGGTCTTCTAGAAAATTATATTTAAAATTGTTTTTGCGTGAGGGCCACCCTAAATAAAATGTTTGTAGCCTAAGCTATACCTCTTAATATAAGAGCTACGTGGTGAAAATTCAGTGTGAATTGACTAACCTGTCTTTGTGAAAATGATATTTAAAAATATTTTTGGATGAGGGCCACCCTAAGTATGCACCCTAAATAAAATGTTCACAATCTAATTTGTGTCTCTTCACATAAAAGCCACATGGTGTAAATTACATGAGAATCGGAAAAAATATTGAAAAAAATATTTTTGTGTGAGGGCCACCCTAAATAAAAGTTTTGTGGCCTTAGCTATGCTTCTTAACATAAGAGATACGCAGTGTAAATTCGGTGTGAATCGATTTATTTGTCTTCGCGAAAATGATATTTAAAAATATATTTGTATGAGGACCACCCTAATTATGCTTCTTAAATAAAATTTTTACCATCCAATCTGTGCCCCTTAACATAAAAGCCATACGGTGTGAATTTCATGAGAATCGATTTGCCTGTCTTTGAGAAATCGCTATTTTTAGAATATTTGTGTATGGGGCCACCCTAAATATGCACCCCAAATAAAAGTTTTATAGCCTATGACACCCGCCTGATCGATATTAACATACTGTAAAAATTTCATCAAGATCGGCTGGATAGTTTTCGCGTCCATAAAGAACATACAGACAGACAGACAGACAAAAAATTAATTTTATATAATAGATAATAATATATAATAAAGTTTTTTTTTTTTAAATTTAACTATACTATAACGGTACTCAAAATAATATGCAGAACGCTTATTCGACCTGAAAAAAATTTCGGGATAGGTTGTTGAAATACGGTATCTTACCATGAAATCCAGGTCGAATAGTCACTGTATTCTTCAGCCTACGGGCCCGTGGATCCAAGACACGGCGCTGTGTTGCAGTTAGCAATATGTGGTCTGTCACGGCATTTTGTTCCTAGTATAGAAACTGTTTGATTCATTTTAAGCAGAAGTTTTGTTAAATTGTTCCACTGTGCCAGTTAAAGTCTAAATTAGTTTATTTACTTCAACTAAATATATGGTAACATTTTAACACAAATGTACATTGTTTAAAATAGTTGTACATGCCTTAGCTCCTATTATAAATATATATATAAATATTTAAGTATGAAGTTCTCTCAATAGTTTAAAATAGTGATATGTTATATATGAAATCTATACCTAAGTATATGCATGTATGTATGTGTAGTATATAAATAAATACAGAGCGCTAAATGTGAGCTTTTAAGATTATATATGTTGCTCTATGCACATACCTATTTACATATGTACGAACATATAAATAAACTCAACTATATAAACATTGCATTCGACCATTTGTTGTTTACCATAATGAGCTCTCGCTCATTTCCCACACTAAATTGTATAGCTATCTCGCTTATTTATTAATGTTTGCATGTAGTTTGTCTATATATGTATGTATGTGGGATGGTTTTGCATACCAACAACATGATGATAATCATGATGATGATAAAACTACTATTTTCATTACTACTACTACTACTAACGTACGCAACTCCTTGCTACTTTTTGAAATTTTCCCCTGCCACGGTTGTTAATGATGCAAAATTTATGTATTTTGTATAGAAAATAAAACAGAGATTTCCAGAGTGGCAACAACTATATGTTAATGAGAAAAAAAGCCCTGTTTCAACTGAGCGTTGGGCGATGGCGTGAGTTCAGGAGGGAATGAATACAACCCTTTGTGCAGAAGCGACATACAAATGTTATGCATTTAATTCACATTAATTTTAACTTTAAACACATTGTTCGCTTTGACTGACCATTCGTGCGTCTATTTCTCTGTCAGTCCGTCCAGTGCGTGAGCTGGTAGTGATTGCGACCAACTCCAACAACAGCTGAGCCGATGACCAACACTTTGTTGTGCTACGCATTGGATGCTTTACGTGAAATTAACGAAAAATTTTTGCTTTACGCGGCTTCCTTTTATATCCTGAAAATGCTACGCACACGATGATTGACCAAGTGAATATCCGTTGTGACGGACATACGGACAGCCGGTTTAACCAAACAGACGACGGGCGCACTGACTCCTGGACTGCTGCTGTTTAAAAGGCTCGTTTATTTTCACGTTTACTAACCGACAACATTATCCTGCTTCTACTGCACCTTGAGAAATTGTTTAGTTGAATTTTCTTAGAAAAAATATTGCGCTAGCAGATAAGTAAAACATTTTAACAGATTTTCGACATAAAGATAAAATTTTTTTTTTCAGATTTAAAAAAGAAGTGCAAAAATTGCTCCAGGTAGCAGACTCGTAGTCGTTATTGTCAGCATTCAGTGGAGCTGTACCCAGTAAAAAATATTACATCAACGGATATTTGGACACAAGTCTTACGATCAATCTGTGTGAAAATATAATGCGTACAATGGAAGGTAAAGAAAAATTTCAGTCCCTAAAAAAAGTTGCAAGCAAACAGTTGTTAAGTTAAATTTGCGAGGAGCCAGTTCTTTTGCTGGTAAAAGACTTGCAGTGAAAAACACTCTGCTTTAAAATCTTACAGAAATAATCTTTCAAGTTTTAACCTTTCATGCATTTGCTATGGAGCATAATAACGTTGTACTTTGCCTTTTTGGAGATAGAATAGTCCGGATCTGAGCTTTCATTCCCTTTATCATTGTGAGTAAATATTGTTCATAAGAAGGGTCTATTATTACACATATTTTTCGACAGTACCATTACTTATTTATCAAATTTTATATTAAAAAAATTTTTTTTTTTCAAAAAATACCTTAACAAAATGTGAGTTTTTTATTCCATTTCTCCCTATATGAATCATAATATTAACTACAAGTTTACTATAAAAAGTTTTAACTTCTATGGGATCGGATTTAAAATTGAATTTAAGACCAAAAATTGTTTTTGACTTTAACTAGCAATAATTTTCAACTGAAAATAGAATCATCAATTAAAGTAACTATCTATCCAATGAAACTAACTTATTTCATTGCTCTAGTTCTATTACATAGAAAGTTCTAAGATAATCTTTGCTTGTAAGTACAACTCCAAAAATCTTCTGTTAAACTCCCAGTAAATCAATGGAGGTTCAAAATAGACCCCCTCTCCCACTCAATTTTTTACTCCCAATAAACCAGGGAATTAAATTCTAGAGTATGGCAGTTCAGATCCGGACCACCTTATATAAAAGTGGATTGAAACTAAGCGGAACGACACGACAAAACTGCAGCGACACGGTAATAATGTAGTATATATATTATTGTGCCGTTAAGTGTAAATGAACCCAAATCAGTGATGGCATTTGAGTTTTGTGTAAATGTACTGACTGGAGAGTTGAAATGTACTTTTTAGATGTAGAACACTTTAAGAGGAGAGATATCAAACAGTTGGAGTTAACAACTGAGAAAGTTTTTTTACTCTAGGACAGTGATTTGCAGAGCACAAATATAATATAACCGTGGTCGCCTCCAAAAATTTCAACATATACGGGAAAAGATTGGTCACGTATCATCTTGCTACCTCGGTAGTGCTCTTACCATTAATTATGGTACCTCATGAGCATATTGATACGACGAATTCAAATCTTTTTTACCCACTGCTTGAGACAAATAGATGATTTGGTGACCCCGCTCGATCTCTAATCATGAAATTTATTTGAATATGATTGGTAGCATACTTCTCTCGCAGCTAAGCTAGTGAAAAGACACTGGAATTTGTTCTGTCAGAAGTTCGGGATAAATGCTAGAGAAATATTTAAGCAAAGCCTTGATAGAACCTCTAAGATGACATATGCAGTGAAGGACCCCAAACATCTTATGATTTTGTTCAATACCAACGCATCTTATTTGTTGGATATTATTTTTCCCAGTAGTGTTTGACGGAAATATCTTTATATGGACTATTAAATATTTTTGGCTCCCAGAGTAGCATAGGCAGTATTGTCAAATTGCCAGCATCAAGATCTAACATGATCAATTTTTTAATAAGAGGATAAGTGGCTGACATTGTATTTACGAGATATTAAAAAAAACATTTCAAGAACTATCCATGCTTCTCTTTCTTCTCAACTTCAAGCTTAGTGTTCAATTTGTAAGATGCGATACATTAACACAAATAAATATGTGATCCTTTGATCTTTAACATCGTCAACATTTTCAATCTATAAAATTTTACCAAATTGGATTTCAGTCTGTTAAAGGGAAGCGATAACTTGCAAAATTACTTGATCTATTGACTTTTGACCTTTAAAATTTTAAAGCGCATTCTAAAAAATAGTGGGGTACATAAGTACTCTGATGTTTTATTTGTTTAAGTTACAGCCATCTGGCAACATGTGAAACTAAATTATTATTAACTATCATAAGAGGGGCATTTCGAACTTAGCATTTATCAGGGACTTCACTTATTGTTTTCCATTGGCAAATTTAAATCGATCACTAGCTTCCTTAGTCCGTGCTAAATTTTGAGTCCTTTTCTCGCAAGTTGAAGCTCCATGAACAACGAAAGTTACAACATTTTAATGAAACAAAAATTAATCGGAGACTCCCAATTTTGATTTTGTTTGACTTGATTTCAGTGCGAATCTTCTTTCCGTGTGCGATAACAACAGTAGGTACAATGGAAAACCAGTAACAGCAACTTACAACATCACCGACAACATTAAAATCAGCAACTTGTTTGTTATGCTACGCATTTGGCCCCCATTTTGCTTGTAGTATGAGAAATGATGTAGTGGCACCGGAGAGGCAGTCAAAGTTGGTTAAGTCTCTGGTTGCGTTTCCGTTTCCGTTTCGTTAAAGTAACTTCAGCATATACACCGAAAGAGAGAGAGAGCACGATATGGAACATATGGAGAGCGCACGTTGCTGCAAAGTACAATACACCTCACCCACCCACTCACGCACTCATACGATGATCCTTTGCAGATTTTTCTCCACTTTTATGCAACGGCCTGCCGTATGCAACCCTTTATCAATTTGTGCTGCTTGCTGCCATTAAAACAAAATTTTGTGTGTGAATTTTCGAAATTTTCAACACAAAAATCCCATTTAAAATTTTCATCGTCAGGCATTTGAAAGTGTGGCGTTACGTTAGACTCGTGGTATCGCAATTGGGAGCTCGCAGTGTTTCTTTCTAGCCGTTGTATTTAGCAGTTGCAGGCAGCCGCATCGTATCACGGCTTTAACTACGCCGGAACTTGTGAACATCACTCGGAGGTGATACAAACGACGACGGCAGTTGTGTTACGTCGTTACGCATTCACTGTGCTACGTTGCAAGTTCCAGTGCATCGCATTGCATTGCATTGCGTTACGTTATTCGTGGGAAATGTATTGCAGCAACAACTACTACGGTTCGTCGTATCCGTTGTCGTCTCCAACTGCGTGTCCGTGTTTATGGTCTTGTCTCGTCGCGCTATCATTAACGTAGGTAGTGCTGCTCCGTTTGTGTGCTCGTTTGTGGGGCTCCCTTTTGGATGTGTCGCAGTTCACGTGTGTCACTTTGCATTCTGACCACTAACTTGGCGGCCGTGCTTCCGGATTAAGTTTTTTGACCAAAATTCAAACTTGACTTCAATACTTGCGGATAGTTTTCGGGTGAGGTGACGTGTGCGAGACACATCGGTACTGTGGTGTTTTGAAATAACGCACGCATTTCGAATAAAAGATAAATTAAGAGACACTGAGTACGTGCAATTGTGTGTGAGAAGATAAAATACATGAAAAATTGCAATAAAGTGATTTAACTAACTATTCCACTAAGAATAAAGTGAATATTAAAAAAAAAAAAGATTTAATTTTACTAAGTATTACAAATTAAAAAAATCATTGTAAAACATAAAAAAAAATTGTTTTCATGGTATAAAAATATACCAATTGTTTGTGCAAATATTGGGGTGCCAAAAAACGAAACAAAAGTATTTGAGATATTAAAATGTAAGTGTCAAAAATAATTAATTATAATTATTAGAATAAATAGGTGTATTAGTGTGTATTTTCTTACTTATTCGTCGGTAAAAGTTTGTTCTTTCCAAATAATTCACATACTTTTTAAAATTACTACGATGCTCTACTGGTGAAAAATTGTTTTTATTAAGTGATAAATGCTGTTATTTTGAAAGTTTCTACAACTGGGCGCATATAGCAGTACAGAAACTGCAAAGAAGAAGAAACAATTGCAAAATAAAGCTCAAAAACGATTTGCCACCCAATCCGGTCATATATTGAAAATTTCTCAAGCGATTTAGTTGATATGTAAAATTATACGCCAATTCCATTACAAAGCTGTCACTTTAAATTTGCTAATATAGGCGTAACGATTTTCAGTTGTACCATGTAGTCTGGCACTGACTTGTAGCAAATTGAGTTAAGAAACTTGTGATGCCCACAGAATAAAAGAAAAAATCAATAAATTTCTCTGAAATCTTTCGGAAAACAGAATTGACTAAAAACCATCTGTGGACAAGTTGTTTTAAAGTGTTACAAGCTTTTCTGAAAAAAGGAAAATAAAAAAAATTACACAAGGCTACACAATTTGGTCAAATCTCTAGCTCTGCAACCCGAATATACTTTTCCGAATGTTCTTGATGCGCTGAGTTCGAATCCAAGATCAGAGCTTCTCTGATCATTCTTTTTCGAGATATTTTGACCTATAAGTGCGAAAATCACTTTTTTTCGAGATATTTGAGGCTGTGTTGCATTGAAAAGCATTAATTTTTTATAAGACCATTAATGGGGGTTCGACAGACCAAATCTTTCTCTAGAAAATGCACGTTAAGTTTTATTGATAACATTTATATTTCTACGAAATGTCGTAAATTTAAATTTATTACAAATCTGCTTTACTTTAACTTATGAAGATTTGTATGGAGACCTGAACAATAATTTTCAATTTACGATTTTTCGGAGAAAAAAAAAAGATATCGATATAACTCAAAATATCTTTTAAAGAAAAAAGTTACATTTCGATGTAACTTTGCCTCAACTAAGTCAAAAAACCATGATTTTCGCATTTTTAGGTCGTTATGGTTCCTACAAAAGCAAACTTCAAATAAAAAAACTATTTTTTCTTTAGTTAGTTATATGAAAGAAATCAAAAATTTCCTACTACAACCCAGGGACAAAATTCGTGTTGCGTTGTGTTATTAATTAATTTTGGCGTGAACGGCTAAGTCAAAATGATTTAAGCACTTATGAGAATTATTTAAGTCCGAAAATCTATAAATAAATAATTATTCGGAATCCCACCAAATCAATCGAATCCCTAAGACTGACTTCACCAGGTGTATTTTCTCGAATTTTCTTGGACATAACTTTCAACGAGATAGTACTGCATAATTTTTACATAAATATGCGATTATGCAACTTTTTAATGGTTAAGTGTCGCCACCTAGGCAATTTTACTCCTACAAACCATCCGATAAGAAAAATTTGAATTTAACAATTAGAAAAAACAATTTAAATTTTTCTTATCGGATGGTTTGTAGGTAAGCATTCGTAACTTTTTTTTATGAAACGTTCTAAAATTTTTTTTCAGGAAAGAAGTTGTGTAGACTTTACATAACAATTCTGTGGAAAAATGTTGTGTCTGTACATATGAGAAGTTAATTTTTTATATGTAATAAGTAAAGTTTTTATGAAAACTTTATTTCATATAAATTGTAAAATATTTCTTATCCTATCACGAAAATTTTATTCACATTTTTCCAATATTTACTGAGAAATCGCAATTTAAAAAAAAACATGCACTTAGAAATTCACATAAATTCATAAATTTTTAAAAAATCCAAATTTTGCAAAAAAAAAAAATGTAAGGCCTTAATATTGATCAATAAATCTTCAAAGTTATGCAATAAAAAGTCTAAGTTTAAAAAATTGGTTTTTACTGTGCCCACTTGAGAAAACTTTACTCAGTGTAGAGCTATTTTTTTTTCGCTCAAAAAATTATTAATTTTTGTCGAAAAGAAAACTTTGCTTCGTATAAAAAGTTCGAATCGATCAGTAAAGTGGTATTTGAGAAATCGTGTTCACTACAACGGTAGTTTTCAAAAAAGCATTTTGGGGCAAAGGCCACAAATTTCATGATCGACATAGTTCTACACTCAGACCTGTTTTTCATTCGAACCTGTATGGAAACAATTGTCGGATATAAATAGATTCTCAGTTGAAATGGTCCTGGGTTTATAAACGTACGCTCTTTCCTTCAAATTGGATCAAAGAAAACAAATTACGGTGAATCGAATATGGCTTCATTTATAAAGGAACATGGGTTATGGTTTTTTTGGACAATACAAGGCTATAAACATTACAGTAAATTGGGTGCAATTGTCGCTGATGAAATGCACCTACATCATGCAACTGAGGAGTGTATTTTATCATAAAAGTTTCCGTCATATGAATGCACTGAATTAAAACTTCAAAATGATTATAACTAAGAACTTAAAATATTAAAAATTAATGACTGAGATTATTACATTAAATTTTATTTTGATTTATAATTTATAACGTAACAAGTATGTTAATTTGTTTTTAAATGAAAACGTTTATGCTGTTTGACGTTAAAGAGTTGTAAAATATTTGGTTAATTCGGTGAACCGCAGTTAAGTGGTGAAAGTGTTGCAATGAAAAAAAAAAAAAAAGAAAATAGTAAAAAATCGCTGGTTTAGTAAAAGTAAAAAATTATTTTTTTTTAAATTGGTTTGTTAAATTAAATTATGGCTAGAGAGTGCTTAAAAAATAATTACTGTGACTAAGAATAAAAATCAATTTTATCTGTTGCCTACTTTGCGGCCCTTCTAACCCTTCTTCTAATTTGCACTTTTCATGCGCTCAATCGTTTTAAAGATTTTGCTCTGCCTATCAATTTGATATTAATTTATGTATGTATGTGTGGGTACATTACAATTTGTAACATTTGTATGTAGTTGTTGTTTAATGTGGTCAATTCAGTTGGTTCACCGCTAAAAATAAACACTCAGATACTTTTTTAACTTTTTTACAGCATGAATTTTTTTTGTTTTTCACTTAAATTGTTATTATTGTAATATGTTATGTTGATGTTTACTTTTTTATGTAAGTCCTATATTGTATATTGTTGAAATATCAATTTCGTGGTGATATGTTGCTGTAAAGTTAAAAATATTTAAGTAATGTTCCATATCTAGGCCTTTGAGAAATGCAAATTGTGAGAATTTGTGCAGTGTAGAAATCGCCAAGGTCTTTGCTATGTATAAGTATACAAAAATTGTTGGTTATGGATGTAACTTTTTTTTATCGCTTAGCAGCTGTCTATGTCGGGCAACTTTAAAAAGTTTGAATACAATTTTTTATAGAAAATCTGTTTTATCAAAAGTATACGCATTATATGAAATATTCAAAAGTCTCTTTCAGGGCGACGTTCCCCCACATTTTTGTATCGGTTTCTTGCTATGACATTTTCTGACAAAAAGTATATCTCAAATTAACTTAAGCTTTATAAAACCAATGATTATAATTATATCACGATCATATATTTTGTCTCCGATATAATTTTCCTAAGATTCCAGTGAACTTAAGTACAAATACAAAATTCTCGACTAAAATTTGTTTGAAAAAAAAAACTAATTGAAAATGGAAAAAAGAAATAAATAAATATGAAAATCTCATGTATCTTCTACAGGACTTGATGATTATTTTTTTTGAGATAATGTTGTTTGAGTTTAATATTTAGAATTCTTTGATAGTTTGTTTTTTTTTTGAGTAAAGATAGTGTTTTTATAGACAGCATATATGAAAACAACAAACTAATTATTATAGCTTAAGCCAAGAAAGTGAGTTCATCATTTTAGGGCAAGCATTTTTCATTTTTATTTATATGGAAGCAATTTTTTGTGCACTTTTTAAATACTTTTTTGAATCGAGCTCAAGCTCTGTAAAAATTAGTTAAGTCTATCTGAATTTTATTCGTGCAGTAAACATGCCGTAAGCAAAAGAAAAACATAATTTTCGAGCGCAACTTCCATTTAATTCTAGTACGAACAAATTTGGAATTTTTAATTTACTTCAAACAAATATTAGTTCAGCAAAACATGACTAATCATGTTCTATTATGAACTGATCTCCGATACGTTTATTATGTAATGTAAAACATTCTTCGGACACTAATATCTGTCCGAATGACATTGATATTTAACGAGTGACTAGAGTGCTATATCAAAACGTTCTGACAAAAAATGAATTGAGCTTATGATGTATCGGAACAAAAAATAATTTATAATTATTTTACCGAGCTTATTGTTCAGTACAACGAGTTTCAATACCAACAAATTTACATTTGACAAAAGAAAAAGTATTGTATCAAATAAATTAAAAAAAAACAATGAGAAAGTCACTGATGAAACTGGTATAACTAGCTTTAGCCTTTTTTTATTAATTTTTATTTGTTTAATGTAACTTTTTTGATGTTGACATAGACAGACTGTACTGAACAGTCAGCTCAGTAAAATAATTGTAGTCGAGTTTGTTTAATTTAATTATATTTTCAAAGTTAAAATACCCAAGAAATTGGTTGAAATTTAGGGCAATACAAATAAATTGTAACCGATTTGAATGTTATTCTGAGTGATGTTACCATATTTTTTTACTAAAAACTAACTCTCTCTGTTAGCTTTAATAATATTAACCAGAAAAGTAATTAGTTGCCTAACTTTTAAAGCAGCGTTCCAGTTCAACAGCTACTAATCTGGTAATTTGTATTAATATGGCTGAAAAATGTACTAATACTTTTGGTATAAAAATCTAGGGAAATAGCGGACTGTCTCCATTTGGTCTAGATCAGAACATGCTAGTAGTGATAAAGGAATTTTATAAGTAGTATGTAAACTACGTTTTGTTCGTCCAATTTAATTGTGAAATGGGAAGCAAAATTTATATGGCAAGAAAATCTGCTCCATCAATGAACCTTTCTTATGTAAAAATGTTTCAAGTTGGAACCTTTCATATTTTAAAACTTTCCAGTTGAAACGGTCTACAATTCAATTTATTTATTTATATCGACTAAAACTATTGGGCAAAAAATTTTAATTATGGCTTGCGTCCATAATCCAGTTTCTGCAAAGTTAAATCTTTCTCGATGGTTTTCTAATCTCTTGACTAGGATATCTCATAATTTGCTCGGGGAGGCAAAATTTGTGGAAGCTTAGCAAAAAGTTCCTTTACGGTCCATATGTGAAAAACGGTCAAATTATTTTAAGCAATTATTCTTGTTATGATATTTCATGTAGCATTCTTTCTTGAAATTTATTTTCCTTGGATATCAAACCTACTTAATATTTCTATAGTTATCATTTGTGATAAAAAATTGCCTAAATGAACTTTGTTTTATTTAAGAGTGCAGTTCGTTAACTGAAGAAAAACATTTCTCTTCAACTTAAATTAATCTTATAATTCCAAAACTAAATAGTTCACAAATAAAAGAGCTTAAATATAAAATTATTATGTATAAATTAATGTTTGCTGAAATTTGTTGCTTATGTTTCTCAAACAACACAGTATTGGAGTGGAGTCTATGAACATATACTTTCACTGGAGAGGCTATCTCGATTATTTTTAAAAGCTAAATAATACATCTACTTTAAATTACATTTTCACATTAAATTTAAATTCAATTTATTAAATTCATAGTTCATTTGAGAAGAGCAAAGTATTTTTAATTTATTTTCTGTTTTAATTCTCAAAAGCAATACTGCTGCCGCTGTTGCCGAACACATGTATCAGATGTAGATACCTATGTACGAAAATTAACTTGACAATGCAAATAAAATTTTAAATACGGATACGATAACAAAAATAAAAATTCAGTATTATCTGACTGAGTGCATCTGTGGTGGTGGAAATAATTTAAATTTCAACTGGACATGAGATTTTCGTTCAACATTTCACAACCTTTAGCATAACACAGAAATTTAATGAGAATATTTCCAATTGCATTGCACGAAGTGCGTGAAAATGTGAAAAACTGACAGAAATGCAGGGTAAAATGAACTGGATTTATTTTTACAACAAACGAGTGTTATATAGCTATGAAATGCGTTGCCTTGCGCGCATTTTGCAGATTGTTTTTAATTTAATCGATAAATTACAATCGTGCGTACATGATAATTCTTCGAATTTCACAAACTACTGCTGAAGTAGTTAGTGCACAAAAATTTCACAAGCCAAAGCTTAAGTCTTTAATCCGACTTTTTTGGCAAATACTTTACTTTATTATTCATAAGATGCTTTTGGATAAATTTTTTATTTTAAATTCGTTTTATTTTACATTGAACTGACAAAGCGTACACGACAGCCGATAGCCACAATTGAAAGCCACTTTTGCGGCTTGCTGGCACCACTGAAACGACGGGCACAACATAAGCCGATACCGCTTTCCCCGCTCCATACAGTGAATTTCATATTTTGGCCTCACTGGCCAATTTTCAGTGTTTGCGTGTGGCATGAAAAAATCAACACACACTCGTGTAGACCAAATTAAAAAAAAAAATAAACACTTGAAAATTGGCAACACAAATTGGTAAAACAAAAAGCGAGAAAAAAAACAAAAAATCAAAATGGCGCGAATATAAAAAAAATATGAATTTTCAAGAACGCAGAACACATTTTAATACTAAAAATTAAAATTAATAAATAATTTGTTTAGAAAACGTTATTAAAAATAAATTAATTTACTAATTAAGTGATTGATATTATGAAAAAAAATGTAAATGGAACGATGTTTTTTGTCCTCGAGACGATAATAAAATATTGTGATTTTGCTTTATATTACGATAAAAATTATTATTTGAGCAAATTGAAACAGTGAAATTTATATTATATTTGTGAATTCGACTGAATACAAAAACATCTCAAAAGTCGATGAAAATGGTACAGCTTCGAAAAATTCGAATTGTAACGAAAAACATCATGAGAGTTGACGTATGTCAAAGAATATCAAAAAAACAGCCAATTCATAAAAAAAAATTATAAAACCGCACCGGAAAACATTATAAAATCTATAAAAGTTGAAAAGTAAGTTAAAAAAAAGAAAATTCGATACAAGTTGAAAAGCATTGAAAACATCAGAGAAGTTGTAAAAATCGTGGAGTCGAAAAGTCCAAAGAGTATTGAAAACCATCAAACAAATCATTTTCAGTCGTTCGACTGGCGAATAGTATCGAAAAATATTAAATAATACGATGAATGTCGATGAGTATCAATAGAGTTGAGAGCTTCAAAAAATAAAATTGATGGAAATCGAAAAACGTTGTAAAACTCGAAACCGAAATGTTGTTTAAAGTGGAAGCGTCCAAATATCATAGAAGTCTGGAACAACATCGAGAAATTCAAAAATTATCGAATTATGTCGATCAAAGCCAAATGGTATCAAAATATGTTGAAAAGTCGCAATACATAAATTAATTTGAAAGTATCGAAATATTTTGAAAAAATTTATGAAAGTCAAAGAGTTTTGAAAAATTCGACATTAATCGGAAGTATCGAAAAAGTACGATAAAAGTAGAATAGTAGAGAAGAACAATGAAAACTTCAATTAAAGTGGAAAAGAAATTACATCGGAAAAATTCATAAAAGTCAAAGAGTATCGTAAAGTATCTTCTTCAAATTTTGGGATTACATAGTTTGAAGAGTTCGCGAAACCTTATAAAGCTAAAAGCACACCATTTTTGTGTAAAATAACTTCCTTATTACGAGCAGCCTGCCTACCTTATTATTCAAATTTTTTAAAATTTCGGTAAGCTTCTGTCCCAGTGTTCTCCTACTGTCAGACTCTGTCCTTCCGAAGAAGCATCAAACTCGCTTAGTGCTGCTTTAACTTTCTTCGAGCTTCAAGCAAACGAACGCTCAACAAAAATAGCGCAGGTGGGTCAAATAACATTTTACTCGTATAACTTCCATTTTCTAATGTAACATACCATCAAGCAGAAAATTTTTACTTAATATATCCAATAGCGTACCTTAAGGGAGGTTGAACATAACTACGAAATTTTAAAAATGTTGTGCTCCTTTTTTTTTTCAGTAAATGTAAATAATTCGAGAGAATGTGTAGGTGATTTTGTAAGTCAATGTGAAACATATCTCATTTTGCGAGGGTTTTCAAGGACCAAAAGAGTGGAACTTTTTTTTTTTTTTACTTACGAATGTGTGAATAGAATCGATGTTATTCCAGTGAATGCTAACCTAGACTCACCAACGATATTTCTTGAACGTGGAACTCGTAGATAATATTAAGGTAGATGAGTTCTCACATAGAAAATAAAGGAAAAGTGCGACAATGTGACTCAAAGAAGGCATCATCAATTGCATTAAAAATTAATTTTTGAACTTAAGTTTTTCTTCCTTTCAAGTTGCACTTTGTTTTTTTCTGCGCCTCTTTATGTTTTTACATTTAATGCCAACCGCAACAAATTGAATTAATTTTTGTAACGTGAAAATCGCTCACACGACAAATCAAGAGCAAATGAAACTTTTAAATGCAGCTGAAACCAAAAGTATCAGCAATAACAACAACAGCAATATATTTAAGTCCTGGATTATCATTTCGTTTTTTTTTTGTCGATTTTTTCCTTTTAATTGCAAACTGAGGAAAAAAGAGCAACGACAAAAACCGAGAAAATCGCAACTTGCCGCCTTGTCCTACTTTTGATGGCCGCAAATTACAAAAGGAAATTTTACGCATGAAACCCGCAGCAAGGATAATCACAACGAAAACAACAATTGCGAAAATCGCACACACTTTTAAACGCCATCTAGCGGTTATTTTCGTTAATAAACTACCGCTGTCATGCTGACAAAAAAAAAAAGCGGGACAAAACAACAACAGCAGGACGATGCAAATATGGCCGCGAGCGCATTTTTAAGTGGATTTAATTGACGGTGTAAACGTCGAGAGTTTATTAACGAGCGGTCACCGTTCGTTCGTTCGCGAACAAAACTAACGAACCAAATGGAAACTCTCACGAAAGGCGGCGGCATCAGCAGCAGCAGCATCAAGTGGGCGACCGTTTTAATGAATTGTACGGATTAAAGGAATTTACGGATTTTATTGAATTACGAGTACAGGCCAAACCGTTGTCGATATTCAGTGTTGCCAAGCTGTGTGCACTACACACACACACACTTACGTTTATTTATTAAGTCATTAGCAACAGCGTATGTTGGTGGGATCGGGTGTGGCTTGGTGGGCGGTGGCATTAAGAGTTTACGTAGTTGACTCGCCACTGATTTAATAGTATGCATGTGTGCCACATACTCGCGTGCATGTAAATATTATTAACCTGGTCAATATTAATGAAATTGGCAACAACTAAAACAACAAAATAATGACAACTTGTTATACTCATTATTTGTTGACCAGTGTAGAGCAACCTAAAGATATATGAGAGGCTCTACAATTAATCTACCCAATTGGTATATGAGCCATAAGCGATACAATACACTTACCTTTTTTATTTTATAATTTGGTTTTCATCATATATCAATCCTTAGGGCAGTCAACAACGTTTGGTTCAAGGATTTGGAATATCTAAGGTAATAATCTTTTTGGTGAGTCATTTCAGTGAAAAGTTTTATTTTGGTGTTAGGATATTGATCTAAAAGGGCAGTATTAAGGTAAACAAACAAATAATTGGTGAGTTTCCTTGGACAAAATTAATTTCCAGTTCGAAATGAAATATAGCTGTCTGAAACTTTTTATAGTATAGGTCTAGTGATTGCTGAAACTAATAACAAACTGAAAGTTGTAAAGGTAAAAGGACATAGATTTTTCGTCAACATATACATTTGAACTATAAAATTTTATTGAACTGATTATTGAACTCTTGAACTTTTAGGGGAGATTCTTGATAAAAACTGAAAGTGTTTTGTATGTTGTTTCTATTGTGAAGACGAAAGTCGGTAGGACTCGTTTTCGTCCACATTTCACGGCAACGCAAGTCAAGATTATTTATTTTTTATTTTTATTTTCTACGCATTTTTAATTATATTTACATATTTACTTATTTCTATTATACTAAAGCCATGAAGGCGCCTAAATTAAGATAAAGTTGTCAATTATTAAGTATTTGAATTAGTTAGGGTTAAGATCGCATGGGGCCGCGTGAGAGTCAGAGCTAAGTCGCATTGGATACCCAGGTGGCAACCTAGCGCGGTTATGTCAAAGCACCAGCGATGTCAAACACCAGCGATGTCACAACGATGGTGAAAATAAACGCAGCTTATGATGTGATCGAACAGCTGATACAGCCACATAGCGGAAAATTAAACGCAGCCACGGCAAATAAAAAGGCTTGCTCAACCAGAAATCGGGACAGTCGTGTCGAACCAGCGAGGAGTCAACATCAGTAGCAGTGGTAGCAGTCAACATCGGTAGCAGTGGTAGCAGAGACAACAGCAGCAGTGGCAGCAGTAGCATCACACCGCCAGGGACAAGAGGTACATGAGTGTGTTGACACGTATACAGTAGTGTGTAGAGTAGGGTAGTGGTTGAGGTAGTAACAATTTGGCCACGGTGAGCGTCGGATTTGGATTACGCGTGCACGCTATCATATTCGTGTTCCTCGTGATCTGGAGACGATACCCATACAGGCACGCAGATCTTGAGGTTTCCTCCACACTGTCGCTATACATATTCGGCAGCTGCGGTGGAACCGAGAGCACAGCGAAGGGTGAGCAATTTGGCCACGGTGAGCGTCGGATTTAGGTTGGTGAGTGCACGCTATCATATTCGTGTTACTCACGGTCTGAAAACCGATACCCACACAGGCACGCGAAACTTGAGGTTTCCACCGTACTGTCGCTATACATATTCGGCAGCTACGGTGGGACTGAGAGCACAGCGGAAGGTTAGTAGTTCGGCCACGGTGAGCGTCGGATTTAGATTACGCGTGCACGCTATCATATTCGTGTTCCTCGTGATCTGATGACGATACCCATACAGGCACGCAGATCTTAAGGTTTTTCTCCGCACTGTCGCTATACATATTCGGCAGCTGCGGTGGAACTGAGAGCACAGCGAAGGGTGAGCAATTTGGCCACGGTGAGCGTCGGACTTAGGTTTGTGAGTGCACGCTATCATATTCGTGTTACTCATGGTCTGAAAACCGACACCCACACAGGCACGCGAAACTTGAGGTTTCCCCCGTACTGTCGCTATACATATTCGGCAGCTACGGTGGGACTGAGAGCACAGCGAAGGAGTAGCGTAGAACTCAACCACACCCCTCCCACTTACCTCAGTCCTACGACGGTTAAGATAAACACGACGGCTGAAAACACGACGGATCAAAAGCACGACGGCTGAAAACACGACGGATCAAAAACACGACGGCCTAAAAAACTCGCGACGGTTAAAACAAACGCGACGGCTGAGAGTACGACAGCTCAAACCCACGACGGTAGAAAACGCGACGGTTGTAAAACACGACGACAGAAAGACACGACGCGTATTGAAATTAAGTAGCTGTTATTAGATATATAAATATATTGTTATTGAATAAACTTAATTAAAAGAAAAACTATGAACAATCATTATTAAATTAAAGAGCCACCCCCCTGCAAAAATACAAATTTTTGTGACCGAACCTCTGGACTCCGGCGAGTCAAGACCCCCCAGCCGTAGGTTCGTTACACTATCCTAAATGATTATGGTTTGAAAGATGTGCTAGTTAGCAAAGGTCTTGCTTTACTGAAGAGGCCGACTAGGGGTTTTGTTGCTCAGAAACTAATAATGTTAGCCTTAAATAAAAACAAAAATTGTTCGAGAAACTTCAACAAAGATCGTTAAGATATTCAAAAATCTCAGCAGAGAAGCGAGCTACTGTTAGACAACTTTTGCACACATCCACGATAAAAACGTAGCCTAGAAAACTGAAAATATCCAATGCTGGACTAAAAATAATTTAAAGAATATAATTTTTGGGGTGGGAAACACTTTTGTGAGCAAAGTTAAAAGCAAATCTTCTGCAGCAATATTCCCCGTATTTAGTTTAAGCTAAAATCAAGCTTTAACTGCCAGTTACGTATATTTTTGGACTTAACTATAGACTGTTAAGATTAAATGACATTAGAGAAGCGGCTATTAATGAAACTATAAGGTGGCGCAAAATCCATCACATTATCGGAAGACGCGCTCATTTTTACCGTTGTTGTCTTAGCTCATTGCGACTTTAACATTTGTGAAATATAATAATAAAAAGTTGTCATAGATTTTTGGTACTGCAGCACCAACTGGGCTAACAATATGACAATTTGGACACTGAAACATTAACCAAAAACAGGCCATGTTATTGGGTGTCAGTAAACGGTCGTTACTGTGAACTTAGGTAAAAAGCCTGGACAAAGTACAAAAAATGCCTGTAAGTTACAGTCAAGCCATCTTAAACATCCAGATCTACGTGCTGCGCACGAAGAGACTTTAAATTCTTTCAAAATCACTGAGAGGTACAGCGTTTACGAAGAAAACTTAATAAATTCATATTTTTCCAGAACGGCAATATCAACATCATTGGTACACATGGTGAGCGCTACAGATCCATGATTTCTTGCTGCTGATAATTGACAAATCGAAATAGAGAGCACGTGAGACAGTGAATATTCTCGGCTGCCTTATCTTTTGTTTTGGTAATTTGTACTGGTCTACAAGACCAAATGATTTGTTCGTTCAGAACTCCGCTTTTGGGCTTCTTTGAAGTCCCAATTCTATACAGGCCTTGGAGGCGCTAACGGAGAGCATCCTACTAGAAATGAAAAATTTATGTAGTGTTTGTGGAAAGTTTATTGCCTGAAGTTTATAAGTCAAGAAAAATGTTTGAACCAGATTCAAATGTGCATCAAATTTGGCTGCGGCCACTTGATCCATATTAACTTCACAACTTGTTGAAAAAAATTAAATATTTAAGTGAATAAAATCAACAAACAGAACGAAATATAAATGTTGTGAAAATATGAACGTACCTATACTTAATTTTTTCCTCGCAGTGTAGTTACATGTATATTTTCAGCTTTATATATATATTATATATTAATTAGTCAGCGTAAATAAAAAATAAAAAAATATAATTAAACTTTAGCCAATAATAACAGGTGCCACAGCGGAAGCAACAACAAGGTACTATGTTTTATAATAACTCGAAAGAGTTGACAGTTAATTTAAATTATTGGCAGCTTAAAGTCTGCCGCTCCGCATTATTTTCATAAATCACACAAGTAATCCTCGAGACTTAAGTGCAATGCAGTGATAATTTTTATTATTGTCGATTACCGATTTTGTGTAGAACGTTAATTTTAAATAAAAAGTGAAAAATTTATAAAATTTGTGGCATTCTTAATGAATGTGCCAAATGTATGCAGTATTGTATTTCTAATTATTTTAGGTTACACTAAAAATTCGTTCTTCCTGACATCCAGACATCCACTGTTCAAATTTGACACATATGCTGAAACTACCAACTACAAAAGGAAGCTCACTCTTCACATGCGCTGACAAAGATATTCATCACTTATTCCATTTCCTAATTAAATCCCGTCTTATTCTTATGGCAAAATGTTAATCACACGCATACTCTGTGGAGATTTACCCACAAAACCTCGGAAACGTTGAAAATCGATTTCTTTTCTTTTCACAACGCGACCGCGAAGACCACGGACACTCTTAATTATACTGATCCGCCACCAACTTCATTAACTCCAACAGCGCGTTGCATGGTGTTGCCCGATGTGTAAATTGTCAACAGAGAAAGCACAGCAACAACAACGGTAGCAACAGTAGCAACAATAACAATAGCGTAATGTACAAGCAAACGACAGAAATATGACGACAAACCAATGTAAAAATAAACAGAAATAACGAGAACAACAACAACAATAACATCGACGACAACAGCCACAATATAAACAACGGCCCACGACGACAACAACACAAATAATAAAAAGAATGGATAAATTTAAAAAAATACCTGTTAAAAAAACCAAAAATCAGCAACCAAATGTGGCCGAAAACGTACGACCTACAATTTAAGCTGCTGCAACAATGGCAAAAAACAAGAAAAAAAGCGCGAATTACATTGGCAACAAGAATAATAATAATAACAACAACAGCAACAGCAACAGCAACAGCAACAAATAAAACAAAAGTAGAAGCAACACTTTTTTGGGGTTGCGATGAACCGCAGTAGTTGTTGCTTCATCATTTTCATTGACGACGTCCAACGCAGCAACATCAGCAACGGCAACAAGCGACATCCTCACCTACAAACGTCAATGTGGCGCAATCAGCGGCAATGATGGCAACCCCAAACTGACCATTCCACAACCACTTATATACAATACATATACGGCAACACGCACACACACACACACACACATTAAACGCAACGACCCAGTAGAAAAGGCTTTAGAGTTTGAGAATGTTTTCAGTTCGTCTTTTGTGTAAAATATTCAGTGGAACTTTCTAATTGCAAAGTATTTACTATGAAATATTTTTAGGTCGCATGACTCTTAGATCACATGACTTTTAAATCACATGACATTAAAAAGGCATGTTAGTTTAAAGCGTTGTTCTAAGATTACGTGCAGGTTGAGTATTTTCTACGTTCCGTTTTCTTTAAATTACCTTGCAAAAATATCACATCCCATTTAAGTCGCATGAGATATATCTCTCATTTTATTTATATACCATGACACTAAGATCATATAAAACTTAGATCACAAGAAATAAGCTTTTGTTTATGTGGATATCATGTAAGATATTGGAGTCGCTTGAAAATTATATCGCATAACAATTGTGTATAACGACATTTTAATCGCACAATTTTAAGAACGTTACATGAAGTTTATATTCTATAACATTTTGTTCGCATGGCACATAGATCGGATGTGGTTAAGATTGACGACATTAGTTGCATTCACATTCCATGATATTTTGATCGCATGACATCTAAGTCACAAGCCATTTTAATATAATAAAATTTCAACTGCTTTAGATATATGTCGCATAGTACTAACATTACAAGAGAGAGATTACATGAGACTTAAGTCCCAGGAATTTATACCACATCATGGCATTATCAATCACATGGCATTTATGTCGCATGATATTTGTGGCGTTAAAGTCGGTTAACACTTGGAACTTTTTAGTTTCATATCGACAAGCAGTCAGTCTTTAAGATCGTCTTTAAGATAACAAAACTCATTCAACTATGTAATTTAGCAAGCCTTCGTATGTTATGTCCACATTGAAGAAAACTTTCAAAATCTTCCATCATGATTCTCATTAGGTAGTTGATGAATCAAACAAAAGTATTAACAGAAAGACAGACATATAGATGGAACGCTTCTCTGTAACAGAAGCAACAACGACGGAAGCACGTTGGCCAGCTGTAGGGTTTCCGCTTCTTTGGATTTTATGCTCAAAAATAACAACGTTGTGAAAAAATCAGCGGAAAAATGTACACATTACAAACACAACAGCAATGACAGCAAGAAGAAAAAAAGAAATCAATATCCTGCATCGTATGCATTGCACATACGCAATCAGAACATAAAGGATGCATGATGCGTTGCCGTTGAAAAATCGCAGCCAACAAAAAGTTAAAAAGACCAAAACCAAAAAAAAAACGGTATAAAGCCGTGGATTCTCATTCACTGTGAGTGTCCTTTTTTACTATTTAAGAATATTTTGCAGTCAGGATGTTTGCTGTTTGCGTGTCATCGCGTTTTTCTTCTTCGATTTTTCGGTCATTTTCGTGGCAAATAAAATGCAAACAACTGCAATCCCCAGTTGTTATCCTGTGGCCATCCGACAAAAAAATCAGAATCACGATTTTTTTTTGTTGCATCGCGTAACGTTTCAGTCCAACTGCCTACGTTTTCCTGCAACGTGTCGCGTTATACGACTGCAGTTATGAGCTGCCAACGTGGTTGACAAAGAAAGTGCGAATTGTGATTTTTATGCTTTTTTGTGTTATGTCATTTAGGCATTGGCGTGCAGTTTGGGTTTTTTTTTTTTGTGAATTGTTGCATTTTTTCGGTAGAAATTTTGTGGCCACGAAAATCAGTCGTTTTTTTTTTGGGTAGTCGAAAAATAAAATACATAAACAACTTTGGTAACAACTTTTATGCAACAGTTTGGTTTTTAATTGACTGAGTATTTTAGGTGTTGAGTGATATGTTATGGCAAACTCATGTGAGGTTATTTACAACATTGTTTGTTAATCTCTCTAGGCTTTTTGAACTTGTTATTTTAAGAAAAAAATATTAAATTTTCCAAAACTTTTATTTGTGTATTTTTTTGTTTTTAATACCACTCTCACTATCAACTACTTAGTACTTAAAGGTTTTGCATTGGATAGTGACACATTTTTTTGACTCTATGTGTTAAGATGGAAGATCTTGTATATATTGTTATATAAATATAATATTTCAGTTTCATGTTAAGTCCAACTACCGATTTAAAAGATTTGTTCGAGAGAAACACAAGGTGTCTTTTTAGGAAGCCATCAAGGTTTAGCAGTAGATCTCTGACTCTGAATAAAAAGTTGGGTTTCTGGATTACACAGAATTTTCAAAACCAAAATCATACATGAACACATTTTTTTTTTTTTTGATAAAGCAGTATATGGTGAAGATATGTAGAAGGTTTATAATAGAAATTGCTTAAGAAGACAATAGCAAGCATTAAAATCGCACATGACATATTTCTTCAAAGTGTGTATGAAAAAATTCATAGAAATGGTATTAAAATATTAGAAATTTCTCAAAAATCTAAGTAAAAATCACTTTTAAGTAAGGTAATATATATTTAATTTGAAAAATAAACAATAACAAAATAATAATAAATAACAATAGCAAATAGTGCCAAATATTTTTAACCCATTCTTGATCCCTAATATATTAGAAAAAAAGATTGTTCAGGCGTTTAACAAATAGTTAAGGGGCGATCGATTTTTGAAAAATATTAATTTTTGACAAAATGGCGGGCGTACAAAGACAATTTTCATTTTTTGTGCACAAACTTAAGGTCATTTTGGGCTATAAATTAAAAAATATGTATCCAAACATAAAATCGAACGATCAAACGCCCCCTAACTATTTGCCTTTCGGATGAACCAGTCTCCAGATATCTTGCTCACCGCAAATTTTGAAGTCGTTCATGGCATTGCACTTTTCTAACTTATTGGCGAATATTTTTTAACCCAAAATTTTAGAGATAAATCTTGAATAGTTATACTTTAATAATGTAAAAAAAATTTTGGTCTTAGATAAAATGCAGCTTTGTCTTTATTTTTCAAAAAACTCCCAGAGGCCCTTATGATACTAAAAAACCGAACATTTTGTTTCAAAATTAGGGGTCCGCTGATTTTTTGCCAATTAAAAGTTAGCTCTCGTTTGAAATATAAAATTTTTAATTTTCAATAAAAATGTTTATTCCAAAACAGTTTTTGAATCAAAAAATAATTAAGATAAAATTTTTTCGGCATTCTCCAACAAACTGTATTTTCTTTTCTACATACGGGCTCCAAGGACTTGTTGAAATTATTGTAAGCTTTGATTAAAGGAAAAAATTGTTAATTTTTTGACAAAATTTTCACTTCCCAACTATTTTTGAACCAAGAAAAAATAACAAAATAAATTTTTTTTTTCGGAAATTAGCTTTAAATAAAAAAAACAATAACTATTTTTTCAAAATTGGTTAGCTTTCATTAAAAAAAAAAATGTTTTCTGCAAGATTTGTGCTTTCTAGCAATTTTTGAACCAAAAAACACGATTTGGAACCACTGTGCTGTGGGGTGGTATCATCTAAAAATTTCTATTTTGTCATTTTTCATCAATAGTAATTTTAATTTTCATTCACGGCTCACTTTAACATGCATGCAAGAATCGACAATTAATATACTTTTGTGTAAGTTTCTCGTAATCCAATCCTTTTAATTTTAGTACTCTAGCTTTAATTTGATCAATCCTCTATCTAACTAAAATTTTTGATAAATGCAAAAAATAATTTTATGAAGCATTTAGATTATCTTGAAAATCGTACAGTTTACACATTTTTGACTAGGTTGACTATATTCTGAAAAAAAAAAATACTTACCTGCATTAAAATAGAAGTGAAACAATGATAATGATTTTGCTAAATTTCAGCTTCATAATAAATGGTCACTCTACTGGTCAATCTACTTCTAAAATTATCATTTCGTTACACCGTAATGCAACTAAATAATAAACTCTTTTACAATATTTCTAGAATGTGTTTTCAATAACCGGATCCAGATTTTTTGTAAAAATTATGTTAAAATGAACTAGAGGTAAAAGAAATGTACCATCGGTACTATGTTTCTCATATCCAAAAATTATGTCCATAAAGTTTACTAACCAAAAACTCAATATATTAATACCTTATTAAAAAAAAACCATAAATCATCAACGCTTGAATAACTCAATATATTAATACCTTATTTAAAAAAAACCCATAAATCAACGCTTGAATCGTGGAAGCCAGTACAGAACACGGTCTTTTTCATGCAGACTTATTGATACTCAACTTATCACAAGATGCAACAATTCCATATTATTGCACACTTTAAACTTGTAAGAGTCCACAAGATGAGGATCCACTTTGGTTAATACTCTCAATTGTTTTAAAAAAGAAGTAATGACTAAAACTAGAAACAGATGAATTCAAAATGAAATTTATGCATGAAAATTCACCGCAATCTCAGGAAAAATAACTCAAAAAAACAATACACCCATATGAAGATAAGTTCATTTTACAAATGAGCTCCGATTGAAGGTGTAATAAAAATGGATTAAAAATGAACTAAAAATCAGCAAAAGAGCATCAACAGCAAAACAAAACAACAACAGTTCGCAGCATAAGTCAAAAGTCACCCTTGTATGCAACTGATTGACCAAAACTTACTAAAATGGGAAGCAGCATTAAATGCATTTGGGGAGCACAACTGCGCTCAGGAGAGCAATAAAATAATATAGAGCTGGCCATTTTACTGAGAAAATGTAGTTGGTGCATTTCATGTGCAAAAGTTTTGCAAGGGTTAAATGAAACAAAGACTTTTGTTTGAATTTCCCAGAGATACCAAATGAGCGCCATCAATATTAGGGAGATTGTATTGTGAGCGTAAGTAACAAGCAAATTAAAATTGTTTAACTGCGAGAGCCTACATGTACATATGTGAGTGTGTATGTGAAAACACTAATTAAAACGGATGCGGATGCAGATCACATACACACATACACACATCAACAAAAAACAAAACAAAATGTGAATGCTCCCACTGCAAACGGGCGGCTTTGCAGAAACATCTTTACGCTTTCACAACCCTTTTTTCTCTCTCTCTCTCTCATTTTGCTCCATCTCTCTTTCGCCTTTGCATTGCGCTCATAAATGTGAAATTGTTGCGACTTTTGTGCTGTTGTTGTTGTTGCAGCTCCAACATTGTTGTCTGCTTTTTATTGCTTTTTTTTAGTCTTCTAACCAACACAAATAAAATGAACAGAGATTTTGAAAATTTTAACTCAACATCAACACACGGTTGCGCGCAACACGAAAACGACAACAACGGACGTAAAATTTTTATCCGTTTCGTATCCGCCAATGAATCCAATGTGAATTTGGACACAAAAAAAACTGAAAAAAAAAGTAACGAACGTTCACAATCAGCAGCAGCCCACGTAGTGTGGCCACGCATCGGTGGTTGTGTTCAAATTAGAATGCAATTCGCGGTTTTCGAGATACGACCCAAAAAATGTGTGTGTGAGAATCAGAAAAAATTCCAAAAAAAATGTGAAAAAGTGCGAAAATTTATTATATCAAGTGCAGAATTTACGAAAAAATTTTACGAATGAATAAAAATTTTTGAAAAATCTTTGAAGCGATGAGAATGTTTAAATACCGTCGGCATAATTTTTCATAATAAATTAAAAAGTTTAATTACGAACATGCGAAAATTGCAAACTTGTTCATGTGTTCACTATATAATATCAACATTATTTGTTGCAAGTTGCCTGTTGATTGTTGCAATTAAAGCTGAAAAAAACTTCTTCATATGAAGTGTCAAAGTCTTTGTGCTAAAGTGAGTGTAAGAACTTAGAAAAAAAATTTAAAATATTAATTAATTAAACTTCTGTCTGAAGAATACAATGAAATGTTATAGGTTTACTAGTTGAGCTATGAATAATGAAACAACATTAATAACATACTGCAATCAAAAAACGCAGTTTTGGATATAAAGTATTGCGTGATATTTTAAAGATTTTTTAAAAAGACATTCTCAAGTGTCACACAGTTCCGATATATTCAAAGAATATGTATCTTTCCAACACGCAGCTCTTAAAAGATTTTGAGATTATCTAATAAGCTACAAAACTTTGCTCGTCACGCTTTTAGATTACTACGAATTATAAGATGCAGAATTATTATTTTTAAAATAAATAATAATATATAAAAAGTATCAATGCTTCGAGGCTTAGAAGCTGTGAATAGGGTGTGAGAACTATTTGTCGGAGCAGCCAATTCCAGTCAAAAGTGGTGCCAACTATAAAACACAAATAAATTGTCTGATAACTGAAAAAAGTTTCTGTCATCCTGGTTTTTCAAAAGGATCTCTTTAGCGTTAAGTTCAATATGTAAGAATTTAGCTCTGTAAATCCTTTTTGGCGAATTTCCTCTGAAAAAAAGGGGACTGCTAAGGCAGTGATATATACCTGATCAACAAATCATCGTTACCTATGTAAAATGGCACATCGATTCTGAAAACTGTCATAAAAAAAATTTTAACACACGATTATATGTAGTTTTGTTTTTTGAAATATTGTGAAATAATGCCATATTTAGTTTTCAAACAAAAATAGTTCCACTTTATTTCGAATAAACAAAGTATTTATTACGATAAATAAAGTATTTATTTCGAATAAACAAAGTAAAAAATAGTCGATTTTTCTAAGTTGTATATTAAATGAAAGGTAATTACTTTAGCTATAATATAATTTTACATCACTTTAAATCTGTTTTACAATTTTGCTACAAATAACTAAGTAGTTCGATATTTTTTTCGAAAAAATTCAAAACCAAAAATTTTAGTTCAATAAATTAAGAGCATAACTAAATCTACTATCATATAAAGAAAATATGCTTTTAGTGAAAAAATTGATCATCTATTGAAAAAGTTATATGTTTTTGAATAATGTTCTAATTTTTTTTTTATTACGGCTCCATTGAACGCTTTAAAAGCGTTCGGCAATTATATTCATTAGATATGTTCTATATATCAGAATTTAAGTGTCAAAAGTGAAAGTCCAATGTCTTGATGACACACATAATTAATACAATCAGTTAAAAAATAAAAAAATTCCAAGTATTGTGTTTGAGATACAGTTTTTAAAAATATTTTTAAGAGAAAGAAAGTGGAACTGTCTTATTTCAAATAAATGTAGTTTTCTTTATCAGCTATGATAAAAATGTATATCGAATTAGAGATATTAAAATTTGCTATAAATAATATTAAAATTAAATTTTTAGTTAGTTTAATACTTTAGGCAGAGTTGATTAAATAACAAAAAAAAAAAAAATAAACTAAATGCCTGATTCTGCTCAATTGTAAAATTGATTTCAGAAATATATTTGATATCAAAGAAAATTGATTAGAAATCACCAATATCGTAGACTTTTGAATGAAAATTAATAAATTTTAATTTTGAAGTTAAGTCTACCAATGATGCTAATTTTGCAGAAGAAACTTTTTAAAACGAACAATTTTCGGTGCTAACACAGTTAACTATTTTAAATACAATATATTTTCTCAATTTAATATGTCATAAAGTCTCTTACTCATGACCTTTTTAAAAAAATAGAAAATTTAGTTTTGTTGTATATAATCACGTGGTAGAGGAGACGTTATCAACGAGCAAAAGTCAGAAAGCTGAAATAAAATGTAGTAACGTTCTTCTTAAGATGAAATTTTGTGAAAAAGTCATTCAAACATGTAGTATTGAAAATTATCGAAAAAAATTGTATAAATGTACATATGTACATATGTCAAAAAGTAAGTATCAAAAAGTGTCGAAAAATACATAAGAAAATAGAAACGCATCGAATAGTATAGCAGCAATATCAATGAGAGCGAAAAATATGGATTTTTTTGTTTTTTCAGTGTATTTTTTATTTATTTTTAAAATCCAACTATGAGGTTAAAAAGGCCAATAAATGAAGTATAAAATCCAGTAGTTAATTCATTTTACCAGAATTGTTTAAGCTGAATAATGGCATTTGAAGTAGTACATACCTTACGATTTCTTAAATTTTCAAAGACCCATATTTTATAAGCTAGTGTTGCCATTCTAAAAATATTTTGTTTCTGTGTCGAGGTCATAAACAGGTACAACATATTCAAATATATCTGAAATTGGAACCATGACCCCATTTCCCCTGTCCACTTCGCGTGAAATGTCCGATATAATATAGCGTCCGTTAAAAGCAAAATTTTGAATGTAGTGCTTGGAAATTTTAGTATTGCAAGTTGATTCAATTCGAATCAGTTTTTATGAACTTTAAAGCATGTTAGCTTTATCGATCAGAGGTGTTTTGCTAAAGCAGTATAATTTTTTCAACTGCTTTGTACTCTATATATTTTTATGGTTTCCGTTTAAGAGAGCAAAACCCCTGTATGACCTCTATCAACGACTACCAGTGTGAACTGTCACGATATATGGAGGAAATTATATTTGATTTTATTCCTGAGCACTAGGTTTTCTTTCCTAATCATTTGATGCAAAAAATTGCAAATGATGAAAAATAGCGACAATGGTGAATTGAAGTCTTAAATCAATTCGCGAACGTTTTTTTTTATGCAAAAGCATAGACTGTTTTCGAGGAATAAACTTTTTATTATTGGTCAGCATTGTAATTTCGTACATTAAAAAGGCCATTTGCATGTTTTAGTCCCGCTGATAGATTGAATGTGCACAAAGCTGCGGTGATAGGAATCGCATACCGTGAGTAGAAAAGTGAGTGAATTTTTGGCTGTTTTTAATGTCCAATGATAAATTGGTTTTAACTAAAAAAAATTAAAATCTTTCGATTATCGGATGAATATATAAAAACTAATTATCCAATTATCGTATTGCTACTAACTTAGAAGAACTAACTTTTTCTTAACATTGCGTAGTCGAAGTGCGTCGGAGCAGTTTTTTGTAAATCGGGGCACCTAAACGTTCCCATTAGCGGGACATTCCTTTTAAAATAGGGAGTGTCCCTTCAAAAGTTATCAAGTTATTTTATATGTATATAAGCAAACGTATCTTAAGTAATGGGCATAGATGAAATATATCAATAAGTTAGAGTTTATATTCTTACCTTTAATTTGATATACACTTTTGCCACAATTGATGAAATAAAACTTAATTTATTTGGAGAAAAGAAAAACCATATTTTTAGAAACATTTACAAATCAGTTTTCAGATTTTATCTCGGTATCTCAAAACCTTTATGTTGGTCTGTGTTTTCTATCTGGGCAATATTACTCAAAAATCATATAACTTTTTCAATGAATCATCATTTTTTTGGAAGAAATCTTAAATTCTTGATTAAAAAATAAAATACTCATTCGAGAAAAAACCCATAATATTTTGCTGCTTAAATAATTGTAGCTAAAATCTTAAGTAGATTGAAAGTGATGGTAACAACAGATAACAACCAACATATTGAAATACAGCCTAATGAAATCGAATTGTTGTTTACTGAAAGTAAATTGGAATTACCTAATTTGAAAACCAAAAAAAAGCATTATCTGATAAAATCTCAAAAACTACATGTAAAAAATCATTTTTTAAGTGAGATTTTCGAAATCAGCGTGCCATTTTATGTGAGAAATTGTCACTGCAACAATATTCTTTTTCCAATATTTACCCAATGTGACTGAAAAGATTTTTGTTTTATTTATGAAACATTTGTATCATAGGTGAATTTGCTTTTAACCAAATTAGGTACAGGCAGCGATTTCGCTTCTTGCTGTTCTTCCACGCTGTCTACTATGATCGTTCTAAATCTGGGTGGCACTTGATGTTTTCAAGGCACCAGCTCGTCATCCAATGTTGCTGTTTGTTTGGACGTGTGCGTAAAATTAAGTCATAAAACTTGCGCTGTTCGCATGGCACCCGTTTGACGTGCGATCATTAGGCGAACGCCAGGACCACCCCTGAAGCAAAAGTAGTAGTTGTGTTATTGTTTTCTTTTAGACGACGACGACGACTAATGTCATAAATGAAGTTTTGTGCCCATAATTGAAACTCAGCGAGCGCGCATTCCTTTGATTTTGATTTTATGAGTGCGTAATTAACCATTTGTTGATGTTGTTGTGCAATTCATCAGATGCATAGATACTCTTACAATTGGAATTTAATAGTTTGTTGTTGTTTATATTATGAAAAGGGTAAAACATTCAAAAGATAAGAAATGCACTTTGTATGCAACAGCAAAATGTTTATTATTGTTATTATTATCCCAGCAAATATTTTTACATTTATGAATATCTACTATTATACTACAGAAGAGTTCGACGCACGACCCTCATAATACTCTTCAGGAAGATTAAAAAAATTGATTTTAAGTCATTCATACGATTACTCGGCGATTAGTTTATAATTCTTTTGGAAGGATTTAATTGTCTTAGGGGCCATCCATTAACTACGTGAGTCAAAATAGGGTTGAGGGGGTCTGACAAAATCTCAACAAGGGGGAAGGGGGTCAATGAAAATCTCATGTCAAAGTTATAATGCAGAGAGCATATATTATTATGGTCTCACGGAAGGGAGGGGACAGGGGACCCCCCAAAACTCACCAAATCTCAAGAATTTGGGATCCAAATTTTCAAAAAAAACACCTCACGTAATTAATGGATAGCACTTTATAAGGTATTTTTAAAGATTCATATGCTTCAATGATTTTTTAGATCTTATTTTTCGAATTTGCAATGCTAATTTTTTTGGTTATCTGATTGAATAATATACACAGTGGCATTGTGAATATCAAAGGCATAATTTTCCTTTAACATAAAATCAAAATTGATAATATGTAGGAAAATTATGCTTTTGTTATTCAAAATCTCGCATGTGAATATTTTCAATCGGATAACTAAAAAAATCAACATCGAAAATTCGAAAAGAAATTGATCCATCGTTTGGCATTATCAGACTGAACGTAAATTTTGGTATATAAATAATATTTTTTTTACAAAAGATTTTCAAGAAAATTGATCAATACACACATTGCTAAAAATGATGATTTATTTTTGCAACTTAAAATTATTACACAGTAAAAATTTTAGTTTAATTTTTATACCATAAAAGTTTTTATATAGAACAATGACAAAAAAGTATAAATTTTAAACCATATGGAGAACACGCCAATTTCAAAAAATATGTGGCTGGCAACACCACAATTTTCGAAAAATAAAATCATAGCAAGTCTCTAAGCCAATGGCTTAGCAGCTGTGACAACAAGCGAGAAAGTGACAAGAGATAATAAATGGATATACGCAATTTGTACAGTTCAAGGTCAGTTCCTCAGTAGCTCAGTTTTGTTAGAGCGGCCGTCGACAGATATGCAATTGAAATGCATGTACGGTCAGGGGTTCGACTCCATGTACAACATTAACCAAAAAACTGGTCTGATGAGGCTATGTGGTAATAGCCGAAACATATGTCACCAATTACCAGGTTAAATTGTTCCATTTGTTATCTTTGTCATGTTTGTTGAATAAAAAATAGCATTGATCAATAAGTAAAATTTACAATATTGGTCTTTGCTAAAATGACTGTAAGTTCATAATGTTTAATTATAATAAATTTTAAACTATTTTGGAATAAGTAAAGAGAGAGGTTTTAATTTTAAACTATAACTGGAATGAATTTTAGTTGTTTTTTTGGTTTCAATAGTAAACCTCTTTAATTTTAAATGAAATCTGATATTAGATTAAAATTTATATTTTTCAAATATCCATCTCCGCCAAAAAAAAAGCCTTTTAGCTTGTTTCGTTTTTTTTTTTTTCGTAGCACATCCTTCAGCCATAGTTTTTCTTGAAGTTAAGACTATCTTGAACTAATATTCAAGGAGGAACATTTTATTTAATTTTATGAAGTTTAATATTTTTGGCAATTATTTCAAATCACATGTTTGAGATTGAGAGAAATACTTATTTTAATATAATTTTAAAACTTTGTTGGCATTATTCTTAAACCAAAAGTTTTAAAAATGAAAATGAGAGAACATTTTAATACTTTGTTAGTATTTTTTTTAAGCCAAAAGTATTAAAATTGATCACAGAATATTTTGATACTTTTCTTGTTTTTATTTTAAAACTAAAAATGATTAGTTTTTTGAAGAAAGAGCGTTAAAAATTTATTTTAGTATTGTTTTTAAGCCCCTTTGGCATAAACAAATTTTAAAAAAATTACATGGTTTAAAATTAATTCTTGTTTTTGTTAAAATTAAGTCCTATTGGAATAAATTTTAAAATTTTTTGGAACACATTTTGAATTTAATACCAAAATAGCTTAACATCAATACTAAAGGGAATAAAAAGTATACTATTTTTTATTACTGTGTATATTAACATTGCTTAAAAAAAAATTTTAATATTTTTTATGAAAGTACGTTAAAAAACGAGATTTTTTAAATAAAACACATATAATTTGGCATATTATTCACGAAGTTATGAGAAGTTGAAAAAAAGACAAAAAATTTTTAAAAAAACTTAGATGTGCTAAAGCAATACCATATTTCCGATTTGGTGTCGAATGCCCAATATACATATACGACGTCAAATAAAAAAAAGAGAGTTGAATGCAAAAAACGAAATAGCTTCGGCGACTCGCTAACCCCGGACAATACCACAGAAACATACTATCGATTCGAATCAAGAAAACAAGATCTCTCGCGCGCGATTGAAATGTTTGCTGGGATGAGTTGAAGCAATTCAGTGTGTGTTGTATTTTCGAATGTAGTTTTATGCATTATCTAGAGTTCGTATGTGTTGGGTTGCAACACGTTTGTCCTTGATATAAACAATTGCTTAGGTTTTTTTGCTGTTGTTTTTTTCAACTTTTTCTTCTGTTTTTTTGACTTTTTTAAATTTTGCAGACATCGTCATTATTAATAAAAACGTGCATTATAATATTTTTTTTTTAAATTGCAATAAATCAAATTTTTAATATCTTGAATACACAATAAAATCTTTAATGGCAACATCTGTTTTGAAAAATAATCTTCATCACCGTAAACGTTTGTCTGTGGAGTTCATCTATGCTATAAATAAAAATTATTAATTTTCTACAAAGAAAACAATTTACAAAAATTATTAAATCCTAATAAACAATTTTAACCTTTAATTAAACATTTTGTAATTCCTTATTTTGTAATTAATTTCATAAGTTCAGCAAATCCAAAACAAAGAGTTATTTAACCAAGTTCTATAAAATTTACAAATTCTCCCAATTAGTAAAGTCCTGAAATAACAAATGAATCCTGAGGCCAAAAATAACAACAACAATTCATTGAAAACTAGAAAATCACACTTTCGTTACGTTTAACACTTCCTTGAACACAAAATTTTGAATTCATACTAAATGCAATAATGCATCTCCCTAGCAATTAAAGCAAATTTTCCGGTTACTTGACACGATACATAATTTGCATTTCCGTTGACACAATGATACTCATCGTAACAAATAGGCAAACAGGCAGACAGACAGAAAGAGGGCCATACACTTGCATTCAAAACCAACAAATGCAATCCTTTCATAGATTACAACTCATCAAACAAAACAATTCGAGATGGAAAATGCAGTTTCGGTGGGTCACAAGAGTTTAGTTAGAAAAAACCGAACTGGACGGTGAACCAAATCAGACCCCAGGATCACTTGCTATTTCGAAGCTGAAACCGCAGACATATGCAACGCTGATGACGACGACGACGACACAACACATTCAAGTCAGCCAGCCAGTCGTCGTCACTCAGCATGCGTAATATTTCACCCCAACTATGTTATATAGTATGCCTGATGATGTTAGTGGTAATGATGATGGTAGATGGTGTTAATGATGTTACTGACGTTGCCAACGACAGGCCTATGATGGTTAAGAATTCAATGATTGAACTGCAGGCGAAGTTTACTTATGCACAAATTAAGGTGTTCCATTTAATTTTATAAATTCTTTGATTTATTGTCTTTCCTCTTCTTATCAGAGGAAATAGTATAAGCCAAATTGCGATTGAATCAAAACTAAAAGTGTGCAAATATCAAAATAAGGAAATTTCACTTCAAGTCAAAATTAATTCGGGGAAAAGAAGATGATAATTTTGTTAAAATAAGGAAATGTCACAAAATTTAAATAGAAAAAATGTAAAACTTTTTTTTTGTTGCTGAAAATCATTCGCATTTTTGCGAATCTAATAATTTATCTTTGAAAAATTCATGGAAAAAATATCTCTATTTTTTCAATAAAATTCAGGACACTCACTTTTTTTAGAAGTCTAGGCCCCAAAATATTTGGTACTCTACTGGAAAGAAATTTTCTCTGATACGGTAAGATACGTTATTACAACTAAAAGGTCAAATAAAAAAAAAAAAATAGTTCAGCCTTTCCGGCGATATCAAAAGTTCGACCGTAATTAAAATTGACCCAAAGACTCCCAGTTCCGAACTAAAATAATTGAATGAGGAAATATTGCCTTTATCTCAAAGTGACACATTTTAAAGTATCAGATTCCTATTCCTAATAATTAGGAGTATACATCTACCAGGAAAAGCCAAAAAAACATAGATATATATCCAAAGAACAAAAAACTATTGTATTGAAACATAAATTCTTTGATAGACTCTTAGCAGTTTTTGGACTATTTTTTAACACTGATCTTACTGTTTAGTATAGCCTGTGTATAGCTTAAAAAAATTAAAAAAACTTAGCAGCAAAACAAAAGGGATAAAGCGAGCTATACCAGTTTCATCCACTGCCAAGTGGAAGCATCAGTGACTCTTAAGCTGATTAGTAAGAACTTCTAAGTCTGATAAGTTTCTTTTTTTGTATGGATTTGTATAGAACCCAACCAACAAGTGAACAAAGTAAAACAACACACAATTGATTAAAAGTCACTGATGATTCCACTTAGCAGTAGATGAAACCATCTAGACTATCGCTAGCTTTGATAAAAACTGAACTGAACTAGCTTTTTTTTTGCTTATATTGACAGGAGACCCGGTTTTGAACTCCAATAGTGACAAAACAATGTTTGAATTTGTTTATTTTTAAGTTATTAAATCAAATAGTATTTAAACTGAATAATATGCAGAGTAATCTATGTTTTCCAGTGATCAAAATAATATATAAACTGATTCACGTTGGAACAAAACACGAGTGTACAAAAACAATTTGAAGAAAATCGCAGAGGTCGACACCTAACTTTTATGCGACTTTAAATGATATGTGCCTTACACTATTAATTTTCATAAAAAATTTTATAAAATGTTATCAGACTTAGTGAGCAACATATTGTGCCCCCAAATTAGGGACACCCGAATATTAGCTCACACACGTGAGTGTCAACCCAGGTTGGGGTTTGAGTGCCCAAGTGTAAATCTTTCAGTTTAACAAATTAAATGACTTCGAGTCAACATTGTTGTGACATTTTTGTCATAGATGTGTGCATCAGTTTCTGTACATATACACGTTAAGTTGTAGGTGTGACGAAACATTCACTTGCTCTGAAATGCAGTTGACAGCTGAATTGATACACCAAGCAAAGCAGCATTAACTGCTCTTGATTGCCATTTTTTCACACTCCAGAATCTTCAAACTCATAATACCAGAATGCTATGCTTGCTGGACAGTTGTGCTTGTGCTGTCAACATAGCTGTCACTGTGACAGATGCAGCATTAGCTACGATTATCAATCAAAACTTACTAAACAGCTGAGAAATTCGCTTCCATTACATCAGCGCACATATTTTCATCATCCAATCAAAAAAATATTATTTTCAAGAGATAAAGTCTCTCTATCTACTAACATTCCGAAAGAGGCTTTAATTTTTGCTATCGTCGTTACGCCTTTAATTTCCTGATGAGTCTCTTAAGTGCCACAGAGTAACTAACAAGATAAAAATTGAGCAAACCAAACCGAAACTTCAAAAGTGGACACCAAAATGACGGCTCAAGCCAACAAACACACAAAATAATCAGAGATGATAATTATTTTTGCCTTGGACGTCTGTCTGCAGAAGGACTTCGACGATGTTGTTTACGCATTTGCAAACCGTCTGTCCAGGTTTGCTTACATTCTTACCAAACTAACAATGCGAGCCCCATTTTTTTTTTGCCAAATCTATTGCTCTTCTGGCAGCACCCAGTGCACTGTGCAGAGATGAACGACACACAGGAAGACAACATACGCACTTAAGGCTTAATTGCAGTATTTCTTGGTGAACCCATGTTTTTTGGCCAACTGTGTGCAAACGAATGCCCAAATGCGTTTAATGCACTTGCATTGCAAGCACACACACACAGGAGACCAGTGTGCGGCGTGCAAGTGCAAGTGCAAGTGCGTATGTGTCGCACACACTTTGCTCTAACTTTTACCCTACCGCAACCGGATGCCAGAAGCAACTAGACTTCTGGTCAATTCGAGGTTTTGCTTGTCACTTGTTTTCCCGAGGTTTCTCTACTACACGTCGCAATATTTGAGATGATGATTCCCATACGAGAACATTGCGTGCCTCGTGCACATACAGAGTCGAGCAGTCGAGTTGCCTGCTGTCTGGTGTCTACTGCCTGATGCATGTAGCCATAACCAACCTCATGATGCCCCAGAGGAACCATGTCAGTTGCAATAATATTTGGTTTGTCGTTGCATTGCCAACACACCAACTAGCCGAGTAGCGAGGCAAACTTTAGTCAAATGTATCCTTGGAATGTTTGCCACGTTGCTGCATTTTTAAAGGATGTGTGCGTGCATTGTGCAGTTTCTGTGCGTATTTTTCGAAAATGCAGTTTGGCTTCTTTTCATCGTCATCGTTGTCGTTGTCGTCGTCGTCCGGGAAATGCAATTTATGTTTTTCATCGTCTCGTTTTGTTCGTTTGTTTGTCATATCTGTTGATCACATTGGGCTTTATAGGGTGCGTTTAAGTTAGTTTCGGGTTATTTCGGGTTTATTTCTGAGCTTAAAGTGGCATAATCTGTCTTCTCTGTGAGTGCGTATGTATTGTGCCTGCAGTGTTGCAAAAAGATGAATTACTTTTTAAGTGTTGCAACTGGTTTAGTCGCACTTTTGGCTGTACCCAGTTTTGTGCAACCGCTTGTGTGTGTGTGTGTGTGTGTCGTTGTGTATCGTGTGGCGTAGGCGATTAACATTTTTGAGGTTCAGAGTGTTGATTGGATTGTGGCAAATTGAAAAATTTCTGTTTAAAGAAGTGCAGCTCAAATGTTGCAGTTTGTTTTTCCGTAGATGACGAAAATTAAGTTAAGTTGTTCATGATGGTTTTGGTAGACCCAGAAAATGGTCTTGAATTGTTGGTTTTTAAATTGGAAATAAAGAGGTTTTATGAATAAATTACTTACATAAACATATTTTCAGAAAATAAAACGATATATAAAAAAAAATAAAAGAAGAATATTTTCGAATAACAACTTATATAACATTGACTGCTCGTCATAGAAGTAAACGTCTGCAATATTGGATTTCTTTGATACAATTGCTCAATAACGTCTTCTCTAATATCAATCACTAAAAATATTTTTTACAAGTTCCTGAAATCGATATACCAAAAGCTCTTTAAAAATGACTCATTATCGACGATTCCCAACGTATGTCATTGACGCGAACAGAAAATTTATGTCGGAAGGAGAGAAAAGTAAAGACCATGTTGTTTGAGTAACGTGCAAGGATAAGTGCGAAAATACTATCGTCATTTCATATATCAAAAAGAAACAATGCAGTTCCTGCTGATAGCACCCCTCTCCACTCGACCAAAAAGTAAATATTTTTCGGAACGACTCTTCATCTACTTTCCAACAGGCAGTCGTCAAATAAAATTTTTTTAATTTGTTCAGTATTTAAATTTTCAGTCTAACCAAATATTTCCTGACAAATTCACCCGTGCTGAAAACCAAATCCTAATGTCTCTGATGTCTTGTGACTTAAATCCATTATAGGCTGTTGCCACTTTGCTTTGGCACGGTTTGCCGCTTGTAGTTCTTATTCCATACCATTTCCACTTTTTAATTTTGCTTGCACAGAGGGCCAAATTGAACGACCGGTTGATGATCGTTTGATTCTGTGCTGCAGCACAGTTGTAAAGTTGGGTAGTTTTTGTCCTCAACCTTTCTTCATCACCTTAAATGTTCAGAACCTTGCACAGTATCAGCTGCATGGTAATCTCTGGCAGTGGTGTGCATGAATTCATTAATTTTCACTTTCACGTGGTTCCAAAAAAAAAACCATTTCCAATCCATTCCCATGACCCGGGACCACTCCTAGTGATGTCCAGAATTCATTTTCGACCTTTTCGCAACGATTGGAGCAATAATTTTTTACCTTAGTGATGTTCAAAATACTTTTTCAACCTTTCTCTATCGATTGAAAAAAGAAATCCAAAAATGGGACAAAACCGATTCGGTTCTTCCATGGTCCGGGCACATCTCAAATAATGCTCTAAATACTCTTACAACATTTTCCTCATCAATTGGAGCTATCAAAGTTTATTTTCATTCTTTCCTTATCCATAGCCATAGCCATTCCAAATCAATTAGCCCGTGGTTACTTGAATTTTACAACTCTATTTTTGTCTTGAGGTATACTTACAAAACTCAATCCGACTTGAAAAGCTGGCTTGCAAAGAAATAACTCATTCGACACAAAATGCAACCTCAAATGGAACTTGAAAAAAATGATTGTGAAAGTTGAGTTGCATTCACATTGAACGAATGCAACTCAAGCTTGCTATTGCTTTTTGTGTACCAAGTAGCTTTTTGTGTACCAAGTAAGTGCAAGCTTCCAAATCGCTTGCTTTTTCAACTCACTTAGTGCACATCTCTGACCCCCACAGAAGCCACAGTTCTTTGCATTTCTGCAGCCTGTTGACCCCATAGGCGATATTTTCCAGATTCCTGCAGTATACGTCATCATTGCAATTATTCACCAAGTGACTGTATTCCTAGCATTTGGCATTTCTTATGCGCGTACTTGGCAAGATATTCATCTAATTCGTATCTGCTGCTCAATTTAATCCATGGTAAAGTAACTACCACCAACAATTATTTTATGGTACGTTTGGCTTCCTCCAATTCTTTTCTTTTTGCTTCGTCAGAAATACTTTTTTGAGTCGTACCCTGGAAAACTCTTTTGGCGATAGTAAGCACAATTTTTTTTTTTTTATTTATTATTTATTAAAAATAAAAGTTATTGAGTCAGAGTTTCAATGACTTGCTTTTAAAACGTAGTTCATTTGAGTCTTGCCGTTACCAACATCACTTTTTGTGGAATGACATCTTTTAAACTGTCTTTATTTTAAAAATGTTTATTTGAACCAAAGCACAATTGACTACATATTGCTCCTATTATCTAAATAAATCATATTCAAGTTTACATTTGCAGTTTAAGGCACAATTTTTCCTGTAAAATAAATCATCAAAATTTCACTATTGAAGCCTAAACCAAAATAGACGAGACGAGACATAACGAGTAAGTTCGAGAGTATGCAAACCAATGTTGATAGCCAAAATTAACCTACGTAATTGATCGAAAAAGAAACGAAACATTTTGACGTGACGTAAGAGTTCCGTAAGAACCGAACTTCAAAACGTTGCTACTCGTCACAACAGCTTTTTCGGTTCGTTGGCTAGCGTAACATTTTGGGTTAAATGTCAAAACAGACGAAACGAGTGCAAACGTTCGTTCAATTGCTACCGTCTCGTCACGTCTATTTTGGTTAAGGCTGAATTATTGCTACACTACTTTTGCTTTTTTGTAACTCCAACTTACAACTTGCTGGACACCTCTGCATTCAAACAGTCTAAAAAATATGTCACTAAGAAAAACTTCCACCGACTTGTCAATATGTTGCCGTTCCATGCGTTAATCTGGAATTAGTTTTACGAAAATTCCAATTAATTCAATAAATTCCAACAATTTAAATAAATGTCCAAAGTTTCACCAAAAAGAGCACGGTTTTATGTTAAAACGCGCCAAATTACTTTTCATTTCCTTTGTATCCTTCGTCATATGTGACATCCTTTGTACTGGCAATCCTTTCCCTCTTTTATTCAAACGGAATTTTTTTTTTTTTCATTCTTCTTGGTTACGGAATTTTGTTTCACAAGCTTCATTACAGCGTGCTGTGGCATGTCGAACTGTACGACGACGACAACCCCCAACTCCTTTGATGATATACCAATCTCATATAGTCAGTGTAACAATAAGAACTGGAAGATGACCATGTACAACATGACGCTGTTACACACTGGTAAACAGCAACGTTTAACCCGTGAAAACGCAAACGCAAACGCAAACTCAAACCAATGAGCGCGGGTACAGTTTGCCGTCGCGTCGGTTTGCCAAATTCAGCGAAGCAAAGATTGACGTGGGGTGGGATAAGAAGGTGAAAGCGATTTTTTCCAACATGTTTCACGTAGCGCACAATATGACCGATAAAAATTACTTAAAAATGCCACAGCTGTTGGTTGACTTTTGGCCAAAAAACTGTAAAGCGAATTAACAAAAAGACAGAGGAAAAAAAGAAAGAAATTGGCGCGTCGTGAATTTTTTTTTTTTTTTTTTGCAATTTTGGCATTGGAGATTGGGAGTCGGTTTTGTATTTTTTTCTTTGTGAACACGTTGACGCCGATGTATGCCACATAACATTCCACAAGATATTAACAAGGTAGATCGTCGCTTTTTCACTTTTTCGAGAGTGAGTGAGTTCATTTTTTTTTTTCATTTTCAGACGAGACATGGGTGTTTGTGATTCTTTATTGTTCGACAGCTTATTAGGCGTGGGCTAAGCGTCTAACACTTTAGATGCGATTTTTTTTTTTTGTTCAAAAGAATTTTCGTTACAGATTTATCAGCATATCCAGCTGACCATTAGCGTGACTAAAGGAGCTTAACAGAGGATATCGTTTGATAAATCAAAATGCTTGGTTTTTAACTTTAAATTGTTGGTTACTCTGTAGACGAGGTGATCCAATTTGCATGGTTTTGTTGCTGGAATATTAAATGGGATTTTTTGGGAAAACACTTTAACGACATTTCGTTGATGCGTCGATATAGTAAAATTTGAATTGGTAAATTTAAGGGGGGTTTCTTTCCCAACAGAAGTATTGGAAATTTTCAAACAGCTTTTGATGAGTATTTATTTTTTTTTTTTTTGCTTTATCTTTCAGCTACTATGTGAACTTAACTGAAATTTGTGCTTAAGACGCAATCATCTTCAACGTTCTCAACAAGAGCAGACCAAGCGAAAAATAAATCTTTAAAAATTGTTCACCGCAAACAGGTTGCCAACGGCCATCCCAATTGCAGCAAAATGCATCTAACCGCAACGTCCAATAACAGTGCGAATGCCGCCGCCGCAAATAACAACAACAGCAATAACACAAACAACAACTCCTCCTCCAACACAAACAACAATAACAATTCCAGTTCGAATAGCAACAATGGTTCGACGAATGGTTCCAACAACAATAACAACACAACTTCCAACGAACAAAATACACCGCCCACAGCTGCACAGCTGCTTAACGAGGCCTACACTAAAATGACTTCAGACATTTTAGCCGAACGCACCTTGGGCGATTTTCTCACCGAACACCCTGGCGAATTGATACGCACCAGTAGTCCCCTATTCGTTTGTACGGTGCTGCCACCGCATTGGCGTTCGAATAAGACGCTGCCAGTTGCATTCAAGGTCGTCTCGTTGGGTGACATCATGGACGGTACAATGGTGACGGTACGTGCGGGAAACGATGAAAATTATTGCGCCGAACTGCGGAATTGTACGGCAGTGATGAAGAATCAAGTGGCGAAATTTAATGACTTGCGATTTGTCGGACGCAGCGGACGAGGTAGGTGGTGTATTAAATCTTTTAATAAGTTTTTTTTTGCGGTTTTGTTACTTCTTTCCAAGTTCATAAATGTCGCCTTAAATTTGGGTCGGTTTTTATTTTCCAAAAATTGTTAGTAATAATTATAGTAGATACACACACTTTTCAATGTTTCTGCTTTATTTACAATTTGAAATAGTTCACAAGCCTTAATTTAATGTAGTACGAAATTTTGAAAATACATATAAACCGAATGCTTTGTTTTTTAAAACGCTCTCCTTTGAGAAATTACATAGGCATTTGGAAAAATTTGGTAATGACAAAGATTTTTTACATTTTATTGGAACATCCGCCACTTTTTTGTACATATCTTTTTATACAGGTATATACCAAGTCGTGAATACTGCTATAAGCTTAAAAAGCTATCAGGTAGGAGATAACCTTTTGACTCGTGGTGTGTTAGCTTCGAAAGGGAAGACAGAAGAATGGGAGCGAAGTTAAGCTATAGAGCAATATTTTTTTCAGGAAAATAATTTTTAATTATTTAGGTGCAACGATAAGAATGAAAGTGATCTGAAGGGTTATGTCTTTAAACTTTATTGCACTTCAATTATTGATGCTTTGCCGACATAGTTTAATTCCTTACTACAGCTGGAAAGCTCAATGTGGTGCTAATTTGGTAAGAGCTCGCAAAAACGTACAGAAAATTAAGAAAATCAAAAGTAAATAATTAGGAAGAAAGGAAGATGTGGAAGTGTATTTCTATGCCTAAACCGGGAATCGGGACCTCTGGGTTGCAATACACTACCACTGAGCCACAAGGACGATTGAGTGAGTATTGAACTTACAAGGAGAAGGTAATTAAATATAAATCCAGCAGAAAAGTTCGAATATGAAAGGAAAAGTCTTTGTAATGAAGGGCCAGTAGGTGTTGAAAACTTAAATGCAGATATACTGAAAACCTATCCAAATCTATTAGCGGAACACGACAATGTCCATTTCTGAAACAATATAGTAACAGGAAACCTTCAGAGCAGACTAGATTATTAGAACTACTAGATTTTCGGAACTGAACTTAAGCTGAACTAAGAGATGTAAGATCAGGTTATGATCAAATTAATGGGTTGACGGTATATCTTGTTCATGGATTGCCTGAAAACCATTGATTCCAAACAACATGGTTGTATTTGGGCGCGAGGTGAAAAATATAAAAAGGCTCGGGTTAGAATTATGTAGATTATCCGATGCAGGTACTTCAGTTTAACAAAGTAGTAAGATATCTGAACCTGGTCTTGTCGAACAACATAAGCAATGAAGAGCTACGGAATAGAACGAACCAGAGCGACATAAATATGCAGATCAAAAAGAAGGAAAGTTCGTTGCTAACGAATATCGTACGCCGAAATCAAACCGAAATTTGTTTCTGCGCACAGAAGCCTTGGAAAAGGCAAATCATAGATAACTTTGGGATGGTTTTCGTTGTCGGAAATAAATGAGCACATGGAGCGACTGCTTGACTGATAAATCTGCAAAACATCAAGCCATTAACAGTGAAAAAACCAATGCTTTTTGAATTTTGGGAAAATATTCACGGGAAAAAACCTATAATTAACGTCATCAGACATGTTTTGATTTTAGTATTCGATAAAAAAATTTTGGGTCATTTGCTTGCAATGGATAAGCCTTAAACACTTAATTTAAACGATTACTAAAATGTTCTCCAAGAAAATATCTTCAAAGGCCGATTTTTAAAATTTTATGAATTGTGAGAATCGCTTAGTACCAGGATATGTTCGCTTGTGAAAATTAAAGTATTATAAATTAAATTAAAAAATAAGAATCTATCTAGGTAGTCTATAAGTATTAAAAAAAAACTTCTTTTCAAACCTCATTCGTATTTTTTCGCTCATTTTTTTTTCATTCATTTTTACTGGCCTAACTAGCGGTTTTAGTTAACGCCTGTCTGCAGTGTTTGCTTGTCCAACTGTCCGTGTCTCAGCTTTGTTAGCACTTTTTTTTTTAACCCAAAGTCTAAGCATCCTGCAACGTCAACAAAAGTCCCTCAATGCTTTTGTTAATGAAAAAGTTTTTCCTTGTTCTCTTAGCCTTTTTCCAACAACAATTGAACAAATTGTTTCGAGTGTCTCTGTTTTTTTTTTTTTTTGTAAAACTTTTGCTTTTTAATTTTCATTTTGTAACACTGTTTTTCGTTACTTTCCGCACTACTTTATAAAAAACACTGTGTTCCAAGGATGAAAAAATGGGAATACATGCCAAAATTGCATTATTTTCGGGCAACACAGGCAATGTGCTTGTAGAGCTCTAATGGTCTAATTGTCATCCACTTGAAAAGTTGTTAACAATATAAAAGGGGCTAACTAAAGTTGCCAGATACTTGCATTTCGACTCAGCTATCCTTTGTAGACGACAGCAAAGAGTGCTAAGCTAGCGAATTCACTCAACTTAAGATGTAGGATAGCAGTCCATCTGCTATTTTCTGTATCGCTCATTAAATGGGGAATCAAACAATGGCCTCGGTGCTTGTGATTTCATCTGAGAGAGGTAACAATCATTAAGCATTGTGGTTCACATCAACTATTTCAGGGAATAGAAAATTCATCACATCTTTCTAGACTAGTAATTCTTATGGCAACTGAGCCAAAAGTCTCGTCAGGGTTATTTCAATAGGTGGCGTATAGTTTTGAGTTAATTTTAATTTTATTGTCATCTTTAATTTTTATATCTTATTTTGGGACTGATATGTTAGATTTATCTCAATTTTTTTAATATTGCTTAGTTAGTTTCCATCAAATTTAGTTACAATTTTTTTCAATCTGGCAACCATCAAGTGAAATTCACACATAAAATAAAGGGTGTGTACCACTTTTTGTGTGCTATTAACAAAACATTGTCTGTGTAAAAAACGGTTTTTGTTTTGAAGCACTTCATGGCATTTTTGCACTTAAAGTTTAGTTGTTGCTGTTATTTTGTTTGTTACTAAAAAGCTTACATTTTCCCCAAAGTGTTGCCACTTGAAGGTCGTTTCATTACTACTACAGTTGCTGAGATTTTTCATATGCTTTCGTTGATTCATTTTTTTTTTTTTAATTTACTTTATTAAGTTGACATCCAAACACGGATTAACTCTTAATTGAGGGTGTAAAACTAGAAATTGTTCTTATGTTGAAATCTCCATATAGGGTAGATAATTGTAACGTGAGTAGATGTTTACATAAATTTAAGCCCACTTGAAAATTTTAGTTGCATTAGTTCGGTTTTTTGTATTATATACCAACATAAAGTTTTTCTAATAAATTAAAGCTCAAGTTTCATTTTACAAATGATTTTTTCAAAACAGAAGTTTTGCGAAATCATGGAATTTTATGAAGTTATTTTACTTTAATTTAAACATCGGTTGTTTTCCAATATCTTAATATAAATATTGCTTATTTCATTTTAATTTACCATAACAATTAAATTAAAGCACAAATCTCCAACAGCAAAAAATCTAAGACAAAAATTCAAAACAACACAAGGCCTCCATTTCGATTTGGGTTCTAAAAAAAAAAAAAAAAAATTTCAAAGCCAAATCGAACACGAATCCTTTGTGGTGTCACCGCAAAACCAAAGCCTCAATAGAGCCCACAGAGTCGTCAACACGTATTCATTCGCAACATTTGATATAAACGGCTCACACCGCGCCGCGCCGCCATTCAAACATGACAGGCCATTGCGCCATTGATCAGAAGCATCGATACATCACAGCCATTCTATTTCAATTTCCATGTCTCATTTGTGCCAAATAGACGCAGGAGGGCACCACATACGGATCGCATGCATATTCGGATGTCCTTTTAAATACAATACATTTCTACTGCTATTTGTTTTTTACTACTATTTTTTGGTATTTTACTTTTATTTTTTGTATTTGTTAGTAAGTTTACTCGTCGTCATCGTCATCGTGCAAATAAAGCAATTTTCGTGGCCTAGCGTGACGTGAATGCATTGCGTAGCCATCCTTTTGTAGTTTATTTGTATAACAAGCATTTATTTGCTACATAGTTTTAGGCGCACTCACACGCTTGCTACAAGCATTTTTTTTTTGGTTTTTCATTGTGCTTGTGATTTTGATTTCGACGGGCAGATGTGTACAAAATTGGGGAGCTACAGCAATTAACGCGTTTTGCCGCAAAATTTTTGCGCGTCAAGTCAAAGGCTGGAAGGGTTTGCACTAAGCCAGTACTAACACTTTGTTTGCAAAATTGTTTCATTGTTGCGCCTGTTTGTTACGATGATTTACGTTTCAGATTTTCTTTTTTTTTATTTTTGACGTGGTTGTCTATTGCAATTTGATTTCTTTGACGTTTGATGTGGTTCATTGTAAATACTTGGTAGTTTAGCGAAAAATTTGAGGTTTGTTTTAAAAGTAGAAAAAGATAAATGTTCCACAAAGAACATTTCGGAACAACTTTAAAAAATGCAACCTAAATTTCATATAAATTTGAAAGTAAACATATAGATCGAATCACGTGAATCTTACAATTGAAATTTTGTTTTGTCAGGACATAATTTCTATTCCAATATTATGAAGATTTTTTTAAGAATATCTGAGTGCTTATTGGTAGATTGAAAATCAATTGAATAAAAATTGCAGTTGTAATGATTCTTAGTGTTTCACCGAGGCTACGAGGCAGCCTCGTTTTTGACTACGAGAACGAGGCGAGACCGAGGCGAGAACGAGGCGAGATGGAAAAATAAATGTTCCTCGCTTGACCGAGGCGAGGCGAGATCACACGGCACCTCGCCTCGGCCTCGCCTCGTCCTAGCCTCGTTTTGGAAACCAAGAGCGAGGCGCGTTTTGACCAAATCTGAACTCGTAAGACCCATATGCAGATTCAAAATATGAATGTAATTTTTATATTAAAATCTATATTTAACTAATATTTTAGTATTTAATTTTGAGCAAACTACTTTGTTTTATTTTTAACCCGAATGTGCTTCTTACGAGTTCAGATTTGGTCCAAGCGCTAATGCACAGAAATCCTTGGATTGCATCAGATTTTATGCGACTTCGCCTCGATTGATCGATTAGGGAAGCATGTAAGGCTATGTATGGCTAAAAGCAAAACTGCATGATTGACAACACTGCATTGAAATTGATTTATTCTAACAGATTTTCTAAGAACCGGTAAGGTGAAGCAAAACGCACAGGGTAATGCTAGTATATAAATAATGTTCAGTATATGTATGTTCGTTGCTAATGGACTCCTAAACCGTTCAACCGACCGACGAAAGAATTGACATACATATATGTTTATTAAGATTTGGGATGCTCCGTAACATAGCTTACGATAAATGGGTGATGTCACCCCCACATAACAGAAAAACAGAATTCATCATATATTATCAACTACTTGATGCAGATTAATAAAACTTGGTACATTTATAAAAGGTAGAGGCATAACTAAGATTCAATTAATGAAATGAGCGGTTCCATACCTTCAATATAAGAAACAAATTAACTTTATCGTATCTCAATATCTACTTATTTGACGTAAATAAATAAGATTTGGTACATATCTTTCTTATAGTTTGTAAAACGTTCATAGCTTAGTTTGGTTTGGAAAAATAGGCAATGCCTCTCCTTCCCATATAAGAAAAGAATTAAATTCATCACATCTCATCCAATTCACCAAAAATAAAAACAGATATTTTATTTTATTTCTTGAGGCTTGATGAGCCTGTCAGCCTGGATACATGTATAATTTTGTATTTATTTTGATAAAAACCTCGCTTTTTTACCGAGGTGCCTCGGCCGAGAGCGAGGCGAGGCGAGGCGAGGCGAGGCGATGCATGTGATGGCAAGACCTCGTCCGAGGCCGAGGCGAGGCGAGACTTAAATTTATAAAACGAGGCGAGACCGAGATCAACTAGAACCTCGCCTCGCCTCGGCCTCGGTGAAACACTAATGATTCTACATGAAACATGGTGCAACAGTTTTCATAATATTCAAAGTCGTTGTGCTCAAATCGATTCTAGATGTTCAATTAAGTTTGGTCCCATCGTATCTGTACCTTTTTTATAAATCAACAAAAAGTAAAAAAGACATGGGTCAGTTTCATTATTTTCCCGCACTCGCAGTAGTTCCTTTTTTTATTCCCCATAGCCACATGCAATAAAATATAATTAGAATTCATACATATTGGTTCACAAATATTGGGAAATAGTATTGCCCGGAAAGTTTTCTGGGAGTTTTAAACATGGGTAATTTTATAGATTTCGATGTGCTCTTTCCGAATTTCAACTAAGCCACATCGTATTTTTGCTGCTCTCGCTGCCATATTGGAAAAATGGCACCTAAAAGCAGATTTTTGACAATATCTCCTTTCCGACTCATTTCACGAAAACACATTTGAATATAAAATGAAATAAGAGGAAATTGCCTACAATTTATGTTAAAAAAATTTTTTCGTAAAATCAATAGTTTTTGCTTACGATCGACCCATAGTGTATTTCCACACGCGTTTTGGCGTGGAAAAAATCGGCGAAAATTTACTTGTTTTTTGGGTAAAGACTTGATTACTAGGATGGTCTTTAGAAAATATTAAACCTTGGGAGTGCTTTCATTCACAAAATTTCGTTAAATTTTAATTAAGAGTATTTCTTGACCATACTTTTTGAACGCAGAGTTTAATTTTCGACACAACTAAGCTTCGACTAATCAATGAAAAAATAGCAATTAAGGTCTTGATATTTTCAAAAACTTATGTATATTTATAAGGAATTTCAGTAAAAAAAAACTCAAAATTCCAACACCAATGCGTGCGTAATGAATCCCTTGCAAAAGTCTATTAAAACGTAAAATGCATTTACATAATAAGCGGAAGTTGGCTCATTTCCTCTGTATTGCCACCAACATTGGTAGCTGCCATCAATTCTGACTCTTTGGGTAGGTGAGTAAAAATGTTGCCATAGTGCGTTTCATGCCGTGATTGTTGTTATTTCAAAAATGTCACGTATGCGTTGCGTACGTCACACTTTCAGTGTTTGCTGCGTTACATTGCCCTCTTGCGAACGGATTTGCCAGTAGTAAATTTTGCATGAAATGTACGTCTGCTATGGCTGTTGTTTGTTAATTAGAAATATCGATCGATTTATGCATTTTTGCAGCAACGTTTAATTAATAGTGTACACATGGGGAGAGATGTACCTGTTGGTGACAGCACCACATGATTACGTAGAAAATTGAAAGCAGCGTTTTATTTACAATAGATTCCATAAAATTCTTTAAGAAAATATTCAAGAAGTATTTATGTTCATATGAAAAGTAGAGTTTCGCAATTGCGAAAAAAACGCCAAAATAAATTGTGCTTAAGCAAAAATGAAAAACTGTCCATAAAATGAATAAGACATATTTAAAATGGTGCAAACATTTAAGAAAACATAATCAAAAAAAACATTCTAAAACATAAAAATCGTAGAGAGAAATCGGTTTTGAAAAGGATTTCATATTTGGGGCCTTATTTCTAATTGCAAAATCCATTTATTGGGAACTTCAAAGTGGGAAGTATGAGAAGGTATTTCAAATTTCATCATGAGCTCTTTGTTTCTGATTTTTAAAATTAATGTGAAAAACGTGTGCGTCCGTGTTTTTCAGGAATAATACGTATGTTTGAAAGCTAAAAGAACAGCATGCGTCATTGCTATTGATTTTGCTTTTACTGTGTAAAATTTCCAAATAATAAATAGGACTGTTATGGTCAATTTTTACGAAGAAATTAATATCACATAAACATAGTTCAAAAGGCGGCTGTAGGAAAGTGGCGCGTTATACGATTAATGAATGAAACTTTGAGGAATGATAGTGATATATGCATCAAATTTAGTTGATGGAGTTGCCTTGGCTAAATTCTCGGGACTCAACAACAAAGTGGATCTATCAGCAGGACTTAGTGTTCATGGCTCAAAGTTCAACGTAACACCAAAACTATGATTGACAAGCATTACAGAGAGATACGCAACAATTATGACCCTATGTTAATATTATTGCAGCAACTTCAATCGATGTAATTCTCAATTTATTGATGAATCAAAACTATATAATATTATACTAGTGGTACCCATGTCTTCGCACGCTACTTTTTTTTCATAATGAACTTACCTACTTTCTTAACATCTCATTCTATCTTTTTTCTTCAAAAGTAAAAAAAAAAATTGAGTTTGTTCTTTGAATTTCGAAGCTTAATACAAACTGCACAAATGAGAAAAAAAAAACAACAATAGCAACACATAATTCAAGAGGCAGCATAAGCAACGAAAAATCATTCCACAATTTTGTATGAAGTTTTGTAAAAACTTTATACCAAAAAAAGAGTATTTAAATAAAAAATAAAAAATTAGTATGCAATAACCTTTATAAGCATAAATATGTTGATGTAAAAGAACAAAGTTTCAGATTGGTTCAGTATATTTTGCGATAAAGCGTTACAAATCATTTTCACGAAAGTAATTTTGTATAAATAGTATAGATTAGTAAGAGTCATCATCTAAGAAACGGTAACTGTTCGGGTAGCAATTCGATGTGTTACCTAATTCTGAGCATTTTGGTTTTAATTTGCAGTAGCTTCATCAAATCTAAAGTGACATCCAGCAGAAGTACTTAATGTCTTGCTTTGACCCTTCTGAAGATGTTTCCACTAGGTATCGCTGACAGGCAAAGTAAACCAAAATCTGCTAACTTCAGATATTTTGCCAACATGTATACCAACATGTTCGCAAAATGATCAGGCACACACTACGAAAATCAACAAAGGAAAATTTTCGAGTGGCAGAAATAAACTCATGCTGCAGAAATAAGTTTTAGAGAACCATAGTGACCGTAATCGATAGAAAAAATTTTTCGAGACCGAAAACTTAAACAAAAAGCAGACGTCTCACAATCAATGGCTTAAAGTTATACTAAGCCAACTCCAAGTTACACAATTACGTACTTCATCACAAAACAGTTCATTTAAATTAGAAGCTGAATACAAATTAAAGAAATTTTACCAACATTAAAAGAGTTTCAAATATTAAAAGCATTCAAATGACGTTGCCAAAGACAATTGTTGGCAAAGTAATTTATACCCTACCTGAACTAAGGCGTATGTGAGTTTAAGACAAAAAAACCCATAGTCTATACGAATACACTTTTTTTTGTTAAAATGTTGACAATCTGCGCCACAGAATCGCTTTCATTAATTTTATTCTTTTCGAGCGCGCTATGTTGATTCAGCACTCAAATTCAGACAAATATTTACCAAAGAAAGTAGCAACCAAAAATAGGGAAGGGAACTGAAGACGCCCGACATATGTAAGCCAAGATGAATGCGCGTTTTCAAACAAATGTGTGGAAATGATTTACGTTTTGTTTGTCAACATAAGTAGATAATGGAAGTGTTAATAAGAGACGTCGTCTCCAACACTTTAGAGACAATAAAAAAGGTAACATCCTCAGGAGTTTTAATTAAATTGCTATGAAGAACTCAGATGAAGTAAGGTTTTTTGTTGCAAAATTACAGCGCGCCTTTGATTTCCAATTTAAAAACATAATGGCATATAAAAACCCGCTAAATAAACTTCAAATGACTTTATCACTAAATGCTAATAATGTGGGAGTTTGTTGTTTTTGTTTTTTCGAAAAAAAAGTGAGCACAAGTAACAACTTCTTAAGAAACCGAAAAAAGTTGATCCTCATAAATCTTTTTTAAAACACTCAACTGAAAGTTACACCAAGAAAAACAGCAATGGTGGGAGAGAAAAATTCGACAGCAAACAAACGGAAGCGCATAATAAGTCCTGACACGACATTTGGAAGTAAATTTTTTTCTTTTCCGCATGCTCCACGTTCCTGTTGCTCACTTGTAATGGGAAGCTTATTATGTTATCCTTATGAACACAGAAAAGGCTCCACGCCTTCAAAGCTGTCAGCTTGTAAATTTTTTCGTACTCCCTAACAAAAAGCGCAAACATTGTGAGCCCCTGAGTTGCTTAAGCGTTAAAAGGACTCACTTTGTATTTTTCTTTCAAAGGAACCCTGCTATTTTTTCTGTTTTGTTTCTGGCCCTTTTCTTGCTTTGACACTTGGAAGACTGTGTGTTTTCTTTAGGAGTTTTTTTCTTCGGATTTTGTTTCTTTTTTTATTTTCTATTAACCGTAAAAGTGGCCAACCGTAGTAACCATTGAGGAAAAACACAAACATTGGCTGTTTTGTGTTGGTTGAGGAGAAAATCGTTTGTTGCTTATAAAAGGTGCCCATAGTGAGAAAAATTCTTTTTTGTTTTTTTTGGTATTATGCGCTATTTGGTAATATGCGGCTGGACATAAATTGTTTGCCATATTAAAATTTTCTTACTTTATGCAGTAGAATCATTTCTTTCTATATTGAATGATTCCTTCCCTATATCGTTAAGTGCTATGTACTTTGGCTTTGAAAGAATACAGAGAATTAAGCGATGGAACACCGATTTCACAGGTGCGATCGTGCTATCAATTTTAATATTAACCGATAGGTTTTTTGTTACGTGTTTTCATTAACAATCAAATAATGTATGAAATTATCAAAAACAATCAAAATATGACAGCTACCCATCCTCATTCCCCCACTTAACGCAAACATGCTAATTCTCAAGGATTTTCCACAATACGCACTCCAAATCACGTGTTGACACGCAAACGATTCCATCGATTTGTGATTTTGTTTGTTTACAGATTTGTCAAACGATTTTCTTGAGTAGGCAGGCAGTGCAAGAAAAGCGTTTGACAAATAAGCCGGAGCCCCCTAAAGGAAGTGATATAAATCAATCACACACTGACTCATTTGTAAGTAGGGGAAGTCAGGGTTTGTGTGCACATGACACATGTATTCATTTATCAATACATGCAATTTGTTTCCGTTTCCTGCAATTCCTGTTGACTTAAGGTTTAATTCCTCTGTGTGCGTGTGTGTGTGCGTGTGAGAAAGTATGTGAATGGGAGAGTGTGTTACGTTTGTTTTTAAGCCTATGACAACATTCTTCATCCACCGTTCGTTCGTTCAAGGTGAATAACGATTTTACTTTACATCAAGATTTTGTGGTTTCTCTTATTGAAGGATTTAGGCGCATGTAATGAAAATTTATTACGCCTTAGTTGTATGTGTGTTTGTTCTTGCTTATGTAGTATTTGCAATCTCATAAAATTTGATTTTTGCAAATATTTATTTGTTGTCATTTTTATTTACGATACATGCAATCTTTTGTTTTTTCATTTTTGTTATGTCATCTATTCTTAGCTTAATATCTTTAGCCAGCATCTTCGGCTGTGTTCAGTATTTGCTGACATCTTATAGGGTACACATTGTTTGTGTGTATTTTGCTTTATTTGCTCTTGTGCTTTTGAGTTTTGCCCATAAATGTCAACCGATATGGCCACAAAGTGGATTTTGTTTAAGTTAATTTGTCCTTAATAAATTTATTTTTATTTAAAAACAGATGACATAGTGTGAGTTTGCTTACTATTGGAACGATGGATTGAACGTACTATAGCTTTGTTAAATTGAGCTGATTAATTAGTATAAATAATGTTGATCTAAAGTAAATATTATTAAAAATTGAATATAATGATGAAATTGATTTTCATTTGCGTAAAGTTTTCACAATATTAACAATTTTCTACACTTGAAACTTTTCAGAACTTGTGAGGTAAACATTTCAGCATTGGATCAATTCCGACAAAAAATTAAAACGATCAGATATCTCACATTATTTTGGTTTTGCTCCATTCATCTGAAAGATAATTTTTGCGGCTTCATTATTGTTGCCTTGTATGCAGCGTTTTTTTTTTCTAAAACTTGAAGCAATCCTTTCTAATCCTAGTCCAAATTTATCTTACCGATATGTGCAGTGTGCGTCTTTAGTGTAAAAATGGCCTTCTTGGGCTCTTCTTTCCAAGTATAGCGGGTAATTTAGTGCACAATTTTCTTTTCAAAAACTGTCGTTGCACTTTGTCCGCTTAATGAAAATCCATAGATACTTTAGATTATCCTTTTCCTAACGTGATATAATATTTACGTCTCTGAAATTAACTTCGATTTGAACAAAATAATCACACGAGCAGATCAGTATAGTACGCATGTTCGTGTATTCTGCTACAACAACAATTTACGACGATTTACGACGACGACTTTGCCTATAAAAGTCAAAGGCAAACAGCAAATAACAGGCAGTCACAGCGTATAATTTGAGGTGAAAACATTAGCTTTGTCCACATTAGTTTTTTTGATTTACTTGCAGCAAATACAAATTAAGAAAAAACTACTTTTTGCAAGGAAAACTACAATTTTTAAGAGGAAACCTCATCAGATTTCATTTTCTGACTCTATATCGGTAGTTACTCTTTTTTTTAACAAATTTTTTCTCAAGTAAAGTTTTTTTAAGTAAAACTTAAGTTAGGTTGGCTTTTAGTCTGTTCCCTGGGCGTATTTCAGCCATATACCGAAACAAATTTTCAAAATTTTTTAGATTTGTAAGTATTCATCAAAATTATATTTAAACAGTTCAATTAAAAAAAGTTAAATAAAAATTACCGGGCCGAATTACACATTTTCGGTAACTAATAAGTCAATCCTGACCGATATTATAACATTAGATATTGTCATATAGTATATCTGAAAATAAAAATAGTGAAAAACCTTATTTTTTTTTATAATTAACCCCAATATACGCATATAGCGTATATTGCAATTCAACACATAACTCTGTTTTTATTTATGAAACTTGTGACCAACTTCAATTAGCGTGTTTATAGTTAATTGCCAACTTATTTGTGAAACCTACAAATGATGTGACAATTTGCAATTTTCACGCGGTAAATAAAAAGTCCAAACCAAAAAAGCAACCAATTTTTATGACTATATTTGGCAATAGCGGTATGTTTTAGCACCTTTTGGCATGCAATATTCACATACAATATAAATAATTACCTTGAAATCGTTACAAAGAGCTATAAAACTTTGAATATAAAATAATTTCCCCTCACATTAGACAATCAATATTTTATTTGTGTGTAATAATTTTCCCTTCAAGAAATTCAAATTGCTTTAATTCATTGAATTTTTCCAATTTCCTTTCTAGGGAAAAGTTTTACGCTGACAATCACAGTCTCAACAAATCCGCCCCACATAGCCACCTACAATAAAGCGATAAAAGTCACCGTTGATGGACCCAGAGAACCACGTTCCAAGACTAGTAAGTATGATACATACAAATATATGAATTTAAATGCAAATACATGTACACATATCTATAGATCCCTCACTCATCCCACACTCTCCTTATTATGTATGTATATCCAATGCCAAACAAAAGATTTAATTTACATTCTACTCCAGCTGTAGCTTAACTAAGTTTAGAGAGAAAAAAGGATACGTTACTGCTGTTGTTGTACGTTGACTCCATTACTCCATTATTGCAACTAGATACTTTAGTACGTTACTTTATCATCCTTTATCCCATTCATCTTTAAGAATATTCATTAGAAAATAGTGCAGCAGGAGTGGAAAATCGTTACAGCACTCGACAAGTGCTTATATCCTACGAATCCTTCTTTATATCCTTTTGCTTAATATTTATAAGCATGCAAATATTTTACTTTGCATATGCTTAACACACGGACAGCATGGCATTGCCTCTTATGCATGCGCATGTATTAGTCCATACTGCATGTGTGTGTGTGTGTGTGTATTGTGTTTGTTGACTTGGACAGACATAACGTTTAACCGGGAATAGTTATCATAGTTGCAACAATTCAATCCACAAATGATTTATCTCGGTTGAAATATTTTAAGTCAAATGTAGACACTTTCGAAGGAGTCAAGCAGGACAACAACAAGAGAGTGGAGGAGGCGGGGCAAAGGAGCACACAGGGCAGAGAATGCAGACAAAAGGATATTATTTTCTAATATGGCACTATACTTTAGCACAGAATGTGTGGTAGTATGGGATTGCCTTAGACAGTTGGTTAAATATTTAATTAAATGAGATATTTCGGGTGAAAATAAGGAGACAATACCTAAGAGGTTTTTCTTTTTTTAGAAAAAAATTCATAATAAAACAAAAAGACTTTGTTTTTCCTTTGAAAAACTTGCAGTTTTAGGAGCATATAGCCTCAAAAAATGTTTGTAAGTTTCCGAAGTATGAGGGAAAGTATTTTGCAAGTCAGTTTATTAGAGAAAATCCACTTTAAAAAAAATAGCATTTTGAGTAGTGTGAAAAGATTGCAATTTAATGAGCCCTTTAACATTTGACAAAAAAAATCATAAAAATTTGGCATCCTATGCAAACACTTTATTTATTCTTAATCACATGGAAACACCAAAAAGATATTTCTTTTTGTAGCTGTTTCCGAATTCTGGAGTCGCTTTTCATCCAAATCATCAATTTTTTCATAGTTCAGGAAAAAACTTCATGTACATATATACAGATATAAACATAGTTTACCTGATCTTCTCTGATTTAAAAATAATTCTGACATTATACATAGGCGAAAACCGACTCTGAAACTGATTGTTTCCTTGAATATAGATATATAATTTTTAAGTTTCTATGTATTTTTTAAGCTATTATATGAAATATGGAACAACTCATTAAATCAAAACCTTTTGACACCATCAAAAATAGTTTTCAAAAATCATGAATTTTAGTGTCACTTATAGTAGTTACTTTTAGTAACCCCCTATAGCGCTCAGAGAACCATTTGCAATGTTTTATATATAATTTTGGTGATTTAAATTTTTGTGGCATCCTCGTAAGCATACATAAAAAATTAAAATTGGAAATCTTTGTGTTTTGTAATTTTCATTTCAAAAACTTAACCTTTCCAAATAGTCCTTTTTCCTTCCTGTACTTAACATATTTAAAAGTTTAGATAAGAACAGAAATTTCAACTCAAGACTCAGTGTTATCACTTTTAGGGCAACAACAGCAATTTCACTTTGCGTTTGGCCAACGACCGTTCCATTTTTCAGCGGACCCATTATCTGGATTTCGTATGCCGCCTATTGGAAATTGTCAAAGTAAGTAGTTGAAAGAAATATTTTAAGAAACATTTTAATGAACATCATCCATTCCAAAATAAATAATACTCAAATTCATTTGGACCTTATTTAAACTATCGTAAAAAATTGTCAATTCAAAATTGAAGAATCTTTTGAAAGAGGTCATTCCATCATAAGCATTTGAAATTGAAATTTTTGAAAAGCACTCAGCTTAAAAAAAAAATTGCTTGTACTCATGATGCGGGTGTTTTTGAAGAATCTTATGAATATCAAATTTGAAGTCGATATGGCACATTCCAGATATGCGAATTTCACATTTTTTGAATAAAAAAAAACTCTTGTTTTCCTGACTGAAGGAAAATAAGTTATCGTTTGAGACAAAGTGTTTGTCGTGTACATAAGCCGATGCATTTCGCACGGTACAGTAGATGAGATCTTGACTAATAATTTGGGTATGAGAAAGCTTATGTCAAGCGTTTGCTAATATTAGAATAAAAACGATTTCGCGAGAAACTTTCTGAAGAAGATTCGAATCAGTTTACATGGAATAAAATTGATGAATGATGAAGGCGTTGAAAGGTATTTTGACTACTTTCCAGAAAACAACTTCAAAAATGGGATACATAAGTTGGAGTATCACTGGGTAGAGTGTATTGCAGTTGAGAGAAATTTAATAACATATTTCAAAACCAAACTTTGCAGTCTTTCATTCGTAGGTCCGAAACCTATTGACTATTTTCTGTAGTCATATCTGTTAAGAAACCTTGCTAACAACTTTAAGTTCAATAAAAAATAATGTAGTTGAATTTTTTGATCTACAAATTTAATATGCAACATTTCGATATCTTGGTGATACACATAATATTTATCATTTATGCAATACAGAAGTTTAATGAAATATTTATGAACAAAGAAACTACATGAATTTGCCGAACAGTATAAATACTGTCAGTATTTCTCAAATGTTTCAATTAATTATTTGAATTAGTTCAATGTTTTAGTTATGTCTAATGATTTCGTTGCTCGATTGTGTTTGTTTTATTTAGCTAAACAAATATGAAATGCAATGTGGGCCTGCAAATATTTGATAAAATTTGCTAAAAATGCTGTGATTCATAAATAAAACGCATACTCGAAATAGCAACCAATAAAAAATTAAATTCAAAAAATTGCAAAATCAAATAAAAAAAATTGTAGGACCAAGCCATGTGTCACGTACACAACAATGCACAAGTAATGAAAGTGACGCTTCTGAGCTTCAACACATTCTCTTTCTTTTTTGTATTTAAGAAATTATACAGATAAATTAAATTTTTCCATGGAATTGCTCATCAAGCTGCCTACCATCACATGTATAATATGAAGCGCATTGTTATAGCGCCACATGAAAGCCACGTAATTATATTGCGGATCGGGGTGTAGTTGGCAACAAAATTTTTTAAGCCAATCGCATTAATAAAGCCACCACAAAATCAATATCCGTCCATTTAAAGTGCGCCTCGCTTATAAAAACTAATTAATAATTTCCGAATGGTCTATTAATTAAGCCTAATTATATGGCTTTGAATAACGTACGCATGTCGCTGCAAATCGCCGCTGCTCCGTCCGTACGTCAGTCCGATGCTCATGCATATACACAGTGTAGGATGCTTTTAGGGGCAACCATTGACCATTGAGGCCTTCATTATGTGTTTTCCAAAAGCATCTGATGGTGATGGCTTTATGTCAACATTTTCATACCTCCGATAAAATAACATAATAGAAAAAAGAAGAAATTTCGCATTTACAGCATATCCGTCGTTATAATGTGTATAATGCCATTGCACAGTGGGATTGTGCTCTTTAAGTTTTCATAAAGATCAAAATATTATTGTGAATATGATGGAAAATATAGAATTTTTGGGACAAGATCCACAAAAAGAGAAGCTGAGAAGCAAAAATGAGTTTTTGTTTTGAAATTATATCAATCTTAGAAAAAAAGTAACATTTATGTGCCTTTTTTGGATTGTTTTCTTTTCTGAAACTTAGATCATATTTTTGGAATACATATTTATGGATAAGTCCACCTCTATGGAATTTTCGGCTTAAAATATATATCTGATGAAGCTTTTCATACTAATTTCATACAAATTTTAAAATAAAAGTAAAAGCTGACGACTGGTATTATTAGAGTATAAATTACGTGCGTCAAATAAGGGTGGGAGGGAGTCCGAAAAAATCTCACCAAATTTCACCAAGCGGAAGGGTAAGTCAATAAAAATCTCATGTCAACTTTTTAATGCAAATAATATGCATTATTATAGCAGATTACATTTGAAAATTATGAGGCAAGTCCCACGAAAGGGAGAGGGGGTCCCGCCAGAACTCACCAAATCTGACTAAGGGGAGGGGGCTCCACATTTCCAAAATATATCTCACGAAATTAATGGACGGCCTCTTACTTAGATAATTTATTTTTCTTTCAAATTTTTATAGGGCCATTTGCTCTGACTCAATTACTGTCAAAGTTACAGGATTTCGAAGTCAATTTTCGATCAGAGATCAAAATTAACATCAAGTTATTAAAGTTCTAAAATGCTTAAATAATTATTTACGTACATAGAGGCAAGTTACGTGTTTGTGTTTGCGCATTTTGTTATTGTTTTCTTCATGGAAGTTGAATTCATTAGGGAGTGCTATGGGTGCTGAGCTTAAGCCATTTTGAGAGCGTGGGAGTAATCGATCAAAACTATAGTACAGAAGAAAAATGGGGCTGTACGAAATTGTTTCAAAAATATAATATGGATCTAGGATTCAGAATTAAAGTAAGGGAACCTTTTAAACAGAAAACAGGCTGCCCGTAAAAAGTTGAGGGAACAGTTAGTTAGGAAATAAGGTTAGAAAATTCAAGATGTCTTACAGGCTAGCGCCTTGAAGTTTGGGAAGATTTCACTTAGTTCAAAGTTTAAGTAAAAAGTTTAAAAAAAAATAAACAAAAATTTCGAAAAAAGTTTTTAACTCATTCACCTTTTTCTTGACTACTTAGCTAGTTTTTTCATAAGACTATTTTTGATGCACCTCTAAGTCAGATATCGGAATAATTTTCTTGTTTGCTTTTCGGCAATGATTATAACCTGGGATCAAAGCATTCAGCCTTTCGTCTGTCTTTATGCATGTTTAATGGAACATTTTTTCATGACCTAAAACCAGTAACGCTTTTGAGAAGGAATATAACTCAATAATTTTTTTATGAAGTAAAGATTTTTGACTAAGCCACTTATAATCTCATTAAATGGCAATGATACCAAAATTATGATGAAAGTTGCATTAAATGGATTTTGGCTAAGCTCAAAAATATCATCATAGAGTGATTTCTCCAATGTCCACAGTGCGATGCTATTCCGCACTAATGCAGCATAGTTTGCACCCTAAAGTGTTTTAGGCATCCAGACAACATAATATGGAAAATTGAGTTGCGTTTTGTTGCATTCATGACCGTTGGTCCATTTGATATGGTGATGATGCTGTTTTATAATGCAATTTGGTTTTCGTACGCGCCTTTAACATGACACTGCGCGACCTCCTCGCTCCCGAAATTTCAGTTCCACAACTCGCTTACTCAATCAGTAGCCAACCCGCATAATGGCCTCATTCATTTACACGCTACACCATGTTGGTATAATTAGCGGCCCATATTTATATAGGCCGTAACTGTGGCGGCTGCTGTTTCAGTGCCTCTGCTCGGTCTATGCGTGTGTGTGCGTGTGCGTTACAGACACATTGTCAAAATGTAGTCGTAGTTTTAATGTGTGCGAGCGAAAACATTTTATTAAAATTCATATAATCAGTAAAATTTCGGTGATTCGCAAATGAGAATGAGAAGGTTGTTTGTGTTGTGTCCTGGTCAATGTGTGCTTGTGTGTGAATGTTTTTTTTGCAATAAATTTTCTAAATCTGTATTGATAAAAACATGGTTGTTACCGCTGGCGCTGCTTTGTGCCATGCTATGCATTCAACAGCAGCTGCTGGTCGTGGCCATAAATTTTCAATTTAACAATTTTGTAAAATTTTGCATGTGAAGACATTTGTTGGTGTATTGGTAAATGTGCTTTCATACATATGTGAGTGTGTTTAGTCTTGGGTGCATATTCCAGCATCTATAGAATTTTTTGAATGGCAATGTCGTGGAAATTTAAGGAATTTTAAATTACTCTTATATGAAAAAACACTAAATTTCTAGTTGGAGCTTGTTGGCTCAACAAATTCGTACTAAAATTTATCGAAAGAAAAAGGTTTTGTTATGGAAATATCATTCATTTGTGTTAACAATACTTTTTATTTAAACGTCATTTTAAGAATTGAGTTTCATCAAGACAGTACAATTACATTTTTGATATTTAAAAAAAAATTATCTATACGAAACGCCACTGGATGTAGCATTTTTTTTATTTTAAGCATAAGAATCCTTGGATGTCTTTTTTCACTCTTTCTGTATGGTTTCACAAAAGGATTTTATGCCAGAGCTGCAGTTAAATGGAACTTTATGGTACACAATTACTAAATCGAACTAAGATCTGAAGATTGTGGTTACCGTAATAATTTTTTTATTCCATTTTCTTCAAAATACCTCGTTGCAATCATTGTCCTGCTGGAATATAAGATTCTGCAATTTAATTTTTTTGTCTTTAAAATTCTAGTTTATGCTTCAAAATTTGCAACGCAGTCATTTTACAATCAGTTTTAGGAAGTTTTCTTATACAGATTGACAAAAACATCCCCATACCATCATAAAATCTCCTCCGTGTTTAACTGTGTGAGCGACGTTTTTTGACACGCTTTCGTTTTTTTGAGGTTTTCAACTCATCTAACCAAATAATTCGATTCCAAAAGGATAATCGCATATTAATGTACTTTTTTGCCAAGAAAACTCATAGTTTTTTGTTTGCAGTTCGAAGGAAAGCTTTTTCTTAGCATAGAAACTCAATTCCTTGTTCGTTCAGTCTTCTTCGCTTAGTTTGTGAAGAAATATTGATATTCAATGATTCCTTTATTTCATAATATAAAAGAGGAAATATTTTGAGAACAAAATATTTCGTTCTCGTAAAGGTGAAACATCACTAGACTTACATAGCACAAATGGTCTTGTCTGATCGTATGAGTAACTTTTATTACTATTTTACAATTACTACGAACGTTTAGTGGTAGTTCAACTTTGTTAAATGCACGTAATGGTCTATTTCCAATACAAGTTTAGTAAAACTAATTAAAACAAATTTCGTTTTAGAAAATAACTCGATTATATGTATATTGTATGTAACAGAAGTCACTCATACGACCTGATGGTTTTTAAACAAAACATCTATTATTCAAGAAACCATAGCAAAAAATCAACTTTAATTTGAAAGCTTGATCCAAATTAAGCAATTTATGAAAACAAATTCATTGCACATAATTTTGTGCAATTAAATTATCGCAGAATTAAAAAGGTTTTTAAAAACTTTTATTTATTAATCATTTAAGATTTATGCTGCAAAATGGAAAATTTAATGCGATTAATTTGCATTTAAATTTATTGGCAATCAATTTTAATTTAAATATTGTAATTTAAATGCAAGATATTATAATTTAATTTTAGAATGCATTAATAAAGCGTCATGCAGCAACAACAAAATTATTAATGCATATGCACAATTGCAACAACAAAAAACTGCATTCATTTGTATGCGCGACGTGATTTTTTATGCTGTTTTTGACAAACACATACACACACAAAAAGTAACAAATAAAACGAACGCATACTAATGCAGCCGAAAATTTCCCCTCTTACTGTCATCTCTCTACCTCGAACTGGGTATTGCGTGACCAATACTGTAAACACTGGTCAAATAAAGTGGCCAAATGCTTAAAAACAACAACAACAAAAATAATAGCAACTGTTTTTTATTTTTCTTTTTTTTGTTATTATTGTTGTTGTTTTTGTTGGTGACCCAATTGACCAGAATATTTACCGCACTTGAATGGTTAAAAAATAGTAGTTTTTTTATAAAAACATTTGAATAAAAAAACTTGCAGCCATTTTTTCAAGTTGTTGCTGCTTTTTAAATACCAAAAATTATGAGTACAAATTTGTATTTTTTCAGTGCATGCAAATGGCAACACTACAATTTGCATTAATTGAATTTATTGTTGCTGTTGCAGTTTAATAGAAAGTCAATAAAAATTGGTTTTCACCCAAACAGAAAAAAAAAATATCCTAAGGGATTTCAGTTGTCATTTGATTAATGCAAAAATCATAAAAATTGCTCACATAAATGGCCATAATTTGTTCGCGAAACTTTAGCTGAAATTTTAAATTTCACAAATCGTTCAGTTAAATTAAAATTTAAGTCAAGTAGGATAAGTTTAGTGATCAAACTTGAAAATTGAAATAAAATTATATACAAAATAATATCAGTCTCCATTGTGCGCGTATTGTAACTCCCCAGTGTAGTATGGACTAATTGACTGCTAGATTTACGCAATGATGGACTGATTAATTATTAAAATTAATAAAAGTATTTCATGTGGAAAAATAAGTCTAAGGATACAGTGCATCGGTGTTTGATGTATTTCTCGATCTAATGGCAGTTCACACAATTGGCCGTCTAGAAAGTTTAAAAATTTTAAGACCCAAGAATTGTGTCAACAATTATTACCTGGAGTCTGGTGACTCGTATTAGGGATATCAGTACTACTAACCATTGTTTTGTTCATTGAATTGTTGAAATATTTTCCAAATTTTATTCAAAGACTTAAAAATGTTTTGAGTTTTATTATCTAAAATGTTAAGAAAACCAAGAAACGGGTTAAGGTTTGCAAGTTGTTTCCTTGGTTATACCTAATGAGTGTTTAAAGTTAAATACTTTCAGCACATAATGAACTTTATATTAAGATTAGGTCTCACCGTTAAAAGTTGTTCTTCAAAGGAGTCAGAATATAATCCATGGTTGTATGAAGAGTAACTTCGAAAACACTGAAAATCAGCGCATTACTTAAGAATTTAAATACATATACTGGAGTTGGTTCTTAAATGAAATGTTTAATATATCCTTTCTTATTTTATTGAAGGCGTCCCTAAATTCACAAAGCGCAAAAACTTGGGGCGAGAGGACAACATGGTCTTCATAATATGAAATTCAAATATTGTTGTTTTTGATATAATTAAACTGAAATTTTAAAATAGTAAAGTACAGTGTGCTGGGCGCCATTTGTGATTTGTTGGAACTTATCTCATTTTAATAGGGTTTTTGCGATGTGAAAATTGATGACCTTTTTTTCACTCGACAGGACATCTGAAAGTACCACTCTTTTCTTTCCAAACGCACTTAATTTCGTCTGAACAAAAATTTTTTTTTCCTCTTTCAGATGTCCCGTCGAATCATATCGAAAAGTTTCATCCTACATTGATTTCACTAAATATTTTGTGGGAAGAAGTTAAATTTTTTTTCGACATTTTAGTGTGGAAAAAATTTGACCTTTTTGTTTTGCTTATTAAAAAAAAATTTAAGTCGATGTAACAAATATCATCCGATTCCCGGCTTTTTTCAGTTTCTATCTAGTCTACGGCTTTGACATGAAATTCCGGGCTAGGCCGGGTCAAGCCAGGTCTCTTGACAACTGACTGAAACATGACCTCCATTATGAAAAACAGCGATTTTTGTATTAAGGTATTTTAAAAACCAAAGTTTATAGGTCAAATAAGAAACCTTATTCGGATTCAGCGCGTCATAAGCCTTCGAAACTATAGTTTTGTTTCTGGATTTGTCCTTAGGGGTAATATTGTCTGTCTTTGTTATATATCTAAAGTTTATCAATTATGTAAAGTTGTGAAGCAGTATGATTTCAACGCAATAATCAAATCTATAATACTGAAATATTGAACAAAACTGACGCCAAAAAAAGACTCGAAGGACTGACATTTATTCCTAGAAAAAAAAAAGAATTGTTTGTTGAACAGCCTTGGTTATTTAGAATAGTGATAACTTTTAGCATTTGTAATTAAGAGACATCAATGAAAAAAAATGCAATAAACTGTTCGTTAAAGTAGAAATTCGTTGTATGGTGATACGTTGTATTGAAGAAAATTTGCATTTCATATGGCCATTAACACCCTTTCCGATACATACGTTTGCCCAATTGCATCATGTACCACTAGCAAGGAAAATTTCCGCTCGGCCTATGTATTGCCCTGATTAGCTTCTTATACCTTAAGTCCTTCTTATTATGATGTCGACTTATGTTTTTATATAAATGAAAAATCTACAAACTATTTGATGAGCACCAAAAAAATATTTCATATCTGAAATTATACACTTGGAGCAGCTCAAGTTCACCTCAGTTCATTTAATGTAATTTCATTCTTCAAGTACATTTGCTTCACAATTTATATTCTCCATTTTGGAGTTAAGTCTTCCTCAAATTAAAGGCTTCCATCTTACAACATTCACATCCGACGAATAGCATTTTTATTTGGTTTCCGTTGTTCTTTTCTTTTATCAACTATTCTCATAGATGTGTCCCAATTTGGTTTAGGTGCTGGCAATACACATTGGGGCTATGGATCAGCATCAGCGTATTCACCCTATTTGGCAAGCAGTGGCTTGTCGTCCTGCACAACACCGACATCAGCACAGTTTAATAACCCTGCGCTGGGCTTCACATGCTCACCGAATGATCAAGCCAACAATCAGGATTTCAGTGGTGGCGCAAATCGAGATTGTGTGCCGAGTAAGTATTGCAAATGTTTCATACATACAAACGCCCACTTCAATGCGTTCCCTGAAAACATAAAAACTTCCATTTTTTTTTTAATTTTCAGTGTTACCCGATTCCACGGCCACCGATCTCGATCAACATCTTAGTAACTTGGTTGGCTCTACAACCGGTCAAATGTCGCATCACAGTCTACTGGGCAACACTGGCCAAACTTCCATCACCTCGACAGTGAATGGCGGCGCAGCGGGTGCCAACTCTATACTAGTGCCGCGTTACCATTCCAGCGCGAACAACGACTACAACGTCCACACGAATCAGAATGGACCGCGCAGCCTCAGTGACTCTTCACAGGCCGAATCACCAGTACAGGAAGATCTACTCACTACGAATACGCCCAATTTGGGCAATAATGGAACCGGTTCAGCAAATGGCAGCGCTAACGGTGCTACATCGGTAGGATCGGCCAGCAATAACGCACTGGTGGGTGCCAATCAAAACTTTCCGGGAATTGTAAACCAGGCGCAAAATACTGCTGCCTATAGCACGAGCGGTGCGGTGACTGGTGTGGGTGGTGGACATGGTGGTGCTGCTGGTGGCGGTTGCAATGGATCACTGTATCCAGTGTTGCCAGCAAGCTTACTCTACTCGCAGCTGTATACGGCGGCAAATCAGACGCACGGCTTTCATTCGCATGCATTGCCCTCACATGCCTCCCCCAACTCGTCGGTGCATGGGGAATTGCAGAGTGTAATGGACCACATTAGTAATGTGGGTGTGCGACAGCAACATAACATCATGACTGGTGGAGGTGTGGCACATCCGGGGGACTTGACATTGATTGGCAATTGTGGTGCATCAGTGCGCAATATTGAAGATGGCAACACTAATCGACAGGTGGCAGCACTGGCTGCGCATCGTGGTCATCACAATCCGACTGACAATGGTGGCAGTGTATGGCGGCCATATTGAGGGCAGGTGTTGTGGTGCGGTTCGGCCGTCCTTTAGTGTTACGAGAATGCCGAGTACGGTGAGCATGGCTTTGGCAGCGGTCAAGGGTTAATGAAGTAAGGTAGGTCGGTATGTTTGTAAGGAACGTCTGAAGCGCACAACAGCTTACGTGGAAACAAATTGAAAAAATTATAAGCCGAGGCAGGAGTGTCGGAAGTGAAATTTTTTTACACGCCATATGGGATAAGCTTGCTTTGAATTTAAAAAAAAAAAAAACAAGCTAATTGGTTAAGCGCAATTGAAATATTTTGTTTCATTTATATTCGGTAAAAAATGTATCTGTAAAACGGACACGACGTCCCTAAAAAATCGCACTGTATGTTGGGGAAAAATTCAATTTCAGTTTAATTTTGGAAAATATTATGAAGAATCTTAAAATATATGTTAAAACAAAATCAAAGTGCAAATGAAAAAAAAAAAACCTTTAAAATCCTTTGAAATTTTAGAATCTTAGCATCCGCGAAACTTCTGGAACTTTAACATTCTCCTCCCAGGCTGTTTACTCTTGTCCGATTTCGCATTCCCCCCCCCCCCCCTTAAGGACGTACATAAAGATATATGTTAATGTATTCTTCGATTTTCACATAAAATTTTCCAAAATCGAATAAAACCTTTATGTTCCCTAAATCTCCACCTAAGAGGCACATTGTAAATTTTGTAAATAAAAATAAAATGCAACATCAAATTCTATGCAAAAATTAGTCAAAATTGTTTCTAACAAAAAAAAAAAAAGGATTAGTTAAAATTTGTTTCAAATAATTGTACTATATAAATTTAAGACACAATTTTTAGCTAAAAAAAGTAAGTTAAGCACAAAAACAGAATAAATAAATGTTATTTACATTTTAAAAAGAGCCATCTATCAGTTCCTAATGTCATTATTTTTAAGTTTTCCCTCAACTACGCTGTAAATACGAAAAACTTCTCAAGAGATTTATGTAATTAATGTGCAATTTGTTGTGTTTCATTGTATTTAAAATTTAGTTTATGGAACCCTATTACAATTTTTTCGCTATTGAATATTTTTAAAACTATATACGAGTAAGTGTCAGCTAAGAAAATATATGAAAAAAATTAAAAATGTTACACAATTTAAAAAAAAAATATTCGTACCCCACGAATACCATTTGAAATTCACGTATCTAAAAGATCTTATCAACAAAATAATTGCATGTCTAAAACTTAAATTAAATTCAAAATAAATACAATATCTGTGTAAACTCTTCATAAGATTTAAGGTAATTAACTTGATAAATAAATAAGAAAATGAAATAAATAAATTAGTAGTTGAATTTTTATTGTAAATAGAAACAGTTTTCAATTTTATGAAAAAAAAAAAAACAGTAAGCCAAAGATGATGATGAAACATCAGTTGTCCGGTATATTTCAAAGATACATATATTACAAAAAGAAAAGTATAGTGTCTATTGGTATATTGAAAATTGTCATTTTACTCCAATCTGATAAATTAAAAAAGAACAAATCATATGAAAATTAACTTAATTTAATAAAAATTAAAATTATGTAATTTAAAATGTTGTTTTTTGTTTTCTTGTTTCTAAGGCTTCAAGTGGTGAGTATGCATAAAATGCGAATAATACGTTCTCTATTGAATATAACATAAAGTGTCTGTAGCCAAAAACAAAAGTTTTTCCACAGAGTTCCTTAGACGTGCCTGTGTTAAAGGAAAAACTTCGACAAAATATTGATAAGTAATGAAATGTTACTAATATTTTTCCTATGGAAATGCTCAAAAGATTTTTTTACCTCAACTGTATGTCTCGAGAACCATCAAAGCTATTGAAACAAAATATAATAATCAAAATCTCACTTTAGGTTAAAAAAAAATGGGCGTGTCACTTCAGATAACGATGAAAGGTTCTTTTTTGTTTGTGATTTTGGAACAGATCATAATTTAACATCATATTTTTTACTGAGCTTCCGGTTCTTTTTTGAAGTTAACCATCTTATTCTTATATGAGGAACAATTGAGTGCCTCTGACGTAAGTGATATATCTGCGCAGTTTGCTTCATCATCAAAGTACTATTGACACTTATGTGGTAATGATTCTTATGCTGTTTGAATCTTTGAAGTAAAGCTTTTCAACTCTTCACTCCGCCCTACATAGCGTACTTGCAATTTTCCGAGTCTTCTTGAAAAATTGTTTGTAGAACCTCAAATTTTCTTTTTGTTTTTTGATCTCACACGTAGTCTCCACATACTATCAATCAAGACTCGTCTAGGGATAACAATTCCTTTTGAAAATAAACCCAGAATTAAGCATCGAGAGATGATTTTCCGTATCTCAAAATGTGAGCTAATGGGGCTGATATTATCTCTAACACTATGCACTTTCGTAGATGATTTACGATAGACAGTTTTTACTTTGAACAGAGCTGCTAAAAAGGAAACGATTTTCAGCAATTTAGAGGTTAAACCTTAGTTTCAACTTCTAGTTCTACATTCCTATCACACTTCTTTAGTTTTAGAGACCAAGCTATCATCTCGTTTCTTTTAAAAAAAAATTAAGATATTATTTAAGCAAAGTTTCCTCCAAGATCTGTTCCACTAATCTGCTTAGTTTTGCAGAGCAAGACATTGGTATTTCGAAATAAAATGTGCAAGTGATACAGTGATTCGTTATAACTTGTTGGCTAAAAAAAGTAAATTTTTTTTGTCCTTAGAGAAAAATAATAAACTCTAACGATAAGTTGAATAAAATGGAAAGTTTTTGAAAATTAGCACCCTCCTTGGGTTACCATTTCTATGTGAAAAACTTAAAAGAACACTTGAAAAAGGATTCACACAACGTCTTTGTATCCAACGTAAATTGTTGCTATTTACAACAGAGAACCCATACACATGCTCCTTCACTCACGCAAATGTTGTTTATGTGGTCGCCAAGGGATTAAGGATATGGTGAAGATACATCATAACAGCAGGCATCAAAGGATGCAAGAAATGCCTAATTTTATTACTCGCTCATGAGTGTCGAGTGAATCTTGCAACAAATTGGGTCGTGTTAAAATTCAATGTTTTAACGACACCCACTCACGTATTACATATTGGGATGGGTGTAAGACATTTCAGTAGATAAGTTCAAGTGGCTTCAAGTGGATGATTTGTCTTTTAGAAATTTTATGCTTTAAGTATCTTAGTGTATTCTCATAGTCGCAAGGTTTGAGATGAGACGATTTTGAAATTAACTCAATACTGTTTTCATTAGAAAGTACTTAACAAAATTTCTTACGGAACCAAAACTTTTTGATTTACCATCCAAAATATTGCAGCATTTTTTGTATAAAATAAGGTCCGAATTTGAACACAGTTTTTTGTGGGAAAATTTTTCAATTTTTTTGGAAATTTTTTCAACTATCGATATTACACAACATCGATACATTTATGATATTCTCACAAACAGCAGCACCAAAACCAAAGTTTTAATTATTACGTGTCTTACAAAAGGGTTTTACTTGTAGGTGTGTTGATATGCGTATGTACTTGTAATGTATAGAATTTTTAATTAGACATTTTATTGTTACTGCTGTTACTTATTCTGCCTCTTAAGATTCTGCAAGACATTTCGTCTCATAGGATTTGCGAGTGTGAGTTAAAAAGGAAAAAAATTGCTCATTTGATATGCGAAACATCTTTTTGAAAATGTTTTCTTGGCAAAAATGGATTAATTAAAATATCTTAAGAAAAAGTAGCATGAGATTTTATATATGGTTATATGTTAACATACACCACTGGCGCAGAGGGCAGACATACTTGCATTGCTTCGGTAGAAATATTTTTCTTAAAATAAAATGATGAAATGAAATAATTTTGAAAGCGTTACTTCATATGAAGTCTCAACGCGAAAAAGCTCTTTGTAGATTTCGCAAAAAGAGTACCAGAAAAAAAAAACGTACTCCGTGACCTAGAAATTAATCAAAATCTTTCTACAATAAAATTTCTATATTAAAATTGCATGAAAAAATTTAAAATTAACCAAAAGCTAGTGAAGGAATTATCAGTGGACTTACCCAATTACTACCATACCCATATACCATACCCAATCATGTCTTAAAATTTAATCAATAGAAAACTTTCTCCACAGCATTGTTGAACAATCAGCCTGGAGTAAGCTATGCTTTATAGAAAAACATCCACCATTTGCTTGTTTTAGTGAATACCTTTAATTACGAACGGTATTATAACAGCTTCCCGAAAATATTGCACTAAGAGTTTTCACACCCACAATTCCTAGTCTGTCTACCATTTTCTAATGCTTGCTGACCAAAAAAAGATTCAATAAAAGCGCCCATATTGAATTTGAGAACATTTACTTTAAGAACTCTCAGCAATTTTAAGCTTTTTCTTGTATGAGAGGTACTCTTTCGTCAAAATTAGATAAGGAGTTACCACGCCCAAATAAAAAATTTGCTCAAAAATGCAATTTGTTTTTCACGGTAAGAATATTTATACTCTTTATTGGCGTCCACGCCCCCTTATTTGCCTTACAAATGGAAGGCCAAAATGAAAAAGCCCTAAACGTAGTGATTACCATTTGTGTGAAAAGCTTTTCTCAACTTTACCATTCTGGTAGCTGGCTTTGTCTTCACCATGTGCTAGCTACGTAAAGATGTTCAAATTTAAATTTAGTTCTAATTGTTGTTACGTATGGGACATTGCAAGTGAAATTGTGGAAAACTTTTTTAAAGAGGACTTTGAAATTTTTCAAAGTTTTTTTTTTCATGTCACACACATTATCATTGGGCACTTAGTTTCATGTTTAATTGTCCACCTTAGTATGCAGCGTACCGTTACGTTACGTAACGACGTGATTTGGTTGCCCGCCATAACACATTTGTGTCCGTTCATTTGCCTTTCGTGGCATGACCCCTCAAGCGGTTAATTTCACGGTCGCTCAGCCATATTATACCGCCATTTACGTATGTGTAGGTAGCATTGAACATTCGATATTCCGAGTGAGTAGTCTACTGGTGTTCAGTCCAAAGCATTGGAACAGCATTTGGTTCCATTTCGTTTCATTTATTTCTTCTGTGTTTTTCTGCTTAATTGGCTGCCACAATGTGAAATAAATTGAGCAGAAAATTACCTGCACACATGGCAGCACTAAAGGTGGCAAAATTTGGCAATTTTTTTGCATTTGTTAGTAGCAACGAGAAGGAATGACTTTTATTTTATGAAACTTTAAAGCCAACTTTGCAACATTTGAAGAAATGACAGAGTTATTGCGATAGAAAATAGCGTCAGCTTCCTTCAAAAAATGTGCTGAAAATAAGTTGAACAAACAAATAACCAAAAAAACCTGAATTCCCTAAATCGCTTCAAATGCAAAACCTCAGTCAGCATTTCAACCATTTTCAATATGTTTGGAGAAAATTTGGAATATTGATTTGAATCAATTAATTCGTGCGGTAAACATTGGAATTACTCCCTCGAATCTAATTAATTTTAATGCACGCATGTCGCACACGAACACATACGAAAATGCGATTTGTAAACATAGCGCAAAATGCAAGAATATGCGTTTAGTTAGATGCGACTAGATATTCATCTAGGTATGGGTTTGTTTGTGTATGTACATAAATAGTGCATGTTGAATTAGTTATTGTAGTTGTTGTTGCGAATGCACTTAATTCCACTGCACGGACCAACACAAATACACAAAGACACACGCCAGCACATATTGTTACACGTATACGAACAAACGATCGAATAAACCACTAGATGGCGCGCATATTGCAATAGCTAAGTAAGTTAATGCAATTTGCTACCAATTGGCTATGTAAATGTATATATGATTATATGTACATACATATGTATATGGGACATTACATGTCAAACGAAAAAAAAAATTAATTTATCCCTTAAATTTTAGAGTCCAAGTCGTAGTACAGTAGTGTCACGGACGGACATGAAAACTCAAAAAATTTAAAGTTTTGCTCTGACCTCAATTTTATAAATTTTGCAGTCGAATGGTTTGGTTGTGATAAAAAATCGAAAAAATGATGAATTACAAATTACGTAAAATACGACAAAAATTATTTAAAGTTTTTTATGATAAAATTTATCACATTTTAAGGTTTTAAATAATAAAATCAAAATTTAGAAAGTTATTTCTTTTGTTTGAGATTTTTTTTTCGTTTCATTTTTTACAAGCTCGAACCTTCTTACTTTCAGTGCTTTCTTCCCAATAATAGAATTTAAAGCGAAGTAGCCGCAAGAAGGCTCTGAAGGTGAAAATTCATTATTTTTCATAGAAAAATACCATTTGAAGGTGAACATTAACCTTCAGAACCTTTTAGCGACTATATAAATTTGTGTCCCATTATGTGACAAAAAGCATTGAAAAGCTTTTCAAGCATGAATAAAGTTAAAAAAATATCAAAAATTTCATGATGTTCAAATTTTTTATTTTAATATTTGAAACCTCCAAAAAAGAGTTAAAACCTAACCTAAAAAATTTGGAAATATTTTTATGGCTTTCTACGGAAAAAATGCTACTAATTTAATAGTCTTTTAGAATATAATCATGACCATCCATTTGCCCACAAAACATAAAAAATTTTGGTCGAGGGAACTTTTCGTGCAGTAAAGTTATTATTGAATTTGCTGTGTGGTGTGTGGCATCGTCTTGCTAAAACCGCATATCGTTCACAGTCATATCTTCCAATTTGGGCCACAAAAAGTTAATTATCATTTCGTTCGTAATAACTCTACAGCCCAAAAACCCTACAAAGAGCGACACTTTGAAGATGAATCGGTTTTCGACAATCTCTCTTAGGTTTTCTTGATTCCAAATGTGGCATTTGCTTATTACACCTCAGCGGATCTATACATATGTGCATATCCGCCAAAAAAAAAGCCTTTTAGCTGGCTTCGTTTTTTTTTCTTATAGCACATCCTTCAGCCATACTTTTTCTTGAAGCTGAGGCTGTCTGGAATTAATATACAAGGTTGTTCAATTAAAATTCAGATAGCTATTTGTTTTATCTAACTTTATGTGTAACTGTTCATGTTTTTTTTTACTTTAAATGCAATTTTAACTATGTCTCCCTTTGAATTTTAATTGTTCCTCCTTATTAATTCAGGATAGTCTTAACTTCAAGAAAAACCATGTTTGAAGAGTGAGCTCCAAAAAAAAATAAAAATCGAAACCATGGTTGAGCTAAGCTGACAATTTGGACTGTTTTTTTTTTTTGGAGCAGACTCTTCAAACATGGTTTTTCTATAAGTTAAGACATAGGGAGACATAGTTAAAATTGCATTTAAGTGAAAAAAAAACACGAAAAGTTACATATAAAGTTAAATAAAAAAAATATCTATCTGAATTTTAATTGAACAACCTGGTATATTAATTCAAGACGGCCTTAGCTTCAAGAAAAACTATGGTTGAAGAATATACTACAAAAAAAACGAGGCCAGCTAAAAGGCTTTTTTTGGCGGATATGCACATATATACTTATGTATGTGTGTGAGGACTATAAGCTGTTTTAAATGGATTTTGGAAAATCTTTTTAATTAAAAACAGAATGTTTTCTTCCTTAAAAAAGACATTAATATTGCGAGAATAGCGTTCTAGCAAAACAGATGGAGATGGTGCATCCATTATATATATAGATTGTCTTTTATTACAAGAAACTACTCAAAGGCTTAGGCAATCATGTAAATGAAAAAATGTCACATATAACGCATTGGAAATCTGTCTGCACTTCGAAATAAATTTGAGGTCGAAGACCCAAGTGCGAGCTCAATCCCTGCTAAAAATGGAGAATTTATGTTTTGCAGCCCTTTTGTTTGAGCTCTAAGGTTTAGTGTTTCTGTTGCTGAGTCTTTTTATGTCGGAAATAAATGCGTCGCGAAGACAGTCATTCTTGAGTTTATTTAGGGTAAGCTTTTTGGATGTTGCTTAAGTTGTATGTAAACTTTTTTGAACCGAATTGAAGTAGCAAGAAGCTGGTGGTTCTGACTGATGTATAACTTGCACGGTAAGAAAGCTATGCTTCCAGAATCTCTTAATACGCAAATAAGTAGTATATTTGGATTTATTTCCAGTGTGATGGTGAAACCTTTATGATTTTATTCTGAAACAATGTTTCAAATTTGTGTTGCTACAGAACTGAGTCATTTTTATTGTTAGTGCCAACGCCTTGTTATTCCACTACGTTATTATTGTCGCTATCCACTTAAGCGTAAAAGTCTCCAATGACCATTGGTATATCAGAGAAGCAAGCCCAATTTATTAGTGCAACTCCAGTAGCGTTGAGAGTTCAAACTTTCCATGTCCTTATATTATAATACTTGTAGGATAACGAAACTTTTTGGTTGAATAATTCTTTAGAAAATTTTATTGAGATTACTTTTGCGTTCAATGGAATTCATTAGAGTCTCTTTACGTTTGTCCATTGCATAGATTTTTCAACATTTCTTCATTCCAATTTGAATTTTAGTTCAATTATTTACAAATTTCCTAGCTATTCGAAACCACAAACGCAAAAATGTCAGTTAACAACACCTTTTTTTTGTGCTTTGTGCCATACGAAATATCAGCACAGCAAACTCAACGGTGCAGCGCGTACTTTCGGCAACGAAATTTGCAACCGCAGCGTATCTGCTTGTTTGTGGCCATCAAAAGGCAGCAACATTGTTATGGCATTCACAAAAATTCGCATAAAATTACGGAAATTGCAAAATCACTGCATTATTTGCAAAAAAAAAAAAAAGAAAACTAAAAATTCTCTTCTGAACATCAACAAATTTGGGGCGCGCATTAAAATGTGCCGACATTTAAGATCTGACACAAGAGCGTGGCGGCACCAAACATCAGGAGAAACCAATGCGCTCTCGGGAAAACTCGTAAAACTGTTTGTGGTCAACCTCAAAGATAGCAGCGCGTCAGCAAAATAATAGAAAATAACAGCAACAAACAATTTTTTGAAGCATAGTTTGAGGCGCGCAAAGCACATTGTTTTCTGAAAATAATGCAGAGTAATGCATAAATTGTTGCCAAAAAATGAAAAGAATTTTTTTTTACATATTGCACATAATTTAAATAATTTTTGGAGCTCATAAGTTAAATATTCATATAATAAATTCATTAGCTTGTGTGTCGGTTTTTCTGGAAGTACACGGATCTATGATTCAATTAAATGAACTCTCACTGCAGCAGTGTGCCCACCTGCTTCAGTAGCTGTCTTAATATGCTCATGTCAAAAATTCAACCATACCAATTTTTCTCCTTTCATATCCTGTTGACGGTTGCTACACGCGTGTACTCAGCCTTAAAAACTCCCTCAAAAGTTTTACATCCGCTTAATTAAGTTGTTGCCAAAAAGACGGATAAAATTAATAATTCGTTGAATTAAAATTCACGCATGCAAATGAATCAAATGAAGCGCAAGGACTTTTTAAGCCTGAAATGTCTTCGGAGTTTGAGAAACGTAGATGCTTTAGTTCTTACAAGGTCATAAGGCTTCAATTTGTAAATACGGTTTCGTTTTTAAGATTTTAATTTGCTCATACTCGTACAATTTAATAAATTTCCAAAAGAAGGTTTGAAAAATACAAACAATATTTAAGGATGAAAATATATATATGAGTTCATATTCCGCAAAAATACATACAATAATTTTTTTTTTTTTTTTTTTTCATCTAAAAATACTTTTTCGAGAGTTGACCAGAACTTGAACCATTTTTGACATCGAAAATCAAGAGAAATACAAATAGAGATTCTTTGAGTTTAAAGTGTTAAATTTTCACAAATTCTGGAACACATTTATCACTTTGTAAGTCTCTTTAATTTGGACACAAGCTGAAGGAGTTCGACCAAGATTATTTGTAACATTAACTATGCAAAATTCATAAAGAAATAAATTTTTAATTTGGTGGATTTTTAGAAGAAAAAAAAAAAGCTGGATGCTCCCCACATTTCCGAGGTATTACATTTTCAGATCAAAGTTTTTACATAAGTGGGTCTAGCATATTTAATTCCAAAGGACATACTGTGAGGAAAAGTGCTTATTAATTCATTCATAAAATATTATGTCCTGACGGGAAAAACATATTTTTAAACGGCAAAGCTTCCTGAAATATCTGGCGTAAATTTAAATAAGTAAAAAGAGCACGAAAAATCCAACTGAATTGAACTGCATTTTCTTGCAAATGAGTCGTGTTAGAAAAAACTTATAAGTTATCAAAATCAGCTCAGCAAGGTGTAACTTTATTTATTTACTAAATTAATAAATCTAAGCGAAATTTAGATTTCGTAAATAGTTTTTTTTTAATTTTGCAGCTTAGCTTAATATATTTAGCTGATTCACTAAAATTAATTAAAGCTTTCAACGAAATTTAATGCTTAATTTAAAATTCAAATAAAAAAAAAAAATAAATATTCAAAAGCTAAACTAATGGAATTAATTAATGCAACTATAGATTATTGCAGAGCTGCTTTATGTATTTATTTAAACCAATTGGACCCATATTTTAAGGTTCGTTAGATACGCTAATCACTGGCCAAACAGAGGCAGCATTGGTTTGGTTTCAAACAAAAAAACTTAAATCCCACATCATGCTCATTTTATAAAACTTGTTGAAAAAAAGAGGACCAAGTAAAAATGAATATTTTTGATTTAATTACACAGTAAAATAATTACGATGACGTAATATATACTTTGTATATGTAAGAAAAGATAAGCACACTGTATGCCTTTATTACCAAACACTTTGTATTTTCGAATGGCACCCAAAGATTTGGATCGTTCGATATGGATGTCGGAAAAACTGGACATAACCAAGTAAATCGAAGACTTAAGTCCTTAAGAGCTACTGAATTTTTAGAAACTTACAGTCAAATTTACATTACATTTCTTTAGATTTTTGTATAAAAAATTTTAAATTTTGACAGCATTTGAGAAAGAACTGTGACGTTATGTATAAAGAGAACAACAAATGGATACTGATTTTTCGAATAAAATCATCTTCAGCGATTTTCTTATTCAATAATGTGACTGGTTAGGGAATTACAGGCAGTGGTGCTCGCTTTCGCGACGTGATAATCCAGTTTTTTTTTGTTTTGACTGTAAGATATGAATGTGAATGACAAGTGGTTTCAACAAAACACTGCCACATATCATACGGCCCGAGAAACAAACAATTATTTCAAGAGTCATACACTGGTCGTGTATTTTCCCGTTTCGGTAATTAAAATGGTCTTAAATCACGCGACTAAACTTTTTTTTTCAGATTTTCTTAAGTCTAAGGATTATGCAAGCAAGCTCACGCCTTGAAGGAGTAAATTGAACACTGTATCAACGGAATTCAGCCACATTTATGCAAAAGAATCATAGAAAATTTCGGCAAAAGAGTGTTTTTGTACCAGCAAAATCATGGACATCATTTGCCCGATATGCCATTTCGTACATAACGCTATGGTGTATACTTTTTGAATCACTAAAAATTTCACAATTTTTAATTAAAAACCTGTGTTTTCTATCAAAATTACTTCATGCGTAAGTTTTGGGATACCCTAATTGTTGTTTGGTAAAGTTGGCGAACTTAAAATTCTCTGCTGTTAAACAAAATGTTTTGAAAACTGTTCTGCAGTGTTATTTAGTGTAAGTTTTGCAGTGGGAAAGGCAATTATTTTATGGTGATAAAACTAAGTTCTGCAAAGGTTTTTTTTTGTTTAGTTGGGATGAAATATATATTTTCACCATTTCGAAACATTCGGCAGATATATCTTAAAAACTCGATAAAACAGCAAATTTGAAATTCACTCATGAAAGTAGTTTCGAAACACGTACTTGCAACTAGTAAGCATAAACCGTCTAGAAAAACTGTTATTTTTTTCTGAAAAGTCTGGAAATTTGTACGTATTAAAAGAATGTTATGTTATTAAGCTATGTATTCTTTGATAAGTTTAATTATGAGCACAAAATTGCCTATTCGAAAACTCTGATTTCGTTTCTGCCAATCAAAATATTTTAAGTGCTTTTTTTAAACGATTTATTTAGTAAGAAAGGTGTATTACTCACACTTAAAAATCGTAGTGTGAAGATCTCGACCTTAATTTCTCAACAACAAGGCTTTAATTCAAATGCTATATGGCCACCAATTGACTTAAGGTTTCAAATTTCTTTAATGTATATAATCAAAACTAATCATACTTTTATTAATAGAAAATACAAATAGATATTAAATCCAATCTGGTCACCTTAAAAATTAAGCATGCATGTTATTATGCACTTGTGCGTACATACATATATGTATATGTATATATATTGAATGGACTTATAATTAAATTGTTTATTTTTCTACGAATTATAACAATTGCACAAATTTTGATTGTGCCAAAAAGCAAACAGAAATTTCAATTGAAAATTTTATTTATTGCTATTTTGAATGGAATTAGAAAGCATTTCAAATGCAAATGTTTTTCCAAAAATTTATTGAATTAAATAAAATCACATATCTAGTTAAATATCTACTAAACTGTACGGGTATACCATGGGCATATGTGATTATGTCTGTGCATGATTTGTCGTTTATGTATTGGGCTATAAGTGTGCGAGTGCATGTGCTTCGGGCGTTGTTTGTTATTTAAAATGAATTATTATAAAATGATTTTTAAGTATTTTTGTTTTTTGTAAATCTCATTTTTCTATACTGGGAATTCAAAAACGTTTTGTGGTTTTTCGCTTAGCTGGAAATTAATTTTAATTAAAATTTTCCCTAAAACTAAAATGGCATAGAAATATTTGCAGTTAGCAATAGGTGGGTGGGTGTAGTCTCGGTAAATTTAAGAAGTTTTACATAATGTTCTAATAGAATTGAGAACTAAATATAAATCATTGAAAATGCTTAAAAGCTTCATTTTAAGTGTAACTAACTTGAATTATCAAGTAAACAACTTTTGCGGAGAATGTTGTGGGTCGACGAGTAATCTCAAGTGGTTTGCGAGTTTTTAATTTTTTTGCTTAAGTTGTTTCGTTTGCTTGGTCATCAGTTTGTAAACAGCGTGAAGAAAGGTGGTTATTTTAAAATACCAATATTATAAACAAAAAAAGAAAGTTATATGTAATTATTAATTTTTTTTTTTTTTCTGAAAATTAGCATTGCTTTATTTATTTTAAATCTAAGCCAACCGAAATAACAACAAATCGTCGAAATCTGAATTTTGAAAAACAAATTGAGTTAAAATTAAATTTTATTTTTTTGTCTTCAACTTTTATCAGAAATTTGTTTTTCCCTAAAATTCGGGTTCCCAAAATTTGGTAGAGTTTTCGTAAGATTTTTTTTTGAAAAAAAAATAATTTAATTTCCGATAAGTTTGCGCTCTTTAGCCTTATTTGAACCAAAATATATTTAAAAAAAAAAATGTTGCTAGCTTTGAACTTAAAATATTATATCTAATCACAAGCGAACATTTTTTTTCAAGATTCCGACTCCGTGAATTTAAATACAAACCAATTTTCGGAACAGGTAGATAGATTTTTCGTGTGTTCCACAGGTTTTTATCACTATTTCCTTGTGATAGATTGATATTCTCATTTGGGCTGGCACTTTTCCGTCTGTTCACTTTTCAATATTAACTGTTTATTTTTCGAATATTTATTTAAAACTACAATTTTTAAAATAAGAAAACGTCCATTAAAATTATGAAACTTTTACCTAACTGCATTATGCAACATAGCGCCATCTGCCGAGTAAAAGCTTATTAAGGAGCATTGCAAAAAAAAAAACGCTAAAAGAGTACACAATTCGCGAGTGAGTAAAAAAAATTTAAGGGATTTCAAGAAAAAATAAAGACACTCAAGAGCTTTTGCTTCTTGGCGCTCAAGAAAGTTTTCTTAGGCACAAACAAAAAAAAAATCTAAGAAACTTTACTTACTTTTTGCCGCGCTCATTCCTTAAACTTCCCCTAACAAACAACCCCTTTTTGAGTTGACTACGAGAAGAGGACTTTTTTTTTCCAGCAATTTTTTGCGCAGCAGATTGAGAAACTTTTTTCCCCACTGTGTCTACCCAAGGGGAGATTTTTATGTGGGTGGCAAAAAATTCTTTAAGACTTTGGAGCGTTGGAAGCAGAAAAAGAAATTCGCAAGAAAAGCGACTTTGTAGCTTTTGACTTGGGCAGAACTTTTCCGTGGCATAAAAAAAATTTGAATAGTTCGAATGCTTTGCAAAAGATGGCGCTGTCAGTGCTTTGCATTAATAAATAAATTCTTCGGTATTTTAAATATGAGCATGATTTTCATTTCACATAAATATTTCAATATCAATAAATCTACCTGAATTTATTTGCAAATTTGCAATATCTGATATGCACACACACAAGCAAATGTGGCTATGTGCATGCGATTACTCAAGTATTTGTGTGTTCGGAGCACATGAGCAGTAGTTCGACCAATTATACTTTGTGGTTAACCGCAAAAATTTATACGAGACAATATTCGGCATATGCGCGTATATGGAATTTCTCCAGTGTTCCACTGTATCCTTCACCATAACCACCCCTGTTTTAATGTCTTTTCTTGTGGTTGTTTTGCCTGCGTGTGTGTGTGTGAGGTGCATCATCTTAAGGGTTTATTTTTCATCAATGCCAGCCGTAATATTCATAAATTTTTTCGGTATTTCATTTTATTATTTTTATTCCCGGAGATTCTGTTATGTCGTTGATTTGCGGTTAACCACAAACTCCGCCCAATTTTATTTTTGAGTTCGTCTTAGGTGTTATATTGTTTGATTTCTATGCTAGAATTTTCATTGGTTTTTCAGTTCAGTACATTACTTTCCTATTTTGAAGAGTTTTCAACAGCAATATATTTTTCATAGTTATTTTCTCTAAGTTTTCAAAGACATTTAAATAAAAGAAAACAAGATCGATTGTCGTATATCACCTCACGGAGAATAGGGCCTCCACTGGATTCACGTTTCACTCAAAGTTTTGAATTTCATTGTCGTTGACAGGAACATAGACTTCGAGACATTTCGAAACTGAGCGAAGATACATAACTTTCGCTTTTTTGATTCTAGCATGGATATTGGTACCGCCATCATGTGTTTTAATGACGCTGCCCAAACTAGTCAAGTTTCCAGACGCTAGCTGAAAGTCCATTGAATGTCACGATTTGTAGAGGTAAGAGCTCCACTGAAAACATAGCCGTTTACATTGGAATGCTTCATATTGAGCCTTGTTGAGATTCTGGATAATGCATCACTGCATCCCAATTAAAATGTTAGTCGATGCTATCAATAGCAGCACTGTAGTCGAAGAAAGTTAAATGTAACGAGGTCTGCACTCATTTATCTGCTCCACTATCATGGTATTAATTTGAACAATACAAGATCTGCTCAAGCATAAGTCTGCATGTGATAATTGTGATTCTATTTCATTTGCGACTCTAAAAAGGAGGAATTTCCTCAAGACGTTGGTTAGAATTTATAGAATAATAATGCCCCTGTAGTTTTGGCATAGTGATAAGTACGCTTTTTTGGGATCTTAACTAAATTTCCTGTGAGGTAGTATACATTATTCATTCCGAATTTCAAAAATAACAGGGTACATACATAAGTTGAAGGTGAACTCCAGGGAACAGGCCCGAGCGCAAGGGGGAGGTTTTGGGGGTTCAAACCCCCCCATTGGGAATTTTCGTACATAGGTTTTTATTGACATTTGAACGAAAAATCAAAAAGACGCAACAAATTTTTTTTTATATGAAAGAACTAAAATGCAAATAAATCGTCGGAGCCCGAGTTTTTCATTTTCGACAAGATTTGCGCTCTCTAGCTATTTTTGAACAAAAAAAAAAAAAAACGATTTGGGACTACTGCGCGTCGCTAAGGCTAAGTAACACGACCTTTTTTTCAATGAGCGTTTAAGCATAGCTCCGGTATCAATAAAATCAGCTTCAATGAAATTTCATGCACAAATCTATTTGCACCATATCATTCAATTTTGCATGATGGTTCAAGTGACATGTGGATAAATGAAGTTCAACTTTGGCGTAAAAAATGCTTCGTATTATGGCAACTTTGCTTGTGACAACAGCAACAAATGAACGCTCCTTTTCAGTGCTACGTCGTCTAAAGACATACCTCAGATCAACTAGTTCCGAAGTTCGCTGAACGGCTTAGCCTCGCTACATATACATCGTGATATCGAAATCAATGTTGAAAGAGTTTTGGACGAGTTTTTTCAAGTACCTCGCAGAATTAACTACTCGTAATTATAGGAAACAAAGTGGAAGCGCCGTTCGCAGGTTTGGTCTAGGAAGCTGAAATTTTGGGAGAATTTTCTTCAAACCCGACCGCTTGTAACTTTTATTCCTTCACAGAATGGATACCCGAATTCAGTCGAAAAATAAAGATTGCGTTCTTGCAAAAAATGTGAAGTTTCAAAATTTTCAATTATTTTTCTATTATAGATAATATTCAGTCCCGAAATTCGATTTTTTCACATTTTTTAAATGCATTTATAACAGCAAAAAAAATTTAAATTTTTTAATGTCAAATTTTTTGCAATAACGCAATTTTTATTTTTCATTCAAATTCAGGTATCCATTTTGTAAAGAAATAAAAGTTATGAGCAAAAAACAAGTTTTTTTTAGCCAAAAAGGACCTTCAGGAGAATCAAAAGTGATCCATTGGTTTTTCTCGAAACGAAAGCAAAATGTCGCTGATATCGTTTTTAAGTGCACTTTTTTTTCTGAGTCGGTGTCTGGCTGACTTTATTTTGCTTCATACAAATCGATCCGCTCGAATGTATATATTAAAATTACACCGTTTTTTGACGTTTTTTATGAATATAATCTAACATGAAATGTCCGAATTAAAAACCCCCCCATGGATGATTCCTGCACACGGTCCTGCCAGGGAAGCTTACAACATTTTAATAGTAGCTCGAATAAAATAAATGTCATCATTATGATAGAAGCCGAATTTATTTTTAGTTAGATATTTAAAAAAAACTTTGATTTTAATAAGTTTATTTTTTTGTGATACACTTGAATTTATGCTGTATTCCTGCGTTGCATTAAAATTAAATCTGCAACAACTGAACAACTAAATCATTCAGCTAACGGTATGCAGGATCTACGTCCAGACATCTGTTAGACTACTTCTAGACCTTGTGAACTTTTCCATGGAAGTGTGGGTATAGCTATGGCTCTTTTAGTATTTACTCCAGTAAAAGTATCCAATCCTATGTACTTAATACTCACAGGAGCCCCTTGGACACTATTGCCACGCAACACTGTTGTATATAGCAAAACGACCATTGTAGTTAAAATTGATATTTTCATTTTATGTTACGAAACGATACGAGATCGATTTATTTATTTTAAAATAAAACCTCAAATGAATATTTTTTATGACTATTCTGCCCTATTTATAAGCGTATTATTAGCAAAGGCAATTATTGATTAAGGTGGTATCCGACAAAGGCGGTAACATGGTGAAGGCGCAAAGTTTTATTTATCTGGTTAGTTACAGAACACTATTTTAAAGCATGCAACTATAAAATTGTTAGACCGTTAATAAACGTAATACTGCGACTAAATAAACGGTATTACAAAAAAATAATATCGAAAGGGAATGTTAAATGCGATCTCAAATTATGGGGGAAATAAAAACAAAAAAATCATATTTAAAAAGAAGCTTCAGTTTAAAAATGAGCTGGATCGCCTTGAAATTTTCAACAGAGGATTTTAGCTGCTTTTGCCATAAAATTTTTTTAAAGTACTCACTAAAGTTGGAAAAGATCCCACTGTCAATTCTTCAAATCATAGCACACCCATCTCACCAAGAATGTCTCACCTTTAAAGAGATTAATTTCCTTTCTAGAGACTCAGAAATTTAAGTAGAAATTTACAAGCACTGCCTATAGCACTGGCATTAAAATTGGTTACATTGTCACTGTGAGCTTGATACCTAATTATCTAGGGCTTCTATAAAAGCTTCAGTTCTAAGGCTGGAAAACTTTATTTTTTTGCTAGTTAAACAAAAATTTAAGGTACATATCATAAAATTAGTCTAATAACCAGCTATTGGCAAACCAGCGTGTGCCTAAACTATTGAAGCTCTTGTTCCAGAAATTTTTTGGACTGCGAAGTCACAATCAACCTTATAAAACAGCATTCTCTCAAAATATTGGTAACTTTCCCATTAGTTGTCGGTTTGCGTAGCAGGGCGATGAGAAAGTTCACATTTCTGGAATTAAATTATATTATTTGAACTAATCGAAATAACCTAAGAAAATTTTCATTCATGAACATAAAGTTCATAAACGCATATTCCAAAGGATTGAATTGCTTGCTGATTGTTATAAGAATTAATTAATTAATCTCTTTTATAAAAACATTTTTCGAATTTTTTTAATCACATGCGTCACTCTGTATTTTCACTTTTCATCATTAACTTGGAAAATGCTTGCTACCCAAATGTTTTTTGGTCTGAGTTTACAGTAAAAATTTTAGTTAAGCTTTGATCGGTTTATTTTTTTATGATAGACTTGAATTTATACTGTATTCCTGCGTTGCATAAAAATTAAATCAGCAACAACTGAACAAGTGAATCCGTAGTATGTAGGATCTACAATCTACTTGCGACCGATCATGCAAAGTAGAGTATCACTTTGGCTTAGACTGCCTGCACCCGGAACACCATTGGCAGACAACGCTGTCGCATACAGCAAAACGACCACGGAAGTTAAAATTGATATCTTTATTTTTAATTTTTAAGTAAAACGTTGAATGAATATTCTACCTTATTTATACTGTTTTTCGATTATTAGTAAAGGCAGTATTCGACAAAGACAACAACTTGTGAGGGCGCAAAGTTTTAATTTATGTGGTTGGATGCACAAATTTGATATACCGTTAAAATACGTAACACTTTTTCAAAAAAAAAAAAAAGGCATTGTCGAGTAAAAAGTCTAATGATTAAAGAAGTCTGATTTGGCAGTTTTCGAGGAAAAACCATTTCTTTGGATTGTCTCCGGAGTTTGAGTTATTTAGTTTTTAATGTTAAAAATCATATGAGTGATCAAAGAATATTAATGTTCGGCACTTGGGTTATTGAAGTGAAGTGATAATTTGGATTTACGGTGGATTGTTAATTTTGACTGCAGTTGAAATCTCGCATCATATTCGATTAATAGTAAAAAAGGATATTCGAAGATTAATTTTGGGTTGCATTTGTAAATTTATATAGTTTTTGAGTGGAAAAAAATGTCAAATTTATTTTTTATGTTTCGAGCCAGGCTGTGTAAGAAAGAATGTTTTTCGATTCGTCTTTTTCAATGCATTGCAGAAATAATTAATTTCTTTGTCGATTCCATTAAAGTTATCAAAATTTGCAATTGAAAATTCTTCCAAAGTACACGATAAGGGAGTGCCAATAATAATAACAAAATTAATATTGAAGAGCAACAAAAATATAATAAATAAAATTCTGTAAGGGGAGCATAAAACCTAATGCAGCCATGCTTTTGACTTAAAGGTTTCTAGTTTCATTGTCACTGACGGAACAAGAACTTCCAGATATTACAAATCAGAGCAAGAGAACGTTTTGTTTTTGTTGTTTCAAATGTATGCATTTCCTCACTTTCACCACTGGACTCTATGTATACTGAATTTGCCCATACTAAAATTGTTGTTATCACTGATTGGGTGGATGGACTTGCTTTTGGTTTTATCAAAGCCGATATCGGACATACTTCTTCCGAAAAATATCTGACGTTACTGAACTGATGGCGAGAAGGCATATGTCATTGGCATACTTGCGGCCATTCAGATGGTCGCTGAAAGTCTATTGAATGCATAGACTTATGAAGTCTAGAGCTCTGCTAAGAACATCATCCAATACTCTCAAAAACAAGATTTGTGACAGCAGAAAATATTGATTCGCCCGATCCCGACTCAAAACTTAACCGTTATATCAAACTCTACATTTAAAATTTTCATATTGAAACTAATGATCTTGGCCTGTTCAATGCATCCCAGTTGAAATTTCGTTCGATGTTATCGAAAACAGTGCTGAAATCGATAAAAGTTAAGTGTTCCAAAGCCTGCCACTCATTTATCTGCTCCACGATCATGGTATTATAATCTGATCAATATGCAATATGTTCGGGCTTTTTATTTCCGGATAAGTAATTCCTTTTTTTTTCGCTAACACTCCTGAGGAGTACTTTTTTCGCGATTTTGGTCGGAATATACCTTAACCTTAATAAAACTATTGTTGTAGAATGAATGCACTCAGGATTTCTTGTAATCTGTCAATGATCTTTTCCGTACTTTACACAACCTCTTAAGGCTGTCTGCTGTAGCAGCAAAATAATTAATAATTGAAGCGCTTTAAATACCACAACAGAAAAAATGTGCTCAAACTTAAAAGTAATGACAGCACTTTTGAAAGTATTTATTGTTGTTGGTGTTGCTTTCATTTTTATCCTTAATGCTTCACATTTTAATTAATCCCACTCGAAGTATTAAAAGCGCACTAATTACTCTCGCATGTCGTCTATCTCATTTTGCTTTTTTCGCTTAGTGCTCTTTCCTTGCAGCATTTTGCTGAGTAGGGAAGATTGAATTTAAATGTTATAAGGATGCAAGCATCCTTAAGTTTTGGCTTACCGGTATTCACTCGCTCACATGTTTATCTCGTATAAGCTGACATAGGAATACAGAATAAAGGATTTTTCACTATTCCACACAATAAATAAGCGAAGAGCAAAGATATTGTAAAAATAGATGAAAAAATACTGCAAGTGCATTAAGGACATTTCATAGACAACTTATTTTATTCTATTGTTCCTGAAATAAATAAGCTTTCCCGAATTTCTCGACAGTTTTGTAGACCAAGAGATCTGATTATCTCAGTTTGATCATTAAATATTCTGTGAGCTGAAGGTGTTGACTCTTATTTCCCCGAAAAGTCCAAGCCAATGCAGCTGAAGAATTTTTACATTTTGAATGCAGATTTCTCAGTTGTATCTTCTACATCATACTGAAAGTCAGCGGTGGTGTCAATATTATGGAAGCTGGATACTGTCAAATAACGAGCCTTCGATGTTTATGCTTTCCCAGCGCATAGTTTCCAACGAATTTGGTTAATTTTTTCGAAGAAATCAAAAGAAATTGATATTCAGAGAATAATTATATCATATCATAATTATATTTCATGTAAAATCTTTGAATATTCTGCCTCATATGTTTTCGAACAGTAGAGATTTCATCTAGGCCAGTTGATCTGTAGACAGAATATATAACCTATTTCAGTTACTTATAAACTAAGCATTAACGTTCTAATGTGATGTTCCATCGAGTGTTTTTTCATTTATTGAGTTTCTTCGGCATTACTTTTTCAACCTAACCAGTCTGTAGTTCCAAGCTTACCTTTTTTCATAATACCGAAGGCTTCTTATTTCATTCATAAGTTTATATGCTGTGTTCAATTTCTGTTAATGTCCCTTCAAAAGATTCAACATTTTCAAAATTTGTCATAAGTTTCGGAATACTTTTTGTAGTGAAATAAACCCTTCTCAGCTAGTTGTCCTCGAATAAATTTTGGATTAAACTGACGGCTAAATTATGCGATCTCTATTATTAATTAACAGCGCCCCTGAGACGACCACATTCAATGTTATTCCCAAATTCTTCAAAATTGGTGCAGCAGTTACGTTTAAGTTGAATTGCATCAGGCTATCGAGCTTGGTCGGAATTGCTTCTAGTAGACCATTAAATTCCTCTACACATGAGGCAGCATTTGAATGAATGTTCTATCAGTTTGATAGGTTCTGGAACTTTGTAGCCCGTGGTATCTTGTGTTGTGCCCGTACTGTATGTCACGGTTTCTTCACCCACGTTTTAATCTTCTAAACTGAAGTTTTACATAAGCTAATCTTCACAAATGCTGTGTGTGTATCAAGTAATTTTGTGCAGTCCTTCATGGAAAGCTTTAAATACAAGTACTTAAGGAACACAAAAAGGATTAGATTTAACTTCAAAGTAAAATAAAAAATAATGAGATACACAACAACAAGTGCGCTCCTACTAATGTCGAACACTCACATCAGCTTGGTATGAAGAAAATCCTTTGAAAAAGGCAACAATAACAACCTTAATTTATAAAAATACTTAGTCACCCCAAAGAAAAGAAAAAAAATAGCACATTCTCATGCTTCAGCATCGTAGCTACACAAGTTCTTGGCACACAACAAGGAGCCCGCACAAAATTAATAGTTAGCCAAGTTAAAAAGGATCGCCTTTCAAGTAGGAAACCACCAACAATATTTAATCAAAAAGAATTTAAATGAACAACAACGATGGTAGATGGAAAGCATGAAGTGTTGTCGGCGAACTATCGTTAGTTTAGGTCTTTTATCAATCACACGACATGCGAGTAAGTGAGTGACAGAGTGTTTCAAAAAAATAAAAATCATTTCTGTTGTATTCTTCATGTTCTTGAACTCATTTGAAAGGTAGATTTAGAAAAATGTCCTTTGATGTCATGATGATGTCCAAAATTAATTATCGATCTTTCCGCATTGATTGTTTAAAGTTATTTTTTAAGAAATAAAAAAATATATATATATAAATCAATCAATAACGATTAAGAGATGCATTTTTTTGAAAACACATAACCGTTACGTGGAGACCACAATATATGAAGGAGCTTGAAAACTAAGTGTAGCAGGGAAGCCGATTTTGTTGCAAGCGTACTAGACTGCTGCTCTCTACTCTCTAGATGTTGCATATTTTTTTCATTTTTATTTTATTTTGCATGTCTGTTCCTAAGGATACTACAAGAATATTGTTGAAATTACGTAGCAAAAATATAAATATTGTGTACACAGACATCATAGATAGGTGGTGTTTTTTGTTCGCCTTTTTAAATCGACTGCTACTTACTTTATTATTCTTTTGTCCATAGGAATTTCTATCGATTTTCGTTAGAAATTTTGTTTATGAATTTTTATTAATACAATATTGAACAAATATTTATGATTTATGAAAGTTGGCAAGAGTTTTGAACGCTTATAAAAAGTTCTTATCTAATAAAATTTGTTGAAGTAAAGTTTGACTTTAAAAAATTAACAAGTTTCAGCCATATTTGATCTAAATTTGTGTGAGCTGCCATATTTGCAATATTGATAGTTTTTAAAAAACATAATGATAAAATCAAAGTTAGAAAAGGCCTTAGAACATCGTGTTCACAAATAAATTTAGAAAAAATTTTAATTTTTCTGTTGCTGTAATTTTTGTTTATGTTACTTTTGCTGTAAGTAGCTCTTACTTCCAAAATTTCGCCCATCCATGATCTAGAGATTACTGTCCTACGCTAACGCTACTAATGTTGGTGAATGAACAATTTTTTAAAACACTGATTCAGAACAAAATGGTATGCTGATTAAAAAGAAATCAATATGACTCCCATTTTAAATATAGTTCTACTTCAAGTCAAATTTTAGTCAAAGCAAGGCAACTTGCGATTATCCGGACTATTCACATATTTTCATCCTGTCATTTTAAGCTTATGATCTTTTCGAAATAATATATGAGTAAAACGCATCACGAAATTTCTGCAAACTTAAGGGTATTTATAGACCGATTTTATATGGACAATCCCACGCCCCCAAACAAAATGTTAACTACTTCAACACAATTGCCCTTCAATTAATTTCCAACAACAAAAATTCAAAAATTTCGTGTTTTTTTTTTTTGTTTGTTTTTAAAATGCCAAAAATTTAAAAGTCTAATGAATTATCCTTTATTAGGATAATGTATGATGCGGTTCTTCGCACTTGAGAAAACAACAAATACGAATTTCAACTTTGAAATAGAGATGGTGAGGCATTTCGAAATAAAGGGTAACTTTTTACGACGCTTCCAAAGCTGCTGCTGCTGCTGCTCTTGGCAATTTATGAAAAGAGGCAAATTAATCAGACTAATAATAACAACAGCAGCAGCAGGACTAAGAGCACTCAGACTTTGTACTACAACAAATGTAAGAAAACTTATGAAAAGTTTGTCTAATGAAAAGATTTACGATGACGATGGTTTTCTCTGATTTAACTTTTTCCACTTTTAATAGAGAAACGAAGCAGCAACAGCATGAGATGAAGGAGCAAGGGTCTTAAAAATCAGTCAAAAGTCAGTGTGGGTGTTGTAGTAAAATTAAAAACTTTTTCTATTTCGAATCCAATGGCATACAACGACGTGGCGGTACGTTGGTACGGGCTGGGCCGGGATGTTTTAGTGAAAAAGTCAAAAATGAAAACCGAATAAAAGCAAAAATATTTGGCAAATTAGGGCAGAAGTCGTGGTCTACATCTCGCCTTCATTGGTGGTTGCTTTACGAAGCCATGGAAACTTGACTTATAAATGTGCAAATAATAATAACAACAACAACAGCAACTACTACTATTTACAACAACAAAGTGAAGATGAGGGAAATTTATATTTATTAATTTTTTTTTTTCGCCTTGGATGAGTAATAAGTTGGCTTATTAAAAGGACGCGTCGATGGTAGCAGTCAGTTGGTACATCCGACGTTGTTTGGTTGTGAGTGATGTGTTGTTTTTTGTTGTTGCTTTTGCTCATGTTGCCAATTAAATATTTGACTAATTAAAATTAATTAAAATAATCAAAATGTTGCTGGCTTTTGGGTTTTATTCGCATTAATAAGATATTTACATTCTATGAAATGCAGTACGCAGGCGAATCGTTCGTTCAGGGCATTGAATCGGTGTGAAAATAGATTTGAGAAGACTTGTTCTATTATTTTATAAGCGCAGCTTTTTCTGAAATTTTTTGACGATTTTTTTGTGGTCTACAAGTTATAGTTGGTATTTACTTCAGTTTCCTTCATAAAATATAAATCAAGTACAGCACTTCTGGGCTCCGGACCTCAAACTTATCATAGTATCGATACTTATAACATTTTTTCCTTAAAAGCAGTAATCATGGCGTTCTTTGCCCCCGAAAATCTAAAATCTAAAGAGATCTCAGAAACCTAGCTTTTATATTACGATCTTATGAAAACTATCTCAAACTAAGAGAGTGGGCTGAAAAGTAATCATTCAGAAGAGCAAACACAACTTTTCTGAAAAAAAAAAAATTTCAGCATAACCTCCTTTTAGCTCAATACACTCAATCCAATGGTCCTCCAATTTGTTGATGCTTTCCGCATAATACAATTTCTCTAAGTCCTCAAAATACGCAAAGACTTCTTCATTTGAATTAAGTTACTTTTCATCAAGCCATTTCTTTCAGTTTAAAAATAGAAAATAATCACAAAGGGCCAATTCCAGAAGATATGATGGGTGAAAAATCAATTCGTAGCGCGATTCGTACGTTTTAACCATATCGAGTGCGCTCTTGTGTGTCTGTGCGTTTTAATGGTGAAAAATAACTTTTTTCTTTAACATGTTTCTGTTCAAATCAACGTCGAATCGGTTCAACACCTTTGAATAATATTCTACGGTGATCGTTGTCTTTTTTTTTCAAGTTAAATGAAAAACCTATCTTGGTTTTCTTCGGTCTCAATTTCCCAGAAGAAGTTCACTGCTTAGACTGTTTTTTAGTCTTTGGTGTGTTGTGTTAAATTTAAGTCTCTTTCACAGCCCTAATGTCCAACTGCTGCCAAACAAATTTATTAATTTTTGCGAAAATACAAAAGTTGTTTGCTTTAAACACTTCCAAAAAATACTCAGATTGACACCATACGTGACTTCTAAGTAAACTTTTGTGTCTCGTTTGGTTGCGACATTTCTCTCCTGGTAGGATACTTTTTATACTATGGCTTTAGCCTTACAACCAATCTTAAATTCAGTCTTTAGAGTAATTATTCTAACCCACTTAGCTATTTATTTTTACTTTTATCCTCGAGTGTGCTCCCACAATGAAGTTTGATTCTTGTATTCCCTTCTGAATAAAATTACTGGAATAGTATAGTACGAATTGGAGGGAACAAATCTTATACTTTGAAGTAGCGTCGAGTATTCTGTACTTCCCTTGGAACAGCGTGTATTTACTCTAAGTCTCTAAACAAACTAAAATAAAGAGATAATATGTTGTATCCAGAGCACAACTGATGCACATTGAAGCGTCCCTTTCTGTTTTGTGAGAAGGCAGGACACTACAAAATAATTCCACATAAAGAATAAGTTGAGTAATTGCTATGGACAGCCTGTGGATAATACGAGTTGAAAACTCATATCTTCTACCAAGAGCTTTTTCAGAAAAATATAAACTAGAGTGGCTCTTAATCCTCCCTTCCACACATAGTTTCGTATTCAAGACCAAAATAAGGCACTTCTCTTATGGCAATTCCATTCAAGTGAAAGTTGTTCGATACTACTGATATTGATAATAATACAAGATTTAAGCTACTACAGCTATTAGACTTCTTAGCTATTTAGCTTAAAATTTTAAATCAAGTAAAAAGCTTATTAAAAAATAAATTTTGGTAATGAAATGTTAATGATTGTTACTTTATAATTTTTTTTATAATTTTATTTTAGTTTTTCGCGCTTCCTCACCATACCAACTCAGACCACGTGAACATGCACATATAGATATTAAAATAATTAAAGGTATAAATTTACATGGTCCAAGGCATAAATAATAATGTTTTGTTTGGAATTACATCTACTTAATTGTATTAATCTTCACCTATATTTAGTTCAATGCTTGCCTTCGTAACGCATAAAAAAGTGTGAGACACAAGATTCAATATTGCTGTGAGTTTTTCTAAATCGAAGTGTCATTCTTATATATTTCCAGCTTTGAAAATAACAACGCAAATTTTAACAAATGACAAATTCATAAACACATTCAATAACAACACCAGGCAACAGACACTTTACAAACAGCCCGTACTGAATATTCTTCTGTTGCTTTTTGTGACTTCGAAGGAGGCCACAAAAAATGCTAAACTGCATATTTCAGTTTAATCCTCAGGCATCAGCATTTACTTTTTCATATGTGTTCTATTTAGAACATATACAAGCCATTACAACAACATGTAGCAATATTAAATCTATCTGCTACTAAGGGCAACAACAAATAACAACGCGAAAAATGTGTTAACAGGATTTAATATTGAAACTTGGAACAGCAGCAGCTTTAGTTGCTGCAGCTTCTACCAGGCGCATACGTAAAACGTTTCTCACAGCTACCATATACCGCCAACACAAGATTTAATTAAAACCAAAGACTTGATTTATGGACCAAAAAGGATTCTGAGTTCTCTACAAAGGACGTGTGTTGTAGCCTTGCGTTGAGTGAAGAAAAAAAAACAAAAGGAAGAAGCACAAAATAACTGTAATAATGACGACGACGCTGCCGCTGACGACAACAGCATCGACAAAACGACAATTTGGACCATTAGTTAAATGGCAGCGATGCCGGATGATTGGGAAACGTTCTAAATTTAAGGCTTAAGATAGCAGAAAGCCAAAATTAAAGAAACTTCATAGCTGTCTCAGGATATCTTAATGCTCGTATTAGGACACTACACAACACACAGGCACTGACTGCAAGATATAGCGACCTCGATAATCCTCATGTCAGTTGCTGACCTAAGACCATTTCAATCGAAGAGACTTTATTTTTTGGTTGATAGAACAGCAGCAAGTGAATGACAATTTTGCTAATAAAGTAAACTCTAGCGTTGAGGCACATTCTCAATGGGTATATCAGGGTTGTCAAGTGACCGGGATTGACCCGGCCCAGCCCGAAAGTTCATGTCAAACCCAGAGATCAGGTAGGAATTTAAAAATTTCTAAAAGATCTAATGTATTTGTGCTGGTGGAACAATTAGGCCATATTTCTTTGAAAATGATGTAAGAGTGGATGGTTACAAAACAATGATAACTGACTTTTTTATCGATTTGAATCCTGAGGATGCATGGTTTCTTCACCAAATGCGGTCATTTCTGTTTCGAATGGTCTCAACAGCTCGGAATAATATATACCGGTTCTTAATTCGACTTTTTCAAAGCAACCAGTGTAAATGGTTTCATGCGCATTTCAAAAAACAGTCGGCAACATACCCACCTTGACCTTGAATACTTTGGCTACTCCTTGGTGTCTGGGGTGTTGTTAGATGTTCCGATAGTTTCTTCCAAAAATTTTGCCAAGCTTTTGTTCGAACTGATCACACGCTTATGTTTGTTGTCGACTGAGAACAAATACAACAGCCATCTGACAGCAAGCTTCCTCGTTTCCAAATATTCGTACAATACAATCTCCGCCCGTTCCCGAGATGCTCATAGCCTCAATAGTTCCACGAATCTTCATTCTTTGATCGTCATCATTGAATTTATTAACCAACTATAGTTTGGTGAACTTATATGAACGCCCTCTCATTATCAGAAATGCTCCTTCGATCACGTTTAGATTCAGTTGTTCAATATTTTTATTTGTCAGAATCGTAGGTGCAGAGTTGAAGTAAATGTCATTTAATTCGGTATTGATCTCATCATTGGTATTATTTTTGAAAAACAAATTTATAATAACTGCACGATATTCGGGCAATATTGATTTATAATCCGGTTATCTTTCAGTCTACCTTTCGTACAAGTTGTTCGGAAAGGCACAAACGGCAAGAAAAACTAAAACGGTGGCTCAACAGCCCACGTGGGAAGATGTCTCAGAATTTCTTGTGTCTGAAGTTATACCATTTTTCTTAAAAATGTCGTCTCAAAATCAGTATGAAGAAATTTTCTCAAAAAACTTTAAATTGCTCGATATAGCTAAATCGAAAAAAAACTACAAGATCACCAAAAATTTAGGGCTAAATTTAACGCGCAAAAATGCGGAACTTCTCAAAAAATTGTCTTATTCAGTTGAAAACGATAAGGAAAATACATTCCCAAGGCAGAAAATGTTTGTGCGATTTTGTCTATTCTCCAAGAAGTTTATACTTTTCCCAAATAGTTATAAGTAAAAATAAAATCTGGCATTATTGGTCAAACCCTTTATATGACACCACATTCAAGCTCTTTCTTTGAGGCTTAAGTTCTACCACTGGGAAATATCGATTTGAAATTGAAATGCGATTTTCTGCTGTCTTCGTTATTTTTTGCTCTCGAATATTTTTAATTCTTTTGTTTTATTTTGAATTCTCTAGCGGTTGAAAAAATTTCATTATTTTAAACGTTTATTTCTTTTCTAGATTCTTCTTTCCTGTCTATTTGTAGTGATTTTTTCTTACTCCCATTTCTTTTTGCATATTTTTCTGGTTATTCGCCAAAGGCATTTTGTGCAGTTCAGCCAACACGAGTCATTTAATCGGCGGCAGAGCGGTGTAGAAACTTTGGGAAAAATTGCTGCGGGGAAGGTCGTTGCACGTATTTGGATTTTTCGCTCGTTAATGATGATAATCCTTTTTTATTTGTATTATTTCGTTTTACACTTCTTTTCGCAAAACCTTAAAAACTTGATTTTTTTTTTTTTTAAGTCATTACTTCTATTTAGCATTTTATAGCGTTAAGGATATTGCAACGAAAAACAGAAAACAATAGTAACTAATGACTTGGAAATCGCTTAAAGTTGGTTTAATCAAATTTTACGATTAGAGCTGTTGGTAAAAAGCTTTTAAAAGGCTTTACTGAAAAGTAAAAGGAACGTTTCTGTATAAAACTTAGAAAAACGTAAGGTAAAAACTTATGGATTGAGATTGAAATGATAGAAAATTTCAAGTCTATGATAAAAGCTATCAATATATGTGGTCTTTAATATTGATTAACTCATATTTTCAGATTTTTCATGAAGATGGATAAATCTTAAATTTTTGCTACAGTCTGATATAGCATTTTTTTTTTTTTTTTTCTAACATAAACCTATACTTTGAAAAATTCAGTATCCTAAAATACCAAATATTATATAAGTGGGAAGGTATAAATTTCTAACTGCAATCCCCACCTCATTATCAAATTTGTTAGCAATAAATCAAATTTTCAGTAGACGCTTGCCCAAGCTAAACAAAAACCTACAATCCAATAACCTAACCGCATATTGGACTTAAAGAAAGAAGAAAAAAAAACTTAACGCACAAACATTAATTTTCCATTGGTAACTCTTTGCTTCTACTTCGAACTCCCAGAGTCCGAACACGTCTTTTACGCCAACATTTGCAAAAGATTATTTTTTATCCTTTGGCAACAAATTGTTGACAAGCCATGTACATACGAGCTGAGGATATTTGATATATGAAGTGTTAATTCTTCATTTTTGCAGCAAAGATGAAAAAATCACACGCACACCATAAATCATTGACCAACATGTTGGAGTAACGCATGAGAACTCCTCCGAAAGTGAAAAAAAAAATTCTTGGTGGCAAATATGCCGAAACGCTTATTTGCCAACGTGCGTAAATTTCTTTAAGAATGAAATGCAAGGACTTTTGTTACTTGTGCCACTAACTGCGGATATAGAAATCCAAAGGATAGCAAAAAATTCTTTCACGTCCTTGAAAAATTTTTTGGCATCGCAAAGTTTTTTTCATGGTTTTGTATTTTTCTCTCGTATGATTTGTTTTTCTGTACCGTTTGCTATAAATCTTCGAGGACGTGTCTTAAGGAGACTTTGGTTTTTTTGAGTAAATTGCTGATATTGCGAAAGGTTATATATCTTTAATTCTTTTTTTTTATTTTATGAGTCCTATAAGAGTTAAGTTAAATTACTAAGTGCATAATGCTTTGGTCTAGGAATTTATAATTTTGTAATGATCCACTGTGGTAGATTCTGATGAACTTCATATTATATTTAAGTTTTCGAGATGCTTAATTTAAAAATACTGCGTAATTTTTTAAATTCATAAAGCATTCATAAAGCATAATCCAATAAGTCAGAATATTAATAATAATTTTCCGCATTGCTCCGAAGTTTTACTGTATAATGATGAAATGATTTCAAGCTTTTGCTTTATCCCGATGTCATTTTCATTCTGACGAACGATATTTTACAACAAAGAACAAACCAACTAGAAGAATTTTGACAGAGTAACCATTAAATAACCAAAAAATATTTGTTTTTTAAAGTTTCTTCTTAAGGATAAATTTTTAAAAGAACTTGTCCATATAGCTTTTATGTATGGAAAATTCCGTAGAATGTCCTCTTTCACAAATAGAAAGATGAACTTTGAACCACTTGACGACTATGGCAACCACAGATATTTTGCACAACACTCAATAAATCAATGACGCGTGATAATCTAATAGTTTCACTAAAGCTATAGCAACCTACTTGAAATTAATGTCAACACAAAAGGAACAACAACTACATTAAGGACGACAACAATAAATGAAGGCAACAACAATTTATTAATTTCCAAGGATGTGTTGTACTTGCATGAAATTAATTGCATTTCCTCTTAGGCTGCCAGGCTGCCTGCCTGCTTGCCTTTCGTATCATGAAAACCCCAAAACAATTTTGATTGATGTATCGCTATGACGGTGAGTATGTATGTAAATTAGGGTGCCCGTCGTAGCATGTACATTTTTTTTTTTTGAATTGTGTTTTCGTCACCCAACAAAATGCAGGCGTGATTAATTAATATTAGCACGCGCTGGAAACCAGTTGAAATTTTCATACATTTTTGGCCTAAGACTTTCCAAGTTAAATTCCCGGATCCAATATTGTGGACATAAAATGTTTATTCTACACATTTCTTAAGAGATCGATTTAAAACACAGTTGTCGTAAGACGGCCTATTTTCGCCATTTCAAAATTTTTAGAAATTATTTTTTTAACTGCTATCTTGCAGCTTGGCTAAAACTGCAGAGATTTTCGACTTAAAAAAATCCCTTTTCTCGATATATTTTGTATGAACAATTTCGGTATGTGGTAATATTTATTAATTACTCGGGATGTGAATTTTGACTTTTCTTTTAGTTGGAACCAAACTGTGGAGCAGCATAAGCAAAATTAAAAAAAAAAAGTAATTTACGGACACCCTAACGTATATACTATATGTATGTATATGAATGCACGACTATAAGTAAGTCAGCGGTCGGTGAAGTAAAGTTGTTTGGCAGACGACTACATGGCGCACACTTCACTTCTGGAATACTTAGCGCCGCCATTAACTGTTGGATGCAAAGAGTTAAATTTATTACAAGAACACTTTACATAATGATGCCATAATTAGTACAAAGTGTGAAATTTCGTTGTGTTGTAAATGTCAACACATGCACACATACATTCATATCCGACATATACATAAGCAGAAATGCTTTTAAGGAGTTCCAATATATTTACGAATCAAGACTTGCGTGAAATCGCTCGAAAACCAAAAACTTTCAAATGCTATATAAAATAAATATTAGCACACAAAGCCTTAGATGACTATTTAAATTAATTTGGGAAACTTTTTTAATGAAAATCATCCAAAATAATTGAAGAGAAATATTATCAAAAAAAATCTTCTATAAAAGAAATATCATGTTTTACGCGTTTTTGGATAAATTTGATATCATTTTTACAAAAAAAAAACATGTTGGGTGATATTTTGTGATACTTTTAGTTTACAGCGATATATCCACAAAGCAACCCTATATATATTCTATTTAGGCTCTTCGATATCTATCATTTGGCATAAATTTCAAGCTGTTATCTTCATTAATGAAAATTGACTCAAAAAATCGGTGAAAACCCATATTTGGGACAGGATTCAACAATGCAACTCCATGTATTATATAATCCAATACGAAGACGCCTGAGTTCTACCATTTGGCATACATTTCCAGCTGTAATATTCTACAGTTTTAATTAAAACAACAAAATTGGCGAAAATTCGGGCATTTTCGGGCACCGGAATAGGTGTTGGCAAGGCAACCCTGGTTAGTTAGTTTAACCAAAATGCATTACTCTCATTTCCCTAAATCTTACTTTGTAAAAGTCGGGTACTTTTTTACAGCGGGCTCTCCGCCTAAAAGTCCAATTGGGACTTTTTTTCACCAAGCGAGGCTACTGGATAAACTTCTAATTTCTTGCTGTCGATTTTGTAGCCAAATTAATACTGAACAAAAGAAAGCACATCATGTTGAAATGTTATAGAATTTCGATCAGCCGGAGGCATTAATATATAGATGCACTGGTCGGCGGTTTGGGACTTAATATATTATTTTTGCGTAAGTCTGAAGAATAATTTTAATTTAGCATGAATTACAGAAAATAATAAAATAAATAATGAAAACATAAAAGGAAGCACTTACCGATTGGAGACATAAATTTTATCACCCAATGGGGTAAAAAAACCAATTGAGACAGCAACTCCAATACACCAATTCTATTAAACGATTTTTAATGGATTGTGCTTATAAAAAATAAAGAAACACAAAATTTTAAAGAAATAAATTGCATTTTTAACACTTTTATTTTTTAAAATGAAATGAGAAATATTAACACTTTGATATTCTTTGAAATTGAATAAAAGAAACCAAAGTAGCACTGCACTTGCATTCGCGGCGCAGCCAACGTTGGCGCTCGCAAATGCGGATTTGCATTTTCATGCAATTTCATTCAAATATTTTATAGAACTTAACACTTAAAACTCAATAATATGTTGGTCGCGTTATTTTTTATAAATTTGGTTATTATTATATAAATCAGAAAATAAATTGAAAATTCACTAAAGAAATTAACGCGAACTTTGCTCAATAAATCAAAACAAACGAATGACAGCTGAGCAGTGTTGCCATACTCTGTGGGCTTGACTTTTTTGGCTATTTATAATTTTTTGCAACCATATTCATTCGGTGCATGGGCAATTTGTTTTAATGAAAAAAGGATCACATAGGTATCAACGGTAATACATATATGCTAAAATGTTGCTCATCAGTCTTTTTGGTAGCAATTTTGTTAATACCGAAACAATATAGTGTCTCAGGAGTATTTTTGCTGTGTATCGCGCAAGCGAAGTTATATAGGTACTTTTTGAAACCTTTTGCTGCCAATTTCTTAGTTTTAAAATACAATTTAATATCATAGCCATAGTGTCAGATGTCCTCACTGACCACTGTATATTTGGTTAACATGCTAGGCGTTTCCTTTCCTAAAATGTACTTTCCGGAGGTCTAGCATACCTTTTGATTCTTTTGAATGGTAGCAAAACAATCTTAAAACCTTCTGCACTAAAGATAAAAATGTTATAAATAAAGAAAGAAAGATTACCTTTCGGAATGACAAGTCGAAAAAAAATTATGCAAAAAAGAATTACTTAACAAGAATACATTTATTTTTTGGAACTAATTTAGTGGCATATATGTATAAGTTATTCACATTGATGAGAATCGATGTCACCCAAAAAAAGTAGGTGTAATTTAATTTTTCATCAATTTTATATTTACCCAGAAATAGCATTTGAGTCTTATCGAAATGTACTGAATGAAGAGTTGAAATGTACTTTTTAGATGCCGACACTTAAAAAAATTAAAAAGTTACTAAAAGTTAAAAAAAATTCAGCTTAGTTTTGACTTTTTTAATTAAAAAAAGGTCAGCAAAGCTGTCTAAGCACAACTGGGACGAGAGCGATGATGTCAAAAAACAATACGAGACAACATGATTTTTCCTATAAGTTAGAGCTTTTTGACCACAAATGTCAAACTTTTGTATGTGACACTGCAAAATTTATCGCTGGGCCGATTAAATAAATTCTATTTTTCGTGAGATTGGTTGGTAACATGGTTAGTAAAAAAAGAAGAAAGCACAAAGAAATGAGATAAACAGCTTAAAAAATCGTTTGTCGTTTCTTTTTCGCAACCATTGCTCGTCCCAGTTGTATTTAGAACTTTACTCCAGGCATTATTCGCAATAAATTTATAAACAAAATTAGAAATAACGAAGTGTACTGATAGTTGCGTAGTTGGTTTTTCTACAATTAATGGATTCTTGCAAGGCTGATTTTGTCAAGGTTACTTTTTTTACACATGCTGTCTTCCAAAATTGTGTTAACTAAAAATCATTCACAAAGTCTTAATTTTCCTTTCACGATTTCGTAATAAGCTAAAAACATTTAGCGAATAAATTCTTTAAAGAAACCCACAAATGCTCAACAGCCGTTTTGTTTACGTAAAGAAAAGTTTAATGTCATAGTTCCGTCAAAGTACATAAGTGGTAACACTGTTCAGTTGTCATTCGTTTGTTTTGATTTGTTGTACAAAGTTCCCGTTAATTTCTGTAGTGAATTTCTGATTTATTTTCTACGTTTACTTATAATAACGAAATTTAAGAAATATAGTGCAACGAACATCTTGATGAGTTTTAATTGTTAAATTCTATAAAATCCATAATTAAAGTTAAATGAAAATGCAAATCCGCATTCGTAAGCGGCACCGTCGGCAGCGCCGCCAATGCAAGTGCAGTGCTACTTTGGTTTCTTTTATTAAATTTCAAAGTGGAAATATTTCAATTCCATTTCATTTTCAAATGCAAAAATGGTTAAAAATGCAATTTATTTCTTGGAAATTTCCATCGCTTAATAGTATAATTTTGTGTATTGGAATTGCTCGATCAAATACTTTTTCTATTCCATTGGATGATCAAATTTATGTCTCCAATCGGTAAGTGGTTTCTTTTATGTTTTCATTATTTATTATTAGTACAAAGTAGAATGTTATTTTCTGGGTTTCATGTAATATTAACACCATTTTATTACATAAAATCCCACATGCTTAAACAAAAATAGTTATTAACTCCCAAACCTCCGGCCAATGCGCCTATTAATGCCTCCAGCTGATCAGAAATCTATAAAGTTTCATTTCTTTCATTGTTTTCTGAAATATTTGCATACAAATCGAAACTAGAAGAAATTTCCTATAATATACATTATAACAATTTTTTCCCAAAATCAATAGTTTTGGCGTACGAGCCGGAAAACCGGAAGTTACCGGAAAACTCTTTTCTTAGAACCAAATGACTGTACTATAAGACTTTTATGAAAGCTTGATATACCTATTAGCTTTCAGAATATTAAGAGCTAAAAATGGGCTGGCAATGGCTTTTGTCAGTTTTGGAACGTTGAAAGTACGCGCGCGAATCGCGGTGCCAAGATACTGCACTGTTGTATTCAATAAACGTTGCGTTGTCGGATTTATCTCAAGAGTGTTAATCATCTCTATGTATACTAGGGACCCTACACCACCTTCCACCAAAATATCATGTCGATATACGCAACACTCACGTTGCAGTAGAACAAAAAGCCCACTTTCGTCATAGCCGAGCATTGAAATATTTTTTGTTTTGTTGCTACTTGAAAACTTTGCTGTTTCTATATTAATGATATAAACAATTAGATAAATTTGAAAAAAAAAAAATATTTAAAATGAGACACCCTAATGCGTGCATAATCAACGTTATTGCAATTATTGTACCTGCCGTTTCTACTCTTTCTGTGATAATGATGACATCAAGTCAAATTACTAAGGTGAGAACAATTTATATGTTAATTGCTAACTCATAGCTTCAAGTAGTTGATGGCGGGGGTATCTACCACATACTCTAGACGCAGTTCTTGAAATGATGCAAAGCTGATAACAGAAACTTCAAAATATAGGATAAGTAGTCTTTTTTTATTCATAAGTTTTGAGCTTTTCATAATACATTCAATTAAATTTACTTGAGTTCCGAATTATTAAAATTAAAAAAAAAAAATTAAGTGAGAGGCACTGTTAGCGTGGGTTGAGGGAGAGTACAACAGTTATTCTAAGTCTCGACGTTGCAAGTATTGTAGAAGCACTTGTAGTAGTTACTCTTAGGCCGTTTTAACTGAAACTTCAACTGACGAATTTTGTATAAAACTTTTTCTCCAACTGTCCTTTAAAATTTCGAATAAGATCTAACCGGAGATTGTGAAAACGGCTCTAACTCTTAAAGAAACAAAAATAATGAAAGTGCAGTGTTTCAATGAAAAATTCTTACAAAAAGAAACAATATCTCATACTTCTCGTGGCCAAGTGGCTCATATATTATGGATGTTTACAATTGAAGCGGGTATTAAGTAAACCTTCCCATCAGGTCACATGTCAAACTAATACTGACCAACTTCCCCAGCCACTGCACACATTGCTACCGTTTTCTTAGCAATATGAACCTCAGCATCGAAAGTCAAGTCAAAAAATATTTGAAAATTAATGATGCTTCATATTAAAATCTGCTGCCAAGATTTGATTAAAAATTCTTCAACATTTTTACACTTGAACCTCAAAGGCTATCTCGCCCCTTCGCCCACTCCCCCCAAAGCATCAGTTTCGTCTTCAGCTTGACTTGACATGTCGACTTGTCAGAATGGAAACGGTAAAGCAGAAGCGGGGGAGCCACACATTTGAATGATGGCAAAGTTTCGCCAATGGACGGTATGGTTCTGCGGCTGTAGCCTAATGAAAGATTTGTAACGTCTTCGTTTTCTATGTGGGAGACCAAAAAACAAAATGAAAAAGAAAAAAAATTTGACATTGTAGACATTTACAATAAATTTTCATTTCGCAAATCATTACCAACACCAAAAAAGCCAACAACACTTGCCGCATATAATAAAATATCCCAGCCGGAGCGCTAAGGATCGACTCCGGCAACAGCAACAACAACAACACCAACATGTTGGCAGTGCTTGGCAACGGTAACGACAGAAAATTAATGATTGATTTCCGTTTCGAGTGCGGCGTACGAATGAATTTTCTATTTTGTATTTGAATTTGATTTTGATTTTGAATTTTAGGATTTCATTCATTTATTGTCAGTGAGCGCCAGTCCCCTTGCAACTGACATCCGAAAACATCTCGCCACAGCATTGACAAGCCATGTGCTGTTATTTCATTTCCCAAATAACCGAAATCAACCCGTAGGTATTCCGGGTGTTGGCGTTGGCGTCGATGATACCAACCCAACAAAGCGTACCAACCGAACTAACATAAAAAAAAATAAAATTAAAAATGTCTGCCGCATGTGATGCGTAGCATTTTGTTGCAAAATGTGGTCGTTGTCATTTTTACTCTGGTGCACAGTGAATTATTTGATGAATTTGCAAGGACTTGAATAAATATTTGGGTAAAGAAAATCTAAGTTTTTATTGGAGCCAGTAAAAAATACTCCATTCAATGACTAATGAAAAAATTCGCTCAGCAAAAATTTTATTGAATGAAAATGAGTCAAAAATTGAATAAGAAAATCTGTAATATCCGAAAAATCATCAAAAATTTTTATGTAAAAAAAAATGTGACAAGCAAAAAATTATGAAAACAATATTAATTTTCTTCCAAATTTAGAAAAATGTTTCCCAAAAACTTAAGCGGCAAAATTGAATTATAATCTTTTACAAAAAAATATATAAATCGACTTCCACTTACACGAATCTTTTTTTAGGCAGTTTACGTTGTCAATGCAATCTATTATTATTTTGATTCAGAATACAATTCCGTTCCTTAGCTATTAATTTTTGGCTAAAATTCTTTAGTAGATTCTTGTATTTTTGGTGATTATAAGTTTGACTCATCAAAATCAGACCAATTATCAACTATCTCCAACTGGAGCCAAATACTTGTTACAACAGCTCTTTTGTTATACAAATCAAGCGTCTAACAGAATCATCTCGGATCCCGATTTTTTAAAAAAAAAAAAAACCCTTGAAATATGTAAATAGAGGGCATACATACATGTATGAGGCGCCCAGTTGTAAAACCGGCCAAGTCCAAAAAAAAACAAATTTTGAGATATTCTCATATATCAAAATCTAGACCATGCTTTATCTTTCTACTACATTCTTAGATTAAAAAAAAAAATGTTTTCACAGAAATATTACACTTTTTAATTTATTTTTCATGCATGGATTTCAAAACTGGCCAAGTCCATGAACTTGCTTTCAAAACCAGTCCAACGCCTTGGAATCAAAACCGGCCAAGTCCAGTACATTGGTATCAAAACCGGCCAAGTCCACTTTTTTTCAAACAAAATATGTCATAACCGGCCAAGTCCAGTTCATCAAAACCAAAGTCCAAAATTGTTTTCTCAAATACTCTGATCCGAACGTCTGATCTGACGTGCTTTGTTTAAGAAATTTTATAATCTATTATGTAGGAAATACTTTTTAATTTTTTAATTAACATAGATGAAGATAAACGTTTTTCGTTGTTTGTCCAAAAGTATGAAAAAAGGACTTGCGGTTTTGCAATTGGGCGCGTCATATATAGGCATACAATACAAGAGTACAGTCCAAACTATTCAAGCCTCCCAAAGAAAATAATATAGCATTTAGACTAATATATCGACTTAAACAAAAAATTTAAGTTGAGCTACATTTGATTTCTACTATATAACTCGTTTATTTTCCAAAATAATCCGCCATATTGACAAAATCTAACACTGTCTATTGACATTGGTGTTCGTTATTTTTGTTCATTTATCAGTGAATCCTGAATCCTGTTTTGCTTTGTTACGCACATCTCAATGCGTAGGCCCACTGACTCGTTCAGCATGCATGTGGCTGCAGGACTGTGGGTAACATGCGGAGTGCGGGCTGCTCTCTATTGATGCTTTGCTTAGCCATGATGTGCGCGTATCACTTTGGTGTTAAATCAATTATTTTTAATTTAAAAGGACACTAATTTGATTAATGGTTCAATGAATTGAATGCCAAAAGTCTACATTGCTATTAAAAAAATAAATGAATAGAAAATACTTCATATGAACCTGAGCTGATGCTTAAAGTGGCTTTATTTGAGAAATTTAAATATCATTTTTCTGAGGTTTTTGTTGTCCTTTAAAACTTAGAAAAAAGTTCACAATCGTTTCAATTTAACTACTAAGCGATACAGCTGTTACATGTCATGGTCAATTATTAAAATATACTCCAGTATACCGGCCACCTGTGACCAATTTAGATTATTTGTTCTTAAGGAAAATCGACAACCCAAAATGAAACACAAAGGGATAAAAAGAAACAATACAAAAAAAAGAAGAATTCTGTAAAAAAATAAATTGAAAAGAAAACTCCCGACGGACGCAATAAATTGCACAAAACCACCCTAAGGTTAGCAAGAAAACTCACACTACCGATTTCCTCACTTCATTCACTGCAGCTAATCAACTTCCGGTGCTTTGCGGAAGTACATAGCTTGAAATGATATACCTTTGTTGGAAAAATATGTAATGTTAAATGTAAGCTTAGCAGTTAAGTATAAAAGAATTTGTGTTGTTTTATTTGAAATTTGAAAAAACATTGCAATATTTAAGGTGAGTTCCACATAATTAATTCAACACAGACCAAATGTTGAAAGCGAATAGTTTGGTACTCGGAGTGGAGTTTATCTGCTTGTTCATTGCAAATAGTCTAATAGACTCAGTGCCAGTGTTAGCCATATTTTCGTCATTTTTATGAATTTAATATTTCTTGTGCGTAATGTGGTATAGTTGGTTATATCGGTGTGGGACCTACGAGTCTACAGAAGTGGTGATCTTGACAGATATAACATTGAAAGTCTTTGTATTCCATAAGTATACTGATGAGAAAAGTTTTAACACTTTGAATTTTACAATGCCATCTCCTATTACTATCTTTACAACTTTATTGGAAGTGTATAGCCTCAACAAAGTCTCTACACTTATTTAGATCGCTCATTGTTTTATGTTGGACAGTTCGATTCGAGTCTTCCTCCGTGGATTTCACCAAGGTGCAGATTGATATGTTCTCCTGGTCGGGTGGCCTATCTATTGCCGGCGACTAAGTTAAGATCTAATCTAAGTTCAGATATAAATACGAATTACAGCATAATGAAGTTCTTGATTAGGGATCATGCGGTGTCCGTAAATTCTTAATTGCATTCTTCGCAAATTGGTCTGTGTTTTTTCTGGGATTAAGCAAAGATACTACTCATTTTGTTGATAGTTTCTCCAACGTCCTGCGACGCACCACATCAAGTAGTAAAATCGCTGCTAAAGTAACATAACAATGTTTTAGTGCTAATGTTGTCAAATTGAATAAGAAGACACGATGTTTACAAAAATGTTTACTAAACGAAACACCTGTTATGGTTTCATCCTCTCATTCATTTTAAACTCTTATCGCTCAACAACAGCTCCGTGAAAATTGTAACGCTTTGGTGTGAGAACCTATGTTACGATAAAGTGTATTTGGGTTAGGGTCCCACGTCATGCCCATATCCCGCTTCCAAGATACAGAGATAGCCAAAAGTACGGGAGGGTTAATAAGTTTATTGGGAATTGACTCTCTGTACACGAACATCTATGTAAAGGTATGTAAGGCATTAGTAAAGGCGAAAACGGATCGTTAGCCATTCGCATATTTTCTCTTGAATATTGCGGAGAGTAAATCAACGACTGCAACGAAACACTGGCTGCATTTAAATTCTGTAAACTCGATTGAGATTAACTTTACTTAGTACTTTCGAACACGAGTACTGAATCATTATTCTTTTGTACTTTTTACAATTGCTGACATCATCTTTTTAGGAATTGTAATAACCATACTCTGAAGGCATTATTTAAGAAGTTTCTCCATTTTTCAAATGGCTTCGAAATCGGCAGAATCATTTTTGGCATTCAGTTGGAATTAATTTCCAATGCTATGGTTCGAATGTTGTCGCAAGTTGGAGCTTTATTTAGCTTAAATTATTGGAAGACCCTTCAAGAGAAGAACAAGGTAACTTGTTTCTGTAAGTGTTTGCTAGTCTCAGGACAAGAAGTTTCCATACCATTTAACTTATTGCGTAGATTCGGAAGTTAATAATTTTCCGTTCTTTTCTTGAAAGTTGGTAAATATTCCCGAAAACCTTCACGCAACGCTTTCTAATTAAATTAAGAGGTAGCAAAACCAAGAAAACTTTTAAATTTATTATTACTTACCATGCAATATGTATGAAAATATGTTTCTATTCGGGTATATAAAAGTGCGAATGTTTAAAAAAAAATCTCCATTCAAGCGACTGTTAACATAAGGGAATAACTGATAGACTCGCAAAACTGAATGCATGTTACCACTATTACTTCTCTAAAATGCATTCAAATCGAAGGAAACGAGCAATCTATTGCACTTTTCTAAAATAAAACCATCTTTTTAAAAGTTCTTATCCGCTGACAGATGTTGTCTTACATTTACGATTTTCTTTATTTCAAGCAGTCCGTTTTTTTTCAATTTTATTTTAGATTAAATTTTTTTTTTCTTTTAATTTTTTTCTTGCTTTTGTTTGTTGTTTTGAAAACTATTTAAATTTATGCCACTTCCATGGTGCATTCAAATACTTAACTACCAAAGTTGTAATCAGCTAAAGAAAAAACAAAAAAAAAAATCTGGCATGTCCAAGAAAAACAGAAAAGCTTTCAGCCAAATTACTTTTGGAGCACTTGCAGTTTTAAGTAAGCAGCCCTCACTTCTGCTGCTTGCGTATTACATAGGGAGGGAGGCTGTGCCATCATTCGAACTCTGGTGCAAAATTTTTGCAAACATTTTAAATACCCAAGTGTTTGTGTTATTCTTCCTTGGTCGCTGGTCAAATCCTTGCCTGACTAATGAATAAAACTGTTGATTTACATTTGGCTTAAAAAGATAAATGAACCGGTCGGTTGGGGTTCAATTCTTTTAAGGTTTCCTTGATTTTTCCCCTTCCAGCTCTTACATCTTATTTGTCTGCCTTTTATACGTTGATGAATAATTCCGCAATTTATGCAGTTTTTAAGAGTAAGATGCTTTTTTTCCCATTATTTCTCTGTTTGTTTCAAGTAGATTGAATTGTTAATTTGGCATATTTAATTTCAAGGATTTGCTTAGTTTTGCTTTTTTGATTTGAGACAGGGTTGGTGCATCATATTTAAAGATGGGCTTGATCTTAATCATGGACAGTTTAACATCGATTAATTGCAACTGGGGTATTATTTATTATTTTCAATACTTTATTCAAGACTTAAGCTCATGGGAGTTATATCCACGGATTTTGTAAAAAAAAATCTCTACAAACAATTTATGAGTCGGTGAATATCAAAAACATCTATGTCCGACTACCGTTACTAAGCGAAAGAAAATAAATTTTGGTCAATTAATTTAAATTTATATCATTTTGCCTGCATATCAGAGTGGGACTTTGGCACTTTTGATATTTAGCGACACAAATATCACAGATTTCTTAGATTTTTTTTTTGTGAAACATGTGATGCTCTGAGGTATTTTCAATGTTTGAAGTACTTGCTGGCAATTAGAAATTAGTGAAAAATTAAATCTTAATTGATGTTAGTTATACTTTGCGGTAAGTAAAATTTTGTAGGCATTAATCTGGATAGTTTCAATTTAAAAAAAAAAAATTGTGATATTATTTTGCAAAAATAAGTGCACTCAGTTCCTCTCAATGACAGTCATCTAACGAATATCATGAAAACGATAACGACGATGATGATGCAACCAAAGTCAACAAAAGCAAAGCAAATGACGGAGCATCACTACCAATTTTGATGATTCTGCGAGCTACGTTGCAAAATGCTTTCAATTAGATGCAACGACTCAGCTTGACTGGGCTTAGCGAACGCGTCGATTGTCATTTAAAACTGAAATGACATTATACATCCCCACCATTTGTTCTCGTCGTACTGTGCCACATCAATGTCCAGGCGCGCAATTTAATGAGATGCCGCACCAAAATACAACGTGGCGGTTTTAAAATCTCCAGTTGTATTTGTGCGCGTTTGTGTGTTACAACATTACGCTGATATTGGCGACATTTAAACATTTTTAGTTTGGTCAGCTATGGTTGTCAGCCTGTGTAGAACTTGAACATTTGTATACCCTACTCTCTCGACAATGGGTTACATTCGTTGATGAATAATTTTGTAATATTACACATTGTTAGTTAACTTTATTTTAAAATTAAGAACATTATTCGTTACAACTGGAATAATCACTAGATGGTGTTGCAATCAAATACACACTTTTTAATGTTTCAACAAAATTTTTTTTTTTCGAAGATAATGCACAAATCATAGCTTTATTGTCCTGACATTAATTCAAAATCTCTAACGTGGAATGGCCTTTCCAAAATCACATGAGGCGTTTCCTCGCCTAAAAATGCGACAATTTTGCATATTAACATAACCAAAATGGCAGAAATGTGACACATCAGTGTTCAATAGCAACTTATTGCTGCTTTTATGCGCAATCTACATAACTTCTTTGCTATCTATGATCACTGGGCTTAAAATCTTGTGTTAACTGAATTTTTGACGAGCATAATTGGAAATCCAGGTGGGAAATACATCAAAGAAGCCAACAAAAAAAATTGCTCAAAATTACCAACGATTTCATAATTCCGTGTCTTCACACTTTCACTAACTGCAGCAATATTCTCAGCTGAAGGGCCACGCCGGATGAAGGTATGGCTACGGGGTCTATAGTCCCGGTCCCCATCAAATGGGAAATTCATACCTTTTTCAGTCTGGTCACACCATCGATATACAATATGAAATCCCTTTTGACATGACCAAATATTTTCAATTAGCGAAAGATAATTATTTTATGAATCATGTTTTTTTTTAGTCACCATTATATTTTTTTTTTGCGAAAAAAGGCCCGTTGTCAGGCTTGCTGAACGGGATGTTGCACATGCCTTACCATATTTCCAAAGCTTCCAGATTTTTCAATTACATGAGACTTACGACGATTTTACTGTAGTTGGATGTTGAAACTAACACTATGTCAATAGAACGCTTGAGCATTTTTTAAGTACTGACCGATGTCAATGCGATCCACTCCAAATTTGTTTTATTATGAATTATCATATGGCACTCTCGTAATTACAGGGCTGCCAACAAAAGAAACTCAAATTGGAACACCCCGTATTATAAAGAATTAGAGCAGGTTGCACCCCCAGCGTATTTTTGTTATTAATAATAGGAAATAACGATATCTGAATTGATTTAAAACTTTTTTTTTTAAATCGTCCATGACCGATTATACATTTTTTCTTCACTCCTTTTATTTATTCCGACATCGCGTTGTGTCGCTTCGATTTTGTAACATGCAAACACAAAAAAAGGGTAAAATTACACGATTTTCTGGCAAAATCAGCAAAATAAATACGAAAATCACACAATTGCAGGGACATACAGCGACAACAAGAAAAACAACACCAATTCATCAATGTCAAATAGATGCAAGTGTCAGATAATAAAATGGCATTTAGGTATGCGAATCGGTAGAAATGATGGAGCGGAAGCTGTGTTTAGTGTTGCGTTTAGTTCGGAAAATACGACTTTTTTTTGTTGCTGTGTAGCAAATAAAATCGTTCAAATTAAATGCAATGAAACCAACTTCTATTGTTGTTGCAATTTTTAATGAGAAATTCACTTTAACGCTCCACATTTTACATTTCCCACCCAAAATTGTAACTTTGAGCGCTCCCGAATTGCAACATGTTGTTGCCACGCTATTATAATAGCAGACCAACAATTGTTGTCGTTGTTGGTGGTGGTACGGTTGATTGAATTTATTTTTTTTTTCTCTGCCCCAGCATATGTAACCCCGTGCAAACCCACCACATGCTGTCTGTCTATACTTTTTTTCACGTCCTTTCGCCTTTGCGAATTGCAAGTCATCGCAAACATCATTACAGTTCTGCTTTGTGCAACATTATGTTTTTGTTGTTGTTATTGGCTGATTTTCTGCTTTATCATCGTTTGACAACTCAATTGATTTGTGACTTATACCATCTCCCCTGTTCCTAAGTCTTCACGTGTTTCACTCTGTTGGCGGACTCATGATTGGCAACAAAGTTGGTGTGACTTTTCAATTATTGGAATTAAGTTATTAAGTCGTCTTCTGGAGTGAGCTTTTTTATAAGTTCGATATCAGCATTCAATTATGTGTGGATAAGCAATTATCATTATTCCAAACCTCTAAATAAATAAATACTTTTGATTAAAGTCTACTCAGTTAGTCATTTGCAAACAAATGCCCGTTAAACACCCAAGATTCTTAAATCGAAGAAATTTTTTTGTTGAAAAAAAATGGAATTCATAACTTTAAAAATTTTTTTTAAACATTTTTTAGTTATAAAATTGGACTTGAATTCCTTTTAAAATAAAACATTTGGGAAACCTACAAAAAATTTATCTATTTCTTGTATTTACATTTACCCAGTGATTGACCCGTCCAAGCACGGAATTTCATTTCAAAGCCAGGGGCCTGGTATAAAATCAAAAGCTGGGAACTTGCAGGTCATTTTTTACTTTTTCATGTATCCATCTTGGGTTAAGTGACATAAAATAATCCTTTAAAAAGGTTTTTCTATGATAACTTGAAGACTATAAAAGATATCGTGTAATTTTTAGCATTTTTAAGATCAGCATTGCCAAGTTAATGCATATCGATATCCATTTTTATGAGAATGCCTTAAACACATCCCATCTTTAGATGTGAGATAATCGTGTCCGTGAGCCGATTTTTTTCATATTCAGACATTTTTGTTGTTTTTACCTAAAAAACATCTCTATCAAAATTTCAGAGTCTAGCTAGCGCTACTACTATTATTTATGGCCACCGTTCTATACAAACTAGAAACATGAATGCAATCGAAATGACCGTCAAGCCATTTGCCACGTTGCGAGCCCATCGAGCCCTTGTGCACAAAACCCACAAATCAAATCAAAACAAACACCAAGCAGGAGAAGTGAGTGCTGCACTTGCAATTGTATCGCAAATAAAATGTTCTGCAAGTTCAAGCACTCGAACTCTAATGCATTCGGAAGCGTATATGATGATCGCTTCGAGTGCACTCAAGCAGGCATTTAATCCAAACCCGTTTACTATGCGTCGGTCCAATTTTCAGCTTAACTTAAGAGCAAGCGAGTACCGTTCTTGGATATATAATTATTGCGCTGAGTCACCAAACCGATGTAGTTTGCATAATATTGTGGCCGCATAATATTTTCCGATAATATTTTCGGACACTTACACTTTGGATTAACGTGTCACAGTTATGGAGTGTGAGAGAACAGGTGTTGAGCGGCCGATTCTGCGTGATTAACAGAAGTCTGCCTAATTTTCAGACTTTAGTTAAAGTAAATTAAACCAGCAAAAGCAACTTATCCCTTCAATGCATAGATACTGCCAAAGAGTGATATATACGCTCTAAGCTATCATATTTTGACTCGAATGAAATTGTGGTTTTTGCCAAAAACAATAATTATAAATTATATTTTTTTCTTTACTCTTTGCTTTCGAAAAAATACATTTCATCTTAAGGCAATACAATCACTAAAATTTAATGATGATTTCTGCATTTGTTTTCAAATGTGTCACCTGGGTAACGAAGGACAGTTGATTTACCAGAGCATAACTAATTATTATGATGTGGAAGCAGCAAACGAAGAGTAAAAATTCCTGAAGTAAGAAACAGGGTGTCTGTTAATGAGATTAAAGCAGAACTGCTAAGATGATACCATTTGATTTCATGTTTAAATATACGATAAAACCATGTCAAAGTTGTAGGGTTTAAGGGGGGAACTACAGTAGGAATCCATTAATAAAATATGAAAAACAATTTCACCAAAAAATTGGGTTGCAAACTTTGTAAAAAGTTGCTTATCGAATAGAATATATTTATATAATTTGAAATTTCATCCTAAATATCAAAAGAAACTCTTAAAATATGCAAATTAAAAATCTAACTTGGCTACACGAACCTTCAACTTATTGCACTTATAACTCAACCTGTTTAAGGGTAATTCCTAAGAAATTTATGCGACACTTTGTGCCATGTAACCTATGGCAACCGGCGTTCATTATCAAATGATTTCGTACGCTTCAAACATAAGAAAAGAAAACCCTCTCGGTAACCAATGGTTTTTGTGACCAACCGAAGAAACCAATGAAATAAATGAGACACACACACATACACATATAAAGGGTACTGTGACACTAAAATCGGATGAAAATGTTGCTTGGTTTTGTAAAACCAACGAACCAAAAGTAATGCAAACTCAAGTTGACATTTTATGACAGAAGTCCGAAGCATCAAAGATAAGAAGAAGAAGAAAAAAAATTATTTTGATATCTACATTTTCGCGTTAAGTTTGTGCTCATACCATTTCTTAAATTAAGTTGGCACTTGATATACTGCAAAGGAAAGAAACTTTCAGCCTTACGTTCGTCAGATTATAGTTTTTCATTTAGGTTTTCAGGGACTGCCGATAAAGAAGGGCTGAGTTGGCCACAATAGTTTTTGCTTCGTGACAATATGACGCAATTTCACTGAGTAAGGCAACTGTCAAATGAAGAAAATTTTAAATTAAATTGACGGTTTCTATAATCATACACATACACAGAAGTTGGGTGTTTTTTGCCTTCTAATTTCTACTTTAATGTCCTTTTTCCCATTCTACGCATGGTGGCATCAGCTTTTGTGGACCCAGCTGTATGTAGCTGAAATTCATAAGTCAAGTTAATTTGATGTCATTTGTTTAGAATTTTCAACGCTAGATAAATTTTTCTTATGTGTGATTTTCAGGGATAACAACATTAACAAGGACATAGTACGTTTCTCGTTTGCTTCTCCATTGTGTGGTGACTTGCTAGTACGAATGTACCCTTTTTTATGTTTGATGTTTTTGCATTTATTTTAATTGGATGTTCACAAATTGGAATTATTTTTATAGTTCTCTCTGTAGTCAAAATTTATGATTTTATTTCTAAATAATATGCTGCACAATCTTAACCGACTGAAATATTTCATACAAACTTACAGAACTTGCTGTTTATTGAGATTGCAGTCTTTGGTAATACACATTTGGTTACTAATAGGCAATTAGGATATACTAATATTAAGGTAAGGATTCTCATCTTTTTGTATCCTTTATATCCTCCTTTATAAAAGAACATAGCGCCTCTTCAAAATTCTTCCAATATACACAATCGTTTCCCCCGATCCACGTTTTTATTTTTCGAGTTTTGAATTACCCTGATAGATCCACTACATGTACATTTTCACCAAATGATTTGAGTGTAAATCGGATCTCGACGGCATAATGTGAGCAATTTGACTTTGAAGATGATCTTGGGTCACAAATTATTCAGAGTTCGAAGAAGACAATTATTCGTGAGCACTTATAAATTATGCTCTGATGCTGCTTCTAAAGCCAAGTCTTACCGTCCTACAGAAGGTCTAAATTCACGTTTGACTTAAAGAACTTGAGCTTCGCCAGACAATACGAAAGTGAACAAAGGTGACCGAATTAGTGAAGTTATCCACTTTTTTATGCTAGATTCGTCTATTACGAAACTATTTCTGTTTTATTTAATTTTTGTTAATTTTCAGACTTATTTCTTCCGAAGAAAATCTGACGGCAGTGAATTTTTCTTGCATGTCGGATTGCTTGGTGGAAAGCAGACATACATATATCATCGGCATAAACGTATTCTTAAAGATGCTCGCTGACAGTCCATTGAATGTCACGACTTATAGAGGCAAGAGTTATACTGAGAAAATCTTCAAGTTCTATCGGAAACAACGTTGGTGACAGCAGACGACTTTGATGCGCGCACGGCACCAACTCAAAAGGATCAAAAAGTTCGATACGACATTTTATGGCCAATGTTATTTCCGTTAGTGAAGGCACTCACGAGATAGTCGCTTTGGTCCTCACTCACGGTGAGGCATATGGTGGTAGTGGACGGTCGATAATCTGCTGCCGCGTTTGCTTGCCTTTCATCATGCGTGTTATTTCTTAAACCATACGATGATCTCTGATTAGTGCGGCTTGTTGAGTTTAGCTGCGAGATTCTTGTAGATTTCTTGTTTGTCTCTTTTGCTAGAGGATCTTCCTTATAGGGCGTCCTATATTTATGAGACGTCTTTCCTCTGGTCTTTTGCTTGTGATTCATCTCTCGCGCGCTGTGCAGCTTTCGTTTTTTCTATAGTGTCGCAGTTAGCGTCGCTCATCAAGAGTTTTTTGCTCCGTGGACGTTATATAGCTGACCTGATGTGTTTCCATTTGAGTTCAATTACGGGTCTGTTTAATGTACACTATCTTGAGTAGAAGAGAATCCACTAGAAAGTGGTGATTTATCTGTTTCATCAAAGACATTTCGTGCGGGATTTCGTGCTGACCCAACAGCTCAGATTTTTATTAATTAGCTTCTAAGCTATGGGCACTTACTCAACCAACAACTTACATTCGTATTAGCTAGGATCACTAGCTTATTTTGTATAAGTTACTCATTTGTTTATGCAGCAGGGCGATGGCAAAGTTCACATTGCCGAAATGAAATGAAATTATTTGAACTAATCAAAAGTAACCTAAAAACGTCAATGTTTTGAAGTTCATCCCAGCTTATTCTAAAAGTTAGAAAAACATTTTTTCCCCTAGCTGTACTTAAGAAGAATAGAATAAAATAAGAATGTCTTATTCTGCGTGGTTTCAGCAGGATGATTACGTTATTCGCTAACCAAAACTATTTCACAAAACCAGTATTTACCGATCTAACTTCATCAAACTTATTTCTGTAGAGATTTTGTTAGACAGACACATACAACACTCTCTAAATAATTAATCTGACTCTAAGCATACAAAAGCTTAGTCAAGCGACTATGAATACTTTTATTTTCAGTTGCCTTTCATGTGAAAAAGATCAGGATTTTGGAATATACTATTGTTAAAAAAAATTGAAAATTCAATGGAAAATAAACGAATTTATTAAATAATCTTTTTATAGAAATGTGTTACGACTTTTGAAGGTTTCAAATCACACTCGTCACCCTAAATGTTTTCTGGTCTCAATTTACTACAGCGCTAAATGAGAGATATTTTAAATAAAAGTCTTAGTTATGCTCTGATCAGTTTTTTTTTTATTGTACACCTGAATTTATATTGTGTATTAATGCGTTGTATCAAAATTAAATCTGCAACAACTGAGTCATTCGTCCGAAAATCTGTTGGACTACTTACGACCAGGCCGCTGACCTGGTGGCCTTGGTGGATTTGGTGGCCTAGTAAAGCCTATAGCGTGGACACCATTGGCAGACAGCACTATTGCGTACAGTAATACGACCGCAGTAGTTAAAATTGATAACTTCATTTTATTTTACGAAACGTAGCTTTATTTTGAAGTAACACTTTGAATGAATATTCCTATGAATTTTCTGTCTTATTTATACCATTTTTGACTATTAGCAAAGACGGTATCTGATAAAGGCGGTGCGCATAAAAGGCACTATGTGGCAAAGGCGGTATCCGACAAAGGCGGCAACATGGTAAAGGTGCATATTTTATGTCTGGTTGGTTACACAGCACTATTTTAAAGCATGCAATTACGAATTTGTTAGACCTACGTAGCACTGCTTCTAAAGAAAAAAGTATTGTCGAGTTAAAAATGTAATATCAGCTGATTTGAAAATTTTCGAAGCCAAAACTTTTTTTGGCTTGTCCCTGGATTTTGATATATTAGTTTTTTAATGTCAAAAAACTTATCTTTGTCATATGAGTGATCAAAAAATATTAGAAAAATTATAGTACAATCATTTGGTTGTAAAAAACGACGTTACCTGGAAAGTTTTGCGGTAGTTTTGAAAATGATTATTTTTATAGATTTTGATGTGCTCTTTCTGAATTTCAACTTTGCCACCTCGCATTGTTACAGCTCGCGCCGCCATATTGGAAAAATGGCGCCCAAAAGCAGTTTTTTGACAATATCTCCTTTCTGACTCATTTTACGATAAAAAAATATATACAAAATAAGACTAGAGGAAATTTCCTACAATTTATGTTAAAATCTTTTTTTTCGTAAAATCAATGGTTTTGACGTACGAGCGCCGCAAAGTGTACTCCCGTTAAATACGATAATGCCATTGGATATTTTTTTCTTGTTAAAAATATAGAAAAATATTGAAAAATTAGTGATAAAAATTATATTATAGAAGCATTCGTACACCAAAACTATTAATTTTATGAAGAAAAAAAGATTATAACATAAATTGTAGGAAATTTCCTCTAGTTTTATTTTGTATATACAGTGTCGGCCAAAACTTAAGCACCCCCTTAGTACATTTTTTTCAAATCATGATTTTTTTTATGAAAACTACGTTCTTAAAACATATTACGTATTTGTTTTATTTATTTATACCTTTATTATTGACAAGCAAAAATTAAAAAAAATCTGCGTCTCATAAATAAAAAGTTAACATCGAAGGAACATTTTAAAACCAAAACCTTAACGGACAAAACTAAAGCACCCCCATTTTTATGGTATATAAAAACTTTTAAAATTAGTACTTGGTTGCGAACCCTTTATTCTTGACGACTCGCGCACCTCTTTAAGGCATAGAAAAAATTAAATTATTAATGATATCCTGCGATATCCTTCCCCAGGATATTTTTAAGGACTGAATGGATCTTCCGTGGTTTCGCAATTTTTTCTGATGATATTCATGTTGAAAATATCCCACAAGGTCTCAAGAGGATTCAGGTCGAGGCAGGCCAACCAAAAACTTCTACCCTATTGCTCTGAAGCCAGCCCTTACAAGCATTAGAGACATATTTGGATCATTGTCCTGATGCAACCTTCATTCAAGTGGCATCTCTACATCGGCATATGGCAACATCACATCTTTAAGTATGTCAACGTACACGAAGCGATCCAAAGTTTCTTAAATCCTATTAATTGGCCCAATACCTTAACCAGAGAAGAGATCCCAGACCATTACACTGCCACCTCAATTCATTACAGTGGCTTTTCAATACTTAGAATTCATTCTTTCTTCTTTTGGTTTGCGTATACGCCTTATTCCACGCCCACCTCAACTGGAGTGTCTAAAAATGGAATGTTTTCTAACAAATTCAATTATAACTTGGAAGATTCGGATGAAATAAGGCGTAAACACAGGCCAAAAGGAGAAAGGTTGAATTCTAAGTATTGCAAAGCCACTGTAAAAATGGAGGTGGCAGTGTAATGGTCTGAAATTTTTTTTTCTGTATATACTTTTATCGTAAAATGAGTCAGAAAGGAGATTTTGTCAAAAAAATTCTTTTGGGCTTTTCAAAACTACCGCAAAACTTTCCAGGTAAAACTACCAAATGATTGTACTATTAATTAAATACAAACCTTTTGATTGCTCAAATTCAACTCTTCTAAATGGGTAATTCCATTGTAACTCGCGTTACATCCAAAAAGTATTTTTGAGTTTAATGATGTCATAAACTTTAATTATTTAGGTTAACTAATAAAATTGGACTCTTTGTGAACACATAACATTTCTCATGTCCTACATTAGTCTAAAAATTCAGTGTTAAAATAGTATTTATCCAGTAAAATAATAAATTGTGTTGGTAACTCGTGTTACCAGTTTTGGACAACATGTTCAGAGAGTAAATTTCATTTGAAAGTTTCTCCGAAATCTGTGAGTAGACTGCTTTATATTTGACATAAATAAGTGAGCAACATATCAATACGATTACTATTATTAGAAACAGCGATAATGAATCGAAATTTTTAAATTAATTCAAAAATTATGTGGTAACTCGCGTTACAAAAGATTGGTAACTCGTGTTACCAAATACTTTCATATAAGGAGCTTTTTCTAGCTGTAATACACAAGAATAAAAATAAAATCGAAGTTTAATAATAATAAGGAACTTTTTCAGTCTTTAATGTGCAAAAATTAAACAAAAATTTAAATTAAACAAAAATTGAATAATAAATCAAATTACTCTAGAATGCATAACTCGGGAATGCAGTGAATTATGATTTAAGTACAGATAATGGTATATTATCCTCAGAACTATAAGTATCACTACTACATCCATACACATCTTCATAATATAAATGTTTTGGTGAGATATCCATGTTTACTTCTTTTGATGTTTGGGCCATTTGCAGTTTTTCATTTTGCCAGTAAATCAAATGGGTTTTGGATATTCCGACGTTCATTACGTATTATTTCTTTCTTTTCTGCTTCCGACAAACTATCATTTTTTGCTCTCTTCTTTGCTCTACTCTTTCGGCAAGCTTCCCTATATGTCTTTTGAAATCATCGTATTTTCCCTCGACTTTTCATTTTTTAGGTAGCCGAGAGCGGCATTTGGTCCTAAACCAAAAACCAAATTTCATTCTAAAGAAGATAGATAAAAATTATCAGAAACTCTTGTTAAATGATGAAGATGCGAGTTACCGGTTACTCGCGTTACAAAAAGTACTTACATTTATTTTAGACTAGTAATATCAAACGGAGGATGTTTTTACCGTTATTCGGTAAACATTGAAACACAAAACGAGAATCTAAGTATTTGTTTGAATTAGACAACAAACACCTACAATACTAGAAAAAAATGTACTTATTGGTAACTCGCGTTACAAAAAACAAGGGTATCTTTTTTCTTCATTTTTAAGCACTCAGCTTTTTCAAAACGAGTGTTGCGACGCATTGTTGATAACATGAATATATGTAATATTAGTTACATGAAACTTACTTACCAACTAAAACAAGAAACTCAAAACACAGAGATTTAAAAAATGGTTTTTTTTTCAAAACTGAAAGCACGCGTACATACAGTAACTGAAACATAAAATAATGACGAATTTTATGGTCAAATCTTAAATTTGACACTTGGTGGCAAAACTACTATTATTGAACATTAATTTGGATATAGTTGAAGATTGAAAAACAATAAAAAAATAATCCTATACCGTGTCCACATTTACATGGAAATACCCAAATTCAAAAAACTTTTCATTTAAAATTTTTATATTTTTGCAATGATTTTTCTTTTTCTTTTATATTGAATTAAAATGTTAAAACATTTTGAACGTATTAACAATTTCTGTACATTACATTATACGCAGCGATAATTATCAGCTCAATTTTTGCAAAAGTTTAGTTCAAGTTTTCTTGAAGTAATAAAAATATAATTAATATTTCACTCCATAAATAATTGCAAAGATTTTTGTTCAAAATCATAGTTTCTAAAGATTTTATTTACATATGTTGTGAAACAAATATGCCCACGGTAGAGGATTAAAAGAGCTGTTAAGAGCCAACGTTTAATATGCCGTGCCAGATTCTATCGCTTAGTGTTTAGTTTTTTTGCATGATAGATATATGATGCCAACATGGGAGAGAACAGGACAATGTTTTTGCTCAAGCGAGCGCAGCTTAAAAAAAAATAGAAATATTCTCATTGACTCATTTTCATGTCTTAAAAAAAAATGATTAAAGTGAAGTACCAAATAATAGTGTTGAAAATAAATCATACAAATACAACAAATTCAAAGACTCCTATATATCTTTGGTGCAAAAAAAATCGGAAATTTTCAAACGACAATGGCAATCGGGCAATGAGCTTTGTTCAATTTTTTTTATGTTGAGATAAAGCCAGGGCTACCAAGTGACAGGGATTGAACCAGCAGATATTTCATTTTAAAGCCGGGGGCCTGGTACGAATTCAAAAAGTTTTGTGAATTGAATTTAAATCTTTGTTTAGCGAACAAAATTACAAATACAAAGGAAAATAAACGAATTTATTAAATAATTTTTTTATAGAAATGTGTCATAACTTTTTAAGGATTCAAATCACATGCGTCACCCTAAATTTTTTCTGGTCTGAATTTACTACAGCGCTAAATGGGAGATATTTTGAATAAAAGTCTTAGTTATGCTCTGATCAGTTTTTTTTTATTATGCGCCTGAATTTGTATTGTGTATTCCTGCGTTGCATCAAAATTAAATCTGCAACAACTGAGTCATTCAGTTTACGGTATGCAGGATCTACGTCCGAAAATCTGTTGGACTACTAGCGACGGCCTAAGCCACCGTGATCACTATGAAGTGGCAGCTTTTGCTTTGGAGGGAGTATGTTCCCAGCGTGGACACTATTGGCAGACAGCACTATTGCATACAGCATTACGACCGCCGTAGTTAAAATTGATAACTTCATTTTATTTTACGAAACGTAGCTTTATTTTGAAGTAAAACTTTAAATTAATATTCTATCGAACTGTCTGCCTTATATATACCATTTTTGAATTTTGGCATAGACGGTATCTGATAAAGGCGGTGCGCATAAGAGGCACTACGTGACAAAGGCGGTATCCGACAAAGGCGGTATCCCACAAAGGCGGCAACATGGTAAAGGTGCATATTTTATGTCTGGTTGGTTACACAGTACTATTTTAAAGCATGCAATTACGAATTTGTTAGACCTACGTAACACTGCTTCTAAAGAAAAAAGTATTGTCGAGTTAAAAATGTAATATCAGCTGATTTGGAAATTTTCGAAGCCAAACATTTTGGATTGTCCGTTGATTTTGATATATGTATATGTTTTTTAATGTCAAAAATCATATCTTAGTCATATGAGTGATCAAACGACATTGACTTTCAACTCTTGGGTTATTGAAGTGAAGTGGTAATTTGGATCTCATTTACCGTGGATAGTTAATTTTGATAAATCGAATAATGTCGTAGCTCATATTTTAACATTATGAAATTTTTCAGTGAATTTTAACATAATTATGAATGTAAGCATCTTAAAATTAGAAATATCAATTATATACAAACCTCTTGATTGCTCGAATTCAACTCTGGGTCAGAATACGTGAAAACGACGTGTCTGCATTGTTTTTCAAAATTTTTATATAAATCAGTAGCTGCAAGTGGTAGAAATTAGTGTACTGAAAAATTTTTTAAAAAAAATTGTTTTTGTAATAATTATTGCAAATCAATGTTTTCATTAACTTTTTTTTCAAAATGCTATTAGTTTTGAACTGCTTGACTGATCGTGACGAAATTTTTTAATTTCTATAGATAACACTAGTTTACAAATTTGGGCTTGATCTCGAGATCTGGTTTCTCATAGATTTTTTTCGATGTATTTTGGGGCGTAGATTCCAAAAATGGCAACCATTTTTTTTTTCTTAAGAACCGTTTTCGAGATATCCCCAAAAAACCCCTTTTTCGGCACTTTTTTCATTTATTTGACCATATCTCCATGAATTTTTTTTCGACTCAAAAACAACTTTCAGTTTTCGAAAGATATTTGTATTTCCTTTCTAGCGATATGCTTTTTGCTTGAATCGGATAATATTTGATGGAGGTACAAGCACTCAAAGTCAAAAAAACTGACTTTTTTAAAAATCACAAAAATTCATACGTTTTTTACTTAAAAAGAAACGGAGAATAAAATTAAAGAGCCACACACAAACACAATCGTATGTATTTGCTCGAATATCTTCTATTTTATATTTTGTCCGTCCACCCGGTACCACTATAATATTTATACCGTTAAAACTAATTGAGGCTCCATGATTTTTTTGACGAATTATAATTTGGAAGGGTTCAATGCATCTCTGTAATTTTTTTTTAGGATTTTTCGAGGCGGGGCACATCCTTAAAACTCAATTTTTGATTAAGAAATTGCTAATTATCCACGAAAATGCAAAATTTTTGCAACTTTTTTTTTATTACAAAAAAATTTTTTTAAAAAAATTTTTCCGTACACTAATTTCTACCACTTGCAGCTACTGATTTATATAGAAAACTTTGAAAAACATTTCAGACATGTCGCTTTAACGTATTCTGACCCCTCTACTATACGTATATTCAAAAAACTTTTCATTTAAAATTTTTATATATTTGCAATGAATTTTATTTTCTTTTATATTGAATTAAAATGTTAAAACATTTTGAACGAATTAACAATTTCTGTACATTGACTTATACGCAGCGAGAATTATCAGCTCAATTTTTCAAAAGTTTAGTTCAAGTTTTCTTGAAGTAATAAAAATATAAATAATATTTCACTCCATAAATAATTGCAAAGATTTTTGTTCAAAGTCGTTATCTCTGAAGATTTTATTCACATATGTTGTGAAACAAACATGCCCACGGTAGAGATTTAAAAGAGCTGTTAAGAGCTAACGTTTAATATGCCGTGCCAGATTCGCTTAGTGTTTACTTTTTTTGCAAGAGATATATTGATGTCACCATGGGAGAGAACAGGACTATGTTTTTGCTCAAGCGAGCGCAGCTTAAAAAAAAAATAGAAATATTCTCATTGACTCATTTTCATGTCTTAAAAAAAATGATTAAAGTGAAGTACCAAATAAAAATGTTGAAAATAAATCATACAAATACAAAAAATTCAAAGACTCCTATATATCTTTGGTGTAAAAAAAATCGGAAATTTTCAAACTACTGTCCGATAGGGCAATGAGCTTTGTTCAATTTTTTTTTTTGAGATAAAGCCAGGGCTTCCAAGTAACCGGGATTGACTCAGCAGGTATTTCATTTCAAAGCCGGGGGCCTGGTACGAATTCAAAAAGTTTTGTGAATTGAACTTAAATCTTTGTTTAGCGAACAAAAAAAAAATGGTCGTCATCTTTTTACCACAAAATATTTTACTATTTTACCATTTTAGGAACAAAAGAAGGACTATCTGAAAGTAAGGCCCAATTAGATAGTGGCTAGTCACAACACTGATCAATAACCTGCAGTCGGTCCGAGTTAAGGATAATAAAGATTTTGTATTCATTTTTTGAAAGCTGACACATGCTAGTTTACTAAAAAAAAATTGCCTTAGAAAATATATTCAAAACCCAAAATGGTTAAATGATGCAATGAAATTAAATAGTGACAAATTAAAGCCACCAAGAACATTTCATATAAATCTGGGTCAAGCTATATACAGTATATAGTATATATTACATTATTAGTTTAATTTAACAATTTTTTGGATTCTTTTACCTACAACCTCGGCAGAACCTAACCTTTCCGACCAAACTAAAAAAAATTTCATAACTTTTAATAAAAACAATCTTTTTTATTTGCTTAAAAGCTGCTGTCATAACCCCATAATAATTTGATCCGAGTCTTAACTTTAGGAATTGGATGTTGAGTTTAAGCCAAAAATTGCGTTGAACATCGAATTTTATACATATGAAAGTGTAAATATGATTTTGAACCAATATCTTTTCAATACCATTTAGTGAACAACGCGTTTCATAAATTCCTGTGTGTAAAATAATCTCAAGACAACTTTCACTTTGTATATTTTGCTTGAACATAACATTATGAAATGACTTTTAAAACATAAATATCTTAAATAAACTTTATGATTTAGTATAAAGAGATCCAAATCTGACTGTTCAATGGAAATGGCACCTTATCTTCGATTTGCTCGAAACTGAGCTTTTTATATATCCTTATAAAGAGAAAATGCTAAACATTCTGGTATTTTCAGAATTCATATAACTCAATTTATTGTACTTTTCGAGTTTTTCATTAATATATCAAGAAAGAACGAATTGAATTCAAAACTACATTAAACTATCTAAACTAATCGCTTGTAACTAGAAAATTTTGACTTGATATATTTTTTAGATTTCATGGAAGATAAGGTATTTTTTCCTATGAACGGTTATAAATATTTTTTCTGAAACATTGTACATACTGTAATTTTAGAGCATATGTATATCTGATCAACTATTTTAAAATTCTTATTACAATGATAAATCAAGTTTTTTTTTTAGATCGGGAGCTGAAATCACTGAGTACGCAAAATATGAGTGTCAGGACTTGGAGAATGATACGTTCACATAGTGGCCGCTTAGGTCGAAAAATATTTGAACCCAAAATTGTAGAAGGGAAAAACTATGATCAAAAAGACCGTTTTTGCTTTCTTTCGCAAGCAAAGAATATTGAGCAACTCGCTTTGTCAAAAGTGTGTAACTTGGTTACATCATATTGTACTATTTTGATAAGAAGACCATGAGCATTCTCATTAACAATTTTAGTCGAATAATTTGTCCATGCAAGGATACTTTTCGATTGAAGACGGATTCGAATATTGTGGCGACAATCAGCGTTTCTATGTATGTACCTTCATACCTGAGGTATTCGTAACATTCACCAAGTTTTGACCCCCATATTTTGCACAATCCAATATCTCCAGCGCCTGCACTATATAATAAATATGCACTAACTTTGATTTTACTCAATACTCGCTTCCCAAACACTATACAATTCATATTATGCGATTCTAATACTCGTTGAGTTCATAATTTTTTTAAATTCGATATGTTTTTCATTATAATTTTTAATATTAAAACTAATTAATTTTATTTATAATACATACAACAATTTCAAATCAGCATTTAATATAATTTCTTTATACATTTCGATATGGATTGATTCACAACAACAATGCAAATGCTTGCGCAGAGAAGATTTACTCGCAAACTCGTAATTTTGAGCTACAACATTGATGCACTCAGTATAAATTCACGTATTTTTCCAGTGAAAGTTTCTGCACCCTCAAGTCCCAGCATCTGCAACACTATTTTGATTTAATTCCTCGCACTCATTGACCTCATCTCCGGATTCGCGCTCCTCCAAAAGCCTCAATGCAATCGCCTCCACTACTGCGTTTCGGTGCCGCTAGTAGGGACGCCAAACATCTGTGGGCTTCGGAGTGCGGCACCGTATGGGCCCAAAGCTGTTACTGCCACTGCGTGATGTAGTGCTGACATCATCGAGATCGATCGTTTCCACTGGCGAAGGTGAACGACGCGTTGAACTGACGGGCGGTGAAGCATTTGGATTTGTATTTTCGTTATCTTGCTGTGAGTGCGTTATCAGCGTCGTTACGCAGCGTTTCACCAAATTGACACCATGTGCTGCATCGGTAGCTGCTGCCGACGGCAACGACGCTAAACTAGCGCTGGTTGTGGGATTACTCGCGTTCGCAGCTGCATTCCGAAACCAGGGAAACTCCTGATAGTTGCTGTAGAGCTGCGTATAAAGCCACTGACTGGGTTGCGGAAGTAAGGGATTTTGTAGGAAAAGTTGTGCTGCCAGCGCTGGGTTAAAACTGTGCGCCGACGGCTGGAAATGCGTCGCAAAACCGGGAAAAAGCTCGTGCTTACGCATTGATGGATTGCGTTGTATTAGCGAGGTAAAAGCACCACCAGAACCACTGCCACCATTCGTTGTTGTCGGCGTCGAGGGCGACGGACTACGCCGATCATCGTCCTCATGCAATGAGGAGGTTTTACGTGGCGAACCCGTGACAGATATGCTATCACTTTCGAAACCAGCATCGATATTATTGTTGTTGTCATTCTCACTCGTGGTCGTTGTTAGCGGCGGCGATGTTGTCAGCAGCGGTTGGGCACCAATTCTCGATGCGCCAGTCAGCGATGTTGTCGTTGTAGGTGAACCTTCGGGGCTGGTGGTGCTATGCGCTGCACCGATGGTGGATAACTGATGCAGATGGTGATTTTCTGTGAGAAGAAATGTGGATTTATAGTAAAGTTAATTATAAGTGACCCGGTTATGCACTTACCGAGCGTACGTAAGCCAGGTCGCTCCAATGTTCCCGCCAGGCCATGTGGAGCAAATGCCGTATGTTGATGATGAAAGAAGGGCGTGCCATGTGGAAAACCAGGACGTCCCAATGCCGCTGGATTTCCGCTTAATGCCCGCCAGTCTGGTGCATGCAAGTGACTGTGAATGCCCACAAGATGGTGTGCAAAACCCACTAACGGAAGAAGAAGAAAATATTAGTAGCATCAAATTAATACCAATATGCCCACAAAAACATGGCCACATAGCTGCCTCCAGCAGCTAGACCAAAAGTTGGCCGCTCATTTTGGTCGTTTTCTGGGTAGACCCAAAACGCCATCAAAGTAAATTCTTTGAAAAGAACAACAACACGCTATGTATCTGGCAAGTTTCAGTCACATACTCATATACTACAAAATAAATTCATTAAAATTTTGCCAACCCAAGCCAACTAACTACCAACCCATATTAGAAGTACAGAATAACAACAAGAAAAAAACCTCACCACAGTCACAAAACATACGCCCGCAAAAAGTGAAGCCACACTCCCACCGTGGGAAAGTGGGTTGGATCAGCATTTCTGCTTGCTCTTTAGCAAGGCATGAAACTCTCTCTTTCACTGTTCCGTCTCTCTCTTTCTTAGCAAACTGTGAAATAATTTCACTTTTTCTCTCTATCGCTCTCGACTTCAATGGCACTTTGGTGAAATGGCAACCGAAAATTACACCTAAAACATGGGACCATCATTACTGCAACAGCAACACCAACTACAACAATAATAATATCAAGAAGTACACATCTTACAGAACAATGTCGTCTGCAATGGCATCATCATCGTCGTCGTCGTCGTCTTGCCAATCTATTTGGGGTAAACACCAAAATATCCCACCAGCATCATCATCATCAATATCTCGGTCGTCAGCTTTGTCTTTGGTCGTTTTCTAACAAACTGTGGCTCACCTTGCCTCACCACACATTGCTGGGAGTGGCACCATTAAAGTGTCGTTTATTATTATGATTATTTTTTAAGTTTTGAGCTTTCAAAGTTGTTGGAAAGTTTTTAACTAAACATCTGCGTTGGAGTGTCCCATAACAACTTCTGTGCAATAGGTAGTGTGGGAGGTTCGAAAACAGTTCACCAAATGAGGCAAAATTAGTGAACCATATGTGTATGAATATGGCAAAATAGTGCAGTTGTTGTTGTTGTTGTTGTTGTTATTTATCTCTTAGATTAAAACTCACACCTAATTGTATTGAGTAAGATATCATTTGGAATGGACAAAATTCAAAGCTCAATATGAGTACATTCGCATTGAATAAGAGCCTTCCAAACAGGGTGTATTTAATGTTTTTTGGTATCTACATACGATTTGTAAAATATCTACACCATAGCATTACCAAAAAGTCTTTCGAAGGTAAAAGTCAGATTATAAAAACCTGACGACACGCTCAATTACACAAAAGAGAAAGCACAATTTTACAAATTTTGTGGACAATAAACCGATAGACCTAAAGTAAGGCTGTAAGTCCTTGCAGCACTTCAAATCATGAAAAATAGACCAACCATTCCCAACTCTACTATTTAGGCGGATAATATTCAACAGTTTGGTTCTAATAACTTAAGATTCTAGTTTAGAGACGTATGTGTGCCTCGAGAGAAGAATGTCATCTTTTCAAGGTCCTTAAGACCTGTAAGCTAGACAGCGTTTATATTAAATTACTGCGAAGGAAATCATTTGTCCTTCGACAACTGTTTCAGTAGAACCAGCAGACACATAGAGCGAGCCAGTACTTATATATACTGCCTAGCAAAATAAGCAAGGTTATGGATATGATCTAAAGAAATAAATACTCGATATGAGGCGAGTTTAAGTGAACAATATTGAATGTAAAGGAGTTCTCCTAATTGGTGTTATGTGGATGGCATTGTTCTAATAGTCAAAGGAAAGACACTACGTAATGTATCACAAAATGTTGAGTTTTATAAATAAATGGTGCCAGCAGACTTGGCATCATATTGAATAAGTAAATAATTTGAAATTTAACCTACAGCATCGAATTGAATTCTTGGCCTTAAAGTAAGAAAGAATTAGAACAACTGCGCTGAAACAAAAAATCATCAATAGACTGATAGTAAAAGCTTTAAAAAAAAAAATAGCTACCGGAAAAGGGTCTCATACGTAGGAGTCCACAATCTAAAACGAATACAGCAATTGTATAAGCGTACGTGCGAAATGGCAAGCATCTAATGTTCATTTAAGAGCGAAAAATTGGTATCAGAGATATTCATTGTAATCAGCACTCCGAAGATGAATTTTTGGTAGATTTCAAGATTAGACGAGAATGTGCTATGATTGTGTAGTAGCTAGCGTTGGCTAATACAAAAACAAGTTAGTTTTCATATAAAGTCAATTGAGGTTGAAGTCTAACGTCGTGCCCAATAAAGTTAGATGTTACGATTCATTCGTAAAAAAAAGCCACACCAAAAAAAACTTAGAGAGCAAATAAGTATGTAGGGAGTGCTCACAAGCATACGGATGACTATCAAAAAAAGTGTTCACAGTGTTTTGCGTGAAACAGTTTTAGAACACATGGAAACTATTCGAATGAATGTATTTTTCAAATTCTCAAAAACCGTTCCGCGCATGCTAAGCAATGTGGACAGTTTATTGTACAATCGCATGTATACGTACATTAGCAAGTAGGTTCGAGTGAGAAATTCATATTACAAAAGAATTGTCGTGAACTGAACTAAACTTAAGAAAGAAACGAAAAGTATGGAATGCCTCAAGGACAAATTAAGTTGGTCATTTGAAAAAAACTGCCTCGTAAAAACTTACAGCTCAAACATTGAAGAAGGTTAAAGTGCCTTCAGAAGAGACTCGTTTTATATTTATGTTAAGTTTGTTCTGTATTGTGGTATACAAAGAGAAGAAAACAAGCAACATTTGTATATTTACAATATATTTACTATGCAAACATATTATATTAATCAAGCCCCTGTACATTTCCTTTACACATACACGCTACCAAATATTATGGAATATAAAACTTAAAAGACTTTTTTAGAAGAAAAACAAAGAAATGGAGCTGCCCAATAATTTTCTTCAACTAAAACGACCAAATAACGACAATAAGCCATAAGATGAAAATCAGCTCTCTAGTACACTCGTTTCCTCGACCAAGATGCCAACTACTCTCAAAATTCATTCATTCGCTTGCTTTTTTATTATGTTTTCCTTTTACTGATAATGGAAATGACGCCGACGCCCACTATCACCACCACCCACTAAAACCTAAATATGCGGTCCTGTAAGGAAACCTATGTGCGATAAAGGGTTAGCCACGTTGGTGTCAGTTTGGGTCGGGTTTTCTTCAGAGTCAAGAGCACAAACAGCAGCAGCAGGTGTGCATTCAAATGTATTGGTGTGTTTTTGCATGTATGTGGGTCGTGTCTCGACTAGGACGAGTCATTGAGTTGCCTCAGTATGTGGTGTGGTAGCTGGAGGGGCATAACGTGGTCCCATTGGTGCGCCACAAAAAGCTTTCTTGCTTTGGCTGCCAACGTTGGCATTGCTTCTTCAACAGGCAAGCCCCGTTTAAATTCAAGAGTTTATGTGAACGTGTGTGTGTGGTCGATGTGAGTGTATGCGTGTTTGTGTCTGTTTTTGTGGAGTCCCTCTATGGTAAAAAAATGAAATTTCAAATTAAAAGAAAAAAAACACTAGACAGATATTGAACATGCCAGTATATGGTTTGTGCTGAGAATGTACCAACACCAACAATTCAGAGTAGGTTACCCCCATAAATTTGAAAAATGTCCTCTTTCGTTGGTTAATTTCTTTTTTTTTTTTTTTTGTTTTTTCCACAATTTAAATTTTTTTTTTTTTTGTGATTTTTGAATTTCGTTCTTTTTTTGTTTGTCTGGGGCAACAAAATTTAATGGTAGGGTACACCCATGTTGTGGGGATTTTCGACTATAGGTACTCTTATATTTAAATAAAATGAAGAAATGTATTTCTTATATATGGATGGGCATTTTGTTATTTTGGTTGTTGTTTGGTGAAATTGCAGAAGAAGAAAATCTACTTCTAGTTATGTGGGAATATATTCCCTATAATCCTATAAGCCCTGACCTGTTTATTTAATATTGAATAATAAATTACTTAAATTTTGGAACTATACCGAATTATTATATCGAAAGTCAAAAAATTCAAATTTTTTCCAGTGTAATTTTGAATAAAAAAAAGCGTGCAGTGTTTCTTAACAAAGTTATTAAAATAGTAATAACTTATTTATTATTACTTTTCGATGTACCACCAAAAAATATTTTCAAGTTTTCCCGACGGAAAATCTGTGTTATTTGCCTCATAAGCTTAACCGTCGGCATTTGCAACATCTTCAACATTTCTTTAGTTTATCTCATAATTCACCACATCTTGATATTTTGCACACCCTTCGCCGCCGCTCAATGTAATTAAATGGAATGCCAACTATACCAACAACAAAAAGCTCAACATCCTTAACTTGTGGCATATGCTACCACTTTATTCCTGGCCAACATAGTGAGGCAACTTAATTTAAACCAAGTCTACAAATGATACACTCACTCTCTCTCAGCGTGGTAAAGTTGTTGTATTTTTGTATACAAAAAGCTTTTCAATGGACCAAAATCGACATAACAGCTGATTTCATTGAGAGCTGCGCAGAGAGAAAGTTGGCATGCAGAACTGAACCTAGATGAGAGTTTTTTACGAAACATTAGCAAATTCACTTATGTTTCCGTTTTTCCCTATACATATAGCAAAAAATATTTTTGTATTCTCAGACATTCCCAAAATTTCAAAGATGAGATTTGGATTTTGTAAAGTTTTTTAAACGTTGAAAATATTTTTTTTTTAACACACCTTAGTAAAAAGTCAAATTTTATACATGAAGTCAATCCAACCTAATCCTTTTATCCTTCAAGTCAGGAATCGTAAATTACACAACGCCAACAAGATTAGCCAAAATTCCATATCCATATTCCGAATCCGATCTCAGAATTGCTCTACCATATCAGGTTTTTGAGATATCATAACCTAAAAGTGCTAAAAATAGTCTTTTTTTTAAATATTTGGGAATATACGGCAACTGAAAGTAATACTCTTTTCCTGTAAAATGCACTTGGAATTTTTAATAAATCGTTGTTTTTTGAGAAATCGTTCATGAAAATATTTTCTCATATGTATGATATTTTTTATTGCTATAAAAGTTGTAAGGATAACGCTGAAGTAATATATTTTCATTAACGATTTTTTCGGAAAAGAAGAGTTATCCAAAATATTCCAAATGCATTTTACAGGAAAAGAGCATTACTTTTGGTTGCCGTAACAAGTTTTGAATACAAAAGTTAATTCATTGTATAATTTATTTCCAAATATTATATATCGAAAAAATCCTGTTTTTGGCACTTTTAGGTTAGGATATCTCGTAAACCTGAAGTGATATAGCGATTCTGAGGTCAAATTCGAATTAAGCGTACTGAAGACCTTCGGAAACATATTATGTAGTCTGACGGTATAAAAAATGTCGGCCTGTGTTATCGTTATTTTTAAAAACTGATGGCAGGTATTCCGATAAATTTCTTGCTAGTACGAATGTACCCTTTTTTATGTTTAAAGGATGTTCACAAATTGGAATTATTTCAATAGTTCTCTCTGTAGTCGAAATTTATGATTTTATTTCTTAATAATATGCTTAAAATGTGCTGTTATTTAGTATATATTATGTTTCGACTGCACAATCATAACCGACTGAAATATTTCATACAGAACTTGCTGTCTTTGGTAATCCACATTTGGTTACTAAGTAATAGGCAATTAGTATATACTAATAGTAAGATAAAGACTGCAATGGAAAACCTTCTCGTCTTCTTATATCCTTTATATCAGAGCATACCGCCTCTTCCAAATTCTTCCAATATACACAATCGTTTCCCACGATCCACATATTTATTTTTCGCGTTTTGCATTATCCTGGTGAATTTTCACCAAAATTCTCCATATTTTTATTTCGAAGTATTTTCTGTCGCTGTTTATTTTTTTATCTGTTTGCTTAAGACAGATCTGCTTCAGTCACTTGTTGCATCCACCAAAGACATTTCGTACAGGATTTCATGCTAACCCAACAGCTCAGATTTTTATTAATTATCTTCTAAGCTGTGGGCACTACCTCGGCTCAACAACTTACATTCGTATTTGCTACGATCACTGGCTTGGCTTCCTTATTTAGCTAGCTACAAACGAAACACTGTGACAACAGAGTCGCCCGCCTCTCGACACCAAAGTATCTAGAGCCCTTATAAGTGTTTCAGTTCCATGCCAGGCAGCCAACTCTAGATAAATTTTCTTGGATACTAGGCAAAAAAAACTGCCACGTGTGCCTTAACTATTGGAGCTTTTCGTCACAACCAACCTCATAAGAGGTAGGTAGACAGCATTCTCTCAAAATGTTGGTAACTTCCCCATAAGTTATTCGTTTGATTGTGCAGCAGGGCGATGGCAAAGTTCACATTGCCGAAATTAAATTAATTTATTTGAACTTAAAAATGTCAAAAATGCTTGAAAAATTTCGTTCGGGAACATAAAGTCCCTAATCACATGTTTTGATCTTAGTTTATTCTGAGAGTTAGAAAAACATTTTTTCCCTAGCTGTACTTAAGAAGAATAGAATAAAATAAGAATGTCTTATTCTGTGTGGTTTCAGCAGGATGATTACGTTATTCGCTAACCAAAACTATTTCACAAAACCAGTATTGCACCGATCTAATTTCATCAAACATACAACACTCTCTAAATACTTTATCTGACTCTAAGCATACAAAAGTTTAGTCAAGTGACTGTGAATAGTTTTATTTTCAGTTGCCTTTCATGTGAAAAAGGTCAGGATTTTGGAATATAACATACTTACTAGTTAAAAAAAATAAAAATACAAAGGAAAATAAACGAATTTATAAAAGAAACTGTTTATAAAAATGTCTTACGACTTTTTAAGGTTTCAAATCACATGCATCAACCTAAATGTTTTCTGGTCTGAATTTACTACAGCGCTAAATGAGAGATATTTCAAATAAAAGTCTTAGTTATGCTCTGATCAGTTTTTGTTTTATTATACGCCTGAATTTGTATTGTGTATTCCTGCGTTGCATTAAAATTAAATCTGCAACAACTGAGTCATTCAGTTTACGGTATGCAGGATTTATGTCCAGACATCTGTTGGACTACTTACGACGGCCTAAGCCACCGTGATCACTATGAAGTGGCAGCGGCTGACCTGGTGGCGGTGCTGGATCAGAAAATCCAAATCCTCCATGACCTGGTTGCTTTAGAAAGCTTGCAGCGTGGACACTATTGGCAGACAGAACTATTGCATACAGCAATACGACCGCGGTAGTTAAAATTGATAACTTCATTTTATTTTACGAAACGTAGCTTTACTTTGAAGTAACACTTTGAATGAATATTCCAATGAATTTTCTGTCTTATTTATACTTGTTTTTGATTATAAGCAAAGACGGTATCTGATAAAGGCGGTGCGCATAAAAGGCATTATGTGGCAAAGGTGGTATCCGACAAAGGCGGCAACATGGTAAAGGTGCATATTTTATGTTTGGTTGCTTACACAGCACTTTTTTAAGGCATGCAATTACGATTTTTTAGTGTTATCACTGCTTCTAAAGAAAAAAGTATTGTCGAGTTAGAAATGTAATATCAGCTGATTTGGAAATTTTTGAAGCCAAACATTTCTTTGAATTGTCCCTGGATTTTGATATATATGTTTTTTAATGTCAAAAAACTTATCTTTGTCATATGAGTGATCATTGCTCATGATATTGACTTTCAACTCTTGAGTTATTGAAGTGAAGTGGTAATTTGGATCTCAATTACCGTGGATTGTTAATTTTGATAATTCGAATAATGTCGTTAACAACGAGCACATACTTTCACATTATAAACTTTTTCAGTGAATTTTAATATTATTATGAATATAAGTATTTCAGAATTAATAAAAATTAACTAAACAGAAACCCTTTGATTGCTCGAATTCAACTCTACTAAATTCAAAAAACTTTTCACTTAAAGTTTTTATATTTTTGCAATGAATTTTATTTTCTTTTATATTGAATTAAAATGTTAAAACATTTTGAACGTATTAACAATTTCTGTATATTGACTTATGCTCAGCAATAATTATCAGCTCAATTTTTTAAAAGTTTAGTTCAAGTTTTCTTGAAGTAATAAAAATATAATTAATATTTCACTCCATAAATAATTGCAAAGATTTTTGTTCAAAGTCGTTATCTCTGAAGATTTTATTCATATATGTTGTGAAACAAACATGCCTACGGTAGAGATTAAAAAGAGCTGTTAAGAGCCAACGTTTAATATGCCGTGCCAGATTCTATCGCCTGGTGTTTAGTTTTGTTTGCAATAAATATATTGATGTCACCATGGAAGAGAACAGGACTATGTTTTTGCTCAGGCGAGCGCAGTTTAAAAAAAAAATGGAAATATTTTCATTGAAATATTTTCATATTTTCATTGATTTTCATGTCTAAAACCAAATAATATTAAAGTGAAGTACCAAATAAAAGTGTTGAAAATAAACCATACAAATACAAAAAATTCAAAACCCCTATATATCTTTGGTGCGAAAAAAAATGAAATTTTCAAACGACTATCCGATAGAGCAATGAGCTTTGTTCAATTTTTTTTTATGTTGAGATAAAGCAAGGTCTACCAAGTAACCGGGATTGACCCGGCAGATATTTTATTTCAAAGCCGGGTTCTTGGTACAGCTGATTTCACTGAGAGCTGCGCAGAGAGAAGGTTTGCATGCAGAAGCTGAACCTAGATGAGAGTTTGTTGCGAAACATTAGCTAATCCACTCATGTTTCGGTTTTTCCCTATACATATGCAAGAAATACTTTTGTATTCTCAGACATTCCCAAAATTTCAATAATGAGATTTGGATTTTGTCAAGTTTTTTTAAATGTTGAAAATATCTTTTTTTAACACTACTTAGTTAAATGTAAAAAGTCAAATTTTATCCTTGAAGTCAATCCAACGCAATCATTTTATCCTTTAAGTCAGGAATCGCAAATTACACAGGCCAACAATATTAGACAAAATTTCATACCCAGAAACTAGACTATATTTTTCCGAAGGTTTTCGGCATGGTGAATTCGAATCCGTTTTCAATTCGAATTCCAATCCGTTAACAAGTTTTGTAGAGAAAAATTAACTCATTGTATAATATATTTCCAAATATATCGAAAAAACCTGTTCTTAGCACTTTAAGGTTAGGATATCTCAAAAACCTGAAGTGATATAGCAATTCTGAGCTTAGATTCGAATTTGACGTACCAATAACCTTTGGACACGTATAATGTAGTCTCGAGGCAAGAAAATGTTAGGCTGTGTTATAGTTATATTTAAAAACTAAAGGCAGGTATTTTGATAAATTTCTCTTGATGGAAATCATTTCTTTAACACTAACATTTTCAAAATAAATTGGGGGGCTTTAGCTCACTTATCACCAACTGAAATCTTTCAGGAAGGGTAAAAGTTGGAAAAAATTGTTGGTACACGCTACTGCTTATGCTCGTTGGAAAAGTTTTTTTAAGCTGCCAAAGTTGACTTACAAATTTGGCCTTCCCCAAGATATATGCACAGGGCATCATTGTTTATTTTATACTATTTTATTCAAAGTTTGTGTCTATTCTTCCAAAAAATATTTGGAAAAATCGAAAATATTTTTTTAAAATCATTATGGACGACCCCGATTCCACTAAAGGCTCATTTTCGAACTATTTTTGTAATTTTGTAGATTCGAATTTGACGTACCAATAACCTTTGGACACGTATAATGTAGTCTCGAGGCAAGAAAATGTTAGGCTGTGTTATAGTTATATTTAAAAACTAAAGGCAGGTATTTTGATAAATTTCTCTTGATGGAAATCATTTTTTTAACACTAACATTTTCAAAATAAATTGGGGGGCTTTAGCTCACTTATCACCAACTGAAATCTTTCAGGAAGGGTAAAAGTTGGAAAAAATTGTTGGTACACGCTACTGCTTATGCTCGTTGGAAAAGTTTTTTTAAGCTGCCAAAGTTGACTTACAAATTTGGCCTTCCCCAAGATATATGCACAGGGCATCATTGTTTATTTTATACTATTTCATTCAAAGTTTGTGTCTATTCTTCCAAAAAATATTTGGAAAAATCGAAAATATTTTTTTAAAATCATTATGGACGACCCTGATTCCACTAAAGGCTCATTTTCGAACTATTTTTGTAAAATTTTCGAGCTCTTTAGTATTAAAGTTTTGAAAACGTCACTAGAGGCGTTTCTGTACTCTAAAAAGCACCCCTGTGTGACGATTTTTCGATAAACTCATTTCAACAATCATTGAAAGAAATAATGAAAGCTAATGTTGAACAATATCAGGAACCCACTTAGGATTCATTTAGGGCTCTTCTCCGAAAAAAAAAAATTTGGGAATCATATATTATGGTGACGAGCAGAGCCTCTTCCAACTACTTTGATGCCTTTGTGCAATATTTTCTTACGCTCAAGTATTTTCTGAAATAATTGGGAATTTCGCGATTTTTGTGAAATTAACTGCAAACTTTTGTTTGAAAAGCATAAAAAGGTCATGAAGTTTTTTCCACACAAAAATTCTAATAATTCTTATCATTTTACGAATTATTTTTTTTTAATATTGCTGCCAAAAAATAAAAATTGTGATGTGACTCACTGCACCTATGATAGAAAGGCACTGATGACTAGAATAAGACCAAAAAATATTCCTAGAAAAGATATCAAACTTTGTGAAAATAATCCCCTAAGTCTGATAATTCTTTCATAAAAGGTTTGTTGGACGATTTTTCTATGAATATTTTCCCAAAACTCATTAATAAATTTTAAGTAATTTTTGCCGCTTACAATTTCGACATTTTTGCAATAATTTTTACAATACCAATTACTTAAATTTATTTTCATGATACTACTGCATTATTGACCGATATCCTTCAAAGTGAGAAACTAAAATTACAGTATTGCAACACATAATAAATCATTTCTTTTTTTTCTCCAACACCTCCATTTGTCATGTGTCAAAATTTTAATAAAAATTTCAAACTCTTCAAAACTGTCAAAACATACACGCTTAAGTGACAAATAATAATGGTACACACAACATGTCACCAAGCGATTGCAACTAACAACTTCACCACCCAACCCACTTCGCAACAACTTCTGCCTAAGCTGGCAAAAAAGAAAATGTAATAAACTCGTAGCTCAATAAAAATCTTAAATTTATCATATTTTTGCAAAGTAAAAACGAAAAAAATATATTCCCCATGGTATAGCATGGCAACCATGGCAAAAAGTACGAGTATCTCTATCACGAAAACGCACCCCGCTGCCACACGCTGCACCGCATGCGGGTCCATTTCACATACACCGTGACGACAGCTCAATTTAAAATTTAAAAAGAAATTTTAAAGTCACAACAAGAATTGCCGTCGGCGAAAGTCCTGCCGACCGACTCGACTACACACAGGATGACATTCCCCTTAGGACTTATTATTGCATTGATTCAATTTTATGTCAATTTACGTGTCAATACGATACTAATACGCACAGCTTTGTCTGCATAAGCAGGATATGAGAGGCGATGCAAAGGTACAAGGGTTGTGCAGGGTATGCTAACAACAACAACAGCAATAACCAGAAGTAGCAACACATGCCTTTACCTACTTAATATTATTTATAACGTTTGCGAAATATGTTTTCCTTCGGTTTTTTTTTCCTTTTTCTGTTGTTGGGCTTCGAGGGTTAACTACCCTCTTGACATCACAACAACTAAATAGCACAAAGTGTTGACAACATCATGTAACGCTAAATTTGTGTGTTGTTATCTACGACGTGAAAATGCCTTGCCTAGCGTGGGGGGTGGGTTGTGCAAAACAAGAAATTTGCAAAACGTTTTGCCAAATTCTCAATAATAAAACTGTTCTAAGCACTTTTTGACACTTGACACAGTCACACACAAATGCGTACGCACACACGCACAAGTAATTTGTAAATAATCAACAATTGAATACAAATATCCACACACAGACAGACGACCTGGCAGACAATGGGGCACACCTGTGTAGCCCATATCAAAAGATTTTCAAAATTGTGACCGACTTTGCAATAGAACAAATAGTAAACAAAAGCTTGGCACTCAGTCATCTTAAGAGACAAAACAAAATGTTTCTCAAAATACAACAGAAATAGATCAAATCTCTTTTTCTTTTGAAAACATCGCTCAAAATTAAATCTTTCATTTTCACTATTTTGAATATGCTGTTAAGAACCAATTTCCAACGCTAGCTTAACCTTAGTGCAATATTTAAGTTGGAGACTCCGAATCTGATTTCAAAAATATGAATACCGTATGAAAATAAGTTTATAAGTTACTAGTGGTACAATATTAGCCAAACGGCTAAAAATTTATTTTATCTTGATCGTAGGGGATCAAATTCATGTTTTTTTTCAAATGGCTGTAACTTTGTGAGGAAACCACTTGAAATCTCATTTCAAAGAGAAAGAACGGTACTAAATGATGTTATTATTAAAAATAAGCTGAAAGTAGTAGTATCACAGATGTCTGGCACGGTTGAAACAAAAATTTAAATATTTTTTTTTGAAAAAAAATTTTCCTCACCTCAAATGCCTCTAAGCGCGCTCTAAACTCATATCATCTCTTTCTTATATTCGTACAAGTACAAAATAAAATTTTAAATGAAAAAAAGGTGGGGTTTTTCAGAAAATTAGCTTTGTTTTTTCTCATAAAAATCACTATAACTCTGCCAATTTTTAACCACTTTGAAATTTTTTTAAAGATTTTAACAGAGATTAAGAAGTTTTATAAGAATCAAAAGACAAAAGTTAATTATTTTGATTTGGATGGAAATGCCGCTTTTTCGAAACAATTTTCAGCCTAAAATGGGTATAAATTAAAATGGCCATAACTCATAAAAAAATTTTTTTAATCAAATCAGGGAGATATGGGTCCCCTTATGTCCCTTGAAAAACAACATATATAATCGGCAACCAATTCCGTAACATGAAATATTCCACGTGCATGGTTTGAGAAGGATTAGGTTTATACAAATAAAATTTTACTTGAAACATCAATGTTAAAATTTTGTTTCATAATTGTTTTTAATTATTTACTATGTAATTTTTAAAATTGAATCTGAGATTGGTATACATTTTTTTAACACTTCTGATTTTTGAGATAAATAGTGACAAATATGTCAAAAAACATCGATTTCGGTAATTTTCGTGCACTTTGTAAGGGTTGGGCCAATAGGTTTTTCACCAGGAGAGTAGCGAATAAAATCTAAATGTCATAAGAAAAATGGTTTCATATTAACACCTGTCAACTACAGCCATTAACAATTTTAGTCATGGATGCATACTCGGTGGCACAACGTGTTAAAATTGCACAGACCCACAAAAAAAAAAGTATTTAAGCTGGAAGATGAAGCACTATACCATATGGAGTTTTGCTTGCTGAAAACGACTACGGAGTCAGAATTGCTCCATCACGTCAGAGTTTTGAGATATTCTAACCTAAAAATGCAAATATCATGTTTTTGAAATCCCCACACAAACAAAATGTCTGACTTAAAACGTTCATTGCAAAAATTTTTAATTATTATCAAAAATTATCAGTCTCAAACAAATTAATTTCTCAAAAAAATGTTTGTAGTTGAAATATGAGGTACCACACCGTTTGCTTTTTGATATGCTAAAAACGAGCCAGCGGCTAGAGTTTTATGACCACCACAAGTTTTTAAGATATCCTAAGCTAAAAACACAAAAAAAATTGTTTTTTTTTGAGGATAACTCGAAGTTCTGAAGTAATCGAGCAATTCTAACCCAGGCACACCAAAAATCATACGGTATGCTACCTTAGCTTCCAACTTCTATACTTTTTTTTGGAAGACTATGTTATCAGAACCTATTATAAAAATAGTCGTTCAAAAATAAATGCACAACAACGAAATAGGGAAATAGACAACAACGATGTTTTTTGAACACACTTAACATATCTCATAAGCCAAAGGTATTAAAACAAAATGCACACCAGACTTTCACTCGGCGCCAAAAACAACATAAGAAATGATACAAAAATCGTGGGACTTAAAGTTTTATTGAAGTTCGATCTTTACGTTATTCTCCACATTTCTCAAAGCAAAAAAAAAGGAAATATCTGTTTCTTTCATTTAAGTTCTTCATCGCCGTTTTAGATTCGATAAAAAGAAATTGATTCGCTATTAAGACTCAATTTCCACGAAAAAAAAGTGCTCGCTGTATTGCATATTTTGCTAACGAAAATATGCTGCTACATTATTCCACTATGCATTAAAACTTTAATCCTTGCACTTAAGGATCAGTTCTCGAACGTTTTCAATTAAATTTTTCAGAATGCAAACAAAAAAGGATTTCAATAAACTTTTGCAGCTTCACCAAGAAAAGAAACAAAACGAAACGAAAAAAAGGAAAAACGAAACAAGACAAGAACTTTCAACATTTTACCAAAGAGCATCAACTAAATACTCGTATATCCTTGCGTCGAAAGGATATGGAAAACTAGTGTTGACGCATTTACGCCATTCGAACAACAACACACCACCACCGACACCACCTTCACCCGTAGCTGACGAGGTTGGTGCAGAAAAAACTTTTCCAAAACTATTTTGCAAAGTGACAAAAACAAGAAACTAAATTAAAGTCCTTATAGGACCTTTTTTGCACTTTGCGCACTGTTGTTGTTTTTCTTGCGCCAAGTTTGCCGATGATTAAAAGGAACAGCAAAGGCGGGCGGGATCACATTAGCATTTTGTGTCGCCATGAGTGTAGAAAATGTTGCTATTCCGAGACGGATATCCTGTTTCGCACGCTCGTGGCGCAGCAGTTTGAGCCTGTATGCATGGGTTGTCCTTAGCGTCGTGCTGCTGATGATGATGACAAGTTAGTGGTGGGGTTTTGCATATGGCAGCGTGCAAAAGAGATAGATGATTTTTTCGTTAAAAGAAAAGTTTTGAATTTTTTAGTGAAAATTACATTAAAATTTTCCACTTGATGTAATATTTGTCATGAAGATGAAACCCACACAGGCATGCGTTAGTGTACACATGCAAACATTTGTGTATGTGTAGTTGTTAAACATTTTAGCATTGGTGTCTGCGTATGTGTGCGTTAGTTCTTAACGCTCTAAATGAATTTTCAACTTGAATTAATTTTACAGCAGTCAACTACCCCCCAAATGTTCCTCCGCTGCACACACTTTTCACTGATTATAAGTAACGAGCTCAAAAAGTTGAAAGCTTTTTCATCCTTGCTGAGACTGCGACTGAGACTGAGGCTGCAGCAAAAGGTTCAACAGCAACGTGTAAGCATCCCAAAAGAAGTTGATGCTTTTGACTGACTTTTGCTTATGAGCTAAGCATAAATAACGCTTATGTATGTCAGAGGAAAAAAAAAGGGTTTAATGTGTTACATTGTTTGGCCTCTTCCACCCCCACCAAGAAACCATTTTTTGAAGGCATCACATGTGATTATAATTATTACGCCGCGCTGCCTCGAATTTTATTTGCTGCGTATGTGTAAATGTCTGCGTTTGTGTACGTAATGTGCGCAAAGTCATATTAAATATAAATTTTTTAATAAAATAAATTAAAAATACACGCATGCAGTCAACATCAATGAACAAATGTACCGCCATCAGTTTGCCAGTGAAGCCGCAATGTCTGTGGCGGTTCATGCTTAGATGAAGCTGGAGGTTTTGGAATTAAAGTAATCTGACTTTTTTTTCGAGGAAGAAGAGAAGCTATAATATAATAATTATAGCTTAAAAATAGCAAAAATATACAGCTGTTTACTCTTTTTACTAAAAGAAAATTATTCAAAAAAAAATTCACAAGAACTTGGCTTAAGAGCTCGAAGGTTATAGGTCCATTTGATTTAATTAGAGTCTGCGGATTATTTATTTCCCTTCGAATTATTTTTTGGACAGATCCCTCTCTTCGAATTTGGCAAAAACATATTGTAATACGTGGCTCAAGAGCTTGACTGAGCTCTAGGGACCGCACTTCAAATTACTACCGTACTATGGGACCTGAAAAAATTACATATTTTTTCCGACTAATTAAAACGGCAACGGGATCAACGGTTTATAAATCACGGATCCAAGACTCGATGAAATCTTTTGCGTATGAAGTCCAGCAACTAAGTAGTAAAACTCATTGATTTTTTATAACCAATTGTTCAGGCTCAGACAAAATACCGGCAACATTTGAATGTCAGAGAATATCCTAGCGATAACGTGATTCAGAACCTAATCTTTTAATTTTGAAAGAAACAGATCGTTGGTGGTTTTGCGGAAGAAGTCCCAGACGCAATGTGTGCATTGACGCTGCGATGGAAGTTATACTGCAGAGTGCTCTAGAACATTCATCCGTTTCATCAGAAAGGGGTTTACCAGTGCCCGACGGCGTTATGATAAGCTCAAACTGGAAGTAGATAGTTAACGGTTCGTCCTTGTACTGAGTGTACTTCAAGCAAACTACTAAGTATGACCGAAGATGTGAAGTTGGATTTATCAATCTGGTATCACGAGTTTTCAGAAGCACTAGCCTAACAGTTGTGTAAAACCCAATAGGTTGGATCGCTAGCAATAGGCCCATATTGGGGTGCATTGTGGTGGTTGTGGTTGAAACCCAAATCGTGGAGAGAGCAAAATAGTGTGGAGTTGCAAAGTTATAGTTGTTGCTAGTTGGAAAAGATATGTCCATAAACATTACTATACTTGGTAACTGTTTCCAATTGCAGTCGTCCTATAATAATGGACGTATATAAAAAATTAAAGTGTGGCGCGGCACACCGTGGCCTTAAACCTTAAGCAGATGGTCACAAAGACAGCTGAGATCTGTCACAGTTGTTTCGTCAGGAAGATTAGTTAGGAAAAGTCAACAGAGGATAATGCTGGAAAATTGTTCACGCCCAGCGGTCGAAGATAGTCAGAAGATATAGTGCCAATACGACTTCAAAAAACTGCTGAATTTGTATGGCGTCCATATTTATCTGAATTGATGGCCTAATTCTGAATTCCATGACCTGGAACCCTGCGTAAGGTGATGGGGAAAGCTGTTCGAAGACTGTATATGTAAGCAGGGAAATAATTGTCATTTGTGGAAGATTTTGTTCTTTACGCATAATTCGAAAAACTTATAAAATATATATTCTTAAACGTTATTTTTGTTTTATATTATTCAGTGAACGTACTGTAGTTAGTACACGGTTAGAAATTTTGGAATAAATACAAAATGTATTACAAAATTTTGTAATATATTCAAAAGTATTAAATTTAATCAAAATTGTATTAAAAATCTTTGTAATACTTCGCTTGTATTAAAATTTTTTCCAAGATTTCTTACCGTATAATTATGCTTGTTGTTCGATACTTTTCAATATGTCTTATATATATCGGCTTTCATCTACTTTTCAATAGAATAAAAATTCCGTATTGTAAAGCTATGCGTGATACTTGTATGTTTATGTATATACCTGATTACTTTTCAAACGAAATTATCCTTTCATAAAACTTTTTTTAAAAATTTGACTCTACTGCTCAGCCCATCATGGAAAATTAAACATTCACATTACGTTTTTGGGAAGTGAAAATTGATATTCAGGGCTTGGCAACTTTTCCACTTTGTCATTTATTATTTAAAATATGCTCATAACTTTTATGTCTGCATATTATGAGAAGTGTCAGGATTAAATCACAGTGTGGAAAAAAAGTTGATGTTGACAGCACACGTGCATATATTTGACATGATAATATGAAAATATGAGAATATATGTGGGTTTTTTTTTTTTTGTAAATTTTAAGATGAAAGGAAACAGATTAATTTGTTGAATACTTAAGGGCTTGCTGTACTTACGTAAAGTATAAAAATTTGTTATTTTTGATATACTATATGAAACTTTTCAGCATTGGTCATATCACACAGATTTTTACCTTTCTCCAGCCTTTGTGCATATGTATGCAAATAACTATCCATAGTTTCGATATGAAAAGTAAAACATACAAAAGGTTCACTTCTTGCAAAAAGGAAAAGAAATGAAACTAAAACTAAAACAATTTCCTAAATGAATTTCCAACGATTCGCAAACAAACGGATATGATTTGAATAACCATTCAAGTGTATCCTTTTTGAATCCTTAACAAAACCGTACAATGGCAAACATATGTGCGTGCGAATAAATTAAGAAGATATTCGATATATAACATCGAAAGGATAATAGGATTAGAAAAAAATTGCTTAAGAAAACAATATTTGGGGTTAAAAAACAGTTGTCTGCGGTTGTATTAAAGAATATTTATGTAGATTGGACCAAGGAAGTAATTCATTTGATATATTTGAATTGAAAAAAAAGTTTCCAATGGCAAACTACATATGAATGACATATGTGTTGTGTCACAATAATATCATAATCAAGTTGATGCATTCTCACAATCAACAGAATCATTCTAATCATAATCAAGAACATTAACATCACCATTGAAATCAACAGCTCAGTAGAACGTTACGCAATCACTTAAGATAACAACAACATTTACAAAAACAAAAATTATCACTGTCGCAGATATGTTAAGTACTCGCATCTACTGTACTGAAAATGAACAAGAATCATCGAATCATCGTTGAATGAATGGCAGACAATGCGAAATGTGAGCGAACAGCTTGAACTTGGCAGCTTAAAATCCATTAAAATACGAGTTTTAATCCTTTAACGAGTTGAATATAAATTTCATTCAATTCTATTCAAATGTGTTGCATTCTTGATGTTAAGTTATGTTAAAGGGTTCCAAACATTTAAGCAGAAGTACAGTAATTACTCGATTCAAATTAATAATGTATATATGAACTCTATTTCAAAGGATTTCATCATTAAACTGCTACATATCAAAATTATACGATATAAATTATTAATTTCGTACTATTCATTACTCAGGTAACAAAGACGTTTCATAAAAGCTATATAAATTTTTCAGTTTCGTTATCAGTTCATTTTTCCTAAAAAAAAATGCTGGATCATTTATGAATGCTAAAGCATATATTTGATGAAAAGTTCATGTGGGCGTGAGCTTAAGCTATAAAGTATTTTAGAAATATGGAGAATCAAGAAATGAGTAATTGATTTCGTTAAGTTTTGTTCATCTACTTATCGCTCACTTACTTCAAGACTGGCATAACTCAGAAAACGTGATTTTTGAGTTAATGACGCAGAAATATCCGCCATTTTATTTTTTATTTTGTGTGAAAAACAAAGAAAAGTATCTCATAAACTTACTGTGTGAGAAGAGCTTATGTAGACATACTTTTCATCATTTCCATATTAAAGGTAACTTAATGAAAACTTTCAATGCGTTTTTCTTTCACTTTATGTTATTTGAGTTATACCAGTCTTGAAGTCAGTGAACAATATATCTTCAAAAAATATGAACCGATTCGTAGAAATTTCATATTTAATTTCATAATTCTATGGTATATGAAATTCAGTGACAATTTCGAGAAATCCCCCGTTTTTTTACAGCAACATTACCAAAAAAAAAAAAATCGACAAAATATTCCATCATTTTATAATTCTAAAGACTTCAACTTTATATAAAGAGGGATTAAAATTTTCAAGAACTTTCTCGGGCGATATTGCTCACATTATTCTGAGTTCTATTGTATAGAACAATCAAATGTAAATCAGAGTATTTGTTAAGGAACTCCTAACCGACACACTGAAATCATTTTAGTAAAATTACTGTCTCATCGACTTGAATCCTCAAGTTTCTTAATATGATTTAAAATTTAAAGTATGACGATTAACAGAATAGTTAGCTGAGCCATCAAAAGCAAATTAAGTTTTTAAATTAAATTCCCCTGAATTATGTTGAGTAATGCTTCTCCTGTATTTTTCCTTTTGGTGCGACATTACCTTCAAAGTAATGAAACAGGTGAACGAAAAGAGTGCTTTCGAAACCAAGAAGGGCGGTTAATATTTTTCAAAGTTAGGAGAAAACATAATTTTCCGATTGGAGAGGTTATTATATTGAATTATGGGAGGGGTCTAATGCCATTATATAAAGTATGGAGCTGTCAATCGGATTTGAATAAAAATATTATTTAACTTTTCTATCAGTGTATCAACAAATTGTAGCTCCATAAAACGTTTTCATGTTTGCTTTAAAATTAATTCCGATTTGCTCACTACAGAAACGAGCGTTTACTGTAAGCATTCGAGGAGACTGAAACGATGACAAGGTAGTAAACAACAACATGAAACTGCCAAATGCCGCTAAACAGGGGTGACAGCATACTGTTGTTGATATTACGTTGTTGGTGTAAGAAAGGGGTGTTTGCTATAATGAAATGACTTCGTTGACAGTTTATTGTAAACAGCTGACGTTGAGAAATATGATCACATATTTCAAAATTTTAAGTTACAGTTTTTAGTCAATATTGCAGTTATTAGTTCAAACCCCGAGATTTCCCTATGTTGGTCGAAAAAAATTTAGAAAGGCCCAAAGCGGCATTTCTTGCAAAATTTAAGAAAGGATATTTCAAATCTGATCTTATGAAAAAATTGAAAATAAGAGTGATGAATCGAAAAAAACACAAACTAAATCTAATCTATGGATTCTAATTTATTAAAGTACATAAGTATATTATAAATGACTGATAGTCAATCCGATTTTCTTTTGATAATATATGTATTTCACTTGTGTTTATAGTAAAAAAATTAGAAAAATTGGTAAAAAACTTTTTTCCAAAGGCAAGTCAGTTTTTCAGTGACATTTACTTCTAAAAGTTGCCAAAAACAGCATATTTATGAGTTTTTTTTTATTACATTTTTAAATATTTTTTTTGACGTAAAGTTTTTGTTTTGAACGCTTTTTTTCAAGGAAAAAAGTAAGCTTACAATAAAGACAATTTCTCATAAATTTAGATGAAAATTTGTACACAATATATCGACAGATTTTTTGATAAAAGTATTACTATTACTACTACCAATAGGACCTGAACTAAGGTTCTATGGCTTTTTTGTGCGGCGCAGTTCATTCTTATTCATGTCATTTCGAAGAATTTGATACCTTGACGTCTGAATTTTTTTTTTTGTTTCGCTCACCCTGAATGTTCCAGGGTGAAGCGCTAATTTCTATCATCTTTTCTGATCTTATCTTCCATTCAAGCAACCATTCCAACGTAAGCAACCGATGCTGTAACCCTATCAAAACTTTTCGCTATACACACACATACTATTTTCTCCTGGGCATATATTCTGGACTATATATATTGAAATTAGGATCTGGGTATATACTCGACGATCGGGCATTTTCAGTGAAAATGAGCCATATCTCAATCGCTACATTTTTATCAAAACAATTCTAGAAAAAAGCAAATAGAGAGATTTGATAAGATCGACAGAAATTTTTTTTGGAAGATTTTTTCATTAAATCTTTGGACTAATTATTTTAGAAATTTTTCCACACACCCAAAAAACAAAACAGAAAATCCATACGAACTCCAACTACATCACTTCATGTGCCCCACAAAATTAACCCTAATAAGACGATTTATTGGTAACTTAATCCTTTCAATACATAGAGCAAAAAAAAAACAAAGCAACTTAAGTCCCATGCAACGGCAATGGAAACCCATACAGAGTATGACGAAACAAGTCAATTACGCCAAAAGCAATAAAAATAAGACCCACCATTGATCCGACATGATTTGATTGGCATGTGAAAATTGTGAAATTCAGTGAAAACAACAACAACAACAGCAACAATGCCGCATCATTTTAATGATATGCGAAAACTCCATCGAACTGACAAAAAATAAAAATCCAACGATTTTTTCCTACTAAGCTCGATTTCAAAAAATACCCCCAAGGCAAAATGTGGGAAAATTAAGTTGAAGCGAATAACGAGCTGTTTTGTGCTGCTTGTTATTGCAAATGATTGGAGTTGTAGTAGCAACAATAAATCCGCTTTATTATGCCAAACGATATGGCAACGTTAGCAAACATATAAGGATACCAAGGTAACCTGCTCTGCATTATACGTAATAGACTTTACCTGGCAATTTAAATGGTAAGCCTCCCATAAGTGGATCTGGACCAAAACGTTGCGGGCCAAATGCAAATGGATGAAATCCTTGATGACGCACTTTTGATCTGGGTTCGCGTGGACCATCGACCGTCACTTTGATGGCTTTGTTGTAGGTGGCAATTTGTATGGGATTTGTTGATATCACAATCGTGAGAGAGAAACTTTTGCCTGGAAAAGAAAAAGAAATATTAGAATTATTGCGATAATGGAAACAAAGTTTATGCAATCCATGCGCCTGAAACTATGCAACAAAATGTATTAAATTTCTACTACAAATGTACAACAAAATCTAAAACTTTAAGTATTGCATAGTTTTAGGCGCTTTCTTTAATATAATGAGGACATACATGGATTCTAAGCTGTGAAAATTTTGTTCAATATAATGATTTCTCAGAAATCAAGCTGAAACAAATACTTCAAGCAAAAACATAAATTCGCAAACTTCAACCACAAACTTGCACCACCCGCCCACTTTGCACTTTGTATTTTCGTAATAAACAAAAATTTTGTAGTGCGTAATTATTTTAGAAATTTATGGATTTTCTATACTCATCCGCAGTTACCACCGCCGCAGCTCCTTCTGCTCGCTGATTGTGCGAAATATAAAATTCACTGCGCTACCAACCAGCCAACATAATTGAAATCCAGTCGGCTGCTGCCCCGCCAAAAATTAACCCCAGCGCCGTATTGCAATTTTCGCGCACAACATGACGCACATAAAATTCAAAATTTTGCACCAAAATGAAGACATAAAATTTTCAAATGAATGAAATTTCTGATTTCCCTTATTTGTGGCAATTCGCACACAAATTTATTATGTGCCCCCGTACAATTGGTGTCCATGACAGTAGCAGGATCGACAATGGCAGCCATGTTGCACGTCGTCGTCGTCGACATCGCCGTTGCGATTGCACCGGAAACTCCAAAGTGTGACTAAGGAATTCCACACCCACGCCGATGTGCCATAAAAGTCATACCGGCATAGCACTAAACACAGCAACCAAAAATAATCAGACGCAACCAACACCCATCATCAACATCACTTGGTTACGAAGGCAACCCGTGCAGCGATATGAATTTAAAAAATTCATAAACTCTGCGCTCTATGGGTTTTCTGTGATATGCTCGCAATCGCACAGATAGAAATACTCGTAAATGCGGAAACTGCATAAATGTCTGATTTTCTCTACGAGTGTCGGTCTACTTTTGACTGTTTTGTCCATAGTTAGTATCGTATACGCGATGTTGGATATGCAAAATTCACGTTTGCTTGGCCTTAAATGAGTAAACAGTGAAGTCTGCTATTTGTTATTAACACTGGTTGTGTAAACCAAATGCAGATGGGTCGTACCAAAATGTTGCATGTATGGAATTTGTCATTTTTAAGCTTAAAGTATCTAATAAGCTTAAAGTAAGTGAGTTAAGATCTTCGACTTTATGCCACAAATTGTGTCACGTTGCAGAACAGTAATGAAAAGAAAAGAAAAACTGATGTTTCAATTGAAGCTGAACTGATTGTGCCCATATCTTTTCGATACCGCCCATACTTATATAAATGATGTTGGTATTATCGCCTAAGCTGCCACTTTAATTTTTAGATTATTTCATGTTCTATCACTGCTTGGTGTTTAATTAAAAAAAAACTCTTACATATCTTAAAAATAACTGCTTTATTCACTGTTCATAAGAATTCCAAAGCTCTGACCAAACTGATCACACACTCTTTGCTAAAAATTTTAGGTAAAATCTAGCAACTTTGATATTATCTTCCATTTCCATTTATTTGTCAAACTATTTTCTTTGCTTTTGCCTTGCAATTGAGCTTTTGCTTATTTGTTAAACGCGTTTTGTTTCTAAAAACTAAATTACTAGAAAATTAAGTTACTACAAGTTTGAGAAAGCTAAAAAAATAATTTCCCTTAAGTAAATACTAATCCAATAATAAAACCGTTGATTTTGAACTTTCATATGATTTTGTTTTAAAACGTCGCGTTGGCCCCTCTTTGTCAAATATAAATTCCTAACATTATAGATTTTTTTTTTTCAGAACTTATAAATATTGAAATATAAAAAAGACTTCATAAAGCAACTTTCAAAGTGTTTACTTTGAGGCAAATGATCTGGCTGTGTTTTTAATTAATTCGTACCATAGGCGTCAAGCGAATACATCTTGCTCTGGCAAAATTCAAACAAAAGTACTTTTTATGTCGTGGATGCCCTTGAAAATATCAAAAAAGAAAAGCTTTGAGTCAAAAACTCAACAAGACCACACTCTCTAATTATATGTTAGTTATTTATCAAATATTTCTTTGAAATAAAAAAGTCCCCATATAACGTCGATAAGAATTTTATCCGCAATTTTGTGCCATGACATAATGATATACTTTGACCTTTTTACCCAAAGTTCCTTTAATCGAAGAGCTCGGTATGCCTTTGTTTATTTTTTAAAATTGAAAATTTTTGAGGTTACTTTTTTTTAAACCCAATATAGCGTACCACCGAGCACTTAAGGTTTTTAATAAACTTTTTGACTCATAAACAAACAAGCTTTCAAAACAATTACTTCCAATCATTTTGTTTACTTTTTCATGAAATTTTAAGAGAAAAACCTATTCTGAAAATAAGATTCTTTTAGTGTACATAATTATATTTGTTTCTTAAAAGTTCAAAAAATAATAAAAAAAAGCTTGAAAAAAATTATTGCTGCAATCTTACTAGTTTCCAAGTCTGACCATTTTCTAAAAATCTTGTCCAACTCTTTCTATTGGCAAATTATGAGAGTTTATTCAATTCAAATTTCGTCAAAATACATTATATCCTTACCGTTACGTAATTAGTACATTTGGTTTGGTTGCGCAACTCGTGAAGTACCATCTTCTTTTTCTCTTTGAATTATTCGATTTGTGTGAAAGGTTGGCGTGAGGCTTATTTTAAATTAAAATTAAGACAAAATTAGTTCTTACTAAATTTTGTTCAAAAAAAAAAATAATTCATTTTTGCTTTTCCCAACAGAAAAATTTTATCCATAATGAACTCATTCTGCTGCAAGACATGTAGCAACGAAATTAAGTAAATCTAAAAATCATTCTTATGGAATAAGAATACCATACCAAATTCCCATTAACAGCTTAAAGTCATACCGGAAATTGTGTTTAAGAATATATTGCCAATAATTCAGTTGAATTATTTAACGAAAAGTGCTATGGATAATTCCCTAATCAGTAAACCAACCAATTTTAGGTGTCCGACGGCTGATTAAACCTACAAGTGTTTGACCAAACTGATTTTGCATGTTGCGAAGTTTGTTTGACGACAAAACTGATCCTACCGCTGATGCAACTTAAAGTGCTCAAAAAATATGAGTCCAGAACTTTTCTCAAACTTGAAACCTAAAACTTTCTATCAAGGAAATTTTTATTTCTGCAACATTCCTTACCCCATAATGAAGTAAAAAGAAAAGCACTTCCCTTCAGATTTGGATCTGTTGCTGAAATTTAATAACTGCAATATTTTACCCCCATTACCATTAATTTGAGGAGCCATTAAATTTCACTTTTAACCTTTTCATTCTCTGTTTCATAATTTTTCACGCCTCAGGCGGCAAGATGTTGTTGCTGTTGTGATATCCATTGAGTCAAAATTATGAACGACTGTTGCACACATTATTAAAAAGCTTAGACGTGAGCAAATATAGGGTAACAAAGGCAACAGCAACAGCAACAACAAAAATCAAATTGCAACGCGATATCCAAAGCAGAAAGCAGAAGGAAGGCAACAGCACAATATGAACCACTGAAAAAGCAAAAGCAACAAAGGCAACAGCACAAACGTGGCGCAACATAATAATAATAATGAAAAATATGCAGCAAAGGTAGTTATGTGCATTAACCCGTATGTAACCATTGGTGCTAGAGTTGCACATTCATTAAAAGACTTATTTTCCAAACAGATTTTAATAGATGTTGCTCAAAGAAGCCATTCTTCAAAACAATCGTTAGATCAGCGTTGGGTAAGCCTTACCAAATAGAGTTATAGTCTGCAAAATTTTTGTTGCTGTCGTTTGGCTCCGGATTAATAAATATTGCCCATCGCTGAATGCAAATATAGAGTGACAAGTAGAAAATGGGTTAAAGTTTAATGCTTTTTCTGTTGGTTTTCGATGTCACTTCGTGCACTGAGTGTTGAAGCGAATGAGTAACTCCTTCTTCTTTTCTCTGAAGCCATCACGTTGGCAACATCAATGCTGTCAACTGCAATGACAGACATCAGCAGCACCCAGCAACACTTAAGCAAAGGTTAGAAATTTAAATTCCAAAGCTTTGACGTAGTAAACAGCAAAATATTTTGCCACACAGTGGCGTCCAATGTGGCAGGCGGCCAATGCGTCTGTATATGTATATGTACGTGTGTGTGTGAGTGAATGTGCGTGTATTTAAAATGTCATTTTGGTGTCACCCTCAGACTTGTTTTGTGTCAAATTATAATCATGGTATACTAACGCTGAACAAGAACCACTACAATAATGCCGCCTATTAAATTGTTTCAGCCCCCTCGTCCCACTCCCCCTTCCCCTAAACTAACGTTGCGAAAAATTAACGTTAAGCAGCAGTAGCTGCTTTGTACCAAAAAAAGCATCTTAAAAGGCAAATAATTGTTTTTCTTGTTGTCATCGCCTTAGCAAATCTGCTGCTTTTAGTGCAGAAGTGGTCGGAGTGCCGGAGGTAGGGGTAAAGAGGCTTTACTATGGTACTCTAAATGGATTTGCTCCGCTATTTTCTTATTAGCAAAAGTCTACAATGAGTCGCTGTTGTCGTCGTTGCTTCTCTTGGTTGCGCTTTAATTTCATGGCTTACAAATGGCGACAGATTTATTTGCCTTTTCTTGGAAACTGTGTAGCCCAACATTTTCCGCTCTGTTTAAACTTTAAGATCTGGGGGTTGAAGTGGAGTTTTGTCGCATAATTAAAAAAGTTTAATTTTATTTCGTTGGTTTTCTTGGTTCGTTTCGTTTGTTCGACGTTTATTTGTGTTTTCTTGTGGGGTCCTTAGCAAGAACTTAATGAGTTGTGCTCAACACAATATTCTTTAAAGTAAAAGTTCTATTTGTGTATAATGTGTCTATGGTTCGTTTAATATAATGTCAGTTTAGCACTTTTTTCTCTGATTTAGTCTTAGTGAATATCTAGTTATGTAAGCAGATTTTTCAATATTAAGTGAAACAATCTGGGAGTGTGCGAAATTACCCAAAACTAACAAAAAATTCACTTTCTATGTTCTACATCCATTCATTTAAGTACATAATATATTCTTTCATTTATGTAACTATTTGTGCAAAGTATTTCATTTAGATTATTCAGTACAAAATTTTTTCAAAAAATTCCTTATTGTCACGAAAAACCCTGTCAGATATATACTGCTCTGTTTATTATGGAGTGAAGCAGAGATTGGCTCGGCTTAGTCCAGAGAAAGAAAGCAAAAGAAAATGCTTCATGAAAACTTGCAAGAGGATTTAAAGGAACTAAGTGTCTTCTTCTTGCGTCCATTATCTCGTTACGGAACATAGGACTTACAGAAAACTCTTCCAACGTTCACGATCAGAAGCGAGTGTCTTCAATTGTCTCCAATATTTCCCCGATTCACGTATTTCCTGCTTTAATGAACGTTTCCATAAGGATCTAGGAAGGAGATTTCTGTTATCCTGAAGATTCCACTCCAATTCATGACGGCAGACTTCATTAGGTGACTTCCGCAGCGTGTGCCTAATTCATTTCCACTATCGTCGGTTTATTTGAATGGAAGCCGGATTTTGACGGTATCTAGTGAGCATTTCGATATCGGAAATGATCCCAAGGCCTCCAAATTTTCAGAATTCAGAATTCAGTGTGGTTTCAACTGGTTGGTGAAAAATATCGCAATAGCACTAATTCCAGTGGTGCCAAAGGAAATCCGATCTTGAATAATTTTATTTAAATATTATTTTATCTAAAAACTATTCATGTGAAAAATATCAGGATGAACATTTGGAATAAATATATTATTGTTAAGAAATTAAAATTAAAAATATAAAGAAATGTAAGCAAATTTTTCAAATTTCATGCATTGCGCTGTATTTCGAGTTTTCATCATTAACTTGGAAACTATTTCCTACCTAAATGTTTTCTGGTCTGAATTTACTGCTGCGCTATATGGGATATCTCAATCAAAGTCCTAACTAAACTTCAATCAGTTTTTTTATACACTTGAATTCATCCTGAGGGCCGAAACTTCCAACTTCTTTTAGGTTTTGAAGCACTGGCACACAACACTGTTGCATATAACAAAGCGACCATGCAAATTATAAATGTCAATTTCATTTTATTCTACGAAACGACACGCACGATTGATTTATTTATTTTTAACTAAAACATTGAACGAATATTCTACCATATTTATAATAATTTTTGATTATTAGCAAATGCGATATCAGATAAAGGCGGTATCCGTAAAAAGCGATATCCATAAAAGGCGCTGCTTGATAAAAGCGGTATTCGACAGAGGCATAGTTTTTATTTATTTGGTTGGTAGCTTGCAGCTATAAGCTTTTTACACTGCTAATCTATGTAAATGCGATCAAAAAGTTCAATGAGACTGAAATTTCTTTAAAATTTAAGTTTAGAATGCATTTGAAGAGTCTGAAAGATTAATTTTGCGACAAAAAAATGAGGAATTACTTAGGGAGTTCTTCAGAAACTAGAGCAGAATTAGTTTCCTAAAACATACAAAGACACACAGTACTGATTTTTTTATTTTTAAAACTTTTTTAATTTGAAAGACACAGCTTCAAACAAACAAAAAAAATTTGAAAATATTCCCAAAGCAAAAACTTACACGATTTTTCAGCTAAACTCTTATGTTTTTAAATAATCTTTGGTGCTGCACCTCGTCTACTCAATGCGTCCCCGATGAAATTTTGGTCATTTCTATCAAATGAATACTGTAGCCGATGAAAGTTTAGATAGAAAACTTAGCTGTTCCACGATCACGGTATTAATATGATTAATATACGATCTGTTGGGGCGAGTGGTTCTATTTTATTGCTGATAGAATGGATAGAATCATGTTTAAGTTCCCTTTTTTTGGGATTTTATTGAAGTTCCTATGAGCTAGTCTTCAGTTCCCCTTTTTTCCAAATTTGGGTAACAACTTGTAAGTCTGCTATATATATATTTTTCCGTAATTTCATAAAAGTTTGAGACATGCATGTGTAATCTAAGACACTAACGCAATAGATTTCTTTCAAAAAATTGAGCAAAATATAAAAGCACCTATTCAGTTTGATTCTACAACCGCATCTTTTCAAAATAATTCAAAATTCAGAATTACCTCAATGAAATGGAATTATAATTCGTAGTCTTATTCAAGATATATTTCACCCCTTTTTTCCATGAACTGTCAACATATTTACAGTGAAAAAGTCGCGCAACTCCAAAGTATATTCCCCGAAGGAGTAGCAGCAACCCTAACATCTTTCACTCTCACAAAACCCCCCCAGGCAAGGGACAAAAATAAAGCGGGTTAAACGGTTTAAATACCAAAAATAACGCGCTTTCGCGTAGAGCGGATATGAAAAATGAACGTGGAAAGGGGTATAAAATTTATGATTATTATTTATATACATAGCCCGTTTACGTTTGGGAGCTACACAGAGAAAGCAACGAAACATTCGCGCGAAAGTACATGGAGACAAATAATTCATAAATAAGAAAAGAGCACAAAAAGAACAAAGAAACAGGAAAAATGAAACAAATTCCCAAAGAATAAAATAAACACACAATATTTATGATTACAAAGTGCTACGGTTTAGACGGTTAAAAGACACATACAATACAACGGCACATATGGCAATCCTTTGAAGCTGCTACTGCTGCTGCTACAATTGAAAAATGGCGCTCATTTAAAGGATTTTAAAATGCTTCCAATTGTTTAATGTTTGTTTTCGCTTTAGCTGACTTTTGTCAGCAGCTTTCATTTAATTTGAGGAAAATGAAAAGACGGTATGAAAGCATACGAAATCTGTGCTTTTTTAATGGCGGCACACATTTTGGCCACATTTCTTTTTTTTTTTTTGGTATGCTGCGACAATGAAAGGGTTGGAGGTAGTGCAGCAACAAACTTTAATTCCTTTAAGAATTCCATATCAAAGAATTATTTAAATAGCTTAAGCTGTGAGTTCCAAGAAGCTGAACTGTCTCCTAACGCCATTCGAATGTCACTCTTTAAAAACTTTTTCACAAAACTTTTAATAGCACAAGCGGCGGACTCGACACAATAAATCTATTTAAAATCGGTAAGAAAAGGTGCTAAATTAATATCAAGCAGCAACTGTATGCTGGTGGCTTCCCTCTAATTATTGCACTCAGCAAAACAGAAAGGACCAAAAGACCAAAGTTAAAAGAGAAAAAAAGTAAAGGATTCAACAACACTTAAGCAAATGAATGAGGGCTGCAAAAAGCAACATAAAATTTATAATATAAAAAGGGTTGATGACACAAAACATCAGAAGCAACAATAACAACAACAACAAAGTAGACAAGGTTAAATACTTTGTATCAACTTTTTTGTTAAAGTAGCGCCCCCAAAACAAGCCGGTAATAACCTCATTCTTCAAACTCAAGCTGACTCCAAGGAGACTTTTTGCATATTCCGTATACCAGCCATACTCCCATAAGCAATACCTAATAATGAGATGAGGGCGAGCGCAAGTGAATTTCATTATGTTGCTGGGATTTTTAGCTACTTTTTCATTAGAATTCATCAAGGATACTGTGTGTTGTGCGTATGGTGAATGGTTGGAGAAAGTAAATAGATTTTCCAACTGCTGCTGTTGCTGTTGCTGTCATTGGGAAAATGTGTTTGGGGGTAGGTGGTTGCTTGGTGTTACTAAAGTTTTGTAACCTCGTTAGGCTTAATTAATAGCAGCTAGTGATAAACACCTAAGATGAAGAAAAAGTTGAAAACGTGGAAGAAATCCGGAGGTGGAAAGAAAGCTGCTGCTGGCTGGCGGTAAGTGTTGCTTGACTGCATTTTGGTTGGAGCTCAGTTCGTTTTGAAGTTAACAAAGCGCTGATTATTAGCGAGCAAATGATGCTTAACCAACAGACGCCAAATGAACAGAGCAGTTGACGTTGATATGTTGTGCAGTTGTTGTGGAAAATACCAAAAGGTAGGTAATTGATTTTTTTACCATGAAGGCTTGTAGGTTAAAAAGATTGAAGTTAAAGAATTTAAAATATTTTATCATAAAAAGTTTTTAACTTTGGTTTTTTAAAAAACGTAGCAAATAAAAACCGTCGCGCTGTCAATGCTGATCTCAGCAAAAAACTGTTGTGGTATGGAGAGATAGTGCCATATAGGCTTGGGCAAAATATATCGATTATCGATATTTACTTCGATAACTATGGGCGATATTTTTTATTTTGATGTATCGAAATTCGACTTCAAGTTTCTAATAACGAATTTCGATATTTCTGATCGCTGAATATTTGAAAAATATTAATTTTTGACAAAATTGGAGGGCGTACAAAGAAAATTTTAATTTTTTGTGCTCAAACTTGAGGTCGTTTTAGATTATAAATCAAAAAATATGTATCCAAAAAAAAATCGAACGATCAAACGCCCCCTAACTTTTGCTTAACCAAAAAAAAATTTTTTTTTTTTCGGATGAACCAGTCTCTAGATATCTTGCTCACCGCAAGTCGTTCATGGCACTGCACTTTTCTAAATGATTGGCAAATATTTTTGAAACAAAATTTCAGGGATAAGTCTTGAAGAGTTATATTTTAATAATGCAAACAAAAATTTTGGTCTAAGTTAAAATGCAGCTTAAAAAAATGATTTTAAAAAAATTTTTTTTATTTATCGAAAAACTCCCAGAGGCTTTCAAGGGTATTTGCGTATACAATTGATTGCGTCGCATATATTGGATCTTCTTTTGTGTTTATGTAATGACGTTAGCAAACGCGCTTTGAAAAAGCACTCGTGTGGTCGCAGCCTAGAGTTTTTTTGTTATACTCAAATAAATGCGACCGTGAAAAGTTACACCATCGCTGGTAAGAATAGAACTTTTTCAGGAAAAATATCGATTATCGACACATCCGATGTTATTTTCTAAATATTTTTCGATACTGTTTGGAAATATCGATATTTCGATAGTATTTTTTATTTGCCCAACCCTACTGCCAAATTTTTATCTCCTCTATGCGTGTGAATTGCATTAGCAGGGTTGGGCGAATAGCAGCAAATGGTGTCAAACTTAGCTCCAACATAATTCTGATACTATCGTATTTCTTTTGTGAAATTATGCACAAATAAAAGTTTGTAATTCAATCACAATCAAAAAGTGCGAAAAATACTTCATCGTCTTAGTAATAATGATGCCATAGCAAATGAAATAAAATAACGATGTAATTTTCATTATTTTGGCTATTAATTTTATCTGTTAATCTTGAATTGATTGTTGTTTGTCATAGCTTGGCTTTAGGTTAAGGTTGTTTTTCCCGCTTAAGTGAATTACCCATTAGTGACCATAATGCATTTAGTAACATTTTTTGAGTTTTTGTAGAACAAATCACAAATAGAGTCGACAAAAATTATAAATGATCCCTTAAATTCCCACCTGCCGAACTGTCAACCTCAATGCCACATAACTTGGTTGCTCTTAATGCAATTCCAGCTGGGTAACTTAATATTTGTGCGAATATATATATTAACATTTGCTATCAAAAGCCGATTTAATTTAATTGTAAAGCTTGTCTTCGCTCAAATATTTGTTTATTTGCCACTGCACATGTCTCTGTGTGCGTAGGCGTATATGAGCTCGCCGCCACCAACACAACATGTGGAATTTCAGCAAAACGCACGTACGCACATCATAGAAAAACATAACATTCGCATAGAATTTCAAAAGAAGATAACGCAAGGAATTAACGCCAGGATTTCGCTAATGGATTTATTGGTATTTGATTGTTTGCAATTGTATTAGCGTGTGTATGTACAATGCTTATATATGAGAATGTGTTTGTATACGACACCATTAATTCAATTTCCTAAAACAATTTATTTTGATTTAAAATTTTAATTATATGATGCACCCCAAGAACTAACCTACACTAAACTAATATGATTTTAGAATTTAAAATATATATTTCAAGCACTTTTTATTAAAAATATTTAATAACAAATAGAAAGTGAGTTATATGGCATAATGAGTCATTTCATATATTTAATTCAGCATCAAGTTTGCTATGCAGCTGTGTACGTAACATACAATGCTTTGAAAATGTTACGGAAATTATCTTTGAAAAATAATCAACATTCATTTCCCTTTACAATAAAGTCATAAAAATTAGTATTATCGGCGACTGGACTTCATTGCACGATTAAACAATATCGGCAGATTGGTAGTTTTGACAATAAACATCGATCAAAAAGATATAAAACAGAAGGTACATGCAGTCAGCAATTGAAAGGCAGGAAAACAGAACAAGACCTCTGCTCAGAGATCAATATGATCATCTTTTGTTGAGGAAAGGCAAAGGCATTCAAAAGAAGTTTGACTCTATGGAATTACAGCAGTGAGAAAATCCCTGCTTGATAGACCAATAATAAATATCAGTTTGAATGCACTGAAAGATATCGATACTGAATAGTAAGGAACTGACGCATCGAAGATTGAGATTTTTCGGTAAAAAAAAATACTATATTTGTCTAATACAGAGCTAGAAAGTAAAAACTGTCTCGATGTTCAGCGTTCAAGGTGAAACAAGATGGTGGTACCATTATCATCTGGACATATTTCTCTGAAAATTGAGCAGATAGACAATTGAGAGAGGAGAGCTGAAAATCGCGTAGCAGATAAAGCGTGAACAAGCGAGCAGTCGCAAGACGCCCAACAGATATTCATCGCCTCAAGATCCTTCCGCAAACAAAAAAAAAAATAAAAAGAGCAATGCACAACGATCTTACAGCAAAAGCCGAGAAAATCACAGAAATCAGATACCGTTTACTGAAATACCACAATCGATGACAAACAAAATTCTCAAACGATAAAAACGATAATCTTTTAACTACTGAAGATTACAGCTCGTCCGCTTCAAAGAACATTTTTTGGAGCTCCTTAGTATTTGGCATACTGTTCTACCGAACAAGATAATATGGGCAATAAGATCTCTTAAGGATAACATACTTAGCTGTATTCGCAAATCGTACAGTAGCTTTGAAAGCATCCCAGCAATTTATTGTTGAACTTATGTACCCTATATATAATAATTGGCTTTTATAAACCTTGAAGAAAATGTCTAAAAAAATTTAATTATCTCTGCAACAAGTAAGCCTCCTTAAAATTAAATGATATCACCTGTGGACCTGTGGAAGCAATAAATTAAAAAAATATTTTTTTCAGAAACCGTCTAAAACTGTATTGACTGTCGGTCTGTCTGATTTTTGTATGGATGGTACTGGGTGTTTTTTTTTAGAGGTTTGTTTTTCGAATAGAGATAAAACTGGCATTTTATGGTCAAATCTGGCAACTCTGTCATTTATGTTCAGTTTGGTTTGCCATTTCATCATGAACAGGTTGACAAAAGAACAACGCTTGCAAATCGTGCAAATTTATTTCGAAAATAATGGTTCAGTTCGCGAAGTTTACCGCAAGCTCCGTCTATTTTATGGTCGACATAATCGTCCATCAGAGCAATTAATTCGGTTAACCATGGGTCGTTTTCGCACTACGTTTACTCTATGTGATAATACGCATCCGCAGAGACGTCGAACAGTGCGCACCGAACAAACAATTGCCGCTGTAGAGCAAAATGTTGAAGAGGACCCGAATGAATCGATTCGCCACCGTGCACAGCAATTGGAGCTTTGTCCATCAACTTTATGGAAGATTTTGCGCAAAGATCTTGGCTTGCGACCTTACAAGATCCAGCTTGTGCAAGAATTAAAGCTGCGAGACCATGCAATGCGTCGTGATTTTGGTGTATGGGCCGAAAATTAGATTGATCTCGATGCTGATTTTCATCGCAAAATTTTGTTCAGTGATGAGGCTCATTTTTGGTTGAATGGCTACGTCAACAAGCAAAATTGCCGCATTTGGAGTGAAGAGAATCCACATGAGACCCTTGAGACGCCATTAGATCCACAAAAACTGACTGTTTGGTGTGCTCTATGGGCTGGTGGAGTCATTGGGCCATACTTCTTCCGAAATAATGCTGGAGAGTCAGTTACCGTTAATGGAGACCGGTATAGAGCCATGATAACCGACTATTTTGTTCCCGAATTGGATGGCATGAATGTGGATGAGTTGTGGTTCCAACAAGACGGCGCTACATGCCACACAGCGCACGTCACAATCAATTTATTGAAGGAAACATTCGATGAGCGCATAATTTCGCGGAATGGACCTGTCAATTGGCCACCAAGATCGTGTGATTTGACACCATTGGATTATTTTCTTTGGGGATATGTGAAGTCGCTCGTCTACGCCAACAAACCAGAAACGTTAGGGGACTTGGAAGCCAACATTCGTGGCGTTATTGCCGACATACGGCCCCATATGCTCGAAAAAGTGGTTCAAAATTGGACCTGTAGAATTGGCTTTATTCGAGCCAGCCGCGGCGGCCACATGCCCGAAATCAAATTTAAACATTAATGGCATAAAATTATCCTTCCAATAAAGCCAAATTGATGGACATTAAAACGATTTTCTTGTGTTTTATTTCAATTCGAAGCTCTATACCTCTAAAAAAAACACCCTGTACAAATGAGTTTATAAAAAAGTTCGAATACTGCAATCACTGATGACACTTGGTATTTTCGCGAATGTACTGAACTGAGAGTCGGATTGTACTTTTTCAGGTCGAGCGTACTTTTTCTAAGTCTTTATAAATGTCAGTTACTGACATAACATTGCTGGGAAATTTGAATCATAAGTCAATGTAAACAAACATCAGCCAAAAGTAGAATTTATCAAAAAAGATTATTCCAAATGTGATAAGAATTCGCTGAATATACTAAAAATCAATCCATTGTACTTTTCGTATTTTTCAAAGCGCGAATGTACTACAAAAGGATAGCTTTACTTAAATACCACCACTGATTACAAATATTGGCTTTTAAAAAATTTCATTTGCAAAATTTACCAAATGTCCGTTAGAAGCAACAGTCAATTCCACAACATTCGAGAGAGCTTTAAAGCCAAATCAATTGTTTCTATTAAATACCATTTAAATGGGCATTTTTCAAGCCAAAACCTACAACTTTTCTTGTACGCAACAAATACCGAAATTCGTTTTTGTTTTTCTTATCTGAAAAATCCTATAAATTGCACTCGCAGGATTTGCAGGTCTGTGACTTTTTATTGTAGATTATGTGACATTTATTGTTTACGCTGTAATCGCATATTCCCGGAGAAGTAGCAGCAGCATCATAAGAATGGGCGCGACTTTGTTCGGTAAGGGGAAGGAGCTGTGTGACAACAAGCAAAGTGACGTTTCCCCCGCTTTATTTTTTTTTTAAAAAAAAGCAGTGTCCTTTTTATTGTGTGCTCATTATTACCAACATAATGATTACCCTTGTTGTTGCTGTTGTTGTCATCGTTAGCATTACATTTTTGTTGTTGTTACTCCTGATGATGGTGGTTGTTAAGTTGTTATGTTGGTGTTGCCAGACTCGTTGCTCTCCTGCTTGCTATTGTTGTTGCTGTTGTTGTTAATTTTAACGCCTCAAGACATTGTTTTGTTTAAGTATTGCTAAAGTTCTTTAACTTCTGGTTGTTACTGGGTTTGTTTTTTTTTTTCCTCTCGTGACTCAATCCGCCTTGCTCAAATTTCCGTTTTAATAAACGACTTTTCCTTCCGCTTCCGTTTTCTTTATGCTGCCATTTATTTAACTCAATGCCGCAGGCTACGCAATTTTTTTGTCATTATTTTTGTTTTTGCTTTTAATACTCTGACAAAGGATACTTTAAAACGATTTTTACTGGATTCTTTGCGATTATATTAAATACTTATTTTATGGATTTTATTTGATTTCAAGAGCTTTTGGAAAAAAAAATTTCATTTTATCTGAACAACATAAAAAAAGGTTTTCAAATAACATCGTAATGTTGGTACATATAAATGCTTACTATCACACTTAGAAAGTCTATTAAAAGTCTACAAAATGATTACATATTCTTCTTGATGTAACAGAAGTTATCCATAGAAACTGAAACCAAATAAAAACTTGATAAATCATCAATAATTGAAAAATATCTGCATATGTGCTGTCCAATAAAAAATATTTTTTTTTCAAACAGATTTTAACAGAGTATTTCGACCAGTGATGACATTTTTGGTACATGTGTACTTTTTTCGGCACAATTGCGCCGTGCAAAATCGTGTTCAGTGCATTCGACAAATTTTCAGTACATTCGGTACATTTGGCCCATTTTTATTACATTCGGCGCGTAATTTTAAGTACGTTTTTCATGTCCATGTCGACAAAAGTACATTCGACATCCAAAAAGTACATTTCAACTCTCCATTCAGTGCGTTTCCACAAAACCCAAATGCCATCACGGATTTGGACTTTGTATTATTCAAACTCGTTTGATTCTAAGAAAGTTCTAGTTCTTATAATTTCTTATATTCTTCCTCTGAATCTGCCTCGCTTCCTCCACTATTCAAGAAGGTTTCAACAATCTCGAGTACTTGGTGAAGGAGAGAGTGCAGATTCTAGAGGATATTTCCAAAACAAGGCGATCGATACAAAAGTTATTAATGATTTAGTTTGATAAAACAATAATTTGTTAACAGAAAATAACGTCCAAAACTTTAATTATATCAGCAGTGGTGTCTACTTCTCATGTAGCTATCCAAAAGTGATGAAGGATTTGACAGAAAAGTGATGACAAAAAAAGTTAATCAATTCTACCCTACCACCTAATTCATCCTTGCTACTGTAGGCGTGGGTTTTTCGGGTATACTCAAATCTGGCCTTGTTTATATGTATGTACTTCATTTTTGGTATTATGAATTTTTTTTTTTTGGGAACCACGGTACAAATAACACATGAGATTTATAGTAGATAATTTTGAAGTATTATTTTGTTACCAGTGATATAAATCTCATCTAAGAGTTCTTTTAAGTACTTTAACACATATAAAGCAAAATATACTTAATTTTTTTTTTGACAACCAGACCTATTGGCTTCAGCACATTATGCTTTAATTAGCCACTGTGTATGTTGGAATTCGCGGAGAAATATACTACGCTATATAGTTATAGAAAATTTCCTCCTCCCTTCTTAGAAATAATTTATAAGACATACAAAACATATTCAAACAAATATTTAAAAAAATTCTTTTACTTTTTACATTCATTAAAAGAGTTAGAATAGTGGCCATTCTGTTTAAATAAATACAAAATATGTTTTCTGAACAGTTCATTAGGGTGGTCAAAATTTTCTATGAATTCTCTGAAAATTTGCGTAAATGTCTTTCTCTAACAAAAATTTCACGTCATATTGGTATTTAAATTTAAAAAAAAAAAGTTCTCAAAAAGTCTCAAAAATACCGGAATTTAAGTGCAAATATTCCTTAAAATAAAAAAAAAAGAACAAATGTAAAAAGATCCGCTGTCTTAAATTCAAAAGAACGCCAAGTGCAGTACAGCCTGTTCCGCCCACAAATTCAAGTGGTCTGCGGGTGTGACGCATAAACAAATACGCGTCTAAAAAGAAAGCGAAAAGGCACGTAAAATACGTGAAAAGGTGCAGAAAAGAACAGAAAACGTCTACAAACAAAATTTGAAAAAATAAAAACGAAAAAAAGTAATAGACAAAAATATTAAATTTTTAATGAAGTTAAATGGATGCGGAAGTTAGGCAAAGAAAAGACGGTACCTACGTTACCAACAGCAGGAAAAGTGAGCCGGAAATATTCTCAAGTAGCAGGTGTGCTTTAAGTGGTTGTTAAACAGACGCTGAAGTTTACGAGGGCAAAAATTGGTTGGGTTGTCGGGTTTGAGGTTCATTATTTTTGTTTATTTTACTTTCTTTTTCTTACAATTTTTTATTTCAGAAAATTTATGCATACAAAAATTACGATAGTCTGTTTTAAATGACTTTAAGTCATGTTGAATACTGAATTAAGCAAATTATTTGGAAAAGATATATTACATTTATTTTTCTATTATTTAATTTTTTAATCAAGTACAACAAAAATAATCATATTTTCTAAAAAAAACGAAAATTTTCGATATTTTCGAAGATATTCATAAAACCACATAAGGCATATGTCTTAAACTCCTACTCCCATACAACAGTCCAGCTGAAAATCACAAATGTAAACACTGCAAAAGTTAAGTCTCGCCAAGTCGTTGGATACCAGCAATACAGACACACAACAGGAATTGCAAATGCAACTTCACATACCAACGCCGCTGGATGGATGGAAGCCTATCAATGCAACGTGAAATGCATGCCATATAAAGGACAGCTACTGACAAGACAATGAGATGAGCAGAGTTGAGACCAGAGCAGGAGGCGTGTCAGAGCTGTCTAAATTACATCATAAATTTATTGCAATTTCACACTCAGGTTGTTTTAGAAGGAGGAATATTTGGAGGTGTGGTTCTATAGTATGATGCAGCTTTAATTGTCTTGTTCGCAACATTCATTAGGGTCTGTTAAAATTCCTGTGAACACAGTGTGGAGCACACAAGGGGGATAATGTTCCTGTTCTCGTTGGTGTTGCTTATTAAAAGCATGCATTTACAGGGGGTGTTAAATAAATTCGACTGGGTTGATGAACAGTTTCGACTGGACTTTGGCAAGAAACATTTTAATTAAATTTATTTCGCATTAGAATACAATAATCTGCATATGGCAGCATCAACACTTGAGAATTGTGCATAATCCAAATGTAATTGTAAATGCATTTGTGTTTGAGTTCATATATTAACGAGTGTGTGAGAATATGTTAGTTAAGTGTACTATAAAACAATATGCTGGTAGGAATTTTTCTTAAAAATGACTAACAATAGCACAGGCTGATAAATTGTTTACGCAGAAACCAGAATTTTTTTTCTGAATGCTTTTGACGCATGTTTTTCGAGATATTCTAACCTAAAAGTGTGAAAATCATAGTTTTCGAGATACATAAGGCTACATATGTTATATTGAAAAAACTATCTTTAAAACCATTAGTGGCATTATAATGAACTACTCTTTTTCTTCAAAATCCAATATGAATATGTCGATATACATTTCGTTTTTTCAGAAATATCGCGAATTTGAATTTATTTCACAGGACTCAGTACGGCACGATATCTGGGAATATTCAATTTATGATATATAATATTTATGTTATATTATATTTTATGAAATATATATTATTGATATAATTCAAAATGGGCTTTGAAGAGGAAGAGTAGATCTTTTGGACCCAATTTTCATAAAAAAAAGTACTTTTTGCTGTAACACAACCTCAAATATCTCAAATAGACGAAATTTTTGGTTAGCATATCTCGAAAGGCAAATTCTGATCTCAGATTCGAATTCAAGTGAGAATTTGAACCAATATCGTCGTTCTGTGCAATCTAAAGCCAGCAGATAGCCATGGCAATGTTAATAGACAGAAAGTTCATAGCCAAAGCGTAGAAGATGAGAGGAAAGTTTTCCAATATTTATTGAATTTCGTTTACGGAACATCGGTCTTGTTTGATTGGGTATGTGCCACTTGTGTTACATTACAATATACATGACGTTTTTCTTACGCACATTTTTATTACTATGGTTTTTTTTTTTATACGCGCTATGCACGGAATTAGTATTATTTTTGCTGTTGCATCATTCAGAACTAGCAAAAAAAAGCCAAAGCGAGGAAACAAAGAAACAACAATGCGCACATTGAGGACAACTTCTCGCGTTTGTTTGATCAGTGTACTTTTATTTCTACACTCATGTTGTTCTTGTTGATTCTTAGAATTGGTTTGTGGTTTATTGCTCAATTTATTTTTCTCTGTTGAGATCTAGTTTATGGTGGGATTTTTGTATGTTGCTATAATTGATGTTTTTGTTGTTTTTTTATTTTTGTAAGTAGAACTTTGCCCATCTATGGCTTATGAAAGTATAAGAACTCTATATAAATAAAATGATTTCCCTGGGCGAGAGCTTTTGCAGAAAACAGTGTCACATGACACAGTGCCTGTGAAATAAAAATTATTCAAGGAAAGTTGAAAATTAGCCAACAAGACTACAGCTACAAGTGCAATAGTTCTTGAGACTCCAAAAATTAGTACCGCAGTTTTTTTAGGTCCTGTGTTTTATATGGCGTCGAGCGCACTATAGCAAATGGCATCATATATGGCTCCGAGCTACATTATATTCAAGTGTTTTTGATATGACTAAATAGTAAATCGTCCTCTATGTAATGGTAAGATTCTTTATATCTTGAAAGTACGCCGCATACTCTAATGAATAAATTATCTTATGTGCGATTTTTAGAAAGTGTGCTTTATTTGTCTTAGTAAAGTCATCACTGGTTATCAATTGTTCAATTCCTAACTGGCTATATATAAATACTTATATATCCAAACTGGTCAGGTATGAGCAAATACCCTTTTAACAAATGTTTTGCCTAATGAATTGCTTTGCATGTTATACCAAAGTTGCATTCATTGGTCGCTTGATCTTATCATTATTGGAAAATGCATTTGCTACTCCAGTGTTGTTGCTACTGGCTTGTGGGGTTCAATCCCGTAAGTATCTTAATTTTTAACGACATTTCGTAGTGCACGCTCTGTTTTATTGTTGCTGTTGTTGTTCTACCACTACTTTGTTGCAACTCTGATATGTTAATTAACTCTTCAATAGCATCGTCCTTCACAGCAGCACAATCATCATCATTATCCTAATCGTCGTAAACTACACGTATGCTATTTGAGAGCAGCATTACCGCTGCTGCTTAATGCAAATGTGCAAATTCCGTAAATGCATTTCCAAATCTCTGCATTTGCTACATCGATTATCTTTTGGGGATTAAATTTACAAGTGCTGCAGCTACATTAAATGTTGCACTGACAAGTGGAAATAATTACAAATTATCATGCAATTTGCAATTTCAGTTTAATAATGGAAATTTTAATTTACTAAGCTAATAATTAGGCTGCAATTGCAGTTTATTGATTTTTCACCAAAGCAAATAAATTTCAGGTATGCCATCGCAAACGGACATACGAAAAAGATGCATTCTGAGATTGGTGCTAAGCATAAATAAAATTAAAGTCCTTTTACACTTTTATAAATAATATTTCTTTTTTCTTTCAATTTAAAAGTAAATAAAAATTTAAACAGTACTGAAATCCTTTTGAAGTGCCATCATTTAATCCATGACAAATACTAGAATCCAATAAAATAAATGTAATGCTTATTAAGCATTAAACAAATAAGCGATGCCATTAAAAATGACTACTTAATCCTTTTTGGGGGTGTCAGTCAAACGAAAAAAAAAAGTTCAGGAAAAAAGACCAACCGAAGGGACATGGCGCTTAAAAAATGGCCAAGTAAACAAACGCAACGCTGATGACCCAAGTAATCCTTTTGTAAATTTGTAAAAATTTACAAGCGCATTAAAACGCTAGCAAAGTAAAATATCAAAAAAACAAAAGAATGGCCAAAGTTTGCTGAACTTTTTTAAGCCAGTCTAAGCGTTCAATGTCAAAAAAAAAAGTTCTATCAACTAAACCATTTACAAAAAAAGGCAAATATCTCAGTAAATTTATTTTTAGGAAAAAAATCTAATAGATGAGGATAATCTAAAGAAAAAGTTCTCATAGCCAACAAAGGTTTGGGTAGAAAATGAGACAGACACGCTTAATGAGCAAATTTTACAAAACGCCTACGCAAGTGGCTGCCTGCCTTGCTCACAAAGAGTGAAAGGCAAAAAAAGTGAAAAAAAAGTTCCACCGACTGACATTCTTCAAGACATCCATCGCGCGGCAGTTCTTAAAAATTTAATCTGGTTACAAAATAAACAGTTACGCTGATTTAATGTTTTTTCTTCGCTTTTTTATCCATGACGCAATGTCACCCTCGATTTTGGCTTACAATTCGTCCATGAAAAATTGACAAGCGAGAAAATTGAAAAAAAAGTATTTTACACGAAGCGAAATACTTACCTTGTAAAGAAAAATCAGCATTTCGAAACTTACAGCCCTATTCTGATTGTTAGCTCAACAAGGAATAATAAAGGTGCTCTTGTTAATCTAATTGTTATGAAATGTAAATATTGGTATTCTAAAAAATCATTAACAACATAAAAACTTTTGAATTCCCCACACAAAAAAAAAAAGAGTAATAAAAAAAAACTGGAACATACAAGGTAACGTGGCGAAGTAGTTAGGACTCTGAACTCATAGTTCACGTGCGTGGGTTCGATACTCGTAAATCCAAAAAATTTTTTTTTATTGATATCAATGTAAATTAATGTTTTTTTATGATATGGTTGTAAATATTTAAAATCACGTTGTGCTGTCATTTAAATTTCATAAAAAAAATCATTTTTACTTATCTCAATACTGAAATATCACTTATTGCTAAGATACTTTCTGACATTAACAAAATATTAAGGAAAAGAGCTTTCGAATTTTTGCCAGAATACGGAACATTAACAACTTGTTAATATTAAATATTTTGTTAATGTGGTGAGCTTTGTTAAGCTGTCAGAATAGGGCTGTTAAGCTGTATTAAAATATTTTCAAGTGCAAAGATTGTAGGCGCCACGTCCAAAAAAATCGCCTAAAATCTGACATCCATTTGATTGTAGGAATTCAGTGTAGTGCAAAACTTGAATATTGGACTTCATCATTAAGGTCTTTTACTTTTTTCACTAATAAATTTGCCCAAAAATCAAGAAGCAAGTAATATTGTTCGAAAAAAAAAATTTGGTTTATCTTTCATAAGGACCCAAAATTTGATGTATTTTATATAAAATTTACTTAGCAATTTTTCCAGAGTTCATCTTCTTGGCCTTGAATTTTTCATATAAATTTTATGTCGATATTTTTTGAGTGAATTTTCACATTTTATTTCCCTACACTCGAAACCAAACCATACTGTTTGTCTTAGATGCATTACGAATATCATGAAACTTTATTAAATGTTAGCCCTTTAAGTGGACGTGGTAAACCTAGGATAGGGTTTGGAACCAGGCCTGTCTTTAGGCATGGGAACCGAGTTGAAGTTTCTCTGAAAACTATTTTGATATGAACATTTAAGTTTTCACCTCTATGGGTTGGGCCACGTCTGCTTTTTGTGATAATTTTTATTAACATTAAATTAGAAAATTGGATCAGAAAGATTACCCAGTGAATACTATGAAATTTGTTCACAGAAGATATCACACGGAAATCATATGACTGGGTTCAAGTCATTGAACGTTACCCTGTGATGTGTCACCAAGGGTGGGAAAGTCAATATCACTCTAATTGAAAACAAGAAAACTAAACAATTTGAAAAGCATATTCAGTTCATATTTTTCTCATCTCTTAATGGCGAAATCAATCAATTCTCAATTTCAAAGGAACTCTGTTTTGTTAAATTCTAAAACTTCAGTTTAAATTTCAGCTCGGAAGAGCTGAATACATTTTATGTCAGTGTATGAGCATATTTGTCCACATTCTTATTATTTTTGTTTATTTTGTAAAAAATTTTCGGCTAAAATTGATTTTAGTTTTTCATTTTTTTTTTCACTTTCCACACACTTTTTGTTCTTTTCTCACTCACCTCTCCCACTTCTGCCGACAAAACGTAAATCATTGAATTTAGCCACTTGATTCTTCATCACAGCCGTATAATTGCGCAACTCCCCACAAAAGTTTTCATCATTGCCGGCGCGTATTGTCACGATGGTACCGTCCATCACTTCGCCCAGGGCGAGCACTTTAAAGGCAATCGGTAGCGTTTTATTCGAACGCCAGTGGGTTGGCAACGTTGTGCAGACCTGTGAGAAAAAAAGAAACAAAAATTGATAAAATTATTGCAATCAATTGTTAGTGATAATTTTTGGAAAATTTAATTTGTAATGTTAAACTTTTTGGAAGCACAAGATCAGAATACCATGGAGCAAGAATTTTTAGATTTTTTTTATTTATTTTTCTGAAAGTTTTTAGCTTTTGCGCTAGTGATAAAAAGAGTTTTGGTCAAAATTTCACGCACTGAAGTGTTATTCTTAAAATTGGTCGAAATATTCAGAAAAAATTTTTTTTTAATTGTAAAATTTATTTTTTTTTTTTTCAAATTATAAAAAATATTTTTTTTTTTTTTTTCAATATTTTACAAAATTTTTGCGTGAAATTTTCCGTTGTGGCCACTATTTTGAAGCCACCGACTACAAAAAGAACTACACAGATTATGAAGATTATGATTAACAATAATTTTGAGATCTCAAACAAACATCTCGATCCCTTGCGATGAAGTTCAGAGAGGGAGTTGATTTCGTTGCCGCGTTTTAAGCCATATAAATTATTGGTAGTGTTAGCGGCTTAGATGGAATAATAAATTTTTGAACCACACAGATTTTTATTTAGAATATTTTTATATATTTTTAATAATAAAAATATTCAATTCTTTCATAAATAAAAGCTTTGCATTAGAAATAGTTTACAAAAAAATAAAAAAAAAAATAAATGACCGAATGTTTTTTTATTAAAATGCATATTAACCCATTACACTTATCATTCTCAAATCATGTAAGTAAATTATTTTATACTTACCACATGCGGCGATCCAGTCTTTACCAATTCTCCAGGATGTTCTGCAAGCAAAACATCAACGGTACGTTCGAGTAAATTTTCTGGTGTTAAATATGGACTTGTGTCAACGGCTTTTTTATTATTGTTATCACTTGTTGAATTGTTGTTGTTGTTGTTGCTGCTATTGTTATTATTGCTTCCAGAGCTGGTATTTTGATTTGAGCTCGACGAACGTTTTGAGGAGCTTGTTGTTGAGCTAACTTCACTAGAGATGTGCATTTTGAAGCACAAACTTTTCACTGCCACAATTTATTTTGTCTGAATTTGTTTTGTCACTTTAATATATATCTAACTAGAGCAGACAAAAAAAATGTCTAATATTGAAAATCACTTACAATATATGTTTCACCAAGGATTGCGTTCTTGGTGAATTTTTAACACGTGGTCGTTTAGCTAAATTATTTTGCTTGACATGTCATGTGACCAACATCAAAGGATAAAAAAATTCACAAAAAAACCTTAGCAACGGTGGTGAGACTTCAAAGGCTTAAGCACAAAAGACCTGTTGAATTGAAAATTTGCAAAACGGAAACGGAAGTCAAGTTTAACAGTTACAATTTCCACATACACACGTAGACACTTTTAGCAATGCATATAAACTTTTCAATGTACCATAAACGTTGGTTTTGAATTCGCAATCTAATGCGAGGGGGTTAGATAGAAAACTGTGCAAAAAAATACAAGAAATTAACTTTGTGACTCCCCTTTTCAAACTTAAAAAGGGTGAAAGTGCACGAAAGAAAAATCAACAAAGTCAACTGTCAACTGACTTTGATAGCACTGACTAATAAAGCTGATTAATCTTTTAATATTTCTTTTATATTTGATGCGAAAGAACTCTCGGCTTTCGTGTTCAAACTCTCTCTTTATTTAACTTTAATCTTTTCAGCAAGTTTTTTCGCTTCACTTTAAAGTTTTTATGTTTTTCCTGAATTTTTTCTACCTTTTTTAGAATATCTCTGAACTTTTTACTTTTTCGTGTTGTCTTCGTTATTGCCAACTTTATATTAAACAATCAGCAATTTGAGCCTGAAAAAATTATGGAGATATTTCATTTCAGCGTTTGTTTTCCTGATTGAAAGTGAATTTGCAAAACAAAAAAACTGCTGGCGAAAACTCAAACACATACGCACATACGATACCAATACAAACACAATTGTTTCCCGCTCGATGCCCACAAAAATATGAAACGAAAATTCCACCAAATATCCTGAATAAAAGGGCGGCATTGTATAAAAATTATCATATTAAAAATATAATTTTTTGTATTATAATTTTTGTGTCTCATTTGTAGGTGTTGTTGTTTCTTTATTTCATTGTGTTTTCATCGCAACAGTTTCCGGAAATTTAAATTTTTTTTATTTAATTTTCATTTTTTCAACCAGTTCACAGCTGGTTGTTAATGTGTTGTTTAAATTTTGTTATGTACCGTAAAGCGCAGTTTCTGTGACAGCACGAACATATTTTTGAAATTGAAATTATTCTTGAAAAAAACAACAACAACAATTAAAACATATTCACTAAAATAGGGATGAACCAGAAACTAGAAAAAAATTATCAAAATAGAGTATCTATGTATTGGCTCTATTTGTTGCAAAAATCTTCAAGCAAATTAATGCTGAAAAATTCCTAAGTAATATTGTTCAAAAAAAGATCTCAAAAAATTATTTGAAAGAACTACATATCTTAGAGGAAACATAAAATTTAAAAAAAAAATATATTGAACATAACTTAAATTATTGGTCTTGAACATAGCTTTGAAAAGTAATCATAAAGATTAAGAGATTAATCAAAAACAAAAAAAGTTATCGCAGTAAAAATCTTAAAAAAATGCCTTAAGTCCAATGGTTATGTACCAATGAATTTTGGATAAAAAAACCTCGAAAAAATTATGAGAGAAACTATTTAGAAGAAAATATGAAAAATATGAAAAAAATTATATAAAACTCATCTTAATAAAGTTGTATTGAATTAAATTTCAAAAACATAATCATGAAGAAATAATCTAACACAAAAAAGGTTGAAAGAAAAAAAAAATTAAATATTCTTAGCGAAAGTCATACATAAAAAATTATGAAAGAAAATGTGTTGGAAAGTCTTCAAAAATAAACTATTTAATAATAAATTATTTAAGTAATAAATTTAAAAAATAATATATAAGAAATGTGTAAATAACAATCTTATAAAAAAATTCAAGTAATACACATGTTATAAAAAAATCTTTCAAAAGTAGTAATGTAAAGAACAATCCGGAACACAAAACTTTAAAAAATAATCTGAAAAATTAGAGACATTTCATAAAGAATAATCTGAAAGAACTATTTCCTTAAGAAACTATTATAAGTAACACAAAATATTTTATTGCAATAGTAATATTAGAAGAATCTAAAAAATAATTTTTAAAAAAGCCAACATAATATATGCATAATAATATAATCCTGAAAAACTTAATCCTAAAGAGAAGCAATCTTAATGGTAAAAATGCAAAAAATCTTAGAAAAGAATCATAATCTTTAAAAAATGTAAAACATGTATATGGGCATTTCCATGGGTCCCGTTCGACCGTCGAACACATTTAAAGTAAAAAAATAGTCAAAATAAATCGGATTTTTATTTTGACAATAGGTTTAACTTATAGCTCCTAATTTGCTTTATTATTGGTCATAAGGTTGAATTCGGAAAATTTTTCGTTTTCAAAATAATTGCAAAAAACAAGGTGTCGCACGGGACAAAAACTTCCGTTTTCGTGGGAATGCCCATACAAATCATAACAATAGCCTTAAAAGAATGTAATGATCGAGAACAAAAAACAAAAACTTGAAAAAATCCATATTAAACTATTTTAAATGTAATACATACAAATCATAATAACAATCTCCAAGAAAATTTGAATAAAAATTTTAAGAAATAATTCGCTAAAATTATTGAAAATGTTTTGAAAAATATGATAAATATGATATTATAATTACTTCTGAACAAAATGAAGAAAAAATTTGCGACTGAAAAATAATTTGAACTTCTATGACTGACTATAGACAAAACATAATAGTCAAGTTGTTCGAAATAACCGAGTTATGGAACTTTTTTAAGATTTTAATGATTCCTTGAATGTTAAAAAAAAAGTATTCAAAACTATAAAACAATACTATCTTTTGATTTAAAAGGATATTAGCCTCTCCGACAGAACTAAATTTCATAATTGCAGTGGCGGATTGCAATCCATGAAAACTGCAGATGTTACGACTTCGAAGTTCTTGGGAAGAACTACGATCACTTTCTTAAAACTCTTAATAGAGATCACAAACTTTTTATAGTTGGATTATGCAAGAGAATGAAAAATTGAGTGGTATCGCAGATATGTTTTCTTGACTCATTATTTGTGATATTTCCTTAAACTTATTGTTAGTAAGACAGTCTGAGATTGCTAACACAGTAAACAAATTTACGGTAAAAAAGCATCATACCATAGAAATACTATCATACTCATCACATTAAATTGTAGATAGCATTAATGGAACACATCCCCCATCATATAAAAATGGTCGCATCTGCAAGTACTTAAAACTGATTTCATAAATATTTTAATGAATTTACCTATTCAAAACCGATTACATATACGTATATTTGCTTTATGTTTGGTGTAGGTAATATTCAATTATTAATCTATCAAAAATCTTCGATAACACCCGCATCTTGGATGATGCTGAACTAGTGTTTCACCGAGGCCGAGGCGAGGCGAGGTTCTAGTTGATCTCGGTCTCGCCTATTTTTAAAATTTAAGTCTCGCCTCGCCTCGGCCTCGGACGAGATCTTGCCATCACATGCCTCGCCTCGCCTCGCTTCGCCTCGTTCTCGGCCGAGGCACCTCGGTAAAAAAGCGAGGTTTTTATTAAAATAAATAAAAAATTATATATGTATCAGGGCTGATAGGCTGATCAAGCCTCAAGAAATAAAATAAAATATCTGTTTTTATTTTTGGTGAATTGGATGAGATATGATGAATTTAATTCTTTTCTTATATGGGAAGGAGACGCATTGCCTATTTTTCCAAACCAAACTAAGCGATGAACCTTATACAAACTATAAGAAAAATATGTACCAAATCTTATTTATCTACGTCAAATAGATATTGAGATATGATAAAGTTAATTTTTTTCTTATATTGAAGGCATGGTACCGCCCATTTTATTAATTGAATCTTACTTATGCCTCTACCTTTTATAAATATACCAAGTTTTATTAATCTGCATCAAGTTGTTGATAATATATGATGAATTCTGTTTTTCTCTTATGTGGGGGTGGCATCACAAATTTATCGTAAACTATATTACGGAGCATTCCAAATCATAAGAAACATATATGTTTGTCAAATCTTTCGTCGGTCGGTTGAACGGTTTAGGAGTCCATTAGCAACAAACATACATATATTGATCTTTATTTATATACTAGCATTACCCTGTGCGTTTCGCATCACCTTACCGGTTCTTAGAAAGACTATTAGAATAAATCAATTTCAATGCAGTGTTGTCAATCATGCAGTTTTGCTTATAGCCTTACATAGCCTTACATGCTTCCCTAACTAATCAATCGAGGCGAAGTCGCATAGAAGCTGATGCGATCCAAGCACTTCTGTGCATTAGCGCTTGGACCAAATCTGAACTCGTAAGAAGCACATGCGGATTAAAAATAAAACAAAGTAGTTTACTCAAAATAAAATACTAAAATATTAGTTAAATATAGATTTTATTATAAAAATTACATTCATATTTTGAATCTGCATATGATTCTTACGAGTTCAGATTTCGTCAAAACGCGCCTCGCTCTTGGTTTCGAAAACGAGGCTAGGACGAGGCGAGGCCGAGGCCGAGGCGAGTACGAGGCGAGGTGCCGTGTGATCTCGCCTCGCCTCGGTCAAGCGAGGAAAATTTATTTTTCCATCTCGCCTCGTTCTCGCCTCGGTCTCGCCTCGTTCTCGTAGTCAAAAACGAGGCTGCCTCGTAGCCTCGGTGAAACACTATGCTGAACACGATGGCACCCCTTTGTTTTATCCGTAGTGGAGCAAAGAAACAACCCATGAGTGGGCAAAAAAAAAGCTCTTTGTAGGGTTTTATAGAGGATCTATGCGAAACTGTTTTTTTTTTTTCCAAATATAGTTTTTTGTTCAATTATGGATGGTTCATCATGAGTAAGAGCAAAGCGAAAGATTTCATCATATTGAAAACGAGAGGGAGGTTATTCCAGAGCTATCGCAGTTTTTGGTGCACTTGCAAAACGATCCCGAAACAATGGCCCCATATTCAAAACTTTTTTGTTTTTGGCTATACCGTTCAAAGCAGTTACTGCCCAGCAGATTTGTTTGCCATTTACATTTGATGGTGGACGTGAGACATTACCATCCCAATGTAAATCGTTTTTTGAAAAACCGGTACGAAATTGACATTGAAAGTCAATCAAAAACGAAAAATCACTTCAGTTTTCGGCATCACTAACAATAAGCTGCAGTGTATTAAAACGACGATGCTAATGATGATGTGTCGCATCGTTGGAGGTCATCATATCAGCATAGACCGCGTTCAAATAAATGTCCAATTTTTGTTGTATTAAGCGCCACAATTTGCGCTTTTTGAAAAATGTGAAAAAACATTTGACTTTTTTCAAAACAAAGCTATAAAAATGAAAAAAGAATTACAAAAATTAACTGCGAGTTGTAATCACTCGAAAATTACCAACACACATACAGTAGCAAACACGTGCATACACCCATATCGTCAGACAATCACATACGCAGGAAGGCGCAAACAATTTGCAGGCAATTGCGGAAAAAGTTTGTTTTATCATTTGTTTTTTTTTCAGAATTTTTTTTATTGGAAACAACTTCAATGCTTCAGAGACCGAAAAAGTGCCAACAAATGCGGCCAACACACACCAGCTGTGCTAGAGTTGGCTACTACTGTACACACGCACACATACGACAGTTGCACTGTGAAAAAAAAGAGTCTCTGATTTGGTAAAAAACCTGAAATGGGAAAAAGTTTTGAAGAGGACACTTGGCGAATTCTAACTGTTTTTGCAGCCGAAATTTTCTACTTAATTCTTATTTTAAGTTGACGATTACTTACTTGCTCCACTGTGCATTGTATTAACACCGCATTGGTGACGGAAAAAAAATTGAGTCGACATCCGCAAAAAAATATTGAAAAACAACAAAATCACAAAAAAAAATCATAAAAGTTAAAAGTTGAGTTGTTGGCCATATTGTGTGCGTGTTGGTCAACGCAAATAAACAGCTTTGGCTTTATGAGGAAAGGGAGTAATTTTGCGCGGTTCATTACAACAAATGCTGGGGGTTTGAGTGAATTAACAGTTGCGGAAAATGGTTGACCAACAAAAAAACTACAATGAAGCAAATTCACAATTGTAAAACCAAAAACAAAACATAGACAAAAAACCATTCGCAGTAAAAATATAATTTACATGAGATCTCACTCCATATGGATTGGAATAGAGCTTAGACAAAATTTTAGTCGACCTTTTCGATTCTCTACAATTTTTTTCGTATTAATAAACAAAATGCAATCCATGCGAATTTTTTCTAGAAAATAGTTTTATTGTGACCTATGATGTGGCTCAAAGTCGGATACAGTTGGGACTAGAGCTATTTGCTTTGAAAATGCTCAAGAAATTGTTTAAGCTTAACCACTGTCTTCAGTCGTTAATGAAACAGAATTTATGACCTTAAACCTTTTGATTAATTTAGTCATCAATGACATAAACTGCATCGTATCAAAAAACATTTTCTTTCATGTCCACGACTGCTTTCGCAGTTTTTAAAATTTCTTGAATATTTGTCAGACGCACAGTGAAATCACTCCATTTTATGTTCAGAATTTATGCTAACTTTCATGCCTACCAATTTCTATTGGTTGGTGTTGCCAATTTTCTATTTTTGTATCAAAATGTAGTTATAGCTCTTTTGTTTCTTGTAAATAAAATAGTAAATGGATAGTAAGATTCCTGAATAATGAAAACTTTAAGATCAAAATTCACATTTAACAACATTTTTGTCAGACAAAAACAATGTCAAACGACCACAAACGGCTAAAATCTCAAGGTCATTTTTAAGTTGATCAATTTTAGCCCAGAAAGCACCATCATTATTTGAATTTGACTCAACAAAAAAAAAATCGTACGAAAAGTACAAAGGTTATAGCAATAACATTGGACTAGTCTATTATATGGGGTACCTGGATGATAGAAGATCAATTAAATTACTCTGTTTAGAAAACTGCCTTGACCTTTTTGCATTTATTTTCTTATAACGCAACTCTTCTGATCAAAAATGATATAATTTCAAGTTCTTTTACGAAGATAAGCTCCTGCTTTTATAGAATCACTAAACTGAGAGCAAAAGAGTAAACTTGAAAAATATTATATCAAAAATTTTATATATTTTGAAAATTCGAAATATTTTTTGTAAAAAAGAAATACTGATTAATGAAATTTCTCTTTCACTTCATGTGTCAAACAATCTGATTTCGATAATTTTGTTGAATGTGTGCAAAATTTCTGACATATTTAGTAGTCTCAAAATCGTCAATGATTTCTTCTATGCCGGACGTAATTCTGTAAATCATTAAGAATTTGCAATTCATACAATTAATCTTTTAACTATTTCAATATCAGTTTTATTTTTATTTATTTTATCAATTGTGCTAATATTCATCATCATTAAACGCTTTGCAAATAGTTATGGCAAAAAAGTCAAACAGAAAATAAATAAAAATATACTATTGAAGTATGTATCTTTTATAATAAAACCAAAATCTTAACCACTACTGTGTAACCACTTTTGTGGGTGATTTTAGCTTTTTTTACATTAAATATAAATATAAATTTAATACCAACTGTCAGAAAAAGCTAAATTTATTTTAGCATAAAACTAATTCGTATAAAATTTCAAGCGGCGGATTAAGGCTTAGCGAAACTAACGACCATTCTCCTTGAAGTTGCAACTTTTTTTTAAAACCTATTTTTCCCGTTTTATTCATGATGTTGGTTAAAAAAAAGTGCAACAAATGACCCGACTTTCTATTTTGAAACACCCTATTAACAACTCACACCGCCACCTTAAAAATCAGTTGACAGCCTACTCATATGGATTATATTCAAACAATTTTAAATGTTAAGTCCCAAGACTTTTTCAAAAAAATTTTTTTTTTTTTCAGTTTAATAGTAATAATAGTACTGCTTTTTAATGGGTTTTGCAACAAAAACTGTGGACTTTGCGGGTTTTGAAACTGAAAACGTGGACTTGAATGGTTTTGAAAGTGAAACCTCGGGACTTGGTGGATTTCGAAAAATAATAATAGTAAAAGGCTTTAAAATCATTTTTAAAAAATAGCTAAGCTTAAATTCATTTCAAAACAACGTTTACTCTTACAATATTTCTGCATTTTGTGATTTTAATATTCTTAAGGTGGTTTTATGATTTAAATACTCTCATATAAATAAGGATTGATTACTTTTTATTTGGATTACTTCTCACAGATTTTAAGATATCCATAATTTTTTCACATGTTTCGTTCCAAATAACAAATAAAATTGGACTTGGCGGGTTTTGATTTTCAGAAATGTTGACTTGGCAGGTTTTGATAAAAAGAATTTATCAGAAATTTTTTCAATAAAAATTTTGTGAAGGGAAAATCTTTTTTTTTACAATTTAGAGTATGTATATTCTTGTAGACAAACATTTTTTCTTTCCCCTCCTACAATATCACTCATTTTTATTTTTTTGGACTTGGCGGGTCTTGCATCTCAGCTCTTCATATGTGCATAATATTTAATTATTTAGATAGTTTTTACGTTTTAATTTAAAACAGTGCCTAGGAAGAAAAATTTTCAATTGAAAACTTTTTTTTTAAAACTAGCGTATTTTTTATTCGAGATATTTTTTATTGGCGATTTTTTTAGCTCGAAACTTTAATATTAAGTGGCTACTGGTAATGTTGTTTAGGAAAAAAAAATTTTAATGAAAAGCTTAGAGCAATTTCGGTAAAAATTAACTATATTGAGAAATCAGGCTCCAATGAAATTTTCCACTGCCAGGATTAAAGGAATAAACTATTACAGATGAAGGGTTTTTTAATGGAGAGTTAGAATATTTATTTTTTTCTAAATAATTTTATATCTTGCGTTGCAATTATTTATTATTGAATTAATCTAGCAGATGGAAGTATTTTTTGTGAAAAAAATTGCGGGATGATTTAATTTTCTATAAATGATTTCAGGTATTTCTCATAGAATAATTTTATGGGTGTTACTGAAATAGTTCTAACAGATGAAGCATTTATATTTAATCGAAAAACAGTGAATTATTTTGTTAAAAAACAGAAGTGAGAGCATTTTTTAAATCAGATATAAGTTTATTTTATTTGTTGAACATAAGTATATAGTGCAACATGAAACAATATCTTATAGTTATAGCACTAGTAGACAGATATTTTGTATTGCGTATCTTTGGGAAATATTGAAATCTTTGTTTTTTTTGCTATGCTATTTTTTATTGAAAGCAGACCTTACTTTTAAAAGTAAGAGACTAGAGGTGCAATTTTTTTTAACTCCATAATCGTTTATAATTAATTTCAAATGTTTTTTATTGTATATTTTTAAGGGCTACTGAGTAAATTAATTTTTTGATGCTGAGGACATAACATATTTTGTATAACCGAAACGATTTTTGTTTCTTTTATTATTGTCTTCGATATAAAAAGAAAACTCATAAATCAAAGACTCAGATCACGTATTCAAATTATGTTGCTCATCTTTGTTGATCACATGCATACAACAGTTAAAAAAATTAATTAAAATTATTAAAAAAAAAAACATTTTTTCTTATGTTTTAACCTTTCCAAAATCACTTCAACATTGTATCCACAAACTTATATTATTTTTTATAAATCCTTTTTCATTTTGATCACTTTTTAAAATCAATTTTATAGGATTATTTTAGCTGAATTACGAATTTTTAATTTTTTTTTTTTTTTCACTTATGAATATTTTTTTGAAAAACAGCGACGGTCACACACGGATTTTGGCCACCACTGTATTAACCGCACCGCACTAGAGTGTATTATAATTCGCATACAAATTACACGGAGATTTCAATTATCCTGGCGATCGAATCGAAAGATGCAACGATATTAAACTATTTTCTTGCGGTAACCATGAACGCGACCACTACGGGAACGTCGTGTGTCCTTGTCGTCTTCATCAACCACGTCGTCAGCATCTACTTATTGGTGTTGCTATTGATGTCGGTAATGGTGGCGGTGACAACATCTTTTGCAAACTCCACATTACCGATGTTGTCAACGCAATCGTCGTCATCATCATCATCAACATCATGGGGAACCTGCTTCAAATCACATACGGCCACCCGATATTTTAAAGAAATAAACGCCACCATGTCACCACACCGACTAAATAGTCAACCAACTACAACAACACCAACATCATCTTTATTACCAACGCGATTTACTCCTTTTTTTCTGATTTTTCCGAGCGTCTCGTTTTTTTCGTTTTTTCTTTTTTCGTCCACTCGTATAAATTTTCTGCTTAGCTTTACAGTCACCGCGAGAACCAGTAGCAGCGGTTGCTCTTGTGGTGTTGCTATACCGCACCGAGAAACCCAACCAAAACCGTACCAAAACTTTAGCCAAGAAAAAACCATCATCAACCAACGCGCATATAACTGGTTCATCTATATGGCAAAGATGGAGCGCGGAGCTTAACTCAAAGATTTTTATGTACCATCAAGGAGAAAAATCTTAAAAGAATAATACCAACAACAACAGGAAAAAATACTTTGGAAAGTAAAAGAAATGCAAAAGAATAGAGAAAAATCTCTATATTTTTATTTTCTATTTGACTTGGTGCTGCTGTGGTATCATTCGGTGCAGGTTTTTTTTATATTTTCCAACTTCTTAGACTTCCAGCAGCTCAATATTTACAACATCAGAGTTGCATGCTTAAATATGAGGGGTACTAGCAAAGACTTTCATGTTCCAACACAACATACCTAGACGTTTTGCTGAAACCAACTTAAAAATGCCAAGAAAATTCCACCGTTGTTTACAATATAAAAATTCACCAAAACACCCCCAACATCCTCACTGGCCACCCTTGATATACGCGAGTTATGTCAATTCTGACTCAATTCCACAATTTGAGCAACTTTTTCAACATTGCGCTTTCTATTCTTTTTTGCGATGAACGCCAACGTGCACGCTCTGCTGTGTTGGGGAGCCACCGCAATGGGTGGTAGGTAGTGTTGGTCGCTCAAGAAATAACGTGAAGGAAAAAAATCGCAACTGGGGAAGCTAAGCAGTCAGAGCGTGGAAACGACCTAAAGACATTGGTGTACCACGTAATGGTATAACGTCGTAGCAGCTGTGGCCAAAGCAAGCGCAATAAAATAAAAAATGTGAGAACATTCAAAACAACCCCTAAAATTACTGGAAACTTGAGCGACCAAGAAGCTGAAAAAAATTTGAGAAAAAACCTAAGGAAACCCAAACTCTCTAAGTAGTATGCAGTCTAGAAAAAAATATATACCAACAAATGTACAAAGGAAAAGGAGCATTGTGGAAAACTGAGAAAATATCTTACAAAAGCGGAGAAAGAAAATTAAAAAAAAAAAACTCAGCGTAAAAAGAAAGACAGCAGACAAAAAGTTGGGGTATACCTCAAGCAATAAAATCCCGAAAAAAAACTCGTCATTACGAGCAGAGCAGCCACATTAAGGTTAAGACCACGTTGTTATACTGGTAGGAAGTTGGTATTGGTAGGTACATTGTTTTTCTGAATGCTTAGTAGCACCTTCTCGAAGTAGGGAGGCAAGTTGATTCTTTTCATTTTGTTTTTTTGCGCGCTGCCTTGAGTACATGAGTTATAGCGCTTGGTGGCTCAATGTGTTTGTGGCTTAAGTTTTGTGGCTAAAGACAACCCATTTATTGTGTTTCTTGTGGGTTTTATTTATATACTCTACTTGAGTATTGATGAAAACACAGCGCTGCGTTAAGGTTTGGTTTGTAACCTCCCACAAAATTTCTATTTAGTTACTCATATGGTGATTCTTCTTTTTCGGTTTGGTTTTTAAGTAGTCAATATATAAAATACCACAAAATATTGCCTTTTTTCTTTGTCTGATTAGGGCGGAGCCTCACATTCATGATTTGATACTCTATATAGCACTCACTCTCTGCATACACCCTAGCATCTGTAAGCACCCTTCTCTTGAGTTGTGGTATGACGTATCTGTGGAGTGATATATCGTAGCGTGGAAAAAGGGTGTGTTCAAGTGCGGTAAACCTTGAAAACCACAAAAATTATTACTGACTGCGGTTAAAAAAGTGTCACAATTTCGGCAACCAATAGAAATATACGCGTGTTGGTGGTGGGGTTTTCAAGAAAATGGCGAAACTTCATTAAATGACTTCTGACTCCTTTTCTGTGGCCACATATTGCATTTATTTTATTTTTTGCATAGACAAGATTGAATAAGTACGTGAGAGCTAATTGTAGACACTGCAGCCTCAAAGGACATATTGTGACATCTTTGTAAATTAAAATCACTTTTCTTATTTTAAAGTTATGGAAGAAGAGTAGAAAGTTTGTTACTCGCTAGATTGGACAGAATTGATTTGTGCAGTACAGTATCTTTTCAGAGACATATTTGGCATTTACCTGACTGTAAGCTTTAATATACTTCAGAACTTCATGTATTCTCTTTCCAGCGAGAGTAGGGCTTTGGTAATATAGATCGGTCTGGTAGAGTTTCAGCCAAAAAGGTCATTGCACCTGCACTCACAGAAACAGTCACCAAAGTTGAACAAATTTAAGATAATTTGGAGATTTGCTTTAAGGCCTTCCTTGACATCAAAGGATTACACAACTTCTGAGAAAAGCTATATATTTATATGTCAAATATTCCTTCTACTATCAGCAAATCAATACCAGTCGTGCTGTATGTGACATTGTTCCTTTTGCTAAAAGAAAACAGATTGGCTTCTCCTTCTTCCGATGATGTTTGGCAAAAGCCATTAATTTAGCTGGAGATAGTTTTTGATACTAACTTTTTCAGGAACCTTCAGATAAACTGAATTATTAGGAGAGGTTCCAAGGCCATATACACTTGTTGTTGAGAAAAATCGATCTCTTAGTTAAAATTTTAAGGCCTTAAAAACTAAAATTTTATTATTTTTACTTAGTACTTTGCTGAAGTACAAATAAAGAGCACTTAGCTCTCTCAACATGAAAATGTTTTGTGGCGAATATGCAATGATGTTAGAAAATAATATTTAAGTCATGTATGCCGATAAGTATGCAGCAATATCTGCGCACTAAGTATTGAAATGACCGTGGAAAGCAGAAAAATTTCTCAGAAAGTTTTTGTAATATCACACAGAAAAGTAGAATGACTGAGAAAATTTCACCGAGAAGTTTCTACAAGGTAATAGATTATTCTTGTACATTATGAGCTACGAATTGATATGAAAAGTTTATTTGAAGTTTAAATCTTGAATTAAGATAATAAGAAAAAATTGCTATGTGTAATACTAAAGTATTTTTATAGTACAACGAGTATAGTTTGCTGAAGATTTCAAAAGAGTTTGCAGAAGCAATCATTGCTGTAAATGAATAAATTTTGATTTCAATTGGCACACAGTCCATAGGTCGAACGCTTAAAAGCCGTAAACGATAATTTTGACAACAAAATTTCCTAACAGTATTTATATTTTCGACAGAGCGTTTATTTTAAAAATTTTAAATTGCTGTTAATTTTAATACAACACCCTAAATTGAAATGTTGCCGCAGCAACTCGTTGTGGCTCTACACAAATGGTAACCCGCTGACAACGTTTCGTGGTCCAACAAAATATGCCATAGAGTGGGAGAACGATATCTAACGCTTCCTCTACAAAAAGAAAAGGATTTACATAATGAGGTACTCAAAGCAAATTCTTATGTACTCAACTTTTGCAAGTATTTCGCTGTATATAGACATGCACCTAAGTTAAAGAAAAATAAAAAAAAAGAATTTGCTACTTGAAATGATGATAATGACGACGCGTCACTACTAGCCAAAAATAGGGGACAAAATCAATATAAAAAAAAAATATGAAATTTCCAAACATCTTACGCGCTGAAGTAAGAATTTCTCCTTCGTGGAAAGGACACTTGCAAAGCCAACACTAAGGCGAACCTCAATTTTTACCCTCTTGCAAGCTCATATTATTTGAATTTATATTTTAAGAAAATTGTTGTTTCCAATGCTGCTCATTTTGAAAATCCGTATAGCTATGCAAAGTAAGCGTTATATTTGATTTCTGATTCGCATAATTTTTTTTTTCTGCCGTCGGTAATTTCTTTTGCGGAGATGTGGCTTCTGTAGCCATCGGTGAAACAAATTTTAATTTTTTTTTAAGTTTATTGAAACACAAAATTGTAAGTGCAACGTTGGCCATTCGCTGTAGTTGGATGTTAAGAACAAAATAAATGAATTTTTAATATACCGGCGGATAATTAGAATCATTTTTCGATTTAGTGAAAATTATCACAAAGTCTGTAAAACTATGGGACAGATAGGAAAAAAATACCCTTTGGCCGAGGAAAATTTTGTTAGTACTATTAATATTATTTTTAATTATTTTTAAATTTGTTAAGTTATTTCGGAGCTCAGATGCTAGTTAACATGTTAAACCAATGAACTATTTTCATCGAAAACTTTCGAATGTATTTACTAACACTTTTGATGGACATCAACTAATTTATTGATCGGATCCCTAGATATCATATATGCTATTTTGCGAAAAAAATTCATTTATTAAGATTTTTTAACTCTTGCTAAAATGAAAATTGTCGCATTTTTCTTTCAAATCATATAAATTTAGTGTAAATAGCACACGGAATTCAGTTTTCTTCGCTAACCGGCATGTGGTGTACTCTGAATTCACCTCCGTCTGAATATTTGCTGTTGCCGAAGCTAAAATGACGGTTTATTTCGAATACAAGGGAGACTATTCTTCCATCAGCCTACGAAAAATGTCTGAAGGACCCCGATATTTATTTGAACCCGAAGATAAAGATGCGAACTTAAATCTAAGCTGAAACATACGCAGTTTTGTTATTATTATGCCTATTGTTAAAGCAATAAGCTTCCGAGAGTTTTGGAAAAAAATTTTATTTTTGTCTTACTGGATTTTGAGTATTTTGTTGCGAGAATTTGATTTTTTTGTAAGAAATTTGTCTAGCAGCTGTGTAAATGCTACAGCTTTATAAAAATTTACATACATAAACGTACTCTATTCACTAACAAAAATCACCCTAAACTGGGTCTTGAACTAAGTACTAAATGCGTCTAAGCTTTTTAGTACTTCAGGCTAGTTCAGGATCTATTTTTTTCGGATTTTCATGAGTATGAGAGGTTGCTACTCAAAATGCGTGATATGCAACCTGACACTCATAACTGCATGCAAATTTAAACTAAACAGTTTTAGTCACACATACTGGTGTAATGAATATCGCTCAAAATATGCAATCAGAACTATAAATCTGAGCAAAAAATCGATTTTGTGAGTTCTACATGAGATATACAGCTTAAAATATGACCCGTGCTACCATGGCTATGTATAGGCAAATGTATGTTAAGTACTTGTGAACTCCAATGTATTATGCATCTTTCAAAGAGTCTTTCCTCGCAGTATAGTTCCTTCTCAGAAATTGATTTTGTCAGAGGTGACACTATAGGTTTAAATATGATGTTATGCATGTATCCTTGTTATTTGAATTTTGTAGCATAGTTCATATTTCGATCCAAGTGGCTTGCTTTATAGTACCACTAGTACAAAATGTAGCTCTAGAAAAGAATTATCAAACGATATATACAACACATTTGTGTCCACAACATTGTGAAGTTATTGTTTGCAAGGTTGGTGTCTAAGCTGATGTCCATTTTGAGCCCAGATTTAAGTTCACTGGAGCCCCGATTTGCGTCGATCAAATTTGCGTCGCTTCGATTTGCGTCGCTACATACGATTGATTGAGTTTTTTTTAATGAAAATAACATGGGAAGTATTTTTCAATTTGCGTGAAAAAAAGGGGAATTCCCATTTTATTCTGTAAGGTAAGTTATTCAAGCATAGTTGCGTGTTAGGAAGTAAGAATTTAGTTCTCAGTAAGAAGTGCTGTCGTTAAGTCCATAAAATAACAGAAAAAAAAGTGTTTCGATCTGCGTCGTTTCGATTTGCCTCGCAACTAAATTCTTACTTCCAAACACGCAACCTTACAGAATAAAATTGAAAATCCTTTTTTTTTCACGCAAAATGAAAAACTCTTTCCATGTGATTTTCAGTGAAAAAATCTAATCGTATGTGACGCAAATGGAAACAACCCAAATAGGATCGACGCAAATCAGGGCTTAGTGTATTCTAATAAATATGCACATATGCAATTAGTTGGTTGGTAAATGTTATAGATATGAGGAAAAAACATATCAAATAAGATATATGTCACTAAAAATCCCGTACATTATTTGTATTTCTTCATAATCTTCATTGTTTTAGAAACAACGATACATTAAAACAACAAAAAAAAACAGTTGCTGAAATCAGTTTTCGTCAACATTTTCGTGAGTCTTAAAATATCTTGAGGCAGAGTGTCGTATATTTTCAATTTTCATAACATGCTTGCCATATTTTCATATAGCTTATTCCATTAAAGTCTTTGGCATTTTTTTTTTTTTGCAACAGTTTGTGCAATGTTTATGGCCAATTAAAATATAACCTAAAAACACGCATCTTTAAGTGGCTCAAGTGTGCCCTAAAGAGCCTTTGATGGTTCCGTTTTCACACAATCGAGTGCAGTGCAAATTACCTTGCAACAACACAAACAACAAAAGCAACACACAAAACTCATACATATACAAATAGCCGGAAGTTGCTACTGTGTTGCTTTTGTGTATGACAACAATTGCTGCAATTGTTGCCAAACAAATCTCAACAACATAAAAACTCGCCTACAATTTCTTACTTCCAACGTTCTCTGCGTTGTTGTCGTCGTTGTTTGTTGATTTTTCTGTGTTTCTGTTAATTGTTGTGGATTCGTTTTCCGACACTATTTTCAACCTCAGCACAAAAAACAATGAGGTAACCTCTGAGTCTCATGCGAGGATATGTACAAAATAAATATCAGTGTAGAATAACAACTTGGGCTTAACTCATTTTTACCGAGCTAAAAGTATCATCTTCGAAGCAAATATCTGTTGTTAACTTTAGATTTAAATTTTGTAGACTTTGCAATCTTAATCACACCCTACTCGAAATTTCACTCAAAAAAATGTTTGTAATTTGATGGAAGCATTTTTGAACTTGCAAAGTTTTGTTAAATTATCGTCAATGATGTAGCTGCCATAACTAGGAATTACTTCTAAGATCTGGATAATTAAATCTTCGGTAACACTGAACATAAAGTGATGTTCCCTCTAAGTCAGCAACAGCAGCATATAATGTGTTAAAACCACTTTAGGCGAAATAAACATACAAAAGCCTTTACTGCATTCATTAGCACAGGTGGCTTGACTCGAGCTATTTGGGCTGGGTTTGACTGCGCTGAGCCGGCCCACCAAAGGTACTACTCACTTGAGTGCTCTCTTAGTGTCGCTGCTCTGCTGCTCGGTTGGGATTCGTGTCACACACATGTCATTTGTCACTTGTTTTGGGTAATGTAGCGACATGAGTCAAGAAAAAAGTTCGCGCAATTGTGTCAAACCCTTTTTTTGTCAAACACGAATGCTTAAATGATGCAGTGGGTGGGTCGGCTGGTGGATTGAGGTTTTTTGAGGTGATGACTGTTAGACAACTTTCTTCAAGTGCCTCGTAAATAGAATATAAAAACAGCAAATGTGACGACAAGCAAACAAAAACTAAATGTGGAAACAAATGGAATTTTTAAAATTGTGGAGCATACTCATGTTAGTCCTGTCAGAATTCGCTGAAATGAGTTCGAGAGGAAAGACAATTGAAATTTTGTTTTATTACTGACATATATAACTTTTTTTTGACATTTTCTGAAAAATTATTGAAAGAAGGTTGTTGAATATTTCAGTTTGTCAGGTGGTTTATGCGATATTTAAACTTGTCTAAAAGCTTTTAGTGGTTTTGGCAAATTCTTCGAGTCAACATTGTGAAATTTTAATTTTAATTGAATTATTTTAACATATAGTTTTTTCCTACAAGAAGCTTAACGCAATTAGCTAATCTTTATGTCATTCATTATTAAGTCTAATGGATCAAAAAATTTTCCTATTTTAGCCACAGCAATGACTTTTGGCCTCTAAAGGCATTTTCAATTTAAAGTGTCACTTGAGTATTGAGCATCGATCTCGCCAATACCAACTACATTTTTATTTTATCTGAAATTTCTTAGGTTATGATAGATTATAGCATATAATGAAAATCCAATGAAACTTATAGTGTTACTTTAAAAATATAAAATTTTGGCCCGAAAACTTAAATATTTTATATTTTTGAAAAATAACCAAAACAACACACACAAGCGCACATTTTTATCGTTGTGTTTTTTTTTTCAGAAAAAACAAATCAACCGTTGTGAGCGAACAAAGAAACAACATTGCGCACATTGAAGACAGCTTCTCTCGTTTCGTTGGATCAGTGTACTTATATTTCTACACTCATGCTTGACTCACTTGCTTGATTCTTGGAATTGGCTTTTGGTTTATTGCAGAACTTTTTTTTATGCTATCGAGATTGAATTTGTGGTGAGATTTTTTTCTGTTGTTTTTGATGTAAGTAGCTCCTGCTTCCAAAATGTTGCCCATCTATGGCTTAGAACTATTTACTCCCTTTATGTCTTTTAGAAATATTTTTTCTTTTGAACAGCAAATGGGAAATTATTGCTTATCATTTTCTACAACTTTACTACAGCAGCCCGCAATGTCAGCTGATGTATTACCTTCCTTATATAAATTCACTTCTTCGGATGTTGGATTACCTTACTTTCATATAATTCCCAAAATAATATTACCATTCTTGATTGTATCATTGACACAAAAGTTGCAAGTTTCTTCCGATTGCATTTTCCTTTAAGTTCCATGTATATATAGGGAATTTCAAATTATATTTTATATATAAAGTTGTTGTTCTATATAAAGTTGGGCTTTTCAAGAGAAAAATCAGCGAGGACGGCATATGTGAAGATGTATAATTTAATTAAAATAACACAAAAGGTTAAAGTCTGCTGGCTCTGACAAATTGAATTTCACCTTAGCTAAGAGTAAAATAACGTGTATCTTCGCTTTTAAAGATCGAGAAAATTTCTTAAACGACTTTCTTAAAGACTTTCTGTACTTTTTTGTGAATGCACTAAAACACTATATAAAATCGCATAAATTGACACATGTAACGCATCGCCGAATATTAGCTGATATTAACTATCGAATACTGAAATGCGCATAAGAAAATACCGGCAAAATGACTTCAAAAACAGCCATGACTCTTCTCGTCGATTACACACATGGGAGCTGTAACCGCTTTTTATGGTTTGTTTTTACTACACAATTTTTTTATGTTATGTCAAAAGTCAATTTGCTAAAAATACTATAAGCCTTAACAGAATAAAAAAAATTGCAACCCCTCGACAAACCACGGCAATTTGAAGCAAAAAGAAAGAACAAGAATCGCTGAATTTTTATGCCGATTTTGGAAAAAGTTTTTCTTTATACTATTGATAGATATGTTTAGCTTTAAGCGGGGGGTGAAAAAAGACACCACCATGCGAAAACTTTTCAAATAACCCGGGAATCATTAAAACACGTAACTGAATTCATTAAGTGATTGTTAAACAACAATCGATGGCAGGTTGCTAGCGCAAAAAAAACATGTACGGAGTCATACATGCATACATATCGCTCACTTACTTCAAGAGAGGCATAACTCAAAAAACGTGATTTTTGAGTTAATCATGCAGAAATATCCACCATTTCATGTTTTATTTTGTGTGAAAAAATCAGAAAATTGTCTCATAAACTTGCTCTGTGAGAAGAGTTTATGTAGACATACTTTTCATCATTTTCATATAAAAAGCAACTTATTGAAAACTTTAAATGCGTTTTCTCTCACTTTATGTTTTTTGAGTTATGCCAGCCTTGAAGTAAGTGAGCGATATGTACATATAACTCCAACCCACACAACCAATATATTACTTGGTCATTTTGTCACATACGACGTATTATCAAAATAACAACAACAGTAACTGTTTAGAATGATCAAAAAAAAAATCCCCAAAACGCAAAAGAAGAAAAACTGTGGTCGTGCATTGAATACGCAAAAATGTCATGTTTTTTACCGTGCTACATACGTTTGACCTTCGGAAAATAGCAAAACATAAAAAGGACATTATTTCAAAAATATATCTATGTACGTAAATATGTACATTAGGGTGATTCAAATTTTTTATTTTTTGTTTTTTTTAAGGTGCTGTTGCTTAATAAGTAAGTTTATGATATGAAGAAAAAGCTCACGAAAATTCAGCTCTGTAACTCAATTTTATAAGGTGGCGCCATAGCCTGTTAGTTTTACATGTAAATTGTATGGAAAAATTATTTTTTTCAAAAAAGGTGTCTAAATGAATAGGTGATTAGTGCTGTTGAGCTGAAAAGGGTCGTTTTTTCGATGTAATTTCTTACGCTGAATCCGAATCTGGCCTCAGAATTGACCCATCATGTCGGAATCCTGAAATATTTGAGGCTAAGTACCTAAAACATGATGTTTTTTGTCTACTTTCGAGGCCATGTATAGGGTTTAAAGAAAGTTGATCAGCTTATTTTTAACAAAAGCATCATTTAGTACCATCCTTGTCCTTTAAAATGAGCTTTCAAGTGGTGATCTGTGATGCTTCCTTGCAAAGTTGCAGCCATTTCAAGGTGACATGAATTTGAAACCCGTTGGTTAATATTGTTGGGTTGCAACCCATTGTAGGGGATCCAATTCATGTCACTTTAAAATGGCTATAACTTTGTAAGGAAATATCACAGATCACCACTTGAAAGCTCATTTTAAAGGGAAAGGATGGTACTAAATGATGCTTTTGTTAAAAATAAGCTGATCAACTTTCTTTGAATCCTATACATGGCCTCGAAAGTAGACAAAAAACATCATGTTTTAGGTACTTAGCCTCAAATATTTCAGGATTCAGACATGACGGTTCAATTCTGAGGCCAGATTCGGATTCAGCGCAAAAAATTACATCGAAAAACGACCCTTTTCAGCTCAACAGCATTAATCACCTATTCATTTAGACACCTTTTTTGAAAAAAATAATTTTTCCATACAATTTACATGTAAAACTAACAGGCTCCGGCGCCACCTTATAAAATTGAGTTACAGAGCTGAATTTTCGTGAGCTTTTTCTTCATATAATAAACTTACTTTTTAAGCAACAGCACCTTAAAAAAAACAAAAAATAAAAAATTTGAATCACCCTAATGTACATATATATAAACCTATTGAAAAAAAGGCCATTATTGCCATCATCATCATCGTCGTCAAGAGTGTATCCATGTTACTGGGTAGTATTGGCAGTTACAGCGGCAATAACAGCAAGTAACGATAATAAGAACCATAAAAATTGACCGTTGTCCTTCTTATCGAAATTTTATAGCGCTGAGTTGTTGTTGTCACAGTGGGTCGAGACATAAGTTAAGCTTTTACAAATGATATCAACTTTAACTGAAAGGTCACTGAGAATGGTTCTGTAACTAGAACCGAAACTATAGTTAACTAATTTTGTTTTTTTTTTATGTTTTATACGCACTGTACTGATAGTACATTAAGGTTAGAAATAAATTCAATACAAGAAGTAAAACCGCACAAATCCCAAAAGTTTTGGAAAAGAGTTGTGGACAAAATCTTGAAAAACATAATTCACAGACATTTAAGAAAAATACTGCACACAAAACTGTCCAAAATAAAACTGATAAGTTGCCCAGAAAGAAAATGAAAAAGTCAAAAATGGTCCATTACAATACAAAGGTCGAACTCTTCAAAAACGAAGAAGATAATTTAAAACGTAATGTGTTTTGTTTTTCTGTAAATTTTTTTTTTTTTTTCAAAATCTGGATATTGTGTTTTTTTTTAATACAAATTTGTGCGCTTAGTGCAATAAAGTTCTTTCAATATACAGTCGCTCGAAAAATTTCTTGTAAAGAGGATATGAGATTTTGTACAAGTTATTTTAAGAAATGTTGATTCATGCATCGAAAGAGTCTAAGAGTAATGAAAAGCATTGGAAAACATTAAGGCTGTTCAGAATTTTAGAGCATCGAAAATGTCAAAAACGGTCTTATGGTATTGAAAAATACGTAAAAAGTAAGCTTAAGCTAAAAATTTTCAAATGGTTTCAAAAAAAATTAATTTTTCTGGTTTAATATTAAAAAATGTATCGAAATTCAGTGCAAAAGTCAAAAAGTATCGAAAAAATTTTCAAAATATAGAAGCATGCTACATAGTATTGCAAAGCATTTACTCAAACGAATTTTATCGAAAAGCATCGAAAAAGTCGATTCGAAATTCAGATTGTATTGAGTAAATTGAAAAATGGTGGAGTCGATAACTATTTCTTATAAGTTGTAAATTATCTATCGAAAAACTTTGAGAAATATCATAAAGTCGATTCGATGTATGTATGTCAAATAAAGTCGAAAACATCGAATAAGTCGTTTATAGTTAAAAATTATTGTGAAGCATAAAATTAAAGCTAATAAGTTACTAGAATTACAAAAAAAAAGCTGAAACATCGACAATTGGATTAAAAGTATTAATTAAAATCTTTAATTAAAATTACAGAACAGTATGGCAATCGTCAAAAGGTGTCAAGTACTATCGAAAAACAAGGAAAAGTTGATAGCAGTCAAAAAGTATCGAAGTTATTTTAATAACTCAAATCTTCGTTTCATTTATTTGTTTATTTTTTGGCTAGGCAACCATACTTTGGATAATTTTAAAAAAAACATACATATTAAGTTTTTTATTTAATTAATATGTACCTACTCATTTTTCTTAATTTTAGTTGCTTGCATTCCATTGCCCTCTTGAAAAAAACTTAACTATGGAATGTCTTACATGTGATAATTTAGAAGACGGTTGCACAAATACCACCCAAACAAAATTAACTGATCCCTTTGAAAAAGAAGAACTAATTACCACAATTTTGATGTTTTCTGCAAGTTCTTTGAATACGAAATAAACTATTGTCACCTCTACTTCTCAGGAAAAGTAAGTTTAGTACTGTTACACGAAATATACCTGATGTTAGCACAATAGAATAATATTTGATATACTCTTATGAATTTTATTATTGAAAATTTGTATGAAAATTCAGTATTCCATTATTGCGTACATATTCCAAAAATTATCAATGAAATTTAAAGTTCTGTAAATAATAGTACATATTACTTTTTCCAGTTTTACTTTGTGATTTTTTCACTAGAGTGGCATTCCGTATTTGGCCGATTTCCTCTAAATCCATGTAGTTATACCACTGTAACAATTTATTTTCAATGTCCCAAATTAATTTAACATTTTTTTATCGTTCCAATACCAACATATGTAGACGTTGCCTGACTGTAATATAACCAACAAAACGACCATCATCATGATCATCATTGTCAGCGATATCGAAAGATAAAAAAATGAAAGGACAGGAAAAAGCCATTGGAATTCGAGTGACCCATTCAATTAAGCGTAAAAAAGCTGAAAGCAAGACACAATAATAAAAGTTGAAAAAATAAACCGAAAAAATAACGAAGCCACTGCAAAAATAAAAAAATAAAAGGACACTCACCACTTAAGGAACCCCGCAACAAACACGCATCACTTGTCACATGATGCGCTCACTCACATCCTTATGTGAAACATGCACAGGATATCATGTCCGAGTCCTTGTTATTGAGGTGTAATACAATTTTGTGCTATGATACCCACCCAAAAAAAATAAAGGAAAAATGGTGGGAGTATCGTGTATGCCGTGTTATTATATTGACGCGAAAAAAAGTATTCTGAAACTCCCAATGAGTAGGAGTAAATAAAATCAAATGAAGGCTACAGAATTCACCCGCTGCTGCATTCAGACACATATGGCAAAAGTTTATCTTGTCGTTTTATTTCGCATACTTTTCCTTTGTCAGTGCCAGTTGGGTTGCCATATTTTCTCAATATCTGTTTAAACAAAATAAAATTTCCGTAATTTGTATTACATGCGTAAATAATAATGACAATATGTATCGTATATAGTACCCAAGTATTGGCAATAACTTGCGCAAATAAACGCCGTAGAAAAAATGACTTTGTAATGTCAATAAAAGTGGTGACTTGGAAAGTTTTCTAATTGGGATTGTCATACCAAAGTACTCATTAAGTACATATGTCATCAATGTTTCTTCTATCGTTGATGCAAAACGATATTTGGAAAGTATTATTATAGACTCAATGCGAATTGAGCAAAACCAACAGAATTCCGAAATGTCACTCAATTTATATGATACTTACATATATGCATGCGCTCATTGTTAATTCTCCGATTCTGGCTCAATCCCACAAAATGCATCAACATTTCGTAGATAATGAAATTTTTTGTATAGCTAACGTGTGTGTGACATAAAATTCCAATTGAGCCAATTTGTAAATGCGGAAAGGACATTAATACGCTTGGAAAATGAAACATCAAGTATTATTTGAGTATATATTATTGAAGAAAAGGTAAAGAAAGTCAACTTTAAAAGATTTTTTTTAGTTTTGCTATCACAACTTTAGTATATAAAGACAATGATTTTTTCTCCATTACTCTACATATTTGCACTATTATGTCTCGGTTGCCTGTCAACAATTCTTCTTCAAATCTAAAGCCTAAACCAAAATAGACGAGACATAACGAGTAATGCCTAATTTCCAAGTGATCTTTCTTGAACATATCTTATCAAATATCAGGGAAGACATCACATGCTATAAAGATAGCAAATGTATGCTATTCACTCTCGCATTCTCCAAGCGCATTAGGTTCTGTTCGCATGCTTTTTCTTTCTTAAAAAAATTTGATTTGATATCCCTGATATGACATCAAGAAAGATAGAATGGAAATTAGGCTTAAGTTCGAGTGTATGTAAACCAATGTTGATAGCCAAAATGAACCTATGTAATTGATCGAAAGTGAACGAAATATTTTGACGAGACGTAAGAGTTCCGTAAGAACCGAGCTTCAAAACGTTGCTACTCGTCATAACAACTTTTTCGATTCGTTGGCTAGCGTAACACATTGGGTTAAATGTCAAAACAGACGAAACGAGTGCAAACGTTCGTTCTATTGCTACCGTCTCGTCACGTCTATTTTGGTTAAGGCTTAACAGTGTCTAACTATGAGATATTCGCTTTTGCGTTACCTTCTTTGTCGTTTCAGTTGCAGTAGTCAACTAAGACGTCAATTTGTGCACAAGCATCATAGTCAACTCAATCTGCTTAGAACTTTCAGTGATCTTAGAAGCCATAGTTTTAGTAGCCATCAATGGTCTCAGTCAACTGTGATGCCACAGTTAATTAACTCAGGACAATTAACTTGTCCCAGTGTGCAGAGGTCTTATGATCTATTATATCTACCAAATATGGCCAAGAACTCAACGTTGCATCAGCGAACAGTAGAATTAATGGTGGCAACAATAATCGCATGCCCCATATACTTTATTGCACTTTGTTAAACATGATCCTGCAGCTTCAAAACAGTTTTTAGAGTCCTGACTATATAGATGAAATGGATAATTCGAAGATCAACAGGAGTATAGTACTTAATTCTCATATGCTTTTAAAAAATCTAGATAATTGGTCGCTTACTACAACACTTGATCTGGCCACTTTATGTCTATGAAGTGATATAACAAGATCGTCAAAAGTTGTTCACCACGTAATATCTACTTCAGCTATATTAACAGCCCTATTCTGCTTGTTGACTTAACAAGAAATAATAAAGGTGCTAGTGTTAATCTAATTGTTATGAAATGTAAATATTGGTATTCTAAAAAATCATTAACAACATAAAAGCTTTTGAATTCCCCACACAAAAGCTTTCGTGGTAAACTTGTCAAATTTTGACTTTTTAGATTTAAATTAATAAAATAACAAATAGAGTAATAAAAAACTTGAATATACAAGGCAACGTGGCGAAGTAGTTAGGACTTTGAACTCATAGCTCGCAAGCGTGGGTTTGATACTCGTAAATCCAAATTTTTTTTTTATTGATATCAATGAAAATAAATGTTTTTTTAAGACATGGTTGTAAATATTTAAAACCACGTTGTCCTGTCTTTAAATTTTATAAAAAAAATAATTTTACTTAGCTCAATACTGAAATATCACTCGTTGTTAAGACACTTTCTGACATTAACGAAATAGTATAGAAAAGAGCTTTTAAATTTTTGCCAGAATACGGAACGTTAACAACGTGTTAATATTAAATATATTGTCAATGTGGTGAGCTTTGTTAAGCTGCCAGAATAGGGCTGTAAGTATATGTATGGTGAAAGGTTTCTTTTAGCTATCCTTGAGTAAACGCAGCCATACTTAATCATTGTGAAAACGATCTCTTGAAAAGGAAATACGTTAATCGGAGAAATGCTATAGAAAATGAAGGCACTCGCTACTGGTCGCTCATCTTGGAAAAGTTTTGTGGAGGCTCTACATGCTATGGAACCTCACGTACAAGGCTTTTGAGTACGTTTTTAAGTCCAGAAAGTGAAATCTAAAAATCAAAATCGATGAAACTGAAAACCCATAGTGATACAGCTAAGTTATCTCTGAACGGTTAGATGTCAGCTAGGCAAAATTTCTTACTTTTATAAAATGTGTGTCTTTTTAATACGCTAGAATGCTTTTGTATTGAATTTATAGGCCAATATACCATTTTCTGTATGCAAAACATAAAAGAAAAAGTTTTTCAAGGGCCCAATAAACAGCCCAACTTAACACCCACTCCAAAAGGTCAGACGAATTCAGAGCATATAAAACGAGCTGGACCCAATTGATGATACTCATACACAACCGAAAGAATAACCCATACGCACACTCAACTCAACAAAGGACTAATGAAACAAATTTTTTTTTCTTTACTTTTTTCACATATGCATATGTAAATAATTTAAAATCCTTTTGCATATCATTATATGTATGCGTGTATATCTAGCAGAAAGAACAACACCAACCTAAAACTTTGCCATGTCGTTCTTTTATCTCGCGTGCAAGAACATTAAAATTATACAGGAGTATGAATGTATTTGTTGTACAAAAAAAGGACTCTCAGTGGCACCCAAAAAGTCCCACTCTAAATTAAAAAGTTTACTTTCAGTGCTCGTGCACACCCACATACTCAGTACATACGCGCACAAATAAATCTAAACGCAAATTTATATCTGATGGATGCACGACAACTTGGTTCTCGGTCATTTGCCAACTTCGTCCTTTCGCAGCGACAGCAACAACAGCAACTACTGAGCTGTAACTTTAAAGTGTGAGTACTAAAATAGATGGGGTTCACTTGTATCCTGCGTACCCACATGCATAAAATATTTACGCTTGAGTATCTTAGCTCGCACATGTTTTTTGTATCCTTTGGACTTTTTTTTTTGCTTTATTTTTGTCCATTTTTAAAACATTTGCTATGCACAAAAATAAAATCAAAATACAACAAGAAAAAACTTAAAACAAATGCGTTGTGATACAACAACCAAGCAAAAATAAAATCAAAAGGATCTCCATTTATCCTTAAGCTGTACACAAATGCAACACAAATTTGTCTTTTTCTTTGGCTGTGCATAGGAAATTTCGCTTCCTTTTATTTTAATGTTTTCTGTTTCTTATTTTCATTTATTTATTTATTTTCTATGCATTCATTTTTATTTGCATGTAAGCTACCTAAAGCAAAAAAAAAGGATACGATAAATGCATTCACATTATCCTGTATCCTTGTATTTCGTATTTTGTTGGGATTTGTTTTTGGCCCTCAGCTTAAAAGCAAAAATTCAAAGTTTCGTTGCGTGAATTTCGAAATGTTGGTGATGGTGATGGACTCTGATGGGTTAATGGTAACCAAGAGTCTTAAAAGTTTTTTGTAACAAAATTCAACTTTTGAGTACAAAACATAACATAAATTTCTTTCTTATTCTAGCAACCAATACGAGTAGTAGAAAATATGCAATATTAAAAATTGACAAAATTGCAACGAAAATTAGTTTCTAAATTATCGTGTTCGCTTTTGAGTTGAGCCTCCTAATTGTAATGCAATCAAAAACGCCTGTAAGTTATTCAGAAGAATAGTTTTTTCTGAGTCAATTTTTCTTTATATTTTCAGCTTTTTTTCTTTGAAAAGAGGTTTTTTGACCAGTAAGTTTTAGTTAAGATTAAATACTCATTGAATCTAACTTTTTCCCGACGTTTCGTCAGTTTCTTGCTGACTTACTCAGGGGACGTTTATTAATTCTAAAAATGCACAAATTACAATGAAAAAATTTTTTAAAAATATTATTCGTGAAAGCAAAATACTGACCAATTTAAATTATTACACTTAACATTGTTTTTACATACAACATAAAACATTAAACATTGAAAATAAAAAACTAAATTAAGAATTAGGAAAATTAAAAATGTTTAAATGGAAAATGGCGATGGTTATTAAAAATTCTAAAATTATGAAAGGTGGGTCAAGCCTTGTCATATGGCAACTTTTCAGGCATCAAGTCGATGTGTTTTTATCCCTTCTACAACATTGGTCAAAATATATTTTTGTACTTGTGGCATACTTTCCGAGTTATTGAGCGAAACTTTTTTTTCCGCCTCTCTCAACCACCCCCACCACGATTCTGGCGACTGGCACTTATTTCGTTTATTAACCATATCTAAGCTATCAATTACAAAAAAAAAAAAATTAAGCGGGCTGAAGTGACCATCAAAAATGCAACGCTATTTCCCAGACTATATTGCTATTTACGTGATCTTAGTTCTCACAATATTATCCCCGTTTGCAAATGATTTTCCTTGATCCCGAAGTGACTGGCGAGATGGTTTCGTCGCAGATCTATAAAGCTTTCAGGTATCATACCTTGCAGAGCGGTCAAAGTTCTTGATGCAGTCCTTTATAATCTGATGATTGGTTCATAATTCCTGACGATTATTAAGTGCCTTACGAAGACAGCCTTTGTTAAAATTTTCCAGAACATGGGCTTTCTTAACAAAACTTTTGTACCTCATGGAATTTTCATAACGCTGCCAAGTTGTCGCTTTTGACGCGACAAGACGGTATTTGCATTTCAAAGCAGCGGGCCTTTTAGGAATGGAAAAATTTCGGAAAAAGCCGTTTATCCGTTTATAAAGTTTATCTATATATTAATTTTTTTCTTTTTTAAGTAATGAGAAAAAAAAGTAATCAATTTTTCCACAAAATAAATTTGGCGTCTAAAAAAAGTCACCTTTTCCTTTTTCATCTTTTAAGAGAAAATATTTTTATTTTGAGAAGGCCGTTAATTCATTGATTTCAACTTGGCAACCCTGAATGCACAACTTGACCTTCTCACGTTGGGATACATACTTTTATTTACTTTTTTCTATAATACACAGATAAGCTGTCACTTATAAGTTAAAGTATTGTTTCTGAAAACATGACAAAAGGTCAGCTCACAGTGATTAAAACTTTTCAATACTAATTTCTATAGAAACAAAGTTCATCAACATATTTTTTGAAAAATAATAGTTAAAATAAATAGGTCAAATCGTAATATCTCGAAAACTATTGGCTAGATTTCTTAATTTTACGAACATATTCTATATTTTTGAAATTAATCTACTAGAACCCAACTTATTTCGATTTTTAAAAAGCTATGACCGCAACTACCTGTGGCTCTATCTCCAAAACTATATCTGACTGTCACTGTTTGATTGCAAATTTGTCTTTGTAATTGAAAATCACATGAAAAAAATTTGGTCTAATGATTATTGGGGAGTGACAACTGATATAAACTCAAAAAGACATGAAAATATTACTATTACATTAAGTTACTTATAGAATAAATTTTATAACTAACAAAGATATATATATAATATATATATGCAAAAGTTTTGAAATTAATTCAATTTCCTTGTTTATTTCAATTGTATTGCCTCCACTGTTTCTTCTCGTTAAATAACGTTTGCACTCCAACTCGTTGCCTTTACTCGCTGCAGTCAGCTGCTTTTTGACAGCTGTCATCGCTTTATTCGATGCTATCGTAACTTGTCAAGAAAATTTTTGCATATTTTATAATTTTTACAAAAATTTGCATTAAATTTAACATTTTTTTTGCATTTAAATTCGAAACAAGTGAAGAGAGTGCATGTTAACTACTTTTTTTGCGTTATTTTCAAGATAAAAATGCAAAGAAATCGAACACCAGGGGAAGCTGCATAAATTTCACAGTAAACAAAAATTTGGTATAACGGAGGAGCACCTCTAGATTGGGAGTCGAATTTATTGCCTTTGTAGTTTAAACAGGGAAAAAAAACTGAAATTCAATTGTGGCTGCAATTTTCACCGATTCCTAGTCGACAGCAGATGGCAGAGGGTTCTCTTAATGAACAAATCAGTTGTCCATTTCCGGAACAACGACAGATGGCAGATGTTTCTATCCATGAACAAATCAGTTGTCCATTTCTGGAACAACAGATGGATGTGGGTGGACAGAATACATCAAAAGATGGTGCTTCTAATGAACTAATCAGTTCTCCAAAAACAAATGATCCCGCTTCTGTTAATACTGGTATGACCCCAACTTCTGCTGCTGTCGCAGCGGAGATATATCCGATTAATTCCAGCGGTTCTCCTCTAGTGTTACTGCAGCCGTTTGTGCACTTTTCTGAAGTTGAGCTGCTGGAGGTGGGTTGTGTTGCTGCCAACATAACTGTGGAGCAAATTAAACATTTTTGATTCAAGCTAAATTGTTTTAATATATACTTACGTACTTATTTTTATTGTTTATTTGCTGATATTTATTACTATTTTGCAGAAAGTTGGTCATGGTTCCTATGGTGTTGTTTATAAAGCTGTTTGGCGTAATAGTTATGTGGCTGTGAAGGAATTTGGTGCAAGCGCTGAGCAAAAAGCTATAGAAAGAGAGGTGATAAATTAAATGCAAAATTGAATTTAAAATATACTAACTTTTATATGCTCAATTAACTTTATTATGTCTTCTTATGAAAATAGCTTTGCGAATTTATTTAAAATTTAGTTAATATTTTAATAAAATAGGGCAACATATTTTTTCTTCTCATAACATTACCCAGAAATAGTTCCTATAAAAAAGTTTTGCGTTGCGTACTTCTGCTGGAGGCAATAAAATAGAATATAGATTACAGCCATAAGGCACGGTCTGTTTCGTTGGAAAACCGTTATATGAATTTCAATGTAACTGGGAACACAACAAGTTATGAAAAAATAAGAAACTTTGAAAAAATACGTATGGAAGCAATAATTTAATTTCGTAGTTTAAGTCAGACCATCAAAAGGAATAAAATTAAACTTCATGAACAGATACGTTTTGATACTATTACTATCCGAAGAAAGTTCTATATGGGATGCCTGGTACTTTTTATGGAAATTAAAAAAATGTACTCGTCATATACCTTTCAAGCGAAACGGCAATGCATACAACGATGCTTGGTAAATAGACTAAGTAACACTAGTACTTATTAGACAAAAAGTTGACGGAATTATAGAAATGGGTGTGTTACTCCTATGGAAGCAACATATTTTATTCTGCAATAAAGAGAACCGATAAAAATGAAATTTGCTAAGCAAACGTTATGGCCGACTATAATTATGCAAGTACCATAGTCAGTTTAGTACATGCTTTTTAGTAGTAGCAACTCTGTAGAAAAAAAAAAAAAAAAACAGACCAAAACTGCACCTCTGTAAAAACTTTCCGATGTGAGTTTGGGATACATTCATTTGCTTACTTCGGGGAATGACGATGATAGATGAAATATAAGTTAGTAAATTTAATAATAAGCAATTATTTTCACACATTTCTGTGACTAAAGAATGAAAACTACACTCTACTATCACATTCACACTTTCTTCGGTGTTTCCTTCAGTAAACGCAGACGAAGACACTGTATTTATTTAGTGATTTAGTGGTTCTTCGTAAATTAGTTAAAGAAAATTGTACGTGATCTCTAGCTTCACCCGTACTTTGTAGTTTTCATAAGTGATCTCGAACGATGTCACTGCACACCTAATATTCAGTTTTTATTTTGTGGATCTTTGGTCCGAATCGAGTGCAAAACCATAATATTTCCGAACTTTAATTTCAAAAAGCAATTTATTAATTTCAAAAAATATTGTATATTGTAGGTTAAGCAATTATCCCGCGTAATGCATCCTAATATTATAGCCTTACTTGGAATTTCGGCAGATCAACAATCTAAGTATCTGATAATGGAGTATGCTGAAGGCGGTTCGCTTCATCAATTTTTACATGGCAAAGTGAAGCCTTACTATTCTAAGGCGCATGCTATGAGTTGGGCGCGTCAATGTGCAGAAGTAACTTTCAACTTAAAATACACATATTATTTTGACTATCACTGTTAGATCAATACTAATTCTTTTGAATTTTGCTTATCTATAGGGCGTTGCTTATTTACATGCTATGCAGCCAAAACCGCTAATACACCGTGATTTGAAACCCCTGAATCTATTGCTCACTAACAAAGGAAGACATTTGAAAATTTGCGATTTTGGCACAGTAGCCGATAAATCAACGTGGATGACTAATAACAAGGGCAGCGCCGCCTGGATGGCGCCAGAAGTGAGTCTAACAATTGATTTGCATGCAGTTGTAGTATTTTATTTTTGATTGCATTTACTTACGTTCTTGCTTAAGGTTTTTGAAGGTTCCAAATACACCGAAAAATGTGATGTATTCAGTTGGGCAATCGTGCTATGGGAAGTGCTATCGAGGCAGCAGCCGTTCAAAGATATCGACAACACATATTCTATTATGTGGAAAATTCATAAAGGTAAATTAGCGCAATATTAAAACAGAAAATAATATTAAATATAACTTACTTTATAGGAGTGCGGCCGCCATTAATCAAAGACTGCCCAGAAGAAATTAAGAATTTAATGACATCTTGTTGGGAAACTACACCTGACTTACGTCCAGCAATGCAACATGTTGTTCAAGTTATGAATGAACTTGCGCATTCATTTCCCGGTGACGGTGAACCATTAGAATATGAATTTGTTAATCAACAGGTGTGTGTACTTAAAATTACAATATAGTTTGTTTTCACCCCACTTTATCGTCAAACGCAATTATTTTTAGATAATTCTACCAGGCAGCGAGTCTACCGAAGCAATTGATAACTTTGAATCAAGTTTTAGTAATATTGCTTCCGGTAATAGCATTGCAGCAACACAAACTACACCGACAAATTCAACAACAGGAATGTCATCGACTGCTTCATCGTCTTCCACGCCAACAAATTCTGTTGAATCTTTGAAACCAAAAACAAATGTATCTATTTGGGGTGCTATACCCGAAGAATCAGAGGCTTCTACTGCTGCTAGTTCAGAGTCTGCAACTGGTAATCCGTTTGTTTCAACGCCATCCGCGGAGGCGGGTAGGCGTTACAATACCATACGCAATGGAATGACACAAATGGCGAGTGTGCCAATGGCACCGTTAACTTTGGATATTGACCCTGTGAGTTTATTTTTTTTTTAGCTGCAGAATATAGTAATGTAATGTAATGTATGTTTCGTGATTTTAGAATGCTTGGGAACTTGAAAATCCAAATGTGAACAGTTTTGGTGCATTTAATCCTTTTGGTAAGTTTTTTCCCTGCTAATTTTTTTTTTCATTAAAAAAAATAAATAAATAAATAAACAAAAATAGACAGCTTCTAAAATAATACGAACTTATGTCACCAAATGCATTTAATTTAATACACAAATACTTATAAAGGGTAGGTTCTTTTTTGTTTAGATTTCTATTATAATATATTTTCCGATTGAAGAGTCATATCAAAATACTGCATATACTAACTAAACACACATAAAACCATAAAATCGTTCTGAACACCAAAGTTCTATAAAAATTTGTCCTAAATATTTTACTTATGATTCGCACAAATACAAAATATCGAAACTAAAACTTAAATTTAATTTCAAAGCAAAAGAAATTCAAAAGTTTTTATGATTGTATAAAAAAATGCCTTACGCACAAAACACAAAATAAATAATGTTAATGCTTTTTTATTTTTAAAATATAAAAAATCTCTGTCAAGATTTTTTTTCTTTCTTCAAATGCTGATTCACTAACAAAGTCGTAGACAAGCTGGCAAACACATAATATATCACATGAAATTCTAACTAAACTTTTTTGGTTGAATTAAATTTGTCAAAACACAAGAAACGAAAATAATTTTAAAATAAAATTAATTTAATTGTTGTTAGCTGAATACTTTTACTATGAATAAACAACTATTGGTTTGATCATTGCAGAAATTTGATTTAATTTTCGTTTGTGATTTGAATCTGCTGTGAAAAGACATGCAGTCTCGCAAGAATAAACATTGTATTCGTAATTAACGACAGTCTTAATTTGAATTTCAAGTGACAATCGATGAGTAATATTGCATTGAGAGCGCGTTTGCTAGTGCGTAATTTGTATTGTAAAACATTGATAGAAAGTATGACTAATTGTAAATAGAATTATTGTATGCATATCATGTAATGAAATTGTTTCACAATGTTTGTTAATAGTTGCACATTTTAATTATTACATAATAGTTGAACAATTTCTCATTCTTTGGAAAGGTTTTTTAAATGTATTCCCATTCACTTAAACAATCTACGAAATGCTTTTGAAAAACATGTTTTAGTTGAGTCGTTCAATCCGAATTCTTTCAGTTTTGGAAAATTTGTAATATTTAGTTTCTTATTTACTAAGCGCGATAAAGCAAATAATTCCTCTCGGATAAATCGTAAAACGGACGTAGAAACTTAGTAGTGAAATATACACTTACCATTATCTTCCATAACAGACTCCTACCCATTTTTGTCAAGTGCTTATTTGAGTCGCAATATACCAATTATAATATCCCAATTTAAAATTTCTTCAATTTCTGATAAAGAAACCATTTTTCCACAAGTGCCACGTTCACGACAATATCGGTTCCATAAAATATCAATAATTTTTTAACCAATAGAGTTGACGAGATCAGCTATGCAAAGAACAAGAAAGCTACGTTTTTAGATTTTAATGTAATTTTTTTATGACTCTATAAACATTTCTTTAAATAAATTTTGTCTTTTTCCTGTTTTAAGCTCAGAAGTCTCGAATAATTTTTGTTTATATTATGTTATTCTTAAAAACCAAACCACAACTACGCAATTTCGAAACCTAACCGACATGACCTTAAACGCTATTAAATACTTTGTTCAATAAACCTATTCAATTTTCAAAAGCGTAATAATTTGACTCATTGCACACTTCGCTGAATTATAACTAATATGAGTACAATAGAAATACATTAAGTCAAACCAAATTAAAGTGAAAATTCAAATAAAATACATCACTTTTCCATTATGGAGCAGCACGAGTACGAATTCCAAATATGTTACGCACTCATCATTAGCTTTGATGACAGTCATTCCAGTTGCACTATCTTCGGAAATAATTGTTAATTGAAAGCGCAACTCAAAATATTTTGTAATAATTTAATTTAATATTAAATCTCACTGAGACCAGCAACAACAATGCCACCCACTGTAATTAATTCAATTTTAATTTTGTAATAATTGATGCGTTCAACGGCGCTGTTGGATCCGGTCATGAATCAATGCCAAATTAAGTGTTCAACAGTGGTCGTAGCACTAAAATGCAACAGCGCCACTGGCTTTATCGCAAAAGTCTACCTAATTATGATGACTCGCAGTCATTGAAATTCAATTTTAAAAATTTCGCAAAAAAGAATTTTAAATAGAATATTACAAAATTTGTAGCTAATAAATTATTTTTTAAGTATTTCAAATATTGCATTAATTGCAAAATTTACTGTACTTATGATGTTTGGTGGCGGGTGAAATTTTATTACTCATGTCGCATGGCCTCGATTTGCAGCAACAGCCACAGCATTTAATAAAATTCTCAAATGCTTCGTTTTTGCCTTCGATCGTTGAATCACTGCATCAATTTAATAGCAAATGAATAGCTGCTGTTAGCCGGCTGAAATAAAATTCACCACACTCACTCGAATATTAACATTGTAACCATTTGGTTCAGAATTGTGAATTGACAGCTACAATTTTTTATTTGCTGCTGCTGCTCATCTCATTTAAATCATTATCATTTCTGTAATTTTTGTTATTTTTCTAATTTTTCTTAATTTTATTTGTTACCTCTTTACACTTTGAAATCTGTTTTCCAACCGCATGACTGTTGTTGATGTTGCTCGCTTAAAGTGTTTGCAACTTTTGCTTCAATGCAGCATTTTTTGTCACTCAGTTTGTTGCGAGTGTTGCGCGCGTTAATATTATTAATTGTGTTATGATATTTATTTATCATCTGCACATTTACATACGCTGCCATCAGTTCTACCTTCTGTTGGTTGCAAGCGTTCTAAGGTGTTGACACCAGCGCTGCATAAATAATTTGTAATTAATGCGCCAGTGTATTTATCGTCGGTCGTTTGTCGTACTTGCGTTTTCGTGTGCTTCTAATTAACTGTATATATCAAAACAAAACTTTTTTTTAATTCAAAAAAATGTCGCGCTCTTCATAATGTATTCTGACTGGAACACCTATTCAAATAACTTTTCCCAAAAAGTTGAATTAATGGGTAATTTAAAGGTGTAATTCTTTTAGTTTTAGTGTTTAATTAGATCATAGTAATTGTCTTCCTGTTCTTTTGATGTTTAACACATAAATAAACAATAAAAATATCAAAACTTTAGAGTCTTTTCTGTGATGCACAAGCTTTATAAGTCTTTTAGCCATCAAGGCTTTATTTCCTTCTTCAGGAGCTATTGAATTTTACAACTAGTAATTTGAATTACGTTTTTAAGATTGTTTAGATTCGTAGAACATTAGCAAATATTTTACTCTAAAAATGTTTATAAGTTGTTATTTTTCTTATCTTGTCGATTAAAATCATTTTTTTAAATCATTATCCTCAGCTTTAAGTTGACGTGTAAGCGAAATAACCTAAAAAATTTTTGAATTCTTGAAAAAATTTTATAAATTTTTTTTGTGCAATTTTTATTGTCTTGTAAATAAATTATATATGCTCTTACTGATTTAAAGTCGCTAAAGAATATGTTACCCAAACTTAAACGTTTACTTTTAATTTGAAGATTTATTACGTGGTACAATTATCAAGTCGACTGTCTTGTCAAACTCAAATTAAATGTAACCGTGAAAGTGATTCCATCATTGTCAAGAATACAAAAGAAGCTGATTTTGGTAGGTTCGTTTAGAATTGCTGCTATCATAATAATTGTACCACAGCTCAAAACTCATCACTTCGATTTTGATTTCGTTTTATTAATTTAAAGGAAAACAAGAGCAAGTAATTAAAAAACTTAAACTTAATTTCGCAGTCATTGCACTGTCCGACTTCCGTTTATGGAAATCACAATTTGCGCCGCTGAAACATTTTGCGTGAGGAACATTAAAAGAAACACCAAAATGGAATGACGTCGAAGCGATCATGGGCAAGTTGAGCGAATACAATTTGTACAATGTTATGTTACTGTACGATCGACAAAATCAAGCAGTGGATGGATGGCTCTTTAGCTCTATTTAACCATCTCCATTTTAAAAGCTTGCGGCTGTCGTCATGCAAACATGTTAAATAGGGGTTGATTCTGCACTTAAAAGGATAATATGAACCTATTAAAATATACACATGTACGCCTCATGTATCAGAAAATTGATTCTCCAAGTATTCAGATTCAGCAGTTCAAATCATTTTATTGATCGTTGAAATTATTATTCAATTTATTTTTTGGTTTTGCCATGGAATTGTCGATTTAATAACTGTGATTTCAATTGAAGTACCACATTCGTTTTCCCAAATTTTCATAAATGAAACGAATGCTTACCCATTTGAAGCACGTCGTGCACACCCAATTACACAAGCCGTCTGTGTAGACATTTTTTCCTAGAGTTGTGATATTTCCTTTTTTTATGATACGAGTAAATATGCTTGAAGAAACGTAATATTACAGATCAACGTATGAACTTTTTTTTGCTTGTAACAACATTGATCTATGCCTGCTCATACCAATTTTTTAACGATGAATTCGAATCTTACCTTAGTATTAATTCTTCCTGAGGAAGTATCATCAATTGAAATGATTAGCTCGACCCATCGTTCATGAAGTCGTCATTTGCCAAAATGTATAAATTCGATTAATTTAGCTTACCAGTAAGAATTTTTTTATAGTATCTTACGCCTGTATATTTCTTATATTTTTACACAAATTTAATTTATGAGCTTAAGGCTTAAGTTATAAAAATCATGTGGCATTAAATTAAAAAACAATTATTAATTTTAACTTCCACGGAAACGCATACTGCATGCTATTAAAATTATATGTCGGCCAATTTATATTTTTTTACACAAAACTAATCCTTGAACGGAAAAGCTGTCGAAATATTTTTAATCTTTTGAAAAACAAAATGAAATCTCAAATAAATAAAACAAGCGAAAACAATTTTTAAAAATTAACAGCAACAGTAACAACAAAAAGAGCAACAACAACAAAAAGCCACAACATAAAAAATGTTTTAAACAAAAATCTTGAATAAACACAATTTCGGCATTAGGATTTGCTGGCAAGAACATTGAAAATTGTATAAAGATGAACGCAGTTGAGTGTGTGGTGGGTAAAACGGGGATCAGTTTTTCATTTCTTGCTATTGATGATGATGATGACTCATGGCTATTGAAGAACATTTAAAAAATATTTCAGCTACGACATGCTGACGACTATAGTGGTGATGTTGTTGATCGCACAGATAACTCATAGTTATGCGTACGCAAGGATTTTTGTATTTTTTCCTCTATTTATCTTAAAAATATTTGATTAAGCATAAAACAATTTGCTTACGCATACTTATTGACCTAAAAATATGCACACATACATATAGCTAGTAGAGGGATTAAGCTTTTTTTATAGAAAAAATTATTGTTAGTTTCCATAATGAGGGAATTATTGCTACAACTACTACTCATATGCTAAAACTCCATTAGGAGCCTAGTTCCGCAGCAAAATGGTTTTATGACTATTTCGATACCTTACTCGTGGTATTATGCTCTCCCAATCCGTTCCGATTTTTGACATATCAGTTTCTACCATTTGTTGCCACGCAGTTCTGGCTCTTTCTCTGCATCTGTCACTCTGTCTGCTACTTCTCCTGGGAGCAAAAGTTACTAAAATTGTTGAATATTATATGATATTTAAACAAAGTTCATAAAACACAAGTAAACCATTTTTAATGAGATCCCCATGCTAGTTCATACAAATTTTTCGTCATTCATAAATGTTTTTATAGCTCCAAAGCTATTGAGATTTTTGAATGCTTCAATAATACTTACTCGTTAAATTATGTATTAATTATAAGTACAAGGTTTTCCAACATAGTTTTTCGATGGCTATAGCTTCAATGTAAAACTTTAAAAATTAAGGAATCACAGCGAAAGTAAACTTCTAAGTAAAGTAAACTTTTTTAACGTTATCCATATTTTTCGAATATTTCAACCTTATTCAACTTTTTTCGAGTTTTTCAAACTCTTTCAACATTGTTCAACCTCTTTCAACTTTTTTCAACGATTTCCATATTTTTTCGAATTTTTCAACTTTTTTCGAGTTATTCAAACTCTTTCAACTTTTTCAACATTTTTCTCCCTCGTTCAACATTTTTTGAGATTTTCAACTATTTTCGAGGTTTTCAAACTCTTTAAAATATTTTTAACATTTTCCATGTTTTTTTTTTTTTTGACTTTTCAACTTCTTAGCTTAACACTGCTCATATATTATCAACTTTAACATCCTTCTTCACCTGGTTCAACCTCTTTCAACTGCTTTCAACATTCTCCATATTTTTTTGACTTTTCAACTTCATCAACCATCACCTTCATCCTGTTGGAAGATTTCAACCTCTTTCAAGTTTTTTCCGACTTTTTTAACCTCATTCAATTTATTTCGAGATTTTCAACTTTTTTTCAAGTTTTTCAACCTCTTTAAATTTTATACTTTTCAACCTCATTCAACATTTTTCAATCTCTTTCAAATTTTTATAACATTTTCTATTTTTTTTCCAAATTTCCAACCATATTCACTTTTTTCGCGTTATTGAAACTTTATCAACTTTTTCAAAATTTTTCAACCTCTTTCAACTTTTTTCAACAAGTTCCATATTTTTTGAGCTTTTTCAACCTCGTTCAACTTTTTTCGGCTGTTCAACCTCATTCAACTTTTTTCGAGCTTTCAATTTCTTTCAACTCTTTCAACACTTTCATATTAATATATGTTAATCGAGTTAATCAACCTTTTTCACCTGCTTCTACCTCCCTCAACGTTTTTCAACATTTTCCATATGGGGTAAAACACGCGAAAACGCCCACGAAAAAATTTTTTGGCTCCGATTTGGCTGAAATTTGGCATTATTGTAATAACGATGTCCAGCAATAGAACTGCGTTCAGGAATTTGCTCTAGTATTATTTGTTGTTGAGATACGCGGGTATGAAATTCACGATTTTTGTACTTTTTCAGAATAATTGTTTTTTTCGAAAATTCATAGCTTACAGCAAACTCTATCAATTAATAATTGGTGTACCTACGAATTTAGGTTTTTACTTGTACTTTTCGAAAAAAAATACTGTTTCTGAAAAAAAAAAATTTTTCGCAAAAATTTTGCGAATTTAAATTACTTTGAATTTTTTTTTATAAAAACCATTTTTTTTTATTTTTTTTTTTTATTTTTAAAGAAAAACTTTGATTTATTCTGCGCTTAATGCCATAAAATTTTTTATGGGGAAAAAATTATTTATATTTTTTTTTTTAATTTAAAAAAAAAATTAAAGAGCCAAAATGTTGAAAATTGAAATGAATTTTTGAATTTTTTTTGAAAAATGCATTTCTGAATATTTTTTTGTTTTTACAGTTTTAGGTTTTTACTTGTACTTTTCGAAAAAAAATACTGTTTTTGAAAAAAAAAAAATTTTCTCAAAAATTTTGCGAATTGAAAAATATTTTTGCATTTTTTTTAAAAAACCCATATATAAAAAATGCGTATCTCAACAACAAATAATACTAAGGCAAATTCCTGAACGCAGTTCTATTGCTGGACATCGATATTACAATAATGCCAAATTTTAGCCAAATCGGACCAAAAAATTTTTTCGCTGGCGTTTTCGCGTGTTTTACTCCATATATGTACTCGTATAATCAACTTCTTTAAATTTTTTTTTAACTTGTTTTCGGCTTTTCAACCATATTCAATGTTTTTTAAATATTTCCGACTTCTCATTCAATTTTTTCGACTTTTTCAACCTGAAAACGAAAAACCGAACTTTGGTCGGTCTCCTGGTACTTACATTGAACGCACGTAATTTCGTAAATAGTTATTTTTATTTTGAGCACTTTTGAGACGTATAAAAAATCTGATATTTGTAGCTATAAAATGAGTTCCGAATGCACTCGCATCATATGTTTTTGAGTAAAAAAAAATAAAAACGTTAAGTGCTCGATGACAAGCAATAGTGTTCTGAAATAAACAACTTTATATAGTTATTTTTTCTTAAAAAGCAAAGCTCGAAAAAATTTGTGAAATAATGGACACCCTGACGTGCTTGTATTACTCCCATATGTTTTCCTTAATGGATGTCTTAAATTAAACTTGTTTGATTATACCGAAAGCATACAATTTATTTTTTAAACATTTGCTGAATAACTAACAATTTTTCTTAATTTTTTATAATTTTCGAATGGCATAAGCCAAAAGTTGATTTGATCTGATTGTTATTTAGATGTTAATGCCAAATTGTCAAAATTTCTTCTTGTACCTACTACCTACATGATGATTTTTATCACAAGAATCTTAATTGTATTCGTTGTATGCACAGCTGTAGAACACATTTGATACTCACAAATTATTAAGATATTTACGGGTACTAACTTGTGCTACCATCAAACATTTTGCTTGCAGAGATTCTAAATATTTATGCACTCACATGATAGAAAGCAAAATTTTGTCCACCTGTTATTGACGTCTTCATCTGGCATTTTTCGTGCTGCCTCAACAGCATGTACTTCATCATTTTAGAGGTTTTTCTATTTAATTTAATGCTGACCTAATTTTGAGTGTCGCTTTTCTCTCTTGGGGGAAATTATTTATCACATGATGATATATATTGTTGTTTTATTAAAGAATTGCTTTTCTACTATATTTATTTTAAATAAAAATAACAACAAAAAATTTGTTCAATACCAGAAACCAAGCAAAGTGCTGAATTTTTAGACAATCTCATTTAAAACAAGCAAACAACCTTTTTTTCCTATGCCACCACTGTCCTTTGATAATATTCAAAACTATCACAAAATTTATGCTATATATCTTTTGATAAACAAATACAAAATTTATTATTAAAACAAAAAAATTTAATTAGTATATGTCCTCCCCCATTTTTAAGCGGCTAATAGGGTGCTACATGCAATAGAAAACAACAACAGCAATACAAACACGTGTCAAATTTTTATTACTTTTTGTCATTTGTTAAACAAACAAAATATTTTATGTTTCATGATGATTTAACTTTTTTTTTATTTAACGATCAGCTTTATTCGAAAAAAAAATATAATTTATGTTTCCCCAAGGATTGTAATTCAATTCTGAAAGAAGAAAATCTTATGAATTTTATTTAAAGCAAATTAATATTTTATTTTTAATGATATTAAAATTAAAAAAAAAATAATACATTTGATATTATTTGCATTAATTTTGTGTGAGCGTACTAATTTTACTAGAAGAATATATAAAACATTTTATTTAAAAAATTAAATCAAATAACGAATTGCTTGTGTGAAATGAAATAAAGCAACGCACAAAATATTTTAGCAAAAATTATTTACTTTTTGCAATGCAAAAACTCACAACATCCGACGCGTTAAACCACCAAGAGATTTGTGTACAGAAGATCGGCATTTATGGCAAAATCACATTGGAACGATTTATCAATTGCTACCAACATTCGAGCTATAAGCACAAAATATTTATATTGATCAATTCAGAAGTATGAAACCGGCAAAAACATTAAAATACATTTTTTTAGGAAAATGGCAAAAATGCTTTCAAAACTTCAATATAACTATTTAATAACTTTTTATATGAGAGAGCTGGAAGAAATTTCATAATAAAAAAACCAGATCAATATAAAAAATTCTTCGAGCAAATTTTCTTGCCTACAAAATGAGTCATCTTCGATACAAAATGAAAACCTACAGACGAACATTATGTTCTTATAAACACACACACATTTTTTGCAACCATTAAATCGCATAGTTGAATTTCTTTTTGAGGCAATTTTTTTATTTTTGTTTTTTTTTTTTTTTTTTTTAATTTTTTTTGAAAGACAATTTAAAAATTTCTCAAGCATTTCGTTTGAAAATTAAAATTAAAATTAAATTAAATTTTGGTAGTATTTTATCTGATTGTTTTATATTTTGAAACGTGACTTGGATTTTTCGTATGTAATATACTATACATAGATTTCTGTACACATTTCTCTAATATATATGTATGTATATAAAAGTATTAGGTTAAATTTTAAATTGTCTGCAAACATCAGCTAATTGCAATTTAGATTGAATAAAGATAAATAAAATTAATTTTATAAAACTTTCTCAATTAGCTTTATACGAAAGGTAACTGCCTTGCGACGTATTTCACTCAAGGGGTTTCTATATATCTATTTGGAATTAATTTTTCAAAAAATTAATTCCAATTATTTCAAACTTTTGTAAAATATTGTTTTCATACATCTTTCATAAATTGGTTTTAAATTTTCTATACAGATAACTATTTACAGTGTGGCCCATAATAACTGTCACTAAATTTCACTGTTCCGAAAAAAATTGAAAACCTGATTTTTTTTTATAATCTAAGGATGCATTGATTTTCACAATTTAATTGTACACAATGAAATTACACGGCAAAAAAAAATATTCTTTATATCAAACTCAGAAACGCCATGGAAGGTAAACGTGACTTAGTTATACATTTTTTTAAAAAAAAATTACAGAAATTGTGACATCATAAAAACACTAAAACCACTCGGAATTGCAGAAAAGTTCATACGTAAGACAATTAAACGATATAAGGATACGGGAGGCTCGAAGATTAAAAAAAAGTTGAACGCAGTCGGACTGTGGGAACAAATGACGTCATAAAACAAGTGAGAGGACGATATCCTGCTCAATCAGCCTCTTCTGTGGAAAAGGATATGAAAATATAAAAAACTTCGAAGCAGCTTCTTATCAGGAATGATCTACGACTCAAGGCCTATAAAAGCTAACGCTTTCATGGGCTAACAAATAAGCAAAAGCAATTACCTGTTACAAAAAGTAAGGATCTACTTGACTGGCACGGTGGAGATGAAATAATTTTTTCGGATTAAAAACTGTTCTTCCTGCAAGACAGCCACAACCAACAGAGTAACCGTTTGTACGCAAGAAGTTTTGCGAATGCTCCAAAAATGAATTGACTGCTGAGCGATATCAAAACGTGACCAAAATCAAGGTGTAGGGAGCAGTACCTCATATAGGAAAAGGGCCGATAAATTCGAATGATTTCATCTCTGCGGAAGATTGCCCAGCATCATCACCGGATCTCAAGACATTGGATTTTTGAGTATGAGGCCATATGCTAGGTAAAGTAAGGTCAACAAAAGGCTTAACAATTGATGGGTTCAAGCAGCGTTTGACAAGGATTTGGGACGAAATGGTGCGTGCCGCCTGTGAATCCTTTATCAAACGTTTACGTCTTGTAAGCAAAGAAAAGGGTGATAGTTGCGAACTTCATCATTAATTTAATAAATTTTGGATTGTTATTAAGCGTTTGTGATAAAATAAATAAAAAAAAAAATTTTAGACGAATTTGATTTTTATAACACTTTGCTTTAGTGACAGTTATTATGAGCCACACTGTACATAACGATTCCGAGTCGGGACTTATGATAAAATTGACACTCATCTTCTTATTAGGAAACTTTGTGCAAGTAACAAAGAGGTTACCAGGCTACTGTAGTGCTTTTCAGGCAGATGTAATAGCTATAGAAGAAATAGCATTCTGGCTGAGGATAAATGTCGTATCCAAAAAGGATATAAACATTTATTCAGATAGTCAGGTGGCTATCAAAATCGTAGCATCAGTCTTCCTAAACTCATTAGTGCCCCAACAATGCCGCTCGACTCTGAGATGGCTCAGAATTTTAACATTCAGCTCATCTGCGTGCCTTGACATAGGAACATTGATGGCAATTGCAAAGCAGATGAACTTGCTGGGCAGGGAACTACTTCACAAATTCGTCAGGACAAGGAAAATGTTGGCATGCCACTTGCTACCTGCAAGTTACTGCTTAAAGAAAACATGATAAAAAATGCTAACAAAAGATGCGTCAATGGTTGGTTCAATGTAAGGATATACTTAGTACCCTGTGGTATTACAATGGACCAACATTTGGTCTTAGTGAGTTAGTTCGCAACTGACTGCCACTCCTACCTAACCTAACCTAACGTATAAACGAAAAGTACGCAAAATGCAATAAATTGGAGTAGCACCTGCTTTCTTCAAAACAACTTATTGAAATTCAAAGTAAAAACGTAGACAAAAATATAAAAATTGAAATGAGAATAGCTACTAAGATATAGATAGAGCCCAATAAAAAACTTCCTTTTAAAATAAATGTTCATCCGAAAAAATTTTATATGTTAATATTGTGTTCCATTTCTTACCATCTTGCTTTTAATATACATATACACATATACGTATCGCACACATTTCGCTAAAGAGGCACAACTCAAAATTTTGGAATTTTCAGAAAACGCAAAAAACTGTTTCGAGCTTGGTAACTATTTTTCATAAATAAAGTGTGGATTGTTTGGATGAATGTACTAACAGAATATGGTTGGAAACCACGTCGCGATCACAACAGCTTGAACTCTCCGACACTAAAATAGGACACTTTTGCATATTGCAGCCTAATTTCCATTGCAACATGAAGAGAGACATAACAGTTTTTTGACATCAAAGTACTGCAAAAAATGAACCAATATTTTTTGTGCTGATAGATATGTGCATGATGAACAGTTTTAACAAGTAAACTCGAAAATGACAAATTTTGAGTTGTGCCTCTTTAGCTAAATGTGTGCGATATGTGCACATATATCAAAGCATAAATAGACAGCACCCTAAAATAACGCAGCAATTAAAACATCAGCTAAAACTGATTGATGCCTGATGATATTGGTTCAATGCCCAATAATTAACATTTAGACAAACAAGATACAATAATTTTATGACAGGTTCATCGAAAAAAAAAAAATAAACATTTTATTAGAAGCTTTACAACCATCAGTAAAGTTTTTTAAAAAAAAACGGAATATTTTAAATATTAACATTTTGTGAATTTCGAGCTAAATTTTGTATTTGATTGACACACAGTAATATAAAGCGAAAAAAACAAATTCTGTTAAATTTCGAACACAAACATGAATAGCTTGACAAAGTAACAAAAAGGCAAAAGAAATCTATAAATGAATTAACAAGATTTACGAGAATGTGAAAATGAACAACACAAGAAAAAAACGCTGATGAAATAAAAGCATATGAATCGGTGCAAGCAAAAGGAACCAAATACTAAGAAAAGTGTTCCGTATAGTTCCTAACATGCTTGAGTGATTTATTAAAATTAGGTGACATCTAAAGGTGGTGAAACAGTATTTTACTTACTGACTCAACTGATATTTTCAAACGTGTATCTTTCAGATACGTTTTAAATCATCGCGCTCAGTCACAATATTTTGATGTGTGGTTTTGCGCGAATTCGTTTGATAATAGCATTCTAATATTTATTGCAATCATTATAATAATTTTCAACATTTTCACACGGCGCGAGTTAGTTTTTCACTAGAAATGACAAATATTTTTAGCACAAATTATCAAAAACAATTATTTAATTATGCTAATTTTGTTAAAATTAAATTTTAGATTTTCATTCGGTACGACTTTCATTTGATATTTTCACACAGATTTCCTCCGTCACTGGCAGATTCTACTACTTCGTTAAATGAACTATTACTGCCGACATTGGGCTTGCTTTGGTGGAATCTAAATTCTGTGAGATTACGACATGATTAAAAATCTGGCGTTGAAAATTGTTACAAGTTGTGCATATAGCGTGAACCAAAAATCGCAGATCTAAAAATTTTACTGAATGTCTTTCTTGTAGCTCTGTAGCTCCCACAGTCAACTATTTTTATCTATATAGGTCTTATTTTCTCAAGTTCTGAAGCTTTATCTTTAAAACGGCATTTAAATTATTAACTAATCACTATTTTTACAAAAATTATATATACACTCAAACTTGTCAATTAGAGACACCGCAGATAAGAGAATCCTGCCAATAATAGAAAAATAAAGAAATTGATTGAACCGTAATTTGAACTATCATAAGAATTATCCTGCCAATAAGAGAACGTAAGGGAACCTTCCAATAAGAAAATGAGATGAGTCTCGTTCGAAATTTTATCCAAGCGAAAAACGTCGAAACGTCTCTTTTTGTTGATGCTCATTATTTTTTACTAAAGAAAAAACTGTCGACGATCATTGCTGGCTATGATGAAAAAGACATTGCGAATTGCGACGAAACTGCAGTTCCAAAAAAATCGATGGTGTTCAAAGGAGAAAAATGTTCGGGCGCTAAAATGTCGAAAGAAACATTACGTATCATGTTATGTGCGCTTGCAAATGGGACATTCGAGAAGCCACTTGTCATCGGTAACATGTACATAAAAGCCTCGTTGTTTTAAGAACATCGATACAAACTTGATGCCAGTTCGTTGGTTTTGGAATAAAACTGATTGGATGACTTCTGTCATTATAAATACTCTACTTTTCATGGACAATTAATGGATTTGTCGAACATAATCAATGTTTCTTTCCCGCGGAATTCCTCCAGTGTGTTACAGCACAAGATTTTAAATCTTGACTTTCACTTCGAGAGAAAACTTGCGAATAGTAGAGACAAAAAGTTTCCAGACGTAGTCTCCTATCGACAAGTTAGAGTGTATATAAAAAATAACTTCCCATGTAATTTATTTGGACGATGAATAACTTTGCTTGCTGTGGGAAATAATTAAATGTCACTCATACGCGACGTAACACAAAATTACATTAATAATATTTGAAATAATTTTTAAAGGTTCATAACTTTCGTAAAAAATATGAATAATTGTAAAACAAGGTGTGGTTTGAAATATAAAAGCTTATAATTTTAATTGAAAAAAGAGTAAAGCCACACAAAAAATTGGAAAAATTAAGGTTTCTAATTTTTGGTTCAATATTATTTTTGATCGCATTATAATCTCACAAAAATAAAGCTTAAATCAAACTTAATTTTTTTCTTAGATTGTCCTTTTGAGCCGCTATATTAGGATTATCATTCCAATCTTTTGTAATAAGCTCAAGCATAGAGCCTTAATAAAAGCCTTATTGCAATATTTATAGTGGCTCCTATCTTATGGCCGAAATAAGAGTCAATTTCTACAGAATGATCCTTATAGTGACTATAGTGACCAGCCCTGCTTCGAGACTTAATACCTGCAAAAACAAGCTATGTAGATTTTTACGTTTCTATGATGTTCAAACATCTTTTTGATAAAATATTTTTTTTTTTTATATTCGCTACGCTCAACCCACTGTGCGAATTCAAGCGTTTTTCTTTCTTTTGTTTTATTGGCCCTAATTTTTTGTTGATTTTTATTTTCATCCTGCTGCTCTCTATTTTGAGAATACCATAATAAACAGATGTGAGCATTTAGGAAATCGTTTTTAGCAAATTAATTGCTCCACTGTGTCGTTCGTCGTATTGCCGTCGCCGTCGCCGTTGCCATTGCCGTCATTGTGGAGGTTAGAGATTTGAACTTTTGCTCTATTTGTTGTTGTTTAGATTCAAACACAAAAAATGACTCATTCAAGAGATATTTTTATTCAAAATTTTATGAAATACAAAAAAATCATTTAATAGGAACAGACAGCACTAAATTGCAGCACTGGCAGTCGTAATGAGAGCAACAATAAAATAAAATTGTTGCTGATGCGCGACAATTTGTTTAAATGTTTATCAAAAATTAAAAAAAAAAATTCAACCAATTTATTTGGCAGCGATAGAAGTAAAATAAAATCAATATGGAAAAAAACCACGGATTTAATTAAAATTGATTTATCTGTGTGCTAACGAATTTTTAAATCAAACTTTTTTTGTAATTTTTTATCTGCGACTTTTTTCTTGGGATACCCCATTGTTGATGCAAATTTAAGACCATTCATCTGTTGCAAGTTTCATAAGTTTTTAGATTCTAAAAATCTAATAAGTTTCAAAATTGTTCCCTAACTTTATTTATTTAAAAATTAATGATAGGAAAATTAAGAATAACCCAACAGTTTTTATTGTTGTGACGCTCAACTTGAAAGTGCTTCGCTTGAGTAGTAATTTTGCTTATTAATACTATTTTTTTTTTTTTTCACTGCAGAATGCTTAAGTGAGCCGTGGCTTAAGATTTCATGTGTGCTTCGAAAAGAAAACAAAAAATGGAACATAAAATTTTTTCCTGGAAATTATAGTTTAGAGTTGGGGCATCTTTTTTTTTTCTTATTTTTTCATAGAATTTTTATTGCTCAGTTATTTTGCAGCACTTTTTTATAGAAAAATATTGCCCAAAAATGTGTAATACGTCAATAAAAAATTTCTAAGAATGCAAAAGTTCCCAGTTTTCCATGAAACAAATTTTAAAATAAAAAATGTTCACCAAAAGCTTAAAATTAAAGAAAAATTTTGATTAAAAACATTAACGAAAATTCACTTTAAATTGGTATGTGTCAGATATTTGGAAAACATTTCTACTGATTGATTTTGCTGTATCTCGGAAATAACTACTTTCTGTAGCCAATATTCATATATTTTCCGACTCTTGATAGCTTCATCTAAAACATTTATCAAGGTCATCAAATTCATCAAAATATTTCTTTCATGTTGAGATTTTAAAAAATTTCAGCTTTCAGCATATTTTTTTTCTAACAAAATACTGCAAATCAACTGCTTGAAATCGATAATTTTTGATTTAAAGACAGCTAGTAATAAATTGTCCTTAATTATGCAAAATAAGTTTAGGATGCGCTAGCTTATTTTCTTATTTTTTTTAAGTCGTTTTAACTAAGTTTGCTTATATTTTTTATCTTAAAAAATAAAAATGTTGGTCACTTTATTTCAATCACGGTCAAGAATAAACATCTATGAAATTAAAAAAGATCGATTAACACATCCCTGAATTTTTGCAATTATGTATGGAAAGAACGATTTATTTTTTGCTTAGACTTGTACTTTGATTTTAAGGCAACTTTTGCTAGAGAAAATATTTTTCGGCAATTTTTACTTCGATTTTCGAACCATTTCCACTTTTAATGTCGACGTGAAAAAACATTTATTCCCGAATTCAAGACTTCATTTAAACCCAATCACTATATTTTGCACTATCTATTCTAAAATTTTTTTGATGAAATCGCCTACACCCATAAATTTAATTTTCACAGAATGTTTTTCTCTGCCCACTGTATAGTAGTCAAAAAAAACAAAACAAAGAAAAAACAGTTACCGATCCCATTTATTTATTTTTTCTCAAAACAATTTGATGATGCTGATGTTGATGAAAATCCCCCAAAAAAACTAACGCGCTCAATTCGTCGCTCAACAATTCAGGAGGATACAATACTCATGTTCATATAAACTTTTGAGTATCTTGCACTGCTGTTTATCCACAGCGAGTATTTCATTTTAGTCTACGTTCGAGCGCTGTCGTGTTATAATGTTAAGAACGTTCTGTAATACTTGCAAAATGAGCACACACAACGATCTTTGAGATACACGTACTTTTCTTCAAATGCAACAGCATATTGTCCGAGATTTATTCGTTGTACCGAAATAAAATAAATCGTTTTGAACATATAAAAAAAAAAATATTAAAATTTAATAACTTTAAATAATGTGAAAGCTTTTGGTATTACTACAACTTTGTAGTAAATTACAACCAAATTTTATTAGTGCATTTTAAAAAAAAATCGAGCACGTCTTTACATAATTTGTGAAAAAAAAACATATAAACTAAAATCCAAATAAAAAAATTAAACTTAATAACTGGTTAGTTGAATGCTTAAAAAAAATAAGAATTGAAATCTCGTCAGTTGAAAATATTGCACGAATATAAAAAATTAGGTTTATTTTGCCTTTAACTTTATGCTTTGATCAGCAGAGGTCGAACGAAAAGATTGACCCTTTGAAAAACTCCATGAGATAAAAAATAAATTATATGACCTGCTTGTTGTTTGTTTTTTGTATGGTGTCTGTCCACGATATTTTATGATGTTTTGAGAATTTCTCAGTGATTGAGACAGACATATTTCTTGTCGACTAAGTAAATCACCTGATTTTGAACATACTTGAAAATGGTTAAACCTTACATTCATTCATCAAAAAACTATTCTATCTAATACATTACGGAATAATTGTATTGACAACCGAAAATTATATATTTTGAATATGAGACATTTAGAGTTACTCAAAATGCAAAGTGAAAATATATCAATATATAATATATGTCAATAATATGTTGTGAAAAAACAGTTTCCTCATATTTTACCATTAAAAAATATGAACACTAAAAAGTACGGAAAACAAAGTCTAAAGTCATTTTTCAAGTTCAAGAAGTTCAAATAATTTACATATAGTATATCGCTTCTACTGACAAGAAAAAGTAGTAATAATAAATTGGAAAAAACTGCATATGAGTTATATAGTGAGACTTCAAAAGAAAGGAAACAGATTTACTTTAGCTCACATTCGCCACATCTTTTAGGTTTAGGTTTAGTGTCTCTCGGATCTGTTTTCGAATGATATAAGTTGGAAACTCCCGCATTGATATACAAAAAAGCTAAGAACAAATGTTACTTTTATTTATTTAAAGGGAATAAATTGAACTTTCTTAATATGTTAATAAAATTATAAGTCAATATCGAATTTTTTTGGAAAAAAAAATCTGTCAAAATTTCAGAAAAATCGCAATATCTCGATAGCTATGAGTTAGATTTCAAAAAAATTTATGCACTGATATTGTAGCTTATTAATTATCTTTCATAAGACAAACATACTTCAATACAGGCGTTCCCGACTTATAGCGATTTTTTGAAAATAAAATGGGTACCCGGTCAAACACAGGAGGGTTAAAAGAATAAAATAGTTGAAAATAAAAGATAAGATCGCTTTTCCCAAAAAATAGTAAATAGCATAAAAGTTATTAAGCTATTAATGCATTATTAGTGTGGTTATCACGGTTAAAATTTCTTAAATTTCAGAGCTGCTTCTTTCTTCGAGAAATCGTAATTTCAGTTTTCCATGACCGTAATATATGTATACAAGGTAGTCCGGATACGATTTGCCATCTAAAAAAATTGAATTCCCTGATTCATTATGAGTCAAAAATTGTGTAGGAGAGAAGGGTCTATCTTGAAGACCTCGTAAGTTGCCGGATGTTTAACAAACTTCCTTAAGAGTAGTATTTACTAGCAAAGATTGTCTCATAACTTTCTAAGCAATAGAACTAAGTATAGCAATAAATTGATTGAATTGTATTAGGACACTTACTCACAAAACAAGTTTTGTGCAAAAAAAAAAAGAGTGAAAAAAGAAAATGTATTTGTTATTTTGTCAACGATTTTCTCAACTTCATCATCAGACTCGAAACAGACTTGAACTAGATAGCCACATATTCGATTTGAAATATTTTTTTATGAATATTTTTTTTTAAATAAATGCAATTAAAAAACAACTTCAATTTTCTAGTTGCAAGATCTTCATTTCTTATTCTGATGAAAAAAGAATAAAATGCAAAGCTAACAGTGATAAACAAAAAGTGTATAAAAATAAATAAATTCATCATGTGTGATGCAACAACTTTAATTTCATCAAAACAAACCGATCTGCACAGCTGTTGGATTATATACAGTACGCTACTTGATTTTATTAACAACCGTCTGGTAACTTTCAGAAGCTCCTTGCAGAGGCCATACATTTACAAGACTTTGCAATCTCAAAAATTTGTTCCATGAAAACATGAACATTTGAAATTGCAAAGTCTCGTTAACTTAATGTGGCTGCTTGTAGCTCAATTAAAAGTGTTCAAATCGATTTTTGATAAGAAGTAACCTAAAATTTTCGATACACATACATATCTAGGAAATATATGTCAATATTTTATGTCAACACCTGAGTTAAATATTCAGCAAACCTCAAAATACAGAATTTTCGCCTTAATTAAAGCATTTTTGGTTCATTCTCAAATATTTTTCGGATTCGTCATACAAACAGCAACTATAGAAACAAAATATTAGATTTGAGAAATGTACAATATCACTTTGCTTAAGCTATAGTACGAGTAGCTTTAACTCTTTTCTCTTTCGAAATTTGTTAAAATTTTACACAACGAACTTTAAAGATATTCGTTCGATTTCAAACTTCAAAGTTGGTTATCTCAAGTTACAAAAAATGGCGTATAGCCTAAAAAGTATTCAGCAAATGGCGAACTGTAAAACAGAACAGTCTTTTGCCATAATTTTTCTCGCGACCAATAATTTCCAAAAAAAAAATCAAGTGACAGATTTGTGTAACCTTTCAGTTCTCTGTAAAAATTTGCTCACATGATACATGCGGGAACTTTTGAGGCATAATTCTAATCATCAAGACAAAGCTCTTTGCAAAGATTAAGATGGTTAGGAGTTTTTTAGAAAATCACATTTTTGCTTAATTATCCTGGGCGCTTTGATCTAAATCTCATTCATCTTTATCTGAATTTATAGCATATTTTTTCTTCTTCCTTTTTTGCACAGCTAAAAATGATGGCAAAGAGCGGCTTACTGTTACTGATGCCAAACCGATGATGCCACCGGGTATCATTAATAATACAAATGAGTCTGATGACGACGACGATGACAATGATGGCACTGATCAGTCACTACATGAGATTCTCGATCCAGAACTGCAACCAGAGCCACCGATACCCGATAATGCACAATCCCAAGAAATCTATGAGGAACACCGCAGACTAGCCAGAGAATATTTGCGCGTCGATACAAAGCTCTACTATGCGCAAGACTTAAAGGAAAAATTGCAAGTGCAAATGGATCCTACCGAACGACAAGAAAAGCAGGAACTGCTCAAGAAAATGAGTGAAAAGGTAAAAACCAAAAATTCTTTTGAAGGTTAATATTTTAAGTTACGACTTTTATATTTTAATTACAGGAGGAGCTGCTCGGCTTGTACAATAATCTAAAACAGCAATTGGAGAAGATACGCACTAATCAACAGCAGCAGAATACTGCAATAGCGCCGCCTACAATGTGCATACCAACTCAACGTCAAATGAGTCATCAGAACAGCGTTGGTGGTCCCTCCTTACAAACTGAAGTCGTTGCAGATGATGGGTGGGTGGTGGTGGCCCCACCGCTGGAAAATACATAGCATCTTTACTTTCATCACCGCCATAATTGTTAAATAATTTTTAAAGTGTTAGCATTTAAGTTGTAACGTTTTTTTTCGTGTGTTTGCATGACTGTATGTTTATATTGTAGTCTTCTGTATGTATGTTTAAATGTGTGCATGTGCTTACAAAAAAAAAAAAACAATAAACAAATTCAAAATACAACAAAGGTTGAAAAAAAAATATATTGTAATTCTACTTTGTTTCATTATCAATGTTTTTATTTAGGGTATTCACAGTATCTTGGTATTTGGTTTATATTCATACATATTATATATAAACACAGATTTACCTAGAGTTGAATTGATTTGTTTTTGTTTTGTATCGTGTATTTCTAACAAGTCCAAAGATGTCGATATTTCAATAATTTTAAAATTGAAAACAATTTTATATAAAGTCAGATTTATTACATCAGAACCTCTCATACACAATTTAAGAGGTCAGTAACATAGTATAGCATAATAGTAAAGTAATTTGTGTCTAACATAAATTAGTCGTCCAAGTCTCAAATTTTTAACTTTGGAATTTACATTGAAAACTGCTTCAATTGCCTCAGCAATCTCGCGTACTTTCAGCCTTTGATTATATCTTACCCTATCTTCGGTTTTTTTTAATTGTCTCAAACGCTTAGCATATTTTGTGTTTGTTAACGTGTAAAAGAAATACAATATTTAAAAATTTATTTCGTCTAAAATTTATTGCACCTAAACTAGTATAAAACATTTTTCTTAACGAAACAATAACATTTCTTCTACTACATTTTTACTACAAAACGACGTAATCAGCAATTTAACAGCACTGTTAACGTAAGTATTATTATAACAATGATGAGGTAAAAATATGTTTTAAAATTTGAGGCAATTTCGTTAAGTCCATGCAAACAAAACTATGTCCAGCAGGCATTTGTGAATTGATTCTGTAAGGAATATAATATTAATAATAAGAATGTTTGAATTTGGAATACAAATAAAACTCACACATCCGCTTCTTCCGCCAAACTTCCAATGAAAACAACATGTCCCTTAACCTTTGGTTCACCCTTCATTAGTGCTGTTGCAAAATCTTTAGGACGTATACCATATCGTGAGAGGTTAGCATCACTAAGTAAAACTAAAATTGAATTATCATATTCCTCTTCGCCCAAAGCAGAAATGGCTTCGTTAGCAGCTTTGAGAGTGCTATCGCCTGACCAACAGAATTGCGAGTGAGCGTGCATCATACGTATTGTTTCAAAGCGTTCTTTATCTGTCTTTGGTGGTTTGCCTGCAATAACAAATGGTATTTCCCATCCTTCACCACTATGTCCGACAATATCATAGACAATTTTTTTCTCATAACCCTCAAAAGCCTCCATTACCATAACAACGGCTTCCAATTCGCGGTCCAGCCGTCCATCGTATCCATTAAATCTGCGAATAGAAAGCAAACAGTAGTTGTATTATTTTGATTATTTTGTAACTGTCACCAAATTAGGTATGTTTAATATAATAAATCTGGGTGAATATTCATAAAGTTCTACCACAAAATACGTGAGAGCTATTTATTTCAATTTAAAGTTCTATCAGCCTAAAACAAACCCTTTATTAATCATCAAATGAACGTTTCAAAAAAAAGATACTTAATGAACCGTCACGAAAACTTGCCGTCGATCAAGATCTCGATCGGTTCTGAGGATTACGGTTAAGTTCGCGATGACAACCAAGGCTGCGATTGTCTCGAATTCGACTTCTGCCTTCATGTCATTTATTTATATTAAAACGAAAAATTTTAGGGAGGTTAATCAAAACAAAACATTTCCATTTTTAAATGTTAGTAGCTGTATTATTAAAAAAAAACTTCAGAAAAATGGATATCTTATCATGCCCTTTTCAGTTTTTACTTTTTCTGTTAATAATTCAAAAGTGGAAATGTTTTGATCACCCATTCTACATATCTTATGTCAAAGTTTGTTTCATACTGTATTCGATGCATACAGTTTATTCTATACATATGGAATTTTTATTTTCAGTCCTCTTTAACGATAATTTATCATTTCACTCTTAATTAGTAGTGTCCCTGTGTGTTCTCTTAGAATTATATTTTCGGATTTATTTAATGATGGTGCATTTTCATTAGAAAAACTATTTAAACGCTATGAAAATATTGTTTACATTAAATTTCATTAGACAACACACTAACCTGTACATGGAGCCCGAAACATCGACAAGTAGTTTCAGTCTGTTTGGCTTTTCTTGCACATGATCAGCCCACGGGTTGGCTTCAGCACGGCGTCGATAAATGTTCTTTTCACCGGTGATACCTTCTATTAAACGTGTATCATCTAATTCGCCATGTGTCTGATATTTTTGCCATTGACGCTCTTTACTCTTTGTTTGCATAGCATCCAAAACAGCTTTTAGTTGTTGCACCTGCTTCCGATTTGGCTCACTAAATTGTGCATACAATTTATGATCATGCGCTGACATTTTAATCTCTTTTAGTTTATCCTCAAAAGCTTTACGATTCATTTCGCGTGCAGCTTTCTTCACTTCCTCTGGAATGTCATCTTTCTCTTCATCCGACAGTTGGTGAACCTTATGACCAGCATCAAGACGAAAGGGACCACCTTTACCACCTAAACCAGCTGTGTCGCGACCACCGGTACCACCAGCCCAAGTATTGCCACCTACGTGGGGCTCATTTTTCTCATCGACTTTGCCAAATTTTGGACCTATAATTAGAATAAAGATACAAAAATAAATGAAGAACTATAGAAGCTGCAACTTTTAACCTGATACTCCTAAGCCACTTTTGCGATTTACTGTTAAATGCAACTCCTTCTTTTTACGTAAAGCATACAGCTCATTCTTGGCATAGGCTTCAATTGACAATCCATGTTTTGCCAAAACTTGCGTCACTTGTTGCAAAGCCTCTGGCGAATGCTTATCGAAATCTAGCACATTCCCCACCAACTCTGACATGGATTCATTAGGGAATTTCTCTAAGTGCTTTACAATATTCACCACTTCTCTGGTGGAATAGGGATAATTGAGTAAACCTTCATCTGCCATGCTGCGCAGTTCACCAAACGCATTCACCAATGTTGCAAGTGTATTTTTAGGGACTGATGGACCATATTGTTGCAACAAATATATCTCCGAATCTGGAGAAGGATTGTCAACAGCATGACAACTGAAAACATCGCCCAATGACGAAAAGAAATCATTGCCCAAAAATGGAAAACCAGGACGATTCGCCAAAACGATAATTCGAAAATCAGAATGTGTTTCAATTATTTCCTGCGCCGGATTCTCTTCCTTGGCTGCCTTACCCTCACCAGGGGCAACAATTTTCCGTCCATCGGAGAGCGTCATTTCGCCATTTTCAACAAGAGTGCGCAAAATACAGGTAACGTTTACTGGTGCCTTGTCAGCCTCATCAATAACTAGAATATGACCAGTTTTAACAGCTTTTACCAGTGGGCTGTCTTCGTAGACAACTTGGCCATCACGCAAGGTGGACTGCACGGTTAAGCTATGAACTGTAGTGTCGCGATGAAGTTGCAAATATTCACGTGGTTTATTCATCAATTGTAGCAGCTTATCGATTAATTTGTTCTTGCCTACGCCTTGGTTACCAATCAATAGCAAATGGTCACCAATGAGAAAGTCCTTTTAAAGGAAATTCGATTAATATTTCAAATATTTTAACAAAGAAAAAGTACAACAAACCTGTAATAGGCGCTCTAATAACGCAACATGTTGAGGCACATCATAAAATAATGTGCTAGGGACCTTGGATTCTTGCATTGTGGCAACTAATTTCATTGTTGTATTTCCAATTTTCAGAATATCACCCTCGACGTTTATTTTCCGTTGACCTTTGGTGCTACGATCTAAAGGTTTTTCAATACCAGCACGCTGTATAGCATCTTCTAACGCAGCACGTGGCAATGCAGGCATAAATTTTACAAGGAATGTATTTTGTATAATATCGTTGAGCGAATTAAATGGGTTGGTATCATTTTCATCAGTTGGATAAGCAGCCATTCGTCTAGCGATTTTAAGTAATTGACGCGTTGACAGGGTCCCTGCTAAGTTCTGTAACTGTGGATCGGTCGATTCACGTAGTAAATGCGATAGCTTTATAACTTTATGCATGCTTTTATCGATGTTGCCATAAAGTTTATGCATTATCTCGAACTCCTCTGATTGCTGTAGAGGACGGACTTCCAAGAATAAGAACAAACTTAAGATCTCCGGTGTAAGCCAATTTTGTGTAGGTGAATTGGGATTTGGAGGTTCAGCTAAAGCAATCAAACGAAAACTTTCATGTATCTTTTGAATCCCTTTTTCGCTTAGTTCTAGCTTTGTAAAACCCTGCTTGATAAGTGTTTCATAACGATCATGACGTAGTAATGTTATACCATCGCATAATTGTAATTCTCGATCGTGTATGAGCCTACAAAAAACAAGTAATCAAAATGAAAATTGTCAGCTGTGTTCATATATTGCAAAAAATGTTTTATGTATTACCTTTGCAAAACACTTGCCGTGCTCTTATGCAATCGATGCACACCATTAAGAATAGCCACGGAACCATTTTTGGCAGCGCGTACAAGTGGTGAATCACGCCACACTGTGTCGCCCTCAGCAGTCGTTATGCGTTGTTGTACTAAGTCACGTGAAGTCATATCCTCATAGAGTACCATAGGTTCAACAGATTGATGAAGTAAATGTAGTAAATGATTACTGAGCGTAGCTTTTCCAACGCCTTTTTGACCTGCCCAAAGAAAAGATATGAATTAAAGTAAAATAAACCATTCGTATGTATATGCTTAACCTATTAAGCAAATATCACCCACAGCAAGAGTTTGTATCATTGCTGCAAGTATATTGCGCTGATGATCCAAGTCCACAAAGTCTTTTGCTTTTGAGGCAGTTGCAAGGCGTTGTCCACCAGGTACAGTTACACAACAATTGTCTATATCAAAACGTACAGCATGCGTTGCAGAGTCATTTTCTTTTTGTGCTCCAATGTGCTTCACTGGTTTGCTTGGTTTCGATTTGATTTTCAGCGTTTCCAGTAAAGTTTTTATACGATCTGTATGATCCTTTTTAAGAGTAGTTTGATAAGGATATAAACGTGTGATTGCATCATGTACGCTGATGGAAGCATTCGAATTCTTTTAAGGGATTCAAAATAATAATTAAATTATGTTCAAATGATATGCGTTTTTATTATTTACCATCATTCTAGCTACTAAATGTAAATTATCTAAAGGAAAATCAGGCAAATTTGCTGCAGCATCGGCTGATTGAACTGCCATTCCAAAAGAAAGTAGACTCTTAAGGTTATCAATAGGAACATTTGGTGCCAGTTGTTGCAAATCAATGAGCATTTCCTGAAAGTTACGTTTAAAATAGACTACTAAGAACTATTTCAATAAAACTTACATCATAAGCAAAATGTGCCACATTACGCGACTGAAATCTGGATCTGAATGGAGGGTCCAATGGTGTACCCTTATATTTTTGTGTTGGTAATCCGAGTGCAACAACACGAAAGTCTTCAGAAACGCGCAGCAGTCCCCAAGCGTCTAATTCTTCTTTGGTATAAGCCTGAATAATTAAATATATTTTGTAAATAATATCAGGTTGGGCTAGCATGTGTGATTAAAATTTTGATATTCATTATCATTGTCAACTTTTGGGAGCCTTTCGATATTTTACTGACACTAAATGAATTTTGAAGTTACGAATAAAATTTTCGAGCGACATTCGAAGGCAGACCTTTTGACATGAGTATCTCTGAAAATGTATGTTGCCTGTAATACCTAATCTTGGTGAATACTTTAAATAATGTCCTTTAAAAATTACTAAAAGCAAGAATAAGATTGAATCGCTTAAGTTTTAAATTTCTAGAAAGTAAAACTTTATCTTATGTAATATATTAAGTGCAGAATAACATACTCGTAGATGCTGTTTTGAAATTAAACTTTTGTGTTAATTTTTATGCGATTTTCAACTCACCTCTAATAATTTGTCATAACGATCAGGTGCCATTAGAAATTTGCCATTCTCTAAATGCATTTCTCGATTTTCAAGTAAATTGTTTAAAATTGGTAGCACATTACGTTCAGCATGCTCCACACCATCTAAGACCAAAATTCGACCATTAAGAGCAGCACGCACAGCGCACTAAAACAAATTGAGGTAAAAACTTTTATAAAATTTACATGATATCAGAAACGAACTTGATCATAATAAATGGCAGCTTTATTTTTTATTTCACGACGCTGTTTCAAATCACTCTCGGTGGTGTCACGACTTAATGCAATGTATTCCAATTCTCTTTGTGTCAACTCTAGAAATTGCATGGCCAATTGACGTCGCAATGGTCCTGGCTGTCCAAGTAAAAACATATCCTGCTTCAGTGCATCTTTTTGCAACATCCAACGCAGATGATGCAATGCTGATTGTGTCAGTTGCATGGTGCCATCCTCAGCGTATTGCACTGTTGGGTGAAGTTAATCACTTAATATTTTTTGTTTAAATAATATGACCATTATTTACCATATTTTTGCGGCACTAATTCTGGATTGGTGGGTGTCTTCAGCTCTTTGGTTATATCACCAATTGTTATCTGTCCCTCGCTAGTCTCTGCGCTATTGAACTTTGTTCCATAAAATTTTGTAATTGCTGGCACCAATATCGTATTTTTCGTACGTAGCAATAAATTTGTAATTGTTGGCGAAAATCTAAGTGCAACTAACATTTTACTTAAGTTAATTTGAAATAAAAATAAAAATAAATTTTCCTAAATTCGCACACGCAACAAACACAAACACCTAATAAAATAAAATTAGCAAATGTCAAAAACAGCTGTTCGTCTGGATGCTGTGGAACGTAGCCACATGCACGTGTTGATTTCGATTGTGTGTGGACTTTGTGTGAGTGAGCGAAAACATAAACAACTGTAACTTTAACATTCGTTTGACAGAGATAAAGAATAATGAACAAAGTTTTGACGTCATTACCACTGTGTTGGGCAACGCTTGGCGCTAATAGTGAATTAGAACAAAAAATTTAAAGAAACTTTTTTTATACCCTACACCGAGGGTATATTCACTTTGTCTCTCCGTTTGTAACACATCGAGAGTTGAGATAAAAGTGGGCGGAATTGAAAAAGTGGGCGTGGCACTTTTCAACTGTTAAAAATTTTGATTCCATATATCTCAAAATTGGCACAAACGATTTTCATAAAAATCTAGGAGATGATGCCGCTGAAAGCAGTCATCAATACAAGCTCAGCCTCTTTATTGAAAAAACTTGTTGAAGGGCGTGGCACCGCCCAAAAAAATTTTAAACGTTATATTAAGAGAACGAACAACGTAATCGTGATGAAATTTAATGAGATAGATATACTTGCTGTAAGGTCTTTTATTACAAAAATTTGGTACAATAGTACCTGTGGGCGTGGCACCTCCCATATAAGCAAAAACTGTTAATTGTTATAGATAGTGTGCTAAGAGAGTAATCTTCATAAAATTTTGTGTGTAGATGTCAGTTACTATAGGCTTTAAAAATGAATCATTTTTGACAGAATTGCATCAGTGGGCGTGGCACCTCCCGTATTAACATAAATTTGTAAGCGCTGTTTTAAGTAAACTATTGCACCAATTGCTATGAAATTTAATGAAAGTGGTTTAGTTGCTATAGAGTATATCTGAATCCAAATTGGCTGAAATAGCACCAGTGGGCGTGGCTATTCCCATACAAGTAAAATACGGCAAGTGGCATATTTATCGAAATATGTGAGCAATCATACTAAAATTTGGTGTTAGGGGTTTGCTTATGAAAAGCTATTTCTGGATCAAAACCGTGCTGGATTGTACCGGTGGGTGTGTCACCGCCCTAAATTTTAAATTTAACTGCAGCATATATCGCTGCTATATACAAACTATATAAATATATAAACTATACAAGCAATTGTGCTGAAATTTAATATTAGGATGTCGATCACAAATATAATTTGTTGAACCAAAAATGGGCGGAATTGGAGAAGTGGTCGTGGCATATTTCAAATTTTTCATTTTTATTCGATTTTTTCAACATTTTCCATATTCTTTCGAATTTTTCAACCCTTTAACTTTTTCCAATATATTCTATATGTATTTTTCAACCTCTTTCAACTGTCTTCATAACTTTCTTTATTTTTTCGACTTTTTCATCAATTTTGAATAGTTTCAAATTTTTTCAACCTCTTTCATTTTTTTAGAGTTTTTCAACCTCTCTCAACTTTTTTCAACATTTTGCATATAAATATTTACGACTTTTTCAACATTTTTCAACCTCTGCCAACCTTTCTAACATTTCACATTTTTTTCGACTTATTCAACCTCTTCAACGTCTTCTTAGCATTTGATGAAAAGGTACTTTCAGTGCAGTGTAGGGTATGTGAGTTTTAATATTATTAGATACCACCGATTCAATTATACACCCACCCATATGGTAAGCGAATAAGACACGATTTGAGTAGGGCTACTAGATGACATACATACCTTAGTAGTATATAAACTAATTTTGCGCTGTAAAAATACTTTTCTACTTTTCAGAGAAATGGACTTTTTTCTTTTGTAGTAAAATAGGAAAATGGGAAATATTTCATATTGCTAGCTTTTTCGGAGAAACAAAAGTGAGGACCCTTTTTTTCTTTTTTGCTCAATAAAAATATTTTAGTTGAAATGAGAGAAGTGACCATTCTTTTTTGTTTTTATTATAACAATTTGTAATTTTTCAGGTGGACTACTTTCGTTTTATTTTGCAAGATAGTAGGTCAAGAAAATCAGTTCTTGAGCCTCAGTCCCTCCAGGGCCACTGTAAGTGAGCATGCAGACATCATTCAGATGTCGACCTAGAAATTAAATAGTGTAAACCTTTACATGTTTGACTTATCATATTCAATACGGTAGGAACAAAAACAAGATTTTAGATTCTTACAATATGGGGAGACAAAATCAGATTTGCACGAAGACATTCATGTAAGCTTTTGTCCAATTCTTCTGGCAGTAATTTCTATTCAGCAGAAGTTGTGGAACATGAAATTTTTTACAAACTCTGAGAATTGTTGCGAATGACTAAGTATTTTCAAGAAATGTAAGACTTTGCAAAACACAGGCCGGTCGATAAGTGTCTGATACTGTATTTTCAAATAAAAATATTTTTAAATTTGTCTGTAGGATGCATAATTGGCCGGTTAAGATAATGAGATAGAAATTTGACATTGAAATCTAAGGATAAAACAATAGCCTAAGTCACAAATTATAAATTTAGGGGACTGCAATCTCTATAAAAATATCAAATTAAAGAAAGTCTGAACTTTACAGCAAAATAATTTTTAATATTGAAAAATCTCCTAAATTTATAGTCTTCAACTATAATCAGAGTAAGCTATTCAGTATTGGGGAAACATTGAGGCAAATAAAATTCTTTACATCATTAGAAAATATCTAGAATTATTTTCTAACTAGATGGTAAATTAAAGCTGTAACTGAAGGCTGAAGTAAAAATGTTCAAGGGCGATGGTCAGTCAGGTCTTGGTGAACTCCTTTTTTTGTAAAAGATTGTGAATGACGTATTAATGAATTTTCTAATTCATATACATAAGTATGAACCATAATGGAAATTTTCAACAATTGTCTTGAAATTTTGCAATAAACCTTATTGAAATCATTAATTAAATTTCAATAAGGAATACAACAATCAAACGATAAGGAAATTACATTAATAAACAAACAACACAAATCATTAGAAAAACAGAAATAAATTTTATACATACATAATTTCTTCGAGACAAAAATATTTTCTATTTATACTAGTTGTTAGAGCCCTTACCTTGGACGCAGTGACCACAGGTTCAAATCTGAAAGATTCAATTGATTAGGGCTACCAGATGGCATACTTTAGTAGCAAAAGTGCTACTTTTCACTCGAAATGTACTACTTTTGGATGGTTTTGCTGCTTTTGATGTTTGCATTGTAAAATAAAAGTTATTTGAAATATTGTTTTAATTTTGCTGGGGTTTTTCGTAAGAAACGAGGACCCTTTTTTTTTTTTTTTTTGCTCATGAAAAATATTTGTATGCAATTAAAAAAATTAGGTTTTCATTACAAAATTGGAATTTTTAATTTTTTGACATGTGCTACTTTTGTAGGCAGGCCATCTGGTAGCCCTACAATTGATATTTTTTTGTTCAAATCTATTTGTTGTAAAAAAAATATGGGTGTCAATGTGAAAAATTATCGTTGTCCTCGAGGTGACCTTGAAAATTGATTTCAAATTTAACGCCATGGTCACTCCTATATGACCCCTCTTGAAACCTCACAACTTTTGCATAAGGCATTTATCACTATCTTACTTAGTTCTCGAGATATTGACTAGGGGAAAATAAAATGGAATGGAGGTACCTGGTATATTGTAAGGACTTGAAGACACACATATTTGATTCGATCAAAACTTTAACTTGTAAGCTCAGCTAGCTTCGCTACAGTAAGTAAATTCGACTTAAATCAAAAAAAAAAAGGGTTACGTAAGATAATTCTGCGAAGAATCTGGCTGTACAACGGTAGACGCAGAATTTATTTAAGACGTTTTCTGTATTAAGGGCGGTAGCAATCGGTCCCTCCCTTAGGCACACAAAATACTTTATCCTCTTTGCTTTGCGGCCTGCAATGTTTACCCAATGATGATCCAACAAAATAAATTAAATCTTGCGCTTTTACCTGGAAGTAAGTAAGTATGCAAACGGTTCTTTTCAATTCTGTAACAAACAAACTGTTGGTAAGATAATTTTTGTATTCACAATCGAATCAAAAACAAAGATTTTTTTTCGATTCTAATAATCACTATGCATTATAAATCATAATCATACAAAGGATCTCTGTCCGTCAAAATTGTTGACAATTTAATAGAACAATTTTTAAATTTCTACAAAAAAAAACTTATCATATTGTTTTTTTTTACTGATATTGCTTTTGCCCAGATCCAGCCCTTTTCAACTATTTATATTTTTATATACATAATCACATTTAACATAAGTTTTGATTAGCACTTTCTAATATTCAACTTAAGTGTTTTTTTTTTTTCAAATAAAATGACTTTGATAAACATAGTGCTTTAGAATATCTCCAAATTGTTTTCACTTAAATAAACAAAAAATTAACCGCGCTATGGGAACTTCTTGTTGTTACTTTGAAATGTTTAATACATATTTTTAATTAAATGAAAACATTGATAAGAGCAACTCACAAGTTGCTACATACAACATCACGCTTATCACTGAAGCAACCAACCAACTCACCGACCGAATGACCGACTGACCGATCGACCAAACCGACGACAACATATCAAAACTTGGTCTACCGCAACATTAAAATTTTATATATCCATTATATTTATTTATTCCAAGTTAATGTTTATTTATTTTTGTGTGGGAATTAATTTTTATCAAGAGTTGAAGTGGACGCTCGTTTTTCTATTCGTATGTGGATTTTGCAATTTTTGTGATAACGACACTTTTTTTGTTTATATGAAGATTTCTCGACAAACTTAGACATGTTACCGACATAAGTAAGTATTTATGTATATGAGAATAAAACTATTTTATAATCAGAATGCAAAGTATTTCAAGGCTGTAAAGAGTTTGGCTTATTCCCACGAGATTTTTATATTTTTTAGTAGTGGATATGTATATATAATTTAACATGGAAAGCTTCGCAATTCGCGCTGTTTAAATGCAGAATCAAACTGTGGGCCCTAACCAGTGACTAATAATTGACTTGTATTGAAATGAACTTTGATTTAATCAAATATAAGCTGTGAGCTTTGAACCATAAGCGTTCAGTAGAAACGTATCCAGGGTACGAACTTTCCGCGAAATATTTGGACTTTGGATAATAGATAAAACGACTTTTCTGCGAAGCTAGATCATGAAAAAAGAAAATTAATTGCTTCTTGAAAATAGAAGATAGAGAGAAGCCAATATATTAAATAAATGATATGTGTGACCCATAACATTTTATTTATCTGAAATTGTACTTCTAAGCAGACTTTGCCTAAAATACGATATTCAATACATGTTCTGTTATGTCTTAGTACCTTTCAAATGAGATACATGTTATTCCCAACATTAACATTTTAAGCTTTTATTTCAGAACCGACCCAGAGCCACATAAAGATATTGGCTATAGATACAGACCTCGAGCTTATGGAGGCTATCAGCAAGTATAGCTTATCGAAAGTGAACTGTTGATTTATTTTGAGTCTTCAAATTTGAGCACGGCGGAAATAATACGATGTGTTCGAGTATAAAGTAACGTAAGTAATAAATAAACTTTTTTCATTTCCAACACTTGAGCATCATGAAATATTTCTTGAGCTCATAATATTGCTAGTAAAGGAATAAAGTTGCTTTGATCTGCAAAAATTTTCTGGTAGTGTTTTTAATTTGAATAAAAAAAAGTCATATAATATCGAAAAATGTTGAAAAAGTCAAAAAAGTTGAAGAGTGTTAAAAAATGTTATGAGTCCAAAAAGTTGAAAAATTTTGATTGTAGGTGTAAAGTCCAAAAAAATTTCCATCATATTCAATATGATGAACAAAAAGAGAATGAAGAGCAGCTTTGACGTCTCGAAAAGCAACTTGGTGCTCATTTGATCCCGCCATTTTTAATGCTATAGGGTCAGAATACGCGAAACCGACATGTCTGAAATGTTTTTCAAAGTTTTTTATATAAATCTGTAGCTGCAAGTGGTAGAAATTAGTGTACGGAAAAATTTTTCAAAAAAATTGTTGTTGCAATAATTATTGCCAATCAAAGTTTTCATTAAACTTTTTTTTAAAATGCTATAAGTTTTGAACTGCTTGACTGATTGTGGTGAAATTTTTTAGTTTCTGTAGATAATAAGTTGAACTTATGTATTAAAAAAAAAAGTTGCAAAAATTTTGCATTTTTGTTGTTAATTAGCAATTTTCCTATCAACAATTGAATTTTAATGACTTGCTCTGCCTCGAAAAAATCTGAAAAAAATTACTGAGATGCATTGAACCCTTACAAACTAGAATTCGTCAAAAAAATTGTAGAGCCTTAATTAGTTTTGATGCTATAAATATTATAGTGGTACCGGGCGGACGAAAAACGCATAAAAATTTTATTGTTTTTCAAAAAAATCAATAACACTAGTTTACAAGAAAAAGGATCGGGTTTCTCATAGACTTTTTTCTATGTATTTTGGGGCGTAGTTTCCAATAATGGCAACCATTTTTTTTTTTCTTAAGAATCGTTTTCGAGATATCCCCCAAAAAATCTCTTTTTCGGCCCTTTTTTCATTTAATTGGCTATATCTCGATCAATTTTTTTTCGAATCAAAAACGCTTTTCAGCACTCCAAAGATATTTTCACTTCCTTTCTAACGGTATGCTGTTTCCTTGAATCAAATAAGATTTGATGAAGTTACAAGCACTCAAAGTCCAAAAAAACTGACTTTTTTAAAAATCACTAAATTTCGATTGCTTCATTTGAATGAAAATTTTTTTCTTTTTCATATTTTTAGAATCAAAAATGAAAGGCTATTCTTTTGCAAATATTTTAAGGATAATTTTGCGGATATCGGACTAAAAATGTAGAAGGTTTTCGAGAAAACAGTAAAAAAACTTGCAATAAAATTAGATAAAAAACAAATGTATTTTCGTTTTTAATACATAAGTTCAACTTATTATCTACAGAAACTAAAAAATTTCATCACAATCAGTCAAGCAGTTCAAAACTTATAGCATTTTAAAAAAAAGTTTAATGAAAACTTTGACTGGCAATAATTATTGCAACAACAATTTTTTTTGAAAAATTTTTCCTTACACTAATTTCTACCACTTGCAGCTAATGACTTATGTATATAAAAAACTTTAAAAAACATTTCAGACATGTCGGTTTCGCGTATTCTGACCCTATAGTAAAACAAAGTCATCTTTTCAAGGTCATCACTTTTTACATCATAATAACCCTCTTCAAAGCCACTTTGAACCCGCCATGTTTATGTTCAGTGTTGTTATTTTTTTAATCTCGCCTTTTCCAGTGTGAAGAGCAAAGAAGAAGGCTATCAGTTCTTATATGAAAAATAAGTTCTTGTAAAGCCTAAACCAAAATAGACGAGACGAGACGTAACGAGTAAGTTCGAGTGTATGTAAACCAATGTTGATAGCCAAAATGAACCTACGTAATTGATCGAAAGTGAACGTATCATTTTGACGAGACATAAGAGTTCCGTAAGAACCGAACTTCAAAACGTTGCTACTCGTCATAACTGCTTTTTCGGTTCGTTGGCTAGCGTAACATTTTGGGTTAAATGTCAAAACAGACGAAACGAGTGCAAACGTTCGTTCAATTGCTACCGTCTCGTCACGTCTGTTTTGGTTAAGGCTTAAGGGTTTTATTTCTGCCACAGTCAACAGTTAAATAATCACATTGAGTTAATAGCAAAAACTCACGTAGAAGTTTTAAGCTTTTATTAAGAGGATCTCTTCGTATCGGTTTTGTGGGAGGAGTCTCTACTGTTCTCTTTGTAAAAACATCTACCAATTATATATTTTACTAAATGCCGCTATAAGTTTAATAATTAAACGAACTTTAATTGCTCAAAGTGTCATGCCCATAATTCCAAACCCAATAGGTATTTTTCCCAAAAAGTGAAAGTAGCTAAATTAATGGAAAATCTAGTTTCTGAAAACTGAAAAATATCCCTAGAAATCATTGAATTTCATAAAGTAGAGTCATCTCAACACTCGTTCACAGCTCTGAAGCTGGAATTGAAAATTCACTTTTTTATTCATTTTTTGTTTCAACGTGGGGTCGTGAAAGACTCCAATGTGCCGGATTATTACAAAATTGAAGTGGTGCTGCTAAGAGCTAACTGTGTCTGTAATGGCTTGACTCGTAATTGACTGTAATATTGTACAGCAGAGTGTCTTGAAGCACTCCTTTAAGAACCATCGTCAGCGACGGAATAACTGCACCTGTAGATAGGTACCTAAGCTCTATGTTAAAAACCGATTTTCCTTAACTTTAAGATAATCGCCTCTAAAATTAAAAATTTGTACAATCAATGCAATTTTAAATCATTGATTTTTTAATTTCACTTTATTTTCAGCACGAAGATCATGCCTACATTAACAACCTAAACAACAGCAACATAAATAACAACAACACTAATTACAACCATAAAATGACACAATAAAAAACCTCCATTAATTAACCGCAGAAGACGATGACAACAATAAGCAACAGCAACAACAACAACAATGATGTTGCTGCGAGGACATAAAGCGAATCCTTGAAATCGCTAAAATAATTGAAAACAAGATAAAACAACGTCAGCAACAACAACAATGCCCGTAACAAAAGCAATAATTGGAAATTATGAATACAACATCAGAAATACTAAAATGGCTTAAATAGCAACAACAACAACAAAACGACATCGAAGAGAAAGAGCACATTGATGCTGCAGACATGAATTGAATGGAAAATTCAAAAAGAAACTTCAAAGATAAACCAAAACAATAAATTGCAAAACACTGAAACAAACAACAAAAAACAACTTGGAGCTCCGCCTCTACGCCCATGATATCCGTGGGGCAATCGTTACTGCAATGAAAGACAACAAGACCCAAGACACCGCGATAACACCAGCTAAAATAACAACAAATTTAATGAAAGACAACAAAACTGAGCCGGCCAGTAACCAATCAGAAATGTCGAGTGCTATAAAGACAAAAAGAGCACAAAAATTTGTTCTGCTTCTCGAGGCAGAAAATCAAAAGCAAGATGGACAGCAAACAGCAGAGAAACGCTTGAGGATTGGTCGGACTGATAAGAATCTACAAAAATTAATGTAGCAACAACAACAGCTTTAGCAACTGCAACAACAGCAATGAGTGCCAACAAGCAACAAACAGTCTGCTTGGTGCAACCCCTCTGCTGGGAGAGAGAAATCTCGAAAAGTACAGAGAACTAGCGCTGGTGAGTAATTGAATAGAGCAAGTTGAAGAGCCTCGAAGCAACAAAACTCTGGCTCAAAAAGAGTCCCCATCGTGACAAAAAAAAAATGTAGAGAAGTGTCTTCCCAAAATAAATACATAAAATTTAATTCGCTATAATCGCCCTTTTTGGAGTAACATTGATTTAGTTTTTTTTTTTTGTCTGATCGGTAGACAGACTTGATTATAGTGGTTGGCACCCGCTTTTTTTTGCTCTGTGCATTGAAATCGTTCTACCAAACCCCATACCTTAGTACTAAAGATAACATACGAAAACTTTTTTTCTTTCCTTTTTGGAAACTGGTGAGACACTCCTATATCTATTACACTTGACCTAGCTCAACAATGCTACTGACTTCATATTCCGTTACCACTCTAAGGCAAAAATGTTTATACAATATGATACGACCGCTCCCCACCCAGTAGCACAGAACTGGAAGGTTTGAATTCATCAACAAAAAGAAAGAAAAAAACTTTGACTCAAATAAAAGAACCACTTTAGATGTAGGGCTACCAGATGGCCTGCCTACAAAAATAGCACATATCAAAAAATTAAAAATTCCAATTTTGTAATGAAAACCAAAAATTTTTTTAATTCCATACAAATATTTTTGATGAGCAAAAAAAAAAAAAGTCCTCACTTTGTACGACAAAGCCCCAGCAAATTATAAGAATAATTGAAATAACTTTTATTTTACAATGCAAACATCGAAAGTAGCAAAGCCATCCAAAAGTAGTACATTTCGAGTGAAAAGTAGCAAAGCCTTCCAAAAGTAGCACTTTTGCTACTAAAGTATGCCATCTGGTAGCCCTATTTTGATGGGACTTATAGCGTCGATTACTTTCATTGGTTGTGTCATTCCGGTTTTAGGGCTTCTTAAGACCGTTATATTTAGCTATTTTTCAATTCGGATCTACTAAATCATTTAGTGACTAAGTGTTGGAAGACACTAGACATCTTTATGATATAATATTATGAAATAAAGTGATGTGATAGTCCGAGTTACCAACAGATTGCCTAATGCTTTGAAGAGGACTCTGACTTTTTGATAATGCATTATTAAAAATTTTTTGAAGTACATACCTTATTGTAATTGGCATCCTTGACGGTATTGGAACCAGTTTTCATAGCAATGCTGTCGCTCATACTTTCTCAAAAAGGTACTACTATTCATCATTCCAGGTTTAATAAGTTTTGTAATGCTGCAAAGAGAAAGCGCTTTCGAATCGGTGTCTCCATAAAAATGTTGACACAGCCATACTTTGGATGAAGGCTAATGGACTATATCGCACTTGTGCATAGACCCTTAATTACGGTTACCATACGTTTTTGATTTCAATTGTTCCCGACTACTTTTAGTCCTAGAAAGCCTATAATTGTGCTCGATTTCAATTTTCTTACCTGTAAGTATTCCCGATTTAGATATTCAAAAAGGAAGATTTATTTTTTTCAATTGAATCATTGGGAAAAATAGGTTTCGTTGCAGAACTTTCAAGACAATCGTGAAATTTTTTTGAACGTTCTCTATTTTCCTCTTTGTCGCTCTAATGACCAAATTCTTTACGAGCCTACTAATAAAGCTTATCTAACAAGCGTTATGTACTGAAAAAAATGCAATTGTACTGGAAACGTTATACTGCTACAAATACCCCATTAGCAGAGTTGCCAAGTTGAAAAGTAAATCCCAGTATTTATGTTGAGAAACAGTTTTTTTGTCTTCTTTTCTTTGCAAACTTTTTTTCTTTTTTTGGTCAACAGTATTACAAATAATAAAGTCGGCAAAATATAATTTTTGCCTGGAAGAAAAACTTTCTGAACTTTTTTTTTGTTTTTTGCCCGTTAAAAAAATATTAAGTACATATACCAAAAATCCTCCAATTAACGGTTTCTTTCGAATTTGAGATGGCAACCCTACCCATTAGATGGGAGCTTAATTATTTGTAAATAGTAACTGTAGGTCATAATCAAAACCATGATTCCCACAAATTTACCCATCATTGTAATTAGGTCATGGGTTTTTGTTGTCAATTTAGCCATAATCTGCTTGATGGTAACGCTACCCTTAAGCCAAATACAACCTTTAAAGCAGAAAACAAACCAGATTTAAATTGCTGAATATTGCCGCTACAAAGAGCATACATTTTAGAGAACACACAAGAGAGTACCAATTTATGAGAACGAACTAATATCTGATGAATATCCATAATGTGTTTCTTATCGGTCTTGTTTTGGAGTTTTCATTGTGTGATTTTGTATTTTGTACTTTTTGTTTTTATTTCATGTTGGTGCTTCACCACTTCAGAGCTGAACTCTGCGGCTTAAGCCGTTGCTAGTGACCACGTTAGGCCGCAGTTTGAATTTTGTGCGGTACGCGGGAGCACCTGTTTGTGCCATGACGAACTTTAAAAAACAAAACAAAAAATATTTATAAAATAAAATAAATGAAAAAATAAAAAAACTCTCAAATAAAATTAAACAATAAAGGAGTTTTCAAAGTTAAAATTGATTTTTGTTACTTGCCAAGAAAAGTGATGAACTTTAAGCTTTGCTTAAAAAGTTCAAAGGAATGTGCTAAATGGTTACTTAAATAAAAGCCAATAAAAAACAACAATAAAAATATACATATATATATTTTTCTGTTCGAATTTAGCAGCCGCTAAGTGACGTCTGTTAAAGTTTAAGCAAATGTCATAAAAATAAATGCAGTAATATTTAAAATAAAAGTAATGAAAAATCAATTCATTACGAATAAATTATAAAAAAAACAGTGTTTTTTAAGGTAAAGTGAATTTTAGTGCCGACCATGGAAAAAGTCAATAGATAGAAAAACAGTTACATCAACTCTAAAAAATCTCCGACGGATTGTCGCTAAATTTTTTATAAATAAACTTAAAATTGAAATGTGATGCAGACAAATATTTAGTACAGAAATAAATATATAAAATTCACTTTTTAAAGTGATTTTTATTCGGATACTAAGCCAACTTTGTGAAACCTTAAGAGAAATAAATACACAATAGAAACCCTAATTCCGGTATGAGAAAAGCTCAAAAAAAACTTTATATCTGATTTTTGAAAACTGTGAATCGTCGAAACGACATTGCTTTTTTGCGTAGCAGCATAGCGCAGCATAATTTCTAAAATGATTACGGTCCTAAAATTGTGTTAATGGATTTGGATTCCTTAAAACCTTAATGTATAGTGACATTTTTTTAAGATTTTTAAAAGATCCCAGAGCACCAAAAAAATAGTTCTACATAAATAATAAATTAAAAAACTATGAACCAATTACTTGCTTAAATTTCCAAACTATTAAAGCCCAATTTATCGTTTTCAATACTCCAAGATTATATTGAGATCGGTTCATCTACTCAGGAGCAACAAGCTTTTGTTTATAAATTTACCTAAAGTATAATTTTGAAATAAAAAATTAAAACAATTAAAATAATTTTGTTGACAAAAAAAAAAGATAAATTTATTTATTTTCAACATTTCGATAAAAATCAAGATACTCATTTTATTTTTGCAAATTACACGTATTCTAACCCATATGATATATCATATTTAAATTTCAGCCGTTATTATCGGAATTCAATATGCGTCGACCAGCTACACTGAATAAAAAGTCGTTGGTTTTCATATGAACTTGTTGCCTGTTAATACTCGAATTCGAAAGAGAGAATTTCCAATACATTTTTTGACTAATTGATCTTTAGGTAATGAGATCTATATGAAAACAAATTTTTAAGTTTTGGTTATTGATTCAAACCAATTCTTCAAATACTCTCATAAAGCTTATATACGAGTACTGGGAAAACGATTTTATTGAAGATATAGAGCAATTAAATATTTATTTGAGTCAAACTTATTTTACTTGGAACAAATAGTGGCAAATCTGTGTTGAAAGTTTTTATGTTTGACTTACATAAATATTTGATTGATCTCTGTGAGACATACACTTTTGATATTTAGCCAAATCGTTTTCTCAGTGTAGTGTTTTCATCGAGAGCAGAACTAGGCTTTCTTACAGATTAATTAGAGCTTTGACGAAAGTATTCAACTTTTTAGCTGCGAGTTGATACAGAAGTTTATATGTTTTTTTTTTTTAAATCTATATGCTTTTCTTCTCGAAATCTCAAAGTTCCGTTTCGAAAAACTATTTAATGTCCAACACGCGGCTACGTACAAAACAATTGCGTAATTAGAGTTCTTTTGTATCAATAACTACGACTTTCGGGAGGAGAGTTTCACCTGCTTCAGGACCACATAATTTGTGCGTGTTATGAATGTACTTTGTTGCTTTTTTTTATGCTCATATCTATATAAAAGTTAATTTCTGAGTGACAACAAAACGCGCTTCACAAATGTTCAAAGAAATCTACTTTTACTTTGTTTAAGATGGACTTAGATTTGTGATGAATGACTTTTTCGAAATATTTCAAGTTTGTCATTAAAGTTTCGGTGATACCTTTGATACTATTTCATAAACAAAAATTTTTATTAGCGAATATACAACTCTAAATAGCAACTTTGTTTGAAAAAATGGTTTGAGTTCAGAAAATGTCCGACATCGGATTGACCTTAACATTTTATACGCAATTAAATAGGAATAGAGACTAGAGCTAATTTTAAAAATGTTCCATTCATAAAAATAAAGACATATATTCGGAGAAATCAGACTACTTCCCCGTGTAAATTTACGCTAATTTTTGGGAAGTCTCTAAAATAAAACTGCCTCTGGCGCAAATATACTTCCCAGAAGTTTTGGATATAAAATTCTCAAAAATTGTTGTAAATGAATGAATTATTGAATGAAAGCATTGCATTTGTAGACAGTTTTAAGCTCAATTTATTAGTTTTTGAGTTATATATCTACATATGTACTTTAAAGAAAAATGAGATGTAAAATTTTAGGCAAATTCTCATAACAAAATATTGATCAAAATCTAATGGGAATCGCTTTTACTGAATAGCTTTTGTTCAACTGAGTTACTGTAAGAGGCGAAAGTTTGTTTTATTTTTAAATAAAAATTGATACAGTCGGATATATTTCGTTCTCTACTTAATTTCACTGAAAACTCTTTTAAGTATTTTTCACAGTCAAATGCTTATGCAAACTCTTAGGTCAATCGTAGTGCAGAACTTCTTGGGAACTTCTGCTAATGATTAAGAATAAATTTATAACTACCGGCACAATTCGGAAGCAACAAGACTTAGCCGAAATATACTTTGATTCATAGTACATTTATCAGTGATAAATTGTGATTCGTAGATATTAAATTTATTTAGTGCAAATCTGTCATAAGCAAAACACATACTACATATTTCATTTAAACTTAAGTTCAAAGATTTTCTTGAGAATTTTTAATGAATGAATCAAAGCTATTCATTCATAACTTAAATGCTAATATGCGGTAAAACCCAAAGCGTGCATAAATAATTAATCAATGCCCAAAATCACTAATTAATAAATAGTAGACGAGTTTCCTAGCGAATGCTTAAAAGCGCAGCCGAACTATTCAAAAAACTAAAAATTTATTTAAAACCAAGTAATAAAAAATATACAATTTTTCAAGCAGCAACCGGTTGATTGTGTGATTTTTCTGCGAATCCATAAAGTCAAAGAAAGAGCGCTCTTTTACGCCAAGTTCGCATACAAATCGTAGTGAGAAAGTGTGACTCATTAAGAGATAAAAAATAAAAAAAAAAATCAAAAGTGTTGGACTCGAACGAAGTATCACAGTTAAATTAATTCACATGCGTCGGCGTGCCAACAACAGCAACAACATTGTAACAAAAACAGCTGAGCGAACGATACGACGGCGAACATCAATTCGTAATTAAAGCCAAAGCTTGCCAGCGAAAGAGAGCAAACGATTAAGCGCCAGTCTGCGAAAGCTTCCTCTGTGTCTTTCGTTTACAGCTACGCATTATTTGTGAATAAAGAAGCTTCCATCATTTTATTAGTCGATGATTAGTCAAAAATGCTGCAAATTAATTTGTAAAACAAGAGTGACAAATTTTTACTTATCGATAATTAACGCCGAACAGCAGCATCTTAATCTGTGACTCAACTGCGAAATAGCTTTGGCTAGTGCGCGCGCATATTCAACGAAGCCCTTGGTGTTGTTAATTCTTCAAAGTATTCGGTTTGGGAAAATACCACGGAAGTTTCATTGACATTTTTCAATTGATCAGTCACGATCACCTTCTCCACGCTTTCGATACTTTATCTCTGCGTTATATCATAAACATCGCCAAAATAGCGCCTAAAAATTCTTACCGTCGACGAATGCATTTACCTAGCGGTACTGCAGTTTATACTGGGTCCACTGCGGGTGTCGGTGGCGGCGGTCTTGGTGGGGCCGCCACCATGATCACATCTTCCGGCTCACCAACTGATTGGTCAACGCCAATATCTGCTTACAAGCAGCATTCCATGTGTGACGCTACACCTGCCAGCAATATCAGTAATGGCAGCAATTCACCAACAGGTGGCGCTAGCAATGGCAGCACGGGTAATAACAGCAGCAGCAATAACAACAACAACAACAATAATGTAATACACCAGGATCTTTGGTGGACGGAACGTTTAGTAATGGAAGCACAACAGGAATTTCCCGGTGAATTAGGTAAGTTTTTTTTCTTTTTTTTTAAATTGTACATATATTTGCATAGTAAATAGCTTCTATGATTCTTAGTATTTAGTGAATATGAAGCTTTCAATCTGCTATCACTTGTGCACATTAGTTAGATCTGGTACTTTTTCGTTTAAGTCAAACTGATGGTTCCGGTTTTATAAAATCAATAGTGAGAGCATTACTTCTTATTCCGGGTACGTAAGCGCTAAATGCTATCGTTCACTGTAAAAAAAAAGTACCTTCAGCGAATTTAATCAAACAATCAGTTTAATTAATAGTTTTGAAAAGCGTTTTAGCCTAAGGGCAAATGATAAATATTGCCAGAGCAGTGAAAGATACTGTTAATAATATATTAGATTCTGAAAAAGAATACGTTATCAATGAAAAAATTTACTGTGGCATATTTTTGGTTAGATGCAAGCACCTTATAATTGATAAAAGGGTTCAGCTTATCTTAACTTGTCGAACTTGAAGGCAATGTGCTAAAAATCACAAGAATTGGCTGTCTTTTTATAAAGCCAATTCTTACTCGGCGACTGAAACGGCGAGATAGTAACCTACCATGAAAGGGCTGTAAGTCACTGTGGAGAAAAAAAAAATATGCTCATTAGCAGTGTTTTTAATGAACACTTTTTATAAGTAAAGCCCAAAAATATTTTCCTACCCCTATTCGTGGTACTTTTCGGCAATACCCTAAATTTCACACTGATTATAATCATTATAATTATAAATAAAATTTAATTTACTTTTTGGTAAGATCTCTAAGTAGTTACCGGCCTTAAATCGCTAGCTTGAGGGCATGCGACTGCCTTTTTTTAGCACCCTACGCAGTGAACTTACATATCCAATTCCTAGAAAGTCTCGTGCAAAGTTTTTAAAGAGCGCAAATATATATCAAAAATTATCACACCTATTTTCCAGATCCAAGTACCCACTCAGACATGGCATTACAATTTTCATATTTCCGTATTGCTGTTAGGGATTTCTTAAATACATTTTATCATGAAACAATGAAAACTAAGTGCTATGAAGTCAAAATGTAACGCATGTCAAAATCGCATTTTATATAAAAAACGTTGAAAAAAAATTTAAGGCTTCACGCAATTGTTACAAATTTTACTGTGAACTTCTTATACATATATCAGTATTATGCATGCCAAGAATGAATATCCATTGTGGAAACACGATATTTTTTGAATGGGGACAGTGCATGTCCTTTTTCAGTTATGAATCGCAAGAGCATACTCATATCAGTATCACATGTAACGTATTCTTATGCTAAAACCACTCATGTGATCAATGATAATATTGATGAGCAGTGCGGTGGATGGACGGCAGCTTGGATGCTTTGGGCAGCACTTCAGTGTAATTGATATGCAAACGCATCATCAAAAGAAACTTTCACACGATGCTGCTTAAACTTCAACGTCCTTCAACTTTTTAAATTCACTTCTTTTTTTTCGAATCCAACGTGTTGTGTTGACGCATAGCTTTAGCAGGACACTGATGTTTTCATCAATGATTTACATATGAATGAGCAACAATTTTTTTAGTTACTAAATAATAAATGTCCTTGAGTATTCCCTGTTCCCACATGATTCATCAATTAGTTAAATCAATTTTATTATAAAATAAATTTATGCAAATAATTAATTAGTCATGATGTTACTGTATTAATGATAGAATTCCATCACAGTGATTTTCTGTTTTATGCAAAAAAATTAATATTTCAATAAATTTTAATTACAGTACGTACCAGCAATCCATATTTCCTGTGTTCTGCCCTACCTTCCCACTGGCGTTCAAATAAAACGCTGCCGCTGGCCTTTAAAGTGGTCGCACTTGTGGATGTTGGTGATGGCACTATTGTCACCATACGCGCCGGAAATGATGAAAATTATTGTGCGGAGCTGCGAAATTGTACGGCGGTTATGAAAAATCAAGTGGCAAAATTTAATGATCTCCGTTTTGTTGGACGCAGCGGCAGAGGTAAGTGAAAAATTGGGCGATAGAAAGTGGGAGTTCGAATTCTGCCAAGCTAAACTTTAGGAAAAGGTTTGTGAAATTCATTTTGCGAACTAAGGAAAATTTACTTTTCCTTCTTTATGCTAAAAAGAAAAACAGCTGCATTAATTGGTCTCTTAAGATTCTCAGCAATCGGCATCAGATTGAGATTACAATATTACTGCACATTACATTAAAAATACTAAAATAATGAAGTGGCCAAAAACACTACATACATAAGTAATGTCTGGGTGGCCCTAATCATATCCAATATTTACTTATGACTTTTTCCTATAAAATTAGGCGAAAGATGGTTTTCGATGGTTTCCTTAGTGATGTCAGTAACGCCTTCCATCAATCATGTCCAAAATTAATTTTCATCTTATTCAAAAAAGACAAAAATACCACCCTAGAGGAATTTGAGATGTTTCTGGTCATGTCTGAAACTAATATCCGACCTAATTCCGTGGATTGATGACATCAAAACAAACGTCACAAACCGCACTTTTACTGCAAACTGTGATACCCTTATTTATAAGTAGAATTAATTTCGAACTATTCCAATCTATTGGTGCAAACAACATCTTATAGCAAAAATACCTAGTGACGCCCCTGGTCTTGTTCAAAATTAATTTTCAACTTTATCCGATCCATTGATACAAAAAAAAAATTTTTTTCGGTGGAACGACCCAGCACACCTCTTTCGAAAGTTGATCCAATCTTTTTTTCTGCAATTTTCGCTATATTTTTTTAAGCGACCCGAAATGTAATCCAAAGGATGAGAGGTGCCCCTTAATTGTGTCTAGAGCAGGGGTCGGAAAAAACAATGTGTGTGATGTACTTCAGCTCAATTGAGCTATGGAAAATCATATTTTGCCGACCCCTGGTCTAGAGTTAATTTCAAAATATACCTCCTGTGGGTCAAAGTTGCATCTGGTCATATTCAATCCTGACGGTGCGCCGTCTCCATCCTAAGTTAATTCCGCCTTAATTTCATCAATGGATAGAAAAAATTTTCTTTTCCAAGAAGGACGCATCTCTTCATATCCAAAATATGTAGTTTTCGCTGGGATTCTATCAATTGATGCAATAAAAAATGCCTCAGAAAATATCCAAAAAAAAATTTCTTTAGCAAGTTTTAGCTGCCTCTGGTAGTGTCATAAATTTAATTTTGACTCATTTCATCGACTGATGCAAGCAAAAACTGAAGCATATTTTTTAAAGGGTTAATACGGGATCTACTTTGGACGAATCGAGCATACTTCTTTATGATGTTCACTTTGTAATAGCGACAGAAAACTTCAATTTAACCATGTAACTGGAGGTAGCCAAAAAACTTCTTTAATAAATAATTATGATTTGGAGAACGCACTGTTTAGTTTTTCACATTACCAAGTTCCTTTAGCCTCAATACTATTTGAAGATATAATTTGCTTATAATCTTTGTATGAAGCAATATTGGCATCACATGGGTTAAGTTAATGTTAAAAATATTTGAAGTGAATTTATTCTTTTTTTTTTGCCTGCCTCTTTTAAAGCTTCTGATGTTCAGTCACAGAAGTCGTCACATTATGCCCCGTTTGCCCTGAGGTCAACATGCAATGCAATTTTTACGTTGGCTTGTTGAATATTGGCACTGTCAGTTCAATGCTTCTCACAATTTTTGCAACTGATGTTGGCAACATTCTGTGCTACTAAATTACTTATCCATTCCATTGCTGTTGTTGTTATTGATGGGTCAAAGTGTTGCGCTCGTGTTGTTCTTAATTTTGTGCACTTAATTTTCTTCTTTTTTTTCATCTGGTGCTTCCTTTTTCTAAAGGTTTTACACGCAACAATTTTAATACTCTGAATCAATAATCGATTTTAAAGTGCACATTTGTGTGACCCAACCATGCAACAGCACAAATGAGAATGTGTTGTTTTTGATATTATGATCCTGTCTAATTATTTGCGCAAGACTTAGGGGTTTTTGCTTTGTACTTTAGCGTGCAAAGCGCAATTTTTGTGGAAAATGCACCAATAAAACAAAATATTTAAAATAGGGTAGGTATTTTAAAAATATCTGCCTAGCACCTAGCAACTGCTGTTACTGCTACAAAAATTGGCAACATATGTTACAAGAGTTTGCAATATTCTCATGATAACAGAAAATAAGACAACGCCACACGAAAAATAAAATTTTTGTAGAAATGAAAAGTTATAGGTTATAAATTTGTTTTCCAGTACTAGAGGTAAAGAACACAAAAATTCAGTGATATTTGTGATAATTTTTCTACGATTCTGCCCTCTATGCTCAATATCTGTTTGAGGAAAAACTCCTAGAAACTCAATGACCAGAACTTGCGTGAAGCACATTACCGAGATAAATCTTGAAGTAAACAAATTTTTCAGCACCGATACTTCTTTTATAATGAGTATTTTTACAACAACGCGAGAATTGATTTTGAAAATTGTTCTCAGAGTCAATGTTATTTAACTTTAAATTATCACTGCTGTTTCTATAACTCTCAAGTATCTAGACAAAGTGATTGAACAATTTTGTCTATTAGGAATTATTTATGGTTGCTAGCTTTTTAATATTCTTCATATATCCTAGAAAAGCAATGCCACATTTTCAACTATGAGTATCACCAATTATAGCCCTATAATTTTTAAAATTTTGCACAATGTATTTAAGTTTTTGCTATTTTACATCCTTTTCTCGATATCAATAGAAATTTCAATCGTCGAAATATACATTTTAGAGTATGCTTTCGAATAATTTCCTTTGCGAAAATCTGTTTTAAGATTTCAATGAACTCAAAACGACTTCCACGAAGTGTTAATTGCATTCGGGGAAATCTGGCTGTGTTTAGCTTAAAATCAAAAAAGTAAAGCAAAACCAAAGTGTCGATACATTGCATAGACGTTTGCAGACATGGACTCTAGAGGACCTGACTCCATCTCCAATGAACATCAATTTTGTATAGGATGTTCAATTAAAGTATGCAGTATAAGGTAAACAGTATAGGCGCCATAACCAAACTGATAGCTGTTGAGTAACTAGATAGCTTATTGCTTTATGACTTTGTGTGGCATTTTAGCACATAGTTACCAATTTGTGCCATACCTTTAGAATGAATTGTCGTAATATACATTTCCTTGTATTTATTTGAAGGAATGAAAGTGAAAAAAAAAATTAATTTAAACGAATTATCTTAGAGTCTTCCCACTTACTTAGTTTAAGCCCTAGAGATAAGATTTTGCAGCTAATGGACGCATTAGCAGCGTTAGAAGAGAAAGTGCATTTTTCGACTTCAGTTTTTACAGTGAAAATTAAAGATTTCTTCAAGCAATTTGTTTCTTCTTCATTAAATTGTTGATTCATTTCAAATTCATGCAACCTTTACACAAATCTCTATAAAACAAAATACACAAAACTCTTTAGATAGGAAGAATTTCCGTCGCAGCTCCTTCGAAGTTTAATTTTCCCTGACATAATTGTATGACAAACATTTCATCTTAAACTTACTATATTTTAACTTTAAATACCTTAAGCTTATGCCGAAACGAAAAAAAAACAAAGGGTTCACCTTACCAAAGCTAAAGTTCAAACGAAAATTTCTAGATTAATGACTTCAATTTGTTTGTTTTCAACTCATAATTGATGAATGAATGAATGACACGCGTCATCAATAAGAGCGAGCGCCTTTTCAAGAACGACAACGTCAAACGGCGTTCACATGGTAGATACAACCCGATCATCCTTATTATTTTATCAGCTTTGTTGTTGTTTAAAATATGGATTTATCTTTAACATGATTTTTTTTTTGTCTTCTCTTCTTTATATAGCAGCTTTTTCGGGGTATACTATTGTTATTTGTAGTTGTTCAGACTTGATGACTAATTTAGATTATTAACTCATTTTGTTTTTAAAAATTTGGAGCATACGTTGAGTAATGAGATTAGGACAAAGCTAAGGGTTTTGGTTTTTGTTAAGTACATTAACCATCTTTATTCGCTTCGTACTTTTTGAAGAATTAAGATATTTTTCACTTATGTACATCTGCCTTTTTAAACTTAACGGCTTAATATAGTTTGCTCATTGTTTTGTAGGTTGATTAATTTAAGTAAATATAATTGATTGGTATTTCAAACGCAATGCTTTTGAGTTCAACTTGAGAACTTTTAAATTTCGCCGCTTTTTACCGTTAACTTTATTGTTAGCTCATATTTCTGTTGATGACTTTATTTCAACGAACAGCTTAATTCCAATTATCTACCAACAAAAATATTTTTAAATGTTTCTAATTTGATGTGGTCAATTCAACCGATTAAACTTTAAATTATATCTATTAGATCTATTTCGATATTACTCATTATTTAAGTGTTTTTTTTTTTTGAAAACGTCCAATCTTGTGAATGGCTATGAGTTCCACTAAGCGTGCTGATGTCAGCAGCTTTAATGCACAGACAAATCGATTAATTTATATGTATATAAAAAGATTTGATAATAGTTAACATATGAAAAAATTTAAATCAGCAAAAAAAATATTTGGCATTAGCAGAGACAACTACATTTTAAAGACCTCCCAATTTCTCCTTAGAAATTCATTCGAGGAAACATCAGGCTTTTTCTTAAAACAGACTAAGCAGACCCTCATAGTGCGTCACATACCCTCGAAGAAAACATGCGTCAAGTTGAAACATGGCACATGTAACTTTTACACTCAATAAAAAGACTTGCCCCACAATTCATCTAAATAACACCGCAATACCTCAGAGCACTGAAGTTAAGTACTTAGGTATGCACCTCGACAGACGCCTTACTTGGAAAAGTCACATTGAAAAGAAAAAACTTCAAATGAAGTTGAAAGCATCAAGCATTAATTGGCTTTTGCATAAACATTCAAAACTCAGCCTTGAATATAAAGTTATTTTGTACAAAGCTATTATTATACCTATATGGTCATACGGAAAACAGCTATGGGGCAACGCAAGTTTATCGAATATAGAAATATTGCAAAGGCCTCAGTCAGAAATACTTCGAACTATTTCATGCGCACCATGGTATGTCAAGAATATAAGCATACACCAAGATCTTGGTATACCTTTCGTTAAGCAGATACAGGAAAGCATAAAGAGATTGTATCAACAAAAACTACAGCAACATCCAAACCTACTAGCTAGGAGCCTACTCCTAACATCGAATACGTCTCGACTGAAGAGACAAGACTTACCACCCCTGTAGCTATTATGTACATATACGCATAATGGGTACTCCTTTCACCACTGAAGACGAAATCTGAAAAAATATCATTTCTAAGCAAGGGCTTGGAAAAGTCCGACGTTCTATTAGTTTCTTAAGACTTTTATAACTATTGTTAGTCTCCAAGCGAGTTGGTTCAATAAATAAATATGAAGTTTGAAAAAAAAAATAAAAAACTTTCTCAAAACGTATGTGATTTGACGGAGGGAACTGGGTTGATCTGTCCGGCAAATAAATTTCCGAGACTGAGAAGTCTCTTTCTGCCACCGCTGCATTAAGGTTATAACCCCGGGACCCAAACTCAAGTTGGCTCCCAGTCGGTATTTGCAAGAGTTTTTAGAACGCTAGGGCTCGGACGCCGAGCTCAAGGGGTCTCAAGATGACTAGAGGATGCGTGGCTTTGTGTTTGTTTTGTGATAAGAGAAAGAGGAAAAGTTTTTCCTTTTTGGTCATACCGTCAATATACGGAGAAGCGAACTGGGGTCCTCATTATGGTTTTGTGACATTCAGTGTAGGAAAACTTGTTTTTTTGGTCCCCAATATTTTAATTCCATTTTAAATAAAAAATTATCTCTTCTATTTTAAAATTTAAAATTCTTATGCTTATAAGAGGTCCCTTTCCAGTTTTCGACCGCGAAGTCTGAATCAGACGCTACTTTCTGCCTTAATGGCGTAGCTACAAATTTTTTTCAATTTTAATTCTCTTGGTGAAAAGCAGTAGGTATTTCTCAAAGAGTAAGCTTGCCACTGGGCATGTATGTATTTACTTTTCAGAAATCTTTCGCATGAAATCTTACAAAATTTCAGTTATATTTCGAAAAATTTTCATTTCCATTTGAGAAAGCTTTCTGCCCACCGTTTGGATTTCATTTGAAACGTTTCTGAAACCTTACAGAAACTTTGCAAGGTTATGGGGTAGAAACAAAAATTGCGTTGAGCTGTTGTTTTATTACGTCACCAGACTCTGTATTATTGTTTCACTTTATTCGCGTAACTTGGAGTTGGCTGATATTTAATAGTTATTGAAATATACAATTGTTAATGATAACACAAAACTACACTTAACCAGCAGCAGAACCAGTCTGGCAATATTGACACAGTTCTTTACTAACCACGTTTCTATACAATGCAGATATCAAAAAATTAATATCGAACCATAAAACATTATTTAGATTACATTAGAAAAATTTAGTAAACATTAGATCTGGAACATTTCAGAAAAACTTTACAATGATTGCAAGTGAAACAATTCATTTGAAATATATAAGAAAGATTTCTGTAACGTTTCGTTTGGAATATGTCAAATGAAACATTTTTGGAACATTACGAATGAGTTGATTAGTTGGCTTTGTATACTCCCTTACTTAGCAGGATTACGCTAGAAAGGTAAACATCAATGGATTTAATGTAGTTTCGTTCCCACTTCCTATAATATCCATGCGTTCTGTTTCCTTGCATTTGCTGTCAATTTGGTGAAATGTTATTTTGTGATATTTGAAACAAGAGTCTTGACTGCAGCTTGGCTATCAGTTGAGATTGTCATTCACGGTCCCAAGGGAATGTAATCTTCTGAAGATAGTCTCAGATAATGCTTCTACTGTCAGGTTGTCGAAAAGATATCGCACTGCTTAGTCTTTCTTAAAAATGTATGCTGAAGCTACATCGCTAATTTTTGTGCCAATGATAAAACTTTTGTGATACATTTCAATTTTTTTTTTTATAAAAATTTATCATTGGCTGATGCCATTACCATAAATGCAATTTTACGCTTGATTAAATGTCATTTCAATCAACTGACATTTCTCTGACAGTGCAGTCAATGACAGAGCAAATTATTATTTTAAGACTGTAAGCGAAAAAAAAACTGAATTAAAAAAAAGGGCAGTAGAATATAAATTGGCCTGTACATCGCAACAACAATAAGCCGCGTCAGTTATGTCCACCCAAGTTATTCGTCGTTTTGTCATCTAATCAACAAATCGCCACATGGAGTCGTATTGTTTTTTACTCCTCTTCATCACCTCCTCCAAAGTTAATAACAATTTTTCCATTACATTTTTCGATCGTTTTTTTCCTTATTAAAATTGGCTGCTCTTTTATAGCATTTGTGTATTTGTGTTGACGTGCTTGTTGGTTTCATTTAATTTTTGTTATCACATGACATTTAATAACCTAATTTTTTCAACATTTTTAACCTTTTGCTATGTAAATTTTTGGGGTATGTCAACACATTTTTGACTACAAAAAAAAATATATACTTCATAATTACATGTTGTTTTTTTTTGTAATTGTTGCTCCTGACAGCATTATATTTTCAATGTAAAATTTTATAATCATGTTTTTGCCTTAAGTTTGTATGAATTCTAAGGGTGTAGTTATGTAGACGGTTCATTGATCACCGGCCACTTTCGCTCATTATCTTGAGTATGTTATATCGACGGTCTTTTGATCGCTAAAACATTTTTTGATACTATTACTACTATTCAATTGAAATGGGTTTACTCATTTTGTTATTTTTAGATTAATTGATTCAAGAATCGCTTAAAAAATCACTGAAACTTTTATGCATTAATATTTTTCCAAACACTACTTGCAGTTCTTTATTCATTTGATATATTTATTAAATACCAACATTGCAAACCCATAATTTACATTTGTCACTTTTGCCATTTTTATTACTTGAATGACTTCATTTTACCAACCAACCTACGTTTCCCTACTCAACAGCAAATGTCCTGTGTGATAACTTGAAAACCATGCGAAACATCCTCATTGACAAATGTGATAAAATAAAATGTTTGTATTTGTAATGCAGTTTATACGATTGTCGTCTCACTTCTGCCTGCGGTGGAGTTTTTGCGGTTAAGTTGGTAAAGTATTTGGTTTTGTGGGTGGTTTGGTAGAACAAACTACAAAGCGATAAAAGAAAATGCGAATGCAAAAACCCAACCCCAAACATTTTAATACACTTGTCAGCTACTGCGTTGCCGTATGTCGCTGGAAAAAAAAGAGGCTTGGCCATATATTACAAAGGCAATGCGATAAAAAGACAACAAAGTGGCGTTGGTCCATTGGTCGAGTCGGACAATCCGCTGCTGTATACAATATATCAGTAGAGACATGAACTGACTCTGCGAGTATATGCACAACAGTGACATTTTTCAATGCTCTCGTTTTTATGTCTGCCTGCCTGTTTCTCTGTTTGTTTGTAAAACGTTTTGTGGTTTTATTATTTGTAAATATATCCCTGCTATTAATGTGCACGTTGTCCTTATTTGACATATTTGTTCTTATAAATGTAGCTTTTAGAGTTGGGCAGTACAAGCTCGTTAACGCTTTGAAGGATTGTCGTCTACTCATTAAAGCAGCTAATACTGTTGGTGATAATTTTAATGATGTTATTAAAGTTGATTTCTTTTAATCAACACTCGCACCGGCTTTGTGTCCTTTGAAGGTCCAATAATTTAATTCAAGTAGTTCTTGTTCAAAGTCAAAATAAAATGCATTGTCATTGTTTTCTTGACTATACGCTGATTAAGGTCTCCAGGTCTCTTTGTTATTATTGAGTTTATTATCTTGATGCAGCAAGTGGGAGTCAGTCGATATCACCACTTTTTGACATTATTTGGATTGGAAAATTTCTCGTATAACTTACATCGCACACGAGCCGTCTTATTAGAAGACATCTTCTTTGGGTCTAATTGAAACAGCACGGGCATAAGAAAGTTTTTCAACATGTCCCGATAGCGGTCACTCAGTAACTCTTACAGTGTTGCCTTTAACATCCTCAAAAAAATATGACCCAATGATGTCGCAGGCCCAAATGGCTAGTTTTTCCCAAAAAATTTCTTGGGATTGTTTTCTTCTATGGTTTGCAGAGTTGAACTATGTAAATATCATTTGACTTGGCGTTATTCATCTTCTCTTACTGAAATTTTATTTTCATTTTATATAAAGTACAGTTCTCTTCTTTAACTTTTACAGCATGCATGCAGTCCTTGCAATTTTATCGCTGAAGTTACCAATATACTTTTTGTCTGAATGCTCCCAATGTTGAGTGAAACTTCAACTCAGTTCTTTTGCCAGATAATAAAACATCACCAAAATTACGAAAATCCCTTAAGTTATCACGGATGCCGCCCCAAATTTTCATCAAAAATTGATTTAAAATTTTATCACCTAGCACGTACTTAAACTTGTGCTAAAATTTTTAAACGGCAACTTTCGGTCAAATTTGTGCGGTTTAGCGGCGCGTGTTACGATCAATTTAAATTAATTCGCGCGCCACTTAATTTCGCACTGACTGACTACTCGTTGCAGCAAAAGTTGCCGCCATCACACAAAGTAAAACTTTTATCTCTTTCACAAATCATTTTATCACTCGCATATCTGTGATGTATGAGATGGTGTTTTTAGCAATATTGCCGAAAATTTATGATCAATTTAATGCTGTTGTTTTTGTGCGCTCTCTTTTGGCAATTTACTGCTGTTTCTGTGTACAATTTTTAATGCAAATTTGTTCTCACCTGCTTCTTTGTTTTGTTTTATTTTCAGGCAAAAGTTTTACACTTACGATTACCGTTGCAACCAGCCCACCACAGGTGGCTACCTACGCCAAAGCTATAAAAGTCACCGTAGATGGTCCACGGGAGCCGCGCTCCAAGACAAGTAAGTTGATGATGCTTAACCCGTCTTCTTTTAAGTTACGACAGCAGTCATCTACGACTTATAGTCGTAGTAGCAAAATTTTGTACGGAATACGTAAGAACGATATTTCATCATTGGATTCAACGTCGCCGTCGTCTTTTTCATTTGAATATTCGACAGCATATGGTGTCGATGCAACAAGCAGTTCAACGACTGCAACTTTGAGTGACTTTGTTGATGATATTTGTGTCGTTGGTGATGATTATATTGATGACAATGATGTTCAATTGTTAAGAGACGACAAAAACAATTTATGCTCTAGAAATGGTGAGCAAAAGGAAAATATACGATAGTTACATAGTAGTTCATGAGGACGCTTTCTTCGATATAAAGGATTCATCATTGTAGCTATATCATTTGTCATGTGTATTTTTTTCATTTCATCATCTGCTACTAACCATCAATTCGAGTAATAGCCAAATTTCATCTTTAATATCAGAAAAAAAACAAATATGTTGAGCGAAACATTTTGCCAGTGTAAAATAATATCGAAAATATAGACAAAATCTTTATTCAATTTGGTGTTTTTCGGCATTTGCCAAGAGCAACCTATCCGTGATGTCTTTTAGCTTATACTTATGCAGAAAAGTACTTAGTTAACAGACAACAGAATTCTGAAAGGTTTTTCATAACTTTCTTATAAAATCGGTAAAACACAAGTTTACTTTCGAAAACAAATGCTTACTAAGTAAATCAAAATGAAAGGAATCGCCCAGAAGAGTTCCTACGCATACATCCTAAATATTAATAAAAATCGTTAGGAAAAAATGGAATAATTTCGATTATTGGTGTTTGAGGCGCATCTATGGAACATTTAGTGGTTGAGTTAGCATAATCTGTCTGAAGATTCAAACTGTCAAAAAAGTGTTCTCACTATTTATTAAGCATTATTGTCTTATGTAAGGGACTTACTATATATCAACTTAATAGACCATTTCAAACATTGGTTGCTGTTGACATTTTACAAATCATTTCGTACAGCATTTTAAGGATTTGATGATGTGGTGTTTGCTCAGCTTTGGCTCATAAATTATCTAACCAAGATTGCATTCAATAATCAAAAGCTTAACTTTATAAACCCATAATAACTATCAACTAATTAACGCAATTCAATTTCTCAAAACGGCTTTGATGAACTTAAATGTGAAATAAATGCAAAGCATTAATTCCTAATAATCCTATGATAATCCTAACATCCACTATGAGCACACAATACAACACGGCAAGGTTTTTTTGCACATCAACACCGAACTATAGAACACAAAAAACGAACAATTTATGCGGACAATGGGTGAATGCAATTGTGTTTCAAGCATTTGACATGCAACCATGTGTTGGTCGAAAAGACAACTAACTGCCGTCGCAATTGTTTTTATTGTTTTATCGTTACACTTAGGTGTTTCGTTTTTTTCCGAGATATTTTGCGAGTCGCACTTATGGTTATCGATTGTAAAACCGCATAACGTTAAGAAGACAGACGTAATTACTATTTACGTAAGCAATATTTTGACGGTGTAGTACGAAGAAAAAATTGTGTAGGAATGCAATTTTCTGAAAAAATAATCCCTTAAGTGTGATGAGGATCCATGTCATAACAGTCGGGATGAACGTTGCGGAAGTATGGCCTTAAAAATATGCAACGTTTTTTCTTTTCAATTTTCTCGTTCGTCTTTAAAAGTCTTGAGGTTGGTTATACGAATATGAAGTTTTTAATGTTGGGTTAGTATGTCAGTCAATGAATGCGTCCTGTTAGATGTATTGTATTTTTCCGTTAGTATAACAAAAACAAAAAAAAAATCGTTTGTTGTTGTTTTTGTTTACCATATTTGCTTGTTTAACACTTGCAACATTGAGTTGGCTTGTATTGTTTCAGGTAAAAGTCAGTTGCGGTTTTCAAATTGCTTTTGTTTTATTGTATTGGGATTTTTTTATTACCTGAATTTCTCTGTTGGTAATTGTTGTTCTGCTGGTTTTATTGCCTTTGTTGACGGCAGTTGTATGTTTTCCCTATTTTAAAAATTATTTACCTTGAAATTATGTTAATTATTGCTGCATAAATAGCTACACTATGGGGTGTTTCAATAAAAACGATGTTCACACAATATTTATTCGAAGAGTGAATATATTTTTCAGATAGAGCAAAATTTCAAGCAAATGCTCCCAACGGCTCTGCTGGCAAGCCCGTGCCCGAAAAGTTTTCATTTTCATAGAGAATTGTAACTATGATGACACGTGTGCTTTCGTGAAATATTCCTTACTTACTAAACGCAACATTGACAGTTTCAATAAATTAAGTTTTTAAAGCTGCTAATCGAATACGAAAAAATGGCACTTCCATTGGCACACCGCACATATATATGTACATACTTACATACATACACAGGGAACAGTTTTTGTTCTATGCAATGGCAAATAGTCTTAACGGTCTTCTGATATTATTTTTAATAAAAACAAAAATATCTTCATTGTTTCCTAGCATCTATGGCAAAGCTTCACTAATGGCGCTACAATTAATCTTACGCATACGCGCGTCTTTTTCTATACACCAACTCTTTTTGTTTATCAAATTTACCTCAACATTTCGCTTCTTTTCATTAAAGGTCCTCCTGCCGGTCATCAATTTCGTGCGCTGGGCTTGGGTCAACGTACATTTTTAGATGCTGCTCCATTTTCAAGCCATTTTCGTGAATTGGAAACATTACGCCGTTCAACGGCGAAGCAACCACCACCACTATCATCATCAGCGGTACCATCAACAACAAGCTTAGCGCAATTAGGCAACAATCATTCATCATCGAATAACACAATAAATTCTGATTGCCAAGACTATAAGCCGAATGCACCGCAAATACAAGGTATGTTACAAACACTATGTCCTATATATGGTATGTGGATGTATGCGTACCGAACTATATATTACTTTTCGAGTACTTCTTTGAGTTTTCTCTTCATATTAAACTATTTGATTGTCTTCTGTGCTCTACTTTGATTGTTGTAAATTATTCTATTTGATATCTTCTTTTGTTGCTTAGTTTTATGATTTTTTTCTTTTAAATTTTATAAATTAATTTGTTACTTTTTGGTAGGAGTTTCATAGGCATTAATCGTTGTAATTGTAGCGCAAGCGTAACTTGTAGCTCCATTTGTGGCTACTTTTACCCCAGATTGTACAGATTATCTGACTTCTGTATATGCTGAATATTTTATGTCTAAAAGCTGATTTTAATCAACTTCAACTTGATGCTTTGTGTAGAGATGTATTTGTTAATTGCAGATAGATATGAGAAGTAAGGAAACTTTATATTTTTAAAAATCAGAATTAGTAATGAAAGGTTGAAAGCATTTATGTTCGTTTTGTGTGCTTTTTTGGGCTTTTACTCAAATACAATCTCATATACCTATACAGAAAAAAAAATGCGGGTACAAGCACTCGCGATGTATAACACCATTTTTTGTTTGGAAATTTTAAATCGATGAAAGTTGGATCAAATTTTGTGCTTCGATTATTTTTCGGACAATAAATCGATGTGGTTTTATTTCTTCTACAACTTTGGATTTAATATCTATTTGATGCTTAGTTTTGAAGTTATAAAGCGAAACCCACTTTTCGACCATTTGAAATTCGTTAAAAACAGATGTGCTTCGATATTGATTTGCTTGGTATGTTTTATTTTATATATGCTTAAAATATCGTGCTAAATCATATATATCCTTTTCAATAATGCTGCTTTTGACCATTGTGCGAAATGGCTTCAACAACCGCAAAGTGTAGGTGCAATACAGACATTAATGCAAAAGAAAGACATTTATTAAATTAGACCTTATGATGAACTGCTGTGATTGTGACCACTAAGATTCCCACACACAAAAGTATGTACATAGGTAATAAAAATAAGAAACCACAAGAAAATATTTTGATTACCAGTAAGTAGATGCCGAAATTATGTAGTCAAATCAATTGTGCGAATACTATCCCTTATGATTACGCACTTCCTTTTCTAATCACAACCGAAATAACCTCTTGCACTTGGCAAACAATGAAAGCGGATGTCGGCCATTTGAGTAGAAGATGAAAAATCTGCGAAGAAAGTCGTTACCTTAAGCTGTTTGTTGTTATTACTTAACTTCAGAAGGCTGGCTCTCACAATGTTGAACATTTTAGCCTTTTGGCATGATGGCAATATCATAATCTGTTTGGTGCTGTCTTGCTCGCTGCTCTTGAAGGCATTGCATTTGAAACTCAGTTTGGGCTTTATTGAAAACTGGCTGTTGTTTTTGTTGTTGCGAATTTCCATTAAAACGCAATGAAATGAAATGCAAATAAAATCTGCATCCAACACTGAAAACAGGGAACGGAAGTTGTTGTGGCTTTTTTTTTTTTGTTCTTTCATTGCAAAGTCGTATCAGCAGCGTTGACCACAAAATTTCGTTTTGTGGGCCAGAAGCGTTGTCGTTTTGTCTCGTTTTTTTTTTTTTTGTTTGCATTTTTCAGTCCTGCTGTTGGTAATGCTATTTTTTTCAGTTGTTTTGTTGTTTTTTTTTTTTTTTGATTCCAACTGAGGTTTTTTGCCTAATGTGTTAAATTCTTACCACATTTTTTGACTACCAAAACTTGGATGTTCATGAAAATTATTGCAAAGTGTACAAAAAGCTTCCGTTTTGTGGTACCAAAACAGGCTGTAACCTGTTCGAATTTGTGCGTGTCTCTACAACAAAATGTTGGATTCTTACTAGCGAATTGATGGTGATATAATCTTTGGGACCCAAATTATTGACATATTAATGACAGTCTATTATCATTTGGCCCACTGCTGCAGCATTTTGCAACAGCTGCGCAACCGCATTTGGATGGATTTGTGGCTTACGCACTTTTCTGCATAGCTTTTTTTATAAATTTTAAAGAAAACCTTTAAAATTAGTTTTTTTTTTTGCTGAAGTTTTTCATTAAGAAAAAAAAACATTTCTTGTCATAACTTCTTTGCCATTCTCAGAAACCATATGGTATTCGAAATTTTAAATGTTTCATAAATTAAGCTCTTAAATTGTTATTTTATCTTAACCTGTATTGGTACCAGCTATAAAAATACCACCCGCGTATACCGCAGTATTTTGATGTTGCGTGGCATTTCCGTTCTGTTATTAATTATTTATACTGTATATGAGCTCTTGTTAAGGTTTTTATTTGCGAAATTTGCCATATCTTAGTGAAGATATTGAAACCCAAAACAAACACTCATAATATCTTAAATTGGTTAAAAATACGCAAAAAAAATAACAAAAGGTTTATTTAAAGTTCTGTGATAAATTGTGAATAAGTAATTAGCATATCTACCTACTAGATGAAAATATATTAGCAAATATTTTATGAATCAGCCATTCGAGTCAAAAAATTGAATGAATCAATTTCAGTAAAAAAAAATTATCTTGGAATAACTATAATAAGCACACATCGATTTTTTCCCTAGTTCTGAAACATATTTACGGTATATTTCCAATATCTTTTGGCTTAAGTAATTAATAAATTTTATTTATTTTTATTTGCCTTTAAAAAACATTTCTTACTGATCTGCTTCTATTTGAAATAGGCTGCATCGAATTTTTCCAAAAGGAAAAATCTATTGTCCATGCTAAGCACTTCATGAAATGTGAACAGAATTATACAACGGGGCGTGGCACTTCACAAAATCACTATATCTTGTCATCTATGGCAGCTCCAGTTGTGAAACTTGATACATGGATGTACATTTTTTGTGCCAAGCTACTCACAAAATGTAAGCGGTATTGAAAAATTAGGCGTAGTTCCACCTATACAATAAAGACACTTAAGCAAACCTTCAAACGTTATATAAGAAATATTGAGAACATCCACGAATAACGGCCAGATTTATGGAAGGATAACTCATGGGTATTAGTTGGTTGCAGGGTTGAAGCTATCAAAGCAAATCAATTCGCATACCGACGAAAAATGTGTGGAAGACTTATTTTCTCTGCATAGCGGATCACGTTTTTGTTTGTATTGACGTTTCACGCCTACGAATCTCATGTCGCCTACTTTTTAGCAAGTGATTCAAAGTTTTTGCTTGAATGGGAAGTACCACGCACATTTCTCCATTCTCACAAATTTGCTTGAATGGATTTGAGTACATAACCTTTCAAAGATTTTGTTTGTATGGGAGGTACTACGAAAACTTACACGTAGCAATCTTGTTGCATTACTCTTTCAGTAAAGCGTTTTAAAATTTTTGTTTGTATGATAAGGGGCAGGTTAACTTGTCCAACTAATACGCCGACAATTGTTGGTACCTGTGTAATTTATAGTCGCATTTACTTCATTAGAACACATAGTATTGCCTTTCAATGTATTTACTTGTAGGGGATATAATATAGTATAGTTACAGGTGCTTATGGTATTTAAAATTTGCAGTATCGTACCTAGGGGAGCCGAGGCGGCGATACTGTTTATTGATTTTTAGCGTATTAAATTAATTTTGTGGACCTACTTTTTTTTAGTAAATGAAAACAATGAATTCCATTGTGTAGGAGCCCCACAAGGTTTCGTTTTGAGAAAATAATTTATTTTGGCAGGGTTTTTGTTTTTTTTTATTTTGTAAATAAAAATTATTTAAGAGTTGATTTTGAGGTCATTTTTTGCTATGGGCGCGGAATATCAACGATATGCCACTGAGTATTTGCGACAACATTTAATATATGGAAAAACTCTAGAGGCAGTCTTTACTTTACATATGCGGTAGGTATGTCCGAGTGAATGCGATCTTCTTAGTGTTTCACCGAGGCCGAGGCGAGGCGAGGTTCTAGTTGATCTCGGTCTCGCCTCGTTTTATAAATTTAAGTCTCGCCTCGCCTCGGACTCGGACGAGATCTTGCCATCACATGCCTCGCCTCGCCTCGCTTCGCCTCGTTCTCGGCCGAGGCACCTCGGTAAAAAAGCGAGGTTTTTATTAAAATAAATAAAAAATTATACATGTATCAGGGCTGATAGGCTGATCAAGCCTCAAGAAATAAAATAAAATATCTGTTTTTATTTTTGGTGAATTGGATGGAATATGATGAATTTAATTCTTTTCTTATATGGGAAGGAGAGGCATTGTCTATTTTTCCAAACCAAACTAAGCTATGAACCTTTTACAAACTATAAGAAAGATATATACCAAATCTTATTTATCTACGTCAAATAGATATTGAGATATGATAAAGTTAATTTTTTTCTTATATTGAAGGCATGGTACCGCCCATTTTATTACTTGAATCTTAGTTATGCCTCTACCTTTTATAAATATACCAAGTTTTATTAATCTGCATCAAGTAGTTGATAATGAAGAGTTTTTCAATAAGAGCGCTACAAAAGTTTTTTTAAATAAAACAAAAACGATTTGGGATATCAATGAAACTCTTTATTCTTGTGAAAGAACATTCGATGCCATTATCATCAATAATCGTCAATTTGATCTTGTAAGGATGTAGGCTAAGGTCTATTCGCAAAATTCGCCACAACGACGTCACAGAGATGCCCAACGCTTGAGAACGACGTGTGAGAGACTGATTTGGGTCTTCCTCTATTGATGCGCTAGCGACAGCAATATTCTCGACACTACGGGCACTTCTTTGTCTCACTGGCACGGGAACAATTTGTACTGTGCCTGTGTATTCAAATTTTTCCACTAGACGCTCAATTGTTGATCTGACAGGACGATTATGACGACCATAAATTGGACGTAGCGCTCTTAAAGTTGAGGCCACTGACTCCGAATTTCGGTAGTAAATTTTAATAATTTCGACTCGTTGTTGGATCGTATATCTTTCCATGATGAGATGGCAAACCTTATTGAAGAGAAATGTCAAAAGAGCTGGAAAAAATATTGCGTCGTTTGCTGTCCCTATTGGTCTACTTTTGTAGCGTCCCTATTGAAAAACCCTTTATATGATGAATTCTGATTTTCTCTTATGTGGGGGTGGCATCACCCATTTATCGTAAACTATGTTACGGAGCATCCCAAATCATAAGAAACATATATGTATGTATGTCAAATCTTTCGTCGGTCGGTTGAACGGTTTAGGAGTCCATTAGCAACGAACATACATATATTGATCTTTATTTATATACTAGCATTACGCTGTGCGTTTCGCTTCACCTTACCGGTTCTTAGAAAGACTATTAGAATAAGTAAATTTCAATGCAGTGTTGTCAATCATGCAGTTTTGCTTATAGCCTTACATGCTTCCCTAATCGATCTATCGAGGCGTAGTCACATAGAAGCTGATGCGATCCAAGCACTTCTGTGCATTAGCGCTTGGACCAAATCTGAACTCGTAAGAAGCACATGCGGGTCAAAAATAAAACAAAGTAGTTTACTCAAAATAAAATACTAAAATATTAGTTAAATATAGATTTTAATATAAAAATTACAATCATATTTTGAATCTGCATATGGGTTTTACGAGTTCAGATTTGGTCAAAACACGCCTCGCTCTTGGTTTCGAAAACGAGGCTAGGACGAGGCGAGGACGAGGCTAGGTGCCGTGTGATCTCGCCTCGCCTCGTTCAAGCGAGGAAAATTTATTTTTCCATCTCGCCTCGTTCTCGCCTCGGTCTCGCCTCGGTCTCGCCTCGGTCTCGCCTCGTACTCGTAGTCAAAAACGAGGCTGCCTCGTAGCCTCGGTGAAACACTAGATCTTCTCCCTCAAAAGACTTGCAAAAACTAACCCATAAAAATTACTACAATTTCTGAACACCTCTAGAGGCAAAAAAATACTCAATTCGATATGTTATTTAACCTCCATCCTTTTGGTTAAATGAGGTTACTGCTATCTATCCAAATATAAAGCTAAGGACATCTTCTCATAAATTGAATTTTAATAATAAATTTATAGTATAAGATTTTCCAATGTTCCATTCAATTCATTATTGCTTAAATTACGTGAAATCCTTTACCGCATTGCAACTTCATTGTGCCACTGAAATTGAGAGTCCTGACAAGTAGAAACAGCAGGAGTGTACGCTGTTAGGAAACGGATATTAAAATCATCAAATCACCATAATTAATTTATGGTTCCCCTTGATTGAAGAAAAACCGATAACAGAAAAAAAGGAACAACTCGTACTCATAATCATTATTATCATCATTATCGGTTGCAGTTTCAGCAAAGAAAATGCAAGAGTGAGACAAAAAACCTGATGAAAATGGGAAAAGTCCTACGCAATTATCAAACGTCAATTGAAGGGAAATTAATGACAAAAACTGAAATGCAGTCAGTGCAACGTCGCGGTGTTGCTTTGTTCTTGCGTGCACTCGACGAACACCCGTGGAACACCCATAATGCAAAAATAAAAACAAAGTTCACCGTGCAGACGCACAAAATACCGTGCAATTCCAGCGATGAATGATGTAGTGGACAACAGCCAGACAGACAGTCAGGCAAATGACAGCACCCAGTGCTTAGGAATATGCTCACACAATCACTCAACGAATTTTGTCAGTCATGAAAAAGGCCGACGTAGACCGAAAGCTATTATGATACTTATCAAATGTTTGCTTATTTTCAGTGACTCAAGCTCAATTTATGTCAAACGAGTCATTCATTTAATTTTGTTACTCGAATTCCAAAAAATGAAAGCTTTGCAGCTCTGGTAGTTACACTAGGAATACTTTTTTTTTTTAAATGAGGAATGAATTAATTTTCGAATTTTGAGTGTTTCGAAGTTTTCTAGAACATGACATTATCGATGTCGACTGAAATTATTTAGTTTATATTTGTCATTGATACATAACGCTTATTATTCTTTTGGGCCGACGTATTTAAATACTTTATTTGGATACATCGCGAATTTTTCTAAATAAATCGCAATAGCAAGAGTAAGGTCTACAACCAAAGCCGGCCTTAGGTAGCGCGGGGCAATCATTTTAGTCACATAATAATAATCGCTACCTTAGCATTATCTTGTTATCACCACTTTTCATAGAAAAATATCGAAAAAATATCAAAAAAAAAATTATTTTCGTTTAACAAAAAGAAAACATAAGAAATGTATCGTTATGGCTCATGAGCAATTCATCCGAGGACCCGGTGAGTGTAATCTTAAACATACTGTAAATTACATGTTGCAAGTTGTTTATGTTGTTTGCTATTGCTGCTGTAGTGCAATGGAAACTTATAATTTATTTGGTGGCTACCACACGGGCTCAGTGCTACCGGTGAGGGCTACAATGTGGTGCCGGTCAAAACCTAAAGCAATAGTGGAAGGGTTCCTTGACGATTCAATTCTTTTTTTTAAATTTTTTTATGTAACAATTTCGCTCTAATTGAAACATTAAAATGTGATAAGTGTTGGTTGCAAACATTTATGGCAAATTATGCTACTGTGCTGAAGGCAAATCATTATATCGCTACCTTGTGCTGATTGTTTGTTTATTTGTTTGTTATTATACTTTAAGCACTTTTAACCTTTTTTTATAATTTAAGAGATTCAACATTTTAGGGAGGATAAATAGGGAGAAAATCATGTAATCACAAAATTGACAGCTAATTAAGGTCGTTAAATTTAGCTTAAGACTTAGAGAGATTTCGAAAATTTGATTTGGCTGTCTTAAAAGTAATTAATTGAAATATGTCAAATTTTAATAAAGTCAACTTTTTTTTACTGTGCGCCTTAAAATATGCCATCTTGATGAATTTCGTGAAGGTTTCACTCAATTTCTTAAGTCATTTCATAGTAACCCTTTTATTTTATCGCATATTTTGAATTTGTTTCATGTCTACTTCTACATGTGATGGTTGGTTGCTATTGACACATCACAGCGGGATTTTCCTTGTTGGCATTTTCATATGAGCTTAATTTACACATATGTATATAGAAGCTAATAGAAAAATAACATACAGATTGTTATTCACCCCGCCCCGAAAATTGGTAATTTAAAGGAAATTATCTAATGAAACTTTCAACTATCATCGAAATAACATCTTTTATGATCGAACATAATTTTAGAACAGATGCAACATATCCCTTGATTTCTGAGAAAAAGTTATATTACCGAAAAATATCTTCCAAATAAGGTACGTACATCAGTGACATATCGCTGACTGATGGTGATTTATATCGGAATCTTAGTTAAAAATTAAAATTTACTCTTTCCGGAAAATATATTTTTGACTAAAGGGTTATTCCTTGTGTTATTTAAGTGTATACTTTGTATAAAAAATGGGAAAACAAATCTACAACAATTTGAATAATACAACTTCACGCTTTTGTTTTCTTTTTTCAGATAACAATTATATGGGCGCCGCCGAATGGACCGGATACACATCGAACCTCTCAGCTTCACCAGCCTCCGCATATCCTACTTATCATCACCACCATCATCCGCATCATCATCACCAATATCATTCGCAATCGGGGGCGGCATTACCACCACCACCTGTACCACCAAGTGCCGCACCAGCGTCTAACACACCCATCCCACACTACAGCAGCATGGGTAGTTATGACACTAGCATTGCCGATCATACGAGTAACTTCCATCTGCCCACTGTACTAACAGATATGCAACCATTCTGTGCAACTAGTGATTATCATCATACTGGTATTGCATCGAGCGTTGCAGCTAGTGCAATTGCGCCACATACTCAGGCTCCAATTTGCAGTCCCACTTATGGATCTACCAAGTCTGAAATCGATTCACTCAATGCTGGTTATCCGTCGTATAATAACTGGTCCAACGGATATAACAACTATCAGTATGGAAGTTGTGCGGCACAGGCACAATATCCAGGCCATACGGCACCAACAATGGTGCTGTATCCACAACTCTACTCCACGGTTAATCAGAATCAAATACATCTGCACTTGCATGGTGGCAGTGATAAATTAGAACAGTATCTGGGGCATGAGAACTCACTGACCATTAGTTCGATTGCAGGCAGTCGTTCGGGCATTGAAATCGGTATTGGTACATCAGACCATGAACAGTCCGCAAGCGGTGGCATGCATAGTGGGGCTGCAAGTGGCACTAGTGTTGAAGATCAGCTACAGCATCAGCAACATCACCAGCAGCACCAGCATGAAGCACAACAGCAGCAGCAACAACAGTTGGACACACAACAGAGTGAGGTGACATCGGTATCATCATCGCAGCAACGTGAAGATGTTGATGTTGCTGACTTGGGTGTAGTGTGGCGACCGTATTGACAAGAAGCTACTGCAGCTTCTGCGACTCCAGTGATGCCTGCAAGTCATCATCACCATAGTGGTAGCGGGTATCCAAGGACTTATTTGCAAATTGAACTGAATTGAAAATAAATTGAAATTATGTATGTGTAATTAGGACTACACTTTTTAGTTTTAGGTTAATTTGTGTTAAGTTTTTTTTATTTAAAGAAGCATAAAATTCTTAAATGTGTTGTACTATAAAATAAATTTATTCATTAGATAGATAATTTTAATGTGTGTAAATAAAGTACGGAGGGAGATTTTTATATTAAACTGATTTTTTGTTGCATACTTTGAAGAGAGCTATCGAAATACGGAAATTTTAACATCTTCCCATTAGAAGCATTACAAATTGCTATAATTTTCTGTGCAACAGAGTGGTTAGCTCTTAGGATACAATCCAAATATGTGTGATAGCGTATTTGGGTTGTTCGGTAACATGCGTATGAGATAACATTAATTGGTCCTTGATCTAAAGTCTCTCAAACGTTCAAAATTTGTGTAAAACACTTGAATGATTTATTATATAATTTATAAATAAGAATACATTTATTACATCATAAATGAGCAGTTTCATAACAAAATGGCATAAATACATTAAAGGGATATATGGAAAATCAAACTCATCAGTGTTGCAACGTTTTAGTAAAACTTATTATAATCTGAAATTGCCATCAGTTTGACGACTAAAAATTGCATTAAATAATTAAAGTTCGCACAGTAACTTAAAGGAAACTTTCAGACACATTAAACATTTTTTGTTCAGTAACATTGGACTTAAATTTTTTTGAAATGAAACAACTGCTTGGTTAAAAAGTTTCCATTCCATTTCTAATTTCAGTTATTTAATAAATAGGAATTTTCAATGTTTTGAAATACTTTTATTCTGATATTACCTTCGAAATAAGGATTTCGATTGCATTTAAAAGTAAAGCATTCCGCAAGTGGACTTATCCCGTTTTATTTTGAAACTCTTCAAATAAGTAAAAAACAATGAATATAAATTAATTTATGAAAATGTATGAAATATAACAAAATAGTTTTAAGGAAACCTATGTATATGTAATGAAAATAAAGATTTGCCATTTATATAAATATTTGATACTTTGTTTTCTTCTATGATAGTAAAAACTAACTCCAAGGTCATTCAATTGACTATTTACCAAACGACTTCGAGATTCTACATTTGGAAAATAATGGTACAAAGCTGGCCGAAAACTAAAAGAAGGTGTACATGCAAACAAGATGTATTGATACTTTACAAAAGCACCAAGCTAACTATATAGCCCAAAAAACACATTTTAGTCGGAGATAAATCCTACAAGTTAAGTCAGTTGCAAATTTTTCAGAATGAATGCTTTTTAAGAAAAATCCGGTTAAGCTCACAATAAACTCTTATGCAAATGAAGGCGTTGCCCTAAACCGAGTATGCACTATGTACATATGTGAAACATAAATCAGAATCTGCTTTATCTTAAAATTTGATCATATCGTTTATCGAAATACGGTTAGTACAGTAGACCGAAACACATTGGTTACTGAGCAATGAAAAAATACCTTCGAATCTTATTTGACTGCTTTTTTAAAGCAACTAAGCTAAATCAGCCTATAGGATGGACCCCGCATATCCATGTGTTCCTTATTTAATACAAAACTTGTAAAAATCAGTTCTTGAGCATCATGCATTTATTTTGTAAAATATATATTAGCACAACAAATTGTTAATTTTACTGATAGATCCTATCATCCTATAGATGATCCTATGATACGTCCTATACTACCAAATACCCATAATAGTGGAAAATGCAAACTAAATATTTGAAGGGTACCAACGTTTCCTATATCAGACCATCATCATTTTCATTAACATAAATAACATATTGCCCATTGATATTTTCTGCTACACGGTTGAAAATTTCAGTATAAAATTAATAACTTTTAGTTATTGATGTAAATCCATAAAAAAATCGTATAGATTTTATAAGTTCCGCAGTTATAAAATTTTATATGAATATCATATATGATTCTATATTAAAAAGTATAGAATAGGTTGACGTATAAATTCTATTTTATAATAAGAGTTTATATTTAATTTTAACAATAGTAAAAAAAATTGTATATTTATGTCGGTCGGTTGTTAGAACGTTTGACTGGGACGCAGAATTCATGGGTTCGAGTCCGGGAACACATACTTCTTTTTAATTTAATTTTATTTACAATTTTTATTTATAAAATGATTTGAACCTGCTTCATTTCTAGAATAGTTTGAATTCGACCCCGTTCGTTAGATGATTTATTAGACAAAATTGAGCATAAACAACTGGCCGCATGGCTGGTTTTTATATGTTGAAAAGTTATTAAATTTATACCTAAATTCATATAAAACGACCCTTAAACTGATATTCGTATAAAAATTTATTCTGATTTTTTCAACCGTGTACACAATAAAGTTCTACGTGTACATTCATTGAAGATTTTTTGAAAATTTAAAGGGCTATCAATGGCCTTAACAGCAGCGCAATGGGAACATTGGGAACGAACTGCTTAGTTGACACATCTGTCTTTGTAATCAATCAGAGTCTGCATGTAACTTTCATTATTCATTTGAATAGCTAAATCTGAAGATAGTAGATAGGTCTGACGGTAGCTGATTTTCATAAAATCGAATTGAAAAGTTCTTTCTCACCGGGACGAAGTTAAAGCAAATAATGTTTCACTTCTCTTATGAAAGTGCTGATTTCATTTTCAGAAACACTTGCCTAATATCGATCAAATAAAAAGAATTCTGTAAGAAGTTGCGCTTGCGACATCACAGTGAATAAGATCTGTATTTTCGTCTTCATTTCGACAAAGTCTACAAGCAATTTCGGTGGAATCGCGTATTTTGGTAAGGCGATTGCTCAGATGCTAACTTCTGTAGATAACTACAGGATTGCACCTCCAATGTTAGAAGTTTTAAGCCTTGTCGTTTGCATTAATTGCTCTTATTTTGATTTATATAAGGTTCCTGCAGATGGCACTAGTTGCATTTTACTGCTTACTGTTCTTAAATAGCGTCTCCAGTGCTAAATCCCCAACTTTCGCGAAAATTGAAGGTGTTTTCAGAAATTTTCTAGTCAATTCAGTGCTGAAAAACTGTGAAGCTCTAACGATTTTTCAATTATCTTCAATAAAGATTTTAAAAATTGGTCATTTAACTTAGAAGTACAATAAGAAAAATCGTACAAAAGTAACGCCCGGCCTTCTCAAAATAAAAATGGGTCAATCCCGCTCACTTGGTAAGCCTGACCCAAACTAATCTTCGACTTCGAAGATAGAGTCCTTGTTCCAGTCAGCGGTCACAAACATACATATGTTTGGGCGTGCATCATCATTAACAGGATACTTTTGAATGAAAAAAAAGCTTCGTTTACAATGGCACGCCCACCTCGGCCTCTTAATGTTAAGACGAAAAGTCATTGTAGATCATCTAATTAGTTATGGAACATTTCTTAATTGATTAATGGATTCTTTTGAAAATTTCCTTCACATTGGTAAGTATGGGTATATTCCATTAAAGGAAAATAACGTTAGACTCTACCGACGGTAAGTGTTAAAAAAATCTACGGCTTTGATTACAATCGAAAACCACAAACAACAAGTAGTATGAAATTAATTGAATATTACTACAATGGTAATTATTTAACAAAAATATGTAAAAATAAAAATAAAATAAAAATAACAATAGAGAGGAACATTTGCAAGAAATATTCATTATAATAAGTATGTGGGTTAAAATTTTAAATTACTTAAATAAAAAACAACTGCAATAACAAAAACTGTTGCAAAATGCAAATCTTTCAAAAGAAACCATAAAAGTACACAAGTTTTGAAATGTAAAATTTTCAACCACAAATCCAGACGATCGTGCAGCTTGCGGTTATGCAGTTACATACTTACATAAACACATACATACATATGTATGCACAAACATAGTTGTATGTATGCTTATATGGATGGCAAATAAATAGGACACCTTAATGAAAACACTAAAAAGTGTAAAAAAATATAAATTAAGTCTCTATTGACTTTTACACAAAGTTTGTAATGATTTGGCCTCCATAAATAATTTTAGTTATCAAAAAATGAAGCAAAAATTATTGTCAAATGAGTATTGAGAAATAAACTTAATATCTTGTATCCGATTTTGAATATATTGAACAACTATTGTAGTATGACATCTGCTGCAAGTAGCACTTCAGCCCAACTTAATATCAAACTCAGGATGCTATAATCCTCAATTTTAACATGAATAAAATTAAAAAATTCGATATCAACTGTTAACGTGCATACTGAAGCCCAACAAAATCAGAAGTTATCAGCAGATAACAAAAAGTGCTCTAAAGACAACTCTCTTGATTCCTCAATCAATCGATCGTAGAAACGATCATATTTGCGAATGCAATAACGGCTGCAATATGATGCCAATAAAGCCAAACGCATGTTCATCAGCGATCAAGTGTAAAATTGAAGAGACGTTGAAAGTCTCAACTTTACAAAAGTTTCGCCATATCAAGTTCTGCAAAGGAAAAAAATAAACGACAAGAGAACTTTTGCAAGATCGATGGACTTATCGTTGCGATCAAACGATGAAGCCCTGTAGATGTTATAAAAACACGACACACGATCGAATAAATGAGCGCGCGCGAGCGAGAAGTTTGTCATGTGTCCAAGCAGTTATGTTCATTTTTTCCCCCTATTGCGATCAATTCCTTCGATCAGCCGCTTGATGATCAGTATAAAACACTATATAGTATCTGCTTTACTGGCTTAAGGAAGCTGTTTCAATGGTGTATATTTGATCACCTTGCGGTAAGCAAACTTTCTAACAATTATTTTCGTATGTATGTAGGTTGTGAGTGTATGGGCAAATATGTATACATGTGATTGTTGCAGCAACGTATAACTTTGTCACATTTTTATGATCAGCATGAATCCATTAAATTTTTTTTTTTTTTTTTTTGCACGTTGCGTTATTGGAAATTTAATAGCTCTACTTGTGTTCTTTGCTTAAGAATATTTTTTTTCCTTTCTCTTCAATTTTTTTGCCCGAACTGCTAATCAACTTTTGTTGCTGCTGCACCATCTTCCATAGTTTACTATAAATTGCTTATGTGTAGATGATCTCTACCGCAGCAACAGCAAGCGATTTCTATTGTTGTTGTGGTTCCAGTCAAGGTGTTTTGCATACGATTTTCATAGTTAATTGTCAGCTGGGCGGTCTGTCTTTCTTAGATTAAGTGCAAATTTCAACAAGCTTACTGTAAATCTAAGCGGAGGGTCTCACATGTCTATTGAGGTCTAAGAAAAGTTGACATTACTGAAATGAAGCATAAGTATTTAGTCGCTTATTCTGTTATTGGTATCTATGTATAATGATCAATAATCCATAAAAAAAAATGTTGCATTAGACAAGTGATAGGTGTATTTTCATATACTTTAACGTGGTAAATTTGACATCGACTTAAGTTTTAACGATTTCACTCTGTCATACCATTTTTTCCAGATTTTCGTTGATTTCGTTGTTAGCTTGCGTAAACAATTGAAATTGAAGTTTTGCTGTGTATTGATTGACTTTGTATTTACATTGTTTAAAATTCCAAATGTTTTGAGCTTTTGTTAAGGCTTAAATTTATTTAGAGCTTAAAACAGGTTTCTTTCTTTTTTAAATAATCATATATTTGGGTTTGATTGCATTATGCATGCAGGCAAAAGAGTCATAAAATCATCTCGAGAACGATAAGTGTGCATGCTTTTATTTTATTCTACCCATAATACTATAATCATAACATTCATATCACATAACTAATTAAAAATACTCGTATGTTCTATATAAAACAAGTAGGTCTGTGGTAGATAGTGTACTACTGTAGCAATCGAAAACTTCCTGGTTCGATTCCCTGCTCAGGTCAAGTAATATACTTTCCATTGCAGTTTTTACTGGCAGTTTTAATATAATGAAATGTGGGTCAAGATCGTTAGGTAGGCATGAATTCGTTGTGTTTGCACTTTTTCATTTTTCAACGAAAACTCTTTGTCTGCCTCTTAAGCAGTCATATCTCGGTGATTTACCATGGGGTCATTTTTGTTATATGCAGCACTATCATTGTCGAATGTAATATAATTTATCCCTCCCCACAATCTGATGTGTAAAGATGAAAAAAAATTCTCAATCTTTTGATCCCGTGATCAATGGACTTCAAGTTGTCAGTCTCGACGTAGTTACTTAGCATCTCTTAGCGTGACATACATACATACGTAGGAACTGTTGATATATGTATATAAATAACAATTTTTCTGATTTTAAAATTTCTCTTAATACATAAAGCATATATTATATGTATATTAGATATTAGAAGGTACATAAATTTCAAGAATGTTTGCCAATAAAGTAGCGTTTTATCGCCACTTATAATTTTTAGATGCATTTTGTCTAGTGAAACCGCGACATGTGTTCGTTTGGCGTCAAAAGATGTGCAAATTTTCTTGAGTAAATTACATCGACGATTAAGATCACCTCGAATTAGCCTTACGTGAACACTGTTGCATTTCAATAAAACCTTTAAGTCTGTTTATTGGTCATTGTATGGACATTTCCAGAAAATGCTCATTCTGAGCCTTTTCTTGTTAGTTCGACAACATAAAACGTATATTTCATATAGAGTAATCAAATATTTATCCGAGTCAAACATATTGTATTTGGATCAAATAGTGGTGATTGTTGGTTGAAGCATTTTACGTTTGACTCAATCAAATATTTAATTGTTCTATATGAAATATAATTTCTTATGTTCAAACAAATCCTTTTCTCAGTGTAGGGAACCATCACGGACTAATACTGCAACGATTAGTGAAATTACAAAAAGCAGTTTTACGCCTTAAGACTGTTATTACGTTTGTTACTATGTTTGAGTTAATGGATTTAATTGGCAATAAAAACAGCTAATTATTTTGTGCGATTTACCTATTGAGTTCATTTTATACACAATTGCAAGTTCAACAAAAAGCACTATACTATTAATTAGAAAATTTTACAAAAAAAAAAACGACAGCAAAATAAATAACGCTACCACCCACAGTTCGAGATTAGATAACTCGACTAAAGTTTAGTTCACGCCCATAGCGGAAAGTACGCAGCCGTGAGAAAAAGTTGACGCTACATGGAGCGCCAAAGCAGAGAGCAAGTGCCAATATAAAATGAGTTCGATTTGCATAAAATGAGTATGATTTAATTTCCAGCACCGCTTCGCTCTCTCCAAATTCAGCGCGATAACTCGAAACGCAAATTGTGAATCAAAACAAAATCGTCTACCGTAAACTCAGCCCGTGAATCATACAGCGGCTACCACGACATTTTATGACGTAGTAAAATGCTCTGACTGTGCTGCTGGAAGCTTTGATTGCTGAACTCGTAATAGCGGATTTAAAGTTGACAAATTCAAAACTTTTCCAGCTTTAAGCTCTTATGTTAATCTCTGGTTGAACGTCACGAGAACCAATATACTATTTCTCGCTCAATAGCGGAATCCCCTAGTCATTGAGTTTTTTTTTTTGTATTTTATTTCGAATGTCTACGATAGTAAGTACAATTTGTTGTGAATTTTTAATGAGACTTTTACAAGTAATAGAATTCCATTTAATTTGATAATTAAATAGGAAAAACACTTAAGTACTTGATATATTTGTGAGTAATGTATTTATTTTTTGCACACATGCCAAAAAAGAAAAATACACACACTTACGGTTATCTACTTAAGTAAATGATAATTTCCTTGACATCACCGCTTAAGCCCGTATGAGTCGTGCCATATGGATTCGAATATTGTTTTCTTTAATTCAGTTTTTTTGTGTATTGGTTTTGATAAAAAATTGAGCTGTGAATATTTATTAAAAATATAAAAATTGTGATAATAGTTTAGTTTAAAAGAAATCTCTTCAATTTGATTGAAATTTAAGTATGTTGTCGAGGTCAGCATGCTAATCAAGAATATACACATACATACGTATGTATGTATGTTGGGAAACGCACCCTTCATATTTTTGTCTTTAGTTTGAAAATCGCTCACATCCCATGGTATATTCAACACCGGCTTCGCTAGCCACAATAGTTCTACATAAAAGTTAACGGTTCAGGATTTAAGTCCTCATACATGTATGTCAGATGTAAGTCCTGAGCCTTAGTCGAAGGCCGTCTACTCACTCGGACTATACGGAAAAAGTATTAGAACAATACTACTTCCGTTTCAGATTGACATCGATTCCAAGAAATTTCATTATAATTTTATTCATTTTCAGAATAAATTTGATAAGGAGTTGTAGTTGATTTTTGTTTAGGTACTTTTTGAGTTCAAATTCCGTATAAAATAATTTTGTAAGGTATTATCACTATCTTGGAGTTTTTTTTTTTTTTTTTTTTGTTTTTTGGGTGCGTTGTTGCTACTTCTTTTTGCAATTTGATTTTCATCAATAACTAGAAACAGAGTATGAATCTTCTATGGGTTATGAATAATAGAACTAAAGTTTGGAAACCATACTTTTTTCGCTGTTTTCAAAAACTAAGTATGTTATGCTACCTTTTGATTCGAATTGCTTATGGCACATTAATCGTAGCCACAACTACTACAATATCCTCTACAATAATTGATTTTTTTTTGTTGTTTTCCTCAGCTTCCTACTACCAATATAGAAATTAACATATCTTAACATTTTCACTAACTGTTACTTGACACCATATTTGCATTTCACACATAAGAAGTGAGGAAAATCAATTTTTCAAATTAACGTTAAAATTTTTTAAATTTTTAATAAGCGGTTTTTTTAGCAACAAATAAACCGCCAACAGACAGAACCAACTTCCGGTCATTTATTTAAATTAAAATAAAAAAATCAGTGGAAAAAACTGGCAATAAATTTTATCCGCAAATAGTTAATTTGCTTATTAGACAAATGGAGAAAAATGACACATAGCGCACTGCTGCATGTGTAGTAGTAAATTAGCTACTACAACTACAACAATAAATGCAAACGCCGATAATCAAAAATTTTAGCCAAAAAAACCGCTAATCAAATTCACAGGTTGAACGCGAGCTGCCAGCGCGCGATTGATGATGATATGAAGAAGGAAAATCCCACAAATACCAAAATGTAAACACTAACAAATCACAAAACACACACACATACACGTGCAAGTTTTTCAATTACAATATGCCCGCCGCCAAAACGGAAACTGTGCGCTATGCTTTGACACGCTTTGGATGAGTGCTGGTAACAGCAGTGTCGCGTACAAAGTTTGAGTAAATGCGGAAAATTAAACTGGCGGAATTCGTGTCATTCACATTCACCAAGGTAGTTAGATATATCCCGTTGGCAAATGATAATGGACCGTATAAATGACATACGTACGACATACATATGCTACTACGACTTTCAAAATACTTTAATAAGTAATTTTAGAGCAAAGTTGTTAAAATCGTAGTGTTTTTTAAACACACACGGAACATTAACTTATTAAGAGGGTGACACACGATCAACGAACATAGTCTAAAGAACTGTTTTTGAGTCATTAGTTAAATCGATTAGAATGCAACACCCGAACCAGAATTAAGAACAACAGGTGACATGTCTTATACCAGACTCATATGACAATCTATTTTTTGTTCCTCTAAAAACTACTTGATGAAAATTTTTTATTCGCAGTGGATGTCACCATAGTGAAGTGATTTATCGGTAAGTTTTGTTTAATTAGATATGCAAAGCCTTCTCACAATCAGGACAATTACACTAATGAGAAAATTTTGGCAGTTATATTGGAACAAAGCAATGAATTCAAATTATACTATTTTTGATATATGAGGCGCACAGTTGCAAAGCCAGCCAAGTTCAAAAAAATCAAATTTTGAGATATTCTCATGTATCAAAATCTAGACCATGATTTATCTTTCTACTATGGTTTTATATTAAAAAAATTTTTTTGACAGAAATATTACACTTTTTAATTTATTTTTGATGCATAGTTTTCAAAACCGGCCAAGTCCATGAACTTGCTTTCAAATTCAGTTCAACGCCAAGTCCACTTTTTTCAAACAAAATTTGATAATTACTATGTCAAAACCGGCCAAGTCCAGTTCATTGGTATCTAAATCGACCAAGTCCAAAATTGTTTTCTCAAAAACATATGCAAATAAGACTTGAAAAGTCTGAACTGACGTGCTTTGAGTAAGCAATTTTATAAGCTATTACATATGTGGGAAATACTTTTTAATTTTTCAATGAACATAGATGAAGATAAACGTTTTTCGTTGTTTGTCCAAAAGTATGAAAAAGGAACTTGGCCGGTTTTGCAACTGAGCGCCTCGTATGTAAGTTAAGGACGCTCCCGAGTTGAAATTTTTGTCCGGAACGCGTAACGTAATACGGACCAGATCAGGGCCGGATAGATTTGGTAATGCATGGACCGAGAAAAACCATATCCGGCAAGCCTTACATGATACTCATCAGTTTGCCTGATGTGGCTTTCCATAAAATGACATAAATGAGGCTAGCCATGCCGTTACCAGAATCAGTTCCTTTCATGATTTGGCAAAACTGACCCACTCTACTCCTACTCCCTCTCATTGTAATTTGCTATCGCTTTTGAAATTTTAATAACAACAACGCTTAAATGGGAAACAATTACAATTAGGGAGAGTAGTATGTTTTTTCCTCCTCGCTATGGTAAGACTATGGTAGTAAATTAGTGTATTGCTTGAATAAACTGAGAAAAATAGGAAATCTTTCCCCGCTTGTATCTCAGTTAACCGATTTCGAAGCTGATAGTTTTTGAGATCTCTGATGAGTACTTTAATTTGATATATCATTTATTGCTGTTGCTATTCCCGTCAACTTTTATCATTTTGATAAAACATTTTTGTCTCATTCTATCGCAGTTTTGTTTTCTAAGAGTTTCACTTCTACCACGTGTGAACTGCACACATGATTTTTTTTTTTTTTTAATATTTTTCGACTTTTCCAACACTTATGGAGTTTTTCTGCATTTTAGCGATTTTTGTAACATTCTTAAGACTTAGAGAGTTTTTCTAATATATAACAACTCGAGTGCCAGCACTTTTTAATTTTTCGCATTATCTGTTTTGAACCCAAGATATGAAACTGGTAAATATAAATAATTTTCAAAAACAATACCCAATATATTTTGAAAGACAAATAACATTCTTTGCGGGGCAAGTTCCATGTGTGCACTAGGAGTGCTTCTACAGTTGTTTCAGCTTTTTTATTCACTGATTCAATTGAAATTATTTGCAATGAATTTGTATAACTTTTCTAAAACAAAAAAAGTTTTCAATGAAAAGGAACCAACAAACATAGCCTTGCACTTCCTGCCGTAACATCTTCAGAAAACGCAACAGAAGCGTATGCAGCTTTTTTGATCAAAATGTTGTGGTTTTTAAGATATATTTGAAGCAATACATCAAATCATCACATCAAATTACGTTTAAATATTTCAAAAGCTACTCTGGCTACAAAGAAGCTAAATCCTCTAAGCTGTGAGTTCAAGCGTCTTTACTGACATCACCGATTTCCATACGCATGCCATAAATTACCTACAATTTGCATATATTATTTATTAAACTAATTTTTTTTATTTGGCTCGATCCATAGCGTTCTTTTGTACCAGATGCACCAACTTTTTGCAGCAGCAGATGTTTATGTTCGGCTTCTTTTTTGGTACATGCCACCTAAAGTAGGTGTTATATGCACCCAACGATTGTGCAACCTATCTTGTTGTCTTGATATTTGACAGTTTGACGTTAGTTTTTTACACTTTAGATCTGTTGGTAACTTTTAGGTTCAGTGATCCTTCGTGCCAAACATAATTATCTATTTTACATATACATATATGTATGTAGGGCGATAAAATGAACGTCACTGCGTCTTGAATTCAATGACCCTCTGTTTAACTTTTGCGATAAAGAAAGAACCTTGAATATGCATTATGCATTGTAGTTTATCAGCTTCATGTAGTAATATTATTGTTTTTATAGTAAATGAATAGTAAATTCTACTGATAAAAAAGAATATGAAAAAAAATTATAATAATATACTCATAAAGATGAGTATGGTTTGCCAATTTAGTGTTGCGTCACGCTTTAAGTGGTGAAATCAATATAGACGTCGTTCCATAAAAGATAATAAAAATGTTGGTCAAATTTTGAATTAATTGTTTTTGTTATAAATTTGAGAGCAGGCGAAATCATCACCCAAAACAAAAAATAAATTTAAAACTCACCATCATTTAAAGATAAGTGGATCAAAAGATCTTCAGAAAATTTATATGTATACGAAGCACAATCCAAATTTGTAAGCATATATTGGATTGCACATTTTTAGAGCGATGTTAGTTGATTAATTTCGCATAAGCACATAAAATTGGGATCTTAAAAAAATAAAACTGTTACAGAAAAACATTACATAGTAGGCTTGTAGAACTACTATACTTCGGCTAACAAAGCTTACTGATGATATGACGTAGCGGTCATTGAAACTAGTATAAGCAGCTCGTTGCCCATTTTAATGCATTTTGCGCTTGTAATTTTTTTGTTGTTTTTTGCACTAAAAGTACTGAACAAGAAGCTCTGTACAAAAATATTGTTACAGAAAAAGTTTTAATTGGATTTCAGATTTTCTTCATCTTAAATTATTCAGATGTTTGAATAGAACATTTAAAATAAGACATCCAATATACAACATTTTTATTCCGGCTATTACTTCACAAAAGCAACTCAACTTCGAGCCAAGTTAATATGCACAGAACCAAAGTGTAGTGAATTTAAATAAACATGAATATCACTAACGTACTAACTCGTTTTGGGAATTCCCAATATATTTTTCATATCATTTCACACAAACTCTGCGCGCTTACAATTCATGGAACAATTGTCCAACAATTGTCATTATGAATCATCTAAATCGCACGAACTTAAATACACTGAAACGTGTACCGAGAAGATGGGCTGCTTTCGCTTCCATGCTAAACGAAGTATCTCACGTACGCCGAAACTCACTTGATTTTTCTCCAACATAAATTTTTACGTTCGCGCTCTTTTTCTCTGCTTTGAACAAAATAATACAAAACAATTAAAGTGGATTTTCTGTGTCAATTTCGTATGCCAGACATGTCGGCCAAATCAATTTAATAGTCAGCTAAATGACAAAAACCAGCAACAAGCACGGGGCAGCTGCACAACCACAACATGAGGCGCAAATCCAAAGCTCATAGTCAGTTACGGTATCTGTAGCTGAGATCGACAGCGTAGTAAAAATGCACTTTGTTGTTGCACTTTAAGAATGCAAAAAGATGCGATGGAGACTTTGCGAAGTATTCATTAGCACCGGAAGTGGTTGCTGGGGGCTGGGTGCAAGTAAAAAAAAGCTTCGTTTTTGACGAGTTCATTTGATTTTGCACAGGGAAAAACGTCAGCAGTAAGTGTAACATATGAGAAGACTGTTGCTTACAATGTAATGATTACATTGTAATCGATAAAGGAACGTCAATTTTAGTTAATATTTGTTTTTATTATCAAGAGGCTGTTGGAAACTATAATACTCAAATACACTCAGTAGGAAATTTTTTATAGTTAAAATATGATGATAGATGTAAGTAGTTATTTTTCAAAATTCAGTTTAACACTTACAAGCAAAATAACACGCGTTTCCACGTTCCAATTAAAAAAGTTACTAAAGATTTCTTAACTTCAAAACTGGCAGTTTGAAATAATTTTCTTATCTGTGTTGGACCCTTTTCGTTATATTCAAGCTCAAAAGTTAAAGAACTAATTTTCTTGAATATCTAACTGTTAGGTACCGTCTCAGGGTTGCCAAGTGACAAAAAAACAGGTCATTAAGTTTTTTCCAAAAAAAAAATTATTTTCTATTTCAGGGAAAAATTATTATATTTTGAGAATGTCATGTAATGTATTAATATTAACAGTTTTTATGGAGTGGCCATAGTGAAACTCAGTCGACCAACTATTTAGTCGAAACTATGCGCTGGCTTTTAACTATATTTTTCTCAAATAACAGACTCTTCTGTAATCTTAAAAATTTAACAAGACATCAATAAGACCACATGGTGTGATTACAAGATCCATTATGCAATACTCTTTTAGTGTGTCGCAATTTACTTTTTTCCAATTGGGTATAAATATACCCATAGTTCATTCATACTTTAACTAAGGATATTCTTATGACTTACGAGTACATACCTCTACATACATATGTTGCAACATCCTACGCACTTCAACAAAAGCCGCAACGCGCCAATGTGTCTGCTCCAAATGCATAAATGCTGCACTGCTATTGGGTTAGTTGTATCCTCTTAGTGTTATTGTTGTTGTTGATATTGGTAATATTGAGGTCTGTCTGATTTGTTGCCTTCATTTTGGGCGCGATATACAGACTCGTGCTGCACACGACATCACGACTCATCGTTGCTGCTTTAAAGTTGTAAATCTTGAAAGTCATCAACGCGACTACAATCAACTGACAAATTGGTTAACCACATTTTTCCTTCTTACTTTTTATTAACTCCTTATGTGCACCATATATTGGGCGATCGAAAGCTTTAAACCAAATTTGTGTTGCATTGTTGATGCAACGTTACTGCAACCTTTTTCAAGTTTGTAATAGAGAATTTTAAGTGACAACTATAAAAAATTATAGTAAAAATATTTCAACATTTTATGTAAACATTTTTTAGAAAAGACATCTGCAGTTATAATGTCAAATTTACTAAACGCTCATGCTCACTTTATACGTTACGTAACGTAAGACCATAAAATTCAAACAGTAGCTCATTCCCATATCTATATAGGCAAACAGAGGGCTTCGAAGTAAAAAAAAATTTATCAAGAAAATAAGACAAGATCAGCTGCAGAATTAGAGAAATAGCGGCTAAAGCTCCCTATGACTTGAAACCAAACCATATATGTTTATTATGAAAAACACTGATTCACTCAGTTTCATCACTTTTGCTTACTTCAGACCTCCGAATGGCTGAATCCTAGATCCACGGTATAAGTAGGCGTGACACCTACTTTCAAGTTAATTTTTTTTAACTAAAGTTTCAATCACATTTATGAGATCATAACTAAAAATTGAACAACGGTCGATCACTTGGTACCTAATATGAATAAGTGTAAGGCTTTGGCATGGTCGAAGCTAAAATGTTTCCGCGTCAATTTATTTCTTGATTATTTTCTTCGAACTTTACACACGTGGCTTGATTTATGCTTTTCCTATAACCCTCTGTGTAATATGACCCATCTTCAAAGTGCGCACTGAGTCACCTAATACCAGTCTTACATTTAGTCTAAGCACTTACTTAGTGGAGGCTTATAATTAACTTTAAGCCTCAGAAACTTGACTACTCGTGTTGCTTTCGTTGCCGACATCATCCTCACAATCGCCAACAAAACGCGTCAACCGGTGGCAGTTGCATGTGAACAAATGACAGTTGATGGTTCATAAGTTCTATTATTTTAAAGCGATAAAAGTCAGTGCTGAAATGATTATGTTACAACAAATAAAGAAGAAAGATGGTCCACATTGTATGTTCCAGCTCTTGAAATTATTTGCTTGAAATTATTCACACTTTAACTGGTTTGGCTGTTTAACGCATCATTTGACGCTTCATTAAATATCATTGGTCAGACAAATAAACTGTCTGGTACAGTTTTCATGACCAAAAATGGCAACAACGACATTAAAATATTCAAATGTTTTTTATTTATTTTTTCATTGGATAAATCAGCGATGGGCGAAGTGTAATCTGGAGCCCCACTTAAATAAAAACAGTTTATATTGATTGTTTTGGTATAAGGCAGTGGTGGCCAGTATTAGAATAATAAAAAGAAAATGTTTCCTTAATACAAGTCTCCAAAACTCAATTCAACTTTCAAGGGAGTAATTTAGGTCAGTGCTTAAGGTAATCTATCGAAGTGACGTCATCCGCATTCCCAATTTGTTTTATCGCACGTCGTTAACTTTAACTAACACCTCCAAAGAATATTTAAGGAGTGTCCGTATGAATTTTGTAGGTTTTTTTGTTTATTATTTCTTCCTAGGTTCGGGGCAGATTATAGATGGTGGAAGATTTTGGATAGATTGGACAGATTTTTTGCCTGGACATGCTGGTTACCAAATTACGTATTATGTTTCATATATTATGTTTCAAATAAAGAGAACATTCTGCTCGTCAAGTTCACCATAAAGATTGGAAATTTGTTCACGAAGGGCTGCCAAAATTATGGTTCATACAATTGAAAAATGTTAAGTCCAATCTTGGGAAACGACTTTAATGTATATGCCTATGTACCAAATTATTTGAAAATTAATGTCGATATGATCGCAAGAAGGTACATAGCTAAATATTTTGTTGGGTCGCATTCTAGGCCACTCTAGTGCACATGCATCCCCTCGTTAAACAGGCCTGACCTGGACACAAAGCTGCTCTTTCGACACACCAAAAACATGCATCGGTTCATCTGATGCCCGTTTGAACCGTATTTATGACCAGATAGCTAAAAGTTGTGGATCCCGTAATGTCTACGCCAGCCATATCGAGGGTAGGAAAGAAAATAATCTATTCGTTCATGAGACATCTTTGGGTATTGCTTGCAGAACCTATCGTTGATAGCTATTTGAGATAGTGATGGCACTACAAGTGCATTTATGAAACCTTGAAGGGTGTAAGATACCGTGCATTACATTAACAAGAAGTGGCAGGCCTAACTAGTGGTTCGGGGCCCTGAGGCTGGCAATTGATTAGAGGCCCTCTTTTTGCTAATTTTATTTCTGAGAAGATCTTCAGCTATGCCTCCGGTATATAAACTCTAAACTATTATACAATCATTTTCGATCATTTTGATTTGAGAGTAATATTGAAAATTAAACAAAGAAGAACCAAAGCTTAAATACTAATATGAACATATGTCTATTATTTTAATCACTATTCCAAAATCTTGGTAAATGTCAGCTTTAAGAACCAAAGAAAAAACCAATCGTTTATCAATTATCTTGTTTTTTTAATTCGGTCCGGAAATACTTTCAGCTACACCACCGCCAAAAACGGCGACACTCATGCGGCAAACTTAAGTTGGCTAAAAATACTAACCGGCTTCGTTTGAGCCATCATCACTACTTTAATAACAGCTTAACAGCAGAGCGTCATCAACAAGTTTATCGATTAAGCGCGAAACTGTGATTTCGTTTCAACGCTGTTGCTGTTAGCAATATTTTTGATTTTTTCTGTGCGCCTGGCTCATTCTGTTATTAAATTAAGCCAACAAGTTTCTGGATACGTTCACGTGTTTAATAACTTTATAAACCACATAATTAGAATCCATTTAGCTCTGCCTTAACAAGTTTGCAATTTTGTTACAAAAGCGTTAAGCTTATTTCAGTATTCTAAATTCAATATTTGCATTTTGAACCAATAAATGTTCAAAACTAGAATTAAATTATTTATTAATTGTTAACGTTCGCCAAATGAATCAGCAATAAATTGTCTGGGAAATAAAAAATCACATACGATGCGTAAAGTTTGTTTTGATTTGGTTTGACAAAATTTAAATTTTATACTTAAGCCGCTCATTTAAAGCGGATCCAAGGCAGACTTGCATTAACAAAAGATGATAAATGTAAACTGACCAAGTTATATTAACGAGAGAAAGGTCAGTTATATGGTGTAGAGTAAGTCAAGTGAAATACCAGTGTTAAGTTGCAAATTGAAGAAGTAATAAAGCCTTAATTTTTGGAAGTTCATATCACGTTGCTTAGAGTCTTACCTCAATTTTAAAATATTGACAAATGTTTATTAATTCCGGTGATGTTTTTGACACTATAAACATATTAAATCTTACTGCGCCATTATAATTAATAAAATTGTTAAAGAGAATATATGATCTTTTAGCTACAAATGAACTTATACAACTTTCAAAATTAACAAAGTATGAAAAATAATGTGATGTTGCTTTTGAAAGTGGTCGAAGTTCAAGATGTTAAGTTACAGAAGAAATGATAACTGATTTGAGAGTTATCGAGGTTGTTGAATATGAAAATTGAAACCATTATTTTGATTAACACAGAATTTTGACATATCAAAAATAATATTTTTCCGTGATCTGAAAGCTAGTGCTTCACCAAGAACTGATCAATATCGTTATTGTTCTCGCTCCCGAAAACGATAGCGATACGATATTGAAAAATTATTTTTTGTATGACCGAGGACGAGAACGGTCTGGCCAATATTTCGTTCTCGGCGATAATGTAATATTTACCGTACGATACGCCAAAGCAAACAACGATAAACATTAAATTCTCGCCGGGAACAAGATATCGGCCAGAACTTCCATAATACAAAAACGCAATATCTTGGCGCCTATCGTAGCAGCCGGAGCGTGGCACCTTTATGCAACAGCAACACTCAAACAATAGCAATAAATTTTTAAATTTCTATGTTTGATCCCACTTTTATAGTTTCGTTCAGTCGTAATAAAAATTAAATCCTATCGATTTGGCCAAAAACTAATTCTTAGGTAGACGTTTGACCAAACATATAATATTTCTCCAACACAAATTACTGATAATTTCATTATAGCCAAATTACGATATTGTACAGACTTAAATTTCCGTTAGTTAATGACAACGCAACAACCAGCAATTGCCGAGCTAAGGAATTTCGAACTTGTATATAGCTTCAGGACATTAGATAATTTTGTGCGTAACATTGCGTAACATTTGTATGTACGTGTGTGTCATGTCCCTACTCGTGCTCTTCTCCCATACTCGCGTGCCTCCAAACATTGGATTGTCACCGGAAGTGCAAAAGTGACATTTTACAAATGCACTTGACACAACAACAACAGTTTGCGAATGCACCAACATCCAGACGCATTTCCCGTTCATTAACAGTTAAAACTAAAAGTTCATTTGCAAGGACTTCCTCTGCTTAATGAAAATACATTTCCTGTTTTGTAAATTTTTCCATACAGATGATGCACGTAAAATGCTACAAAAACTACTACTGTTGCCACTCTAAAGAAGCGCTTGCCCATGTAACAACAAAAAAGCATTTTATAGACAAAATTTACGATTATTTTTCAGATTTTCTAGCTTTCAAGAAGTGGACGGCAACAAATGGTTTTATATCCTTGTGTAGCATCTGTAAGTGATTAGGACATATTAATCGCGCCTAGTTGGTATTTTCATGCACAAGTGCTTTGCTTTAGCTTCAGTTTTTAAGTCAACACTGCTCCATTTGACTGGAGTGGGAGCAGTATTTTGAAAATGTTCGTATATTTAAGCAAAAAAAATTATCCTTGTAAGGGTGGTGCAATGGAACAAAAAAAAATCGAACACATATTATGGCAAATAAGAAACAGTGGTTGCAATTTTGGTACATTTGTACTTTTTTTATTATATTTGCATCGTGAAAAATCGGTGTCAGTACATTCAACATGTTTTTAGTACATTCGGTACATTTGGTCCATTTTCAGTACATTTCGCGAATTTTCAGTACATTTCGACTATATCAAAAAATTGCCATTTTTTTTTATTTAGTAAATTAGGCTGAAAAATGCGTAGAGATCTGGAGTAAACTTTGCTAACATTTTTTTTTTTTCATGAGTAAAAAAAGTTGAAAAATTTTTGAGTTTTTTTCAGTAATTTTAAGCACTTAACTCTTGATGTACCTGACGAAAAAGTACATTCACCATCTAAAAAGTACATTTCAAGTCTCGATTCATTGCAGTTCCACAAAACCTAAATGCCATCACTGGTAGAAAAGTCAATAAAATTGTGATAAAATCAATTATTTCGCGATAAAAACGATGTAGCGAAAGTTACAAAAAATAATGCAATATTTTTAAGCTTAAAAAGATTTAAAGTAGGTCTAACAACGAACTTTTTGATATTTAACAAGAGCCTTAAAAAGTAAAAATACTTATGCAAATTTAATGGAAAATTTAAAGTAAATTTAAATTTAAGTCTTATAAGCGCTTGTGCTAAAAAGTCAATTCGGGATAAAACGAACATTCTACAGCTTATGACCTCTTTATCTTTCTTAGTCTATATATGACGAATCCTGCCATACGCCTCAGGATTGCTTTTTGTACAGCTCTCGTTAATATTACGATGACTTATTTCAAACACGCGCGATATTTTCACGGAATTAAACAATTCCGGAAGATCAGTATTATTTCTCCCTTCAGCGAACTAACTTCCTTTGAAACAGTCTTTATACTCAACCTCACATGGTATATTTATTAATAATAATAATAATATTTATTTCCCATTTAAGTGAGATTGTGAAAAATGCTTTTTGGGTATTTTGTTGCAAGGGAGGTGCTACACCTTGTAGTCAAACCACGCCCACTTTTTTCGTGTGGATAAAAATGATAACATCCGAAGCAGTTTTTTGTTTTACTTTTGGATCCTATCGAAAGAAATTTCTCTCAAAATTTCAGCTTCCTAGATCAAACCAGTGAACGGCGCAAGCAGTTTGTTTCCCAATTAAATGAAGGAAGATTGTGAGGGTCGTTTTTAGCTCCAATGCCAAGTCATTGGTAAAAAAAAGAACATTTTAAGAAAATCACCCTAATATTCATGTAGTCATTCCTTTTGTAATGCGTAGAAGGGTGCACAGTTTCAGTGTTTGGATAACGTCATGTATTTATTAGTACATAAAGTAGGTTAATTTTCAAATAAGTTACGTTATTTAATGAAGAAAAAAAGCTATTTATTTTGGCAAGACCAGAGATAACACCCATTCAAGTTTTTTCTTTTTTTTCATCACTCTTTATTTTCATGCGGTGGTAATTTCGATATATGTATGTATAATATAAACCCTTACAGCAGAAAATTTATAGGTTAAGTCCCCTACATATAAGAAAATAAATTGTATTATTTTTTATTACACCCTACAGAAAAGCTCTATTTTATTTCTCATTCTTTATGGGTACGTACACATGTCTGTATGTTTAAAAGTAAAATTCGAAAAATAAAACACATCGGTGCAAGGCGCTGCACATCCTTTGTCCATATTTGTGTTACCATTCAGTGTCCTGTATAATTTTTCTTCTGTGAACGTTAGCGATTTAGTGTGAGAAATTGGCCATTTAAATACGGGGCTACCTACTCGATGACAAATGCCACATCTTGCAGCAATTATGTACTTGTACAAAAGTTGGATCACTTTGGATTGCAAATGGAAACTTAAGAGTTTGAGGTCAACTGGGCAACTGTTGAGTGTCCTTTACACTTTGGACGCACTCAGCATGTGAACGTATTCTCATCGAGATAATCAAATTGTAGGTTTCTAGTTGCAGTTGATCGTTAGTCTTTTGCACGCACAATGCGTACGATACTTTTTCTTTTTTATGTCCAGGATACTTTTGCAAGGATGGCGGCATGACATATGGTTAAGCTGGTACAGGCTGTAAATAGTGTGTGTGCCTATTGATAGTGCGTATTCTAATTGGAGGCGCTCCATTGTCGACAATAGGTGTGTGAGTTCGGCAGGTCAACAAGGATAAAGTGACTTAAATTTATTATGCGTTCGATAAATATGTACGTAGTTGAGCCTCACCACATCTACTAAATACTTTGTGGTCTTTTGTGCTTCTTTTCAATTTGAATTAATTTTTTTTTTTTTTGAGTTTTGTTCAAAAAACTGTTATTAAAAAGAGTAATGGTATGATGAAACTACAAAGGATGTATTAAAATTGTATGGCTTAATTATGTGCTCACATTCTATAGTGATATGCAATACATATAACGTATCGTGACATGAAACTCTATTCTCCATAGAATTTTACAGTGCGTAACTTTATTTAGCATTTCAAATTAGCTGTTGTAGGACATTAAACTAAAAGCAAATATTTTCGGTACAAAGACTTGTGAAAAATAAATTAATAATTGAAATCGTCATTATCAAAATGTGCGGTAATTCATTAAATTTTGAGGGTGGGACCTAGTTGTTTCTTTATTTTAGCCCTACGAGTAGCACCAAATCCAAAACAACTCGTTAATGTCCTTGATTCACTTGACGCTCCTCACCAGGCTGCTTTCTGCTACAAATTACAACCTTCATGGGGCATGATTGCGAATCGCAGAGCCACTACACTTTCGTACCATATTTTGAAGTTGGGTGAAGCGAGTTCTGAGACAATTGCTCATCAAAAGTCATCGGCTCGTGCGGTATATACGTCTTTTCCAAATAAGCTATCATCATTGTCCATATATCATCTGTAGCTGTCGTCTTACTTTTTAGTAGCCTTACTGGAGAGTTATTTCCATTATCAAAGCGAATAGTTCTGTTGATAGCGTAGAAAAGTATTCTAGTCATTGCTGCTTCATATAGAGGCAAATGTGTGCCACTACACAACTCCTTTACTTGCTCTGAGTTCGACCAATAATAACCCACATGCAGCAACATGGCGTAATATGCATGAAACGTCTTCAACGGTAAAGCAATATATAAAACAGCGTTTAATATATGCACATATGAGTTGCAAAACCGACCAAGTCCAAAAAAATCAAATTTTGAGATATTCTCGTGTATCAAAATCTAGACCATTTCAGATTAAGAAAAAATTTTTTGACAGAAATATTAAATTTTTTAAATTAATCTTGATGCATGGATTTCAAAACCGGCCAAATCCATGAACTTGCTTTCAAAACCGGTCCAACGCCACGGTCAAGTCCACTTTTTTCCAAACAAAATTTGCTTATTGCTATGTCAAAACCATCCAAGTCCAGTACATTGGTAGCATAACCGGCCAAGTCCAAAATTGTTTTCTCAAAAACATAGGCAAATGAAACTCGAAAAGTCTGATCAGACGTGTTTGAGTAAGAACTCTTATAAGCTTTTATGTGGGAAATACGTTTTAATTTTTCAATGAACATCGATGAAGTTTTTCGTTGTTTTTCCAAAAGTATGAAAAAGAGACTTGGGCGGTTTTGCAACTACCTCATATGTCTAAACGCTTCTGAATATATTTTATCTATCGCTCTCTTGCCCATAACCATAAAATATAAATAAATTAAATGAATATAGGCTGTGTGGCCAAATTACACACAAGTCCCTAGAATGACCCTGGGGACCTTGTTAGTCATCGATGTGTTCCTCATTAGTTGGAGACTTCTTCAATTTATACACACGCTTCAGTTTGTCTGATATTTTTTTTTTTTTTTTTTGACACTTTCAAGTAAAGGCATTTCAGATAATAACAGAATATTTAAATCATTAAGAAAAATAAGATTAGGTAGCAAAAATGGGTAGTGAAATAATAAAAATTTTTATTTCTTGCAGTTTTTCTAGTGTTTCACCGAGGCTACGAGGCAGCCTCGTTTTTGACTACGAGAACGAGGCGAGACCGAGGCGAGAACGAGGCGAGATGGAAAAATAAATTTTCCTCGCTTGACCGAGGCGAGGCGAGATCACACGGCACCTCGCCTCGGCCTCGCCTCGGTCTCGCCTCGTCCTAGCCTCGTTTTCGAAACCAAGAGCGAGGCGCGTTTTGACGAAATCTGAATTCGTAAGAATCATATGCAGATTCAAAATATGAATGTAATTTTTATAATAAAATCTATATTTAACTAATATTTTAGTATTTTATTTTGAGTAAACTACTTTGTTTTATTTTTAATCCGCATGTGCTTCTTGCGAGTTCAGATTTGGTCCAAGCGCTAATGCACAGGAGTGCTTGGATCGCATTAGCTTCTATGTGACTTCGCCTCGATTGATCAGTTAGGGAAGCATGTAAGGCTATGTAAGGCTATAAGCAAAACTGCATGATTGACAACACTGCATTGAAATTGATTTATTCTAATAGTCTTTCTAAGAACCGGTAATGTGAAGCGAAACGCACAGGGTAATGCTAGTATATAAATAAAGATCAATATATGTATGTTCGTTGCTAATGGACTTCTAAACCGTTCAACCGACCGACGAAAGATTTGACATACATATATGTTTCTTATGATTTGGGATGCTCCGTAATATAGTTTACGATAAATGGGTGATGCCACCCCCACATAAGAGAAAAACAGAATTCATCATATATTATCAACAACTTGATGCAGATTAATAAAACTTGGTATATTTATAAAAGGTAGAGGCACAACTAAGATTCAATTAATAAAATGGGCGGTACCATGCCTTCAATATAAGAAAACAATTAACTTTATCATATCTCAATATCTATTTGAAGTAGATAAATAAGATTTGGTACATATTTTGCTTATAGTTTGTAAAAGGTTCATAGCTTAGTTTGGCTTGGAAAAATAGGCAATGCGTCTCCTTCCCATATAAGAAAATAATTAAATTTATCATATCTCATCCAATTCACCAAAAATAAAAACAGATATTTTATTTTATTTCTTGAAGCTTGATCAGCCTAGCAGCCCTAATACATATATAATTTTTTATTTATTTTAATAAAAACCTCGCTTTTTTACCGAGGTGCCTCGGCCGAGAACGAGGCGAAGCGAGGCGAGGCGAGGCATGTGATGGCAAGATCTCGTCCGAGGCCGAGGCGAGGCGAGACTTAAATTTATAAAACGAGGCGAGACCGAGATCAACTAGAACCTCGCCTCGCCTCGGCCTCGGTGAAACACTAAGTTTTTCCTGACGCCTTCGAGTTATATGACCATAAAAACGTACACAGCTGTGGAGTCCAATAATTAAATCATATATCTTAAATTTAAAGTATTTATATTTTGTTAAACTATTTATTTTTTACAGAAAATTACGATTTTACTTTTTGAAATTTGAAATCTTAATTTAATTTAAGTTTTCATTTTTTGATACAAAAAATAAATTTTTATTAAATGAAAACAAAATTTTAATTTAAAGAATAAGGTGTATTTTTGCCAAGTGTAAGTATTGGATGACTTATGTCTGGGTCCTACACAGCTGAGTCATTTCAGACACAAAAAAAAATAATTCCAAAATCAATGGACATTTCGGGCATTTAAACTCGACTCAACACGCAATTGCAGATTAAAAATTCCCTCACTATCTTTAAATAAATATCACCATCTTTTTATAGTTGATAGGCTTAGTAGTTGCGTAGTCAACATTGTATGCAACTTTCAAACAGATTAAAAACTCTTAACATGTCAACCAGTGTTACACTGTATCTACGAATTGCAACAATGAGTAAATATGTCAAGTGCAGCCGCTTTGGTGCACCATACAACGTTAAAATGTTGGTAGACATTTTTATTTTTATACGAGGATGAATTCTCGTACATTTGTACCTAAATTTTCATTTTATTTTTATTTTTGTAATACATTGCAACTGGTACACATACACCCATGGTCATAGCTCCTAGCCAAGTATAGTGTTGACCCATGCTGCCAGTAAAAAGTTAAACTCCTATGCATTGACAACGCACAGAGTGGGGTTGGAAACCAATGATAACAAGCGTAAAGGATACAGACACACAGGATGCAGTGCTGTAAATTGGTCAACTAAATTATGCACATTGCAACGACCGACAGCATCTCTTTGGCTTGCTTTGGTTCGGTTACAGTGTGAAGGTCATATACAATTTTTTTGGTGGAACGCTTGGATGTAAACAATTCGATGCTTATGGTACATTGAAAATAAAATTAAATTAGCTGGACTACACACAAGGGAAATAATCTCCATTGTCATTGAACTTGAGAAATTTTCTTAGTTATTGCTATATAAACAGAGTCCTAGTTGGAAAAATATTGATTCCTGACAACATTTTATGTATTTAGTTCTGCACAAGATTTTCTCCATGTGTAGTAAAGTTGGCTATGAAAATTTTGGGTAGCTTCAGCTTGTGTCGCTTACAGACAAAGTTGATTTTTTTATCTGTTGGCAGTTAACATGTTCATATTTCTACATCAACAGCGGCAACAACAGCAGCCAGAAACATGTGTTCGTGGTCATTATTTCGTGGTAAACCGTTGTATTCGACATAGTTATTTGTCACTTTTGCCTCACACCAAAAGTAATAATGTTAAATTTAAATTTCACCGAGAGATCTTTTTTGTTATAAGCCTTTTTGTTATAGGCCTTAATTATTTGAACTGGTGCTATCAAAATTACAGTGACAATAAACCTCATTCACCTCTTGTTTTTTTTTTCAGAATCTACTTTCCTCGTAATCTCTACAGTGACAACAACTGAAAATAACACGACATCACCAGCATATATTTTCAGTCTATTTCCAACCTGTCTGATTCCGTTAAAGATTCCACTCTGTTCGTCAAAGATTTTGGCATGGCAAAGAATGAGGCCACTACAAAATCCCAGTCAAAGACTTAAGAGTCAATTCTGATCCGATCAATTAACGACCCTGAGGTCGAGCTCTAAACAGCCAACTACTATCCACAGTCTCTAAGAATAACAACGCAGATAGTAAGCCAGCTTTTGTACGAGTCTTTAAGGTATGGATCTTACTTTCACTTTCCGTATTATTATAGACCAAATAATCGAATAATAAACGAGCTTTGTTTACAAGTCAATATTGATCGTAAAGGAAACAAAAAATGTTCCTATCAAAGTAATAGGCGTCATTATGTCGCATTACGAGAGCTTTAGATGCCACGTCGCGTCCACAACAACGACGTTTCACCGCCAATCGAACAGGGGTCAAGAAAGGTTGTTTTATGGTTGCTTCTGTTGTTAATAATTGTGCTGGTTGATATGCTAAGTCGATCACTTATTAGGAAGCACGGTATTCGATTGAACTTTAGAGGTCATCTAGAAAAACTGTATTATGCTAATAATATCATCCTGAACTAACAATTATCACTGCGAAAAATATAGCAAAAGCGGAAATAACATAAGCACCAATACTTCTCAGCAAAACATCATAAAATTTGAGAATGAATGAGACACCACCTTAACACACACCAAACAGCGAATATTCAAATCAAATGTTCAATCAGTGCTAGTGTATGCTTACGCCCTCTTAAGGGGAAAAATAACCCGAAGGATACAAACTTTTGTTAACTCTTATTTGAGATGAATATTGCTGATAATTTTATCTCAACTGAAATTACGAAAAGTGCTAATATTGGATAGACCATGCGATCAGGAAAGATGCTAGAGAAACTTGACGGTCACCACCTTGACGGAACCACCAGATAATAAAAAAATGATGTGTCAAAAATCGGGACAAACTGTCAGCATAAAACAACGAGAGTCTGGAATCAAAATGGTCATACAGCTTTTGTGCATTCCCTAAATTCCAATAAACAAATAGAAAATTTTCAATTACCATTAAAATGATTTAATGATAATGGAAACTTTTCAGTTATCATTAAAGTTTAATGGAAAATTGAAAGTAATGCATTACCACCATGTCTGATATGTATAAGTATCAGTTAACAGTAAAATTAATAGATTTCTGGGGAAGTCTTAACCACTGAATTAATTTTGCTAACATAGACTATGTCAAACAATGATTTTATCTGATAACATAAATATCCAACGATAAATATCATATGTGTTTAAAACAAACATTGAACCACATGAGCAAACAAATGACAAAAGTGCATAACCACCATATGCTACCACATCCACATCACTGATATGAAGATCAACATTAGCAAGGAATGAAATCGACTTAACAAACAAAATCACACAAAATATGGAAGAGAACAAAAATAAAAAAGTAGCAAATGATGAATTCAAATTAGCCGCTCGATCTCGTTTTCAATTTTCTGACAACGTATAATTAACTTCTGAATTGAACTGCAAAGGCGCGTGAGGGGAATTTTGCGATCAAACGGTGTAACAACAAGACCTTTCGTAACCACGGTGGCTCTGGAAGCAACAAAAAGAATGACGTGCACACGTACCAATCAGGATAATGACGATGATAATGATGATTTTAATACGAATCATGAAACACACAACAATATAATCGAGATCGCGATCACAATGGAGATCGAGATCGAGAATGCAAATTATATTGTAGCAGCCAAAATGGTGCATGGCTTCTGAACCTCAACACTGACTTCTGACAGGTTAGCGCGCAAGCGAAATTGAAAGGAGTTACCTCATTTGTGATCAACAATCAGTCGATCCAAGCAATCAATTTTTGTTGATCGTAGCCATGGCAAAATCACGAAACAGATTACCAATATCAGCGTTGAACTTGACGCTTCCAATTGATGTTTTGTTTGTTATGAACGAATTAGGCTCAATTGATCGCAGCGGGATATGACGTTGCCCAGAACTTACTACATACATAGTACCGCTGTTGTGTCGGTGGCTGTTTTGGTGGTGTCTGACAATTGAAAATTCGCTACCGCTGTTTGACTGCGGTTTCACACTTTGGTTAAGACTTTAACGGAGGCTTCTTGTAAGCTCAACCACGTTGAACGATATGCAGGGATTTGTAATGGATTTATAAATTGTGTTAACATGCTAATAAACTATTCGTTGGTCATTGTATAGTGCAATATGTTAAGCGCTTTATTCTCATCATTGTTATTTTCTTTTATCGTAGTTTATGAAATTGAAATATTAAAATAAATTACAAGGGGAATTCTCATAAGAATATCATATCATACACCTAATGATCATCAATATAACCGATCTTGGCAAAAAATACTGCAAATGTAATTTCACTGCGATTTCTCAATGCTACAGCATTGATTGAAAAGAAAATACGGTATGCAAGTAAGTCGCCAGCAGCAATCAGTCAATCATGTCGAAGATCGATAATTTGAATTATCCATATCCGGTATTCCGGTAGTAATCGATAAAGTAGCGTAAGAACAGAAATCTGTTTTGTTTGAAGAAAACAATAAGAATTTAATGCCGACTAAGTATAAAAGATATGCATTATGGTAAGTTTAAAATTTCAAAATTTTAACGAAGCAAATTTTAAGGAATTCAGCTTAATTACTGATTCCCAACCAGTGATGAAACGTGATCTAAGGGAACTAAGTCTCGCATAGCCCGCAAATTATCACTATAAGCTTTATTTTGAAAAAAAAAAAAGTTTTTTTGTATTGTTTTTAAACTTCTGGCTCTCTGATACTGATTTTCTCTTTGTTTCTATGTCATTAGGAGTCATGGCATCAATTATTCCTACGTTTGCAAGGGAAAATTTTACGGTATAAGCGATGAAGTGATCTGTTAAACGGTGTTTCGGTTTTTCTATTATTCAGAAACTAACAGTTATAAATTTCTCTTAATTGGGAGCGTTACCTTTCATTTACTAGACGTGCCCAAGCCAATGCAGTATACGGCTTATGATTTTTCAAATAACACACACTTCGTCATAAGCTTGTAGATTTCTTAGTTGAATCCTTTTCTTAATATGTCATCTTCGCATATATCAAGGAACAAAAACTCGACCTAAGACTTTTTTCTGGAAAGATCCTAGAATCTTTTCAGTCAGCTAATTGTGCTTTCTGTATATAAAGTTATATTTTGTATTGCAACATGTATTCAAAACGAATTCGTTTTCTGTAAATAAAGCGTATCAAATGAGAGAAGATATCATTCGCCTTTGACATACATATATTTTAATATATGACAGGTAGCCTAGTAGGTAGCGCGCATGACTATGAATCGCTGTGACATGGGTTCGAGCCTGACTTTGGAAATTTGTAAATCGTAAGTAAAATTTAATTTGATAATAAAATAAATAATAAATAATGCAATAAAGTCTTAAAATTTGCGTATTAAATAATAACAATTTTTTTTTTAAATAAAATTAATTTTTTTATGAACAAATAAAAATTCGTTTTATGAACAAAAAACGAATTCGTATTTGAAGTCCGTTACGAATTCGAAACGAATTCTTTGATGCGGACGATCCTTCCGTTTTTTCGAGAATTTCATACGAAAACGCGTTCGAGACGAATTCGTAACGGAATCCGAAACGGATGAATAGTACGAAGAAACGAATTCGTTTCGAATTCGTTTGGCACTCTGGGAAGTCAGAGTTTTGTATGTATGTAGCTTTTTACATAACAATAGGTCTGTTCCTGCCGGACTTTGTGGTAAAAACTAGAATCGCAATTTTTGAAAAAGTAAATGTCTAAACATAATTGGGAAGTGCAATATCGCCAGATTTTTCTTATACGTTTGTAGTGAGTACAAAATTTATTGCAGAGAAATAGAACAAATTCTGTTTTTTGGTGCGTTTGACATAGAAGATAAGTCGCACGTTCCTATTCTGTTTAGACATTAAAAGCTGAAATTTCTCTGTCTAGTTTTTCCATATAAAGTTTTGTATGTATGTAGCTTTGTACTTAACATTAGGTCTGTTCCAACCGGACTTTGTGGTAAAAGATTAAAACAATCAAATTGCTAATTGCGAGGGACTGTGTACAGTCCCAAATAAACAGTTGACCAACTAAGTGCCACTGTGGCATCTACTGGAGAACTTAAATAAATACTTTTAAGAACTTACATTGTGGTAACCACCGGAACTAAGTCGACCAATTATTTAGCTATGAAATTTTAAATTACTACCACTAGCCTCACAGTTCCCCAACGTACAATAAAATGTATATTATCCTCATATTTATTTAATTGTAACCACCCAGTAAGCATTTTCCTATCTGGCACATCGTACTCTAATATCATTTCAACATGGTACAAAAAACGTCGATTGCACTAGTTTAAATCAATAGTCCTACCAGTGGTCACACAATTAATTCTCAATGCCTTTTGTCTACACAATAATTATTTCGTAGCCACCCCATGAGCTTTTCCGAACACCTTCCAATCTGTCATTTTGTCTGAACTGTCATAAACTGAAATTGACAACTTGATTTCACAGTTTTGAGACAAAAGGTATATTCCGTAGTTGAGTTTGCAATTTGTTGAAAACGTTTGTATTAATTTCCTTTTTTTCCAAGTTAATAAAGTAAATTATGACTACAGCAGCGCGTCCAACTTTTGATCCAGCCCGCGGTGGCACCGGACGTGGTGAAAAAGACTTAAGTGCACTAAGCAAACAATACTCTAGCAGAGATTTGCCAGGTCATACCAAACTAAAATACAGGTGAGTGAATAACAAAAAATACACAGATTCCGATAATTTCTGACAATTACGTTTTATTAATTGCAGAGAGACTGGCCAAGGTACCTCTGATGAACTTCGCAACCGTGACTTCCGTAAGGAACTTGATGAACGTGAACGTGAAGCACGCCCAGGTGTAAGCAGCAACAAAGCTTTGCCCCCAATAGTGCGCAAGGCCATTGAAGCCAACAATACAAACAGTGGCACAGGCAATAAACGTGCTAAATTGGAAACTCCTACAGCACCAGCAAATCTTGACGCTGATGATCCAGTTGATAACGACAGTTCTGATAGCGACTCTGATTCAGATGATGAGGACGATACTGCAACTTTGTTAGCAGAACTTAATAAAATCAAGCAAGAACGTCTACAGGAAACTACACGCAAGGAACAAGAAAAAAAACAAGAAGATGAACGCATTCGAATGGAGAATATTCTTTCAGGAAATCCATTAATTAACTATGCTGCCGGAAGTGGTGCAACAGCGGCAAAAAATATTAGCAGCGGCGATTTGAAGGTGAGAATTGCTATAATTGAGCATTAAAAATACTTTTTTTTTGTTATCAAATCCCTGGTTGCGTACATTACATTAAATGCTACAAGAACTTATAACTGAATAATGGAAAAATATGAGTACAACATATTTAAATTAAAAGATGAAAAAATAGTTTTCTACATTATTAAACCACATTTATTAACTTCACTCACTTACAACAATTTATTTCTTAAGATAATAGTGTAATTTATGGATAAAAGTTCACTGGATTTGGAAGAATGATTTAAAAACTTCATTACTGCAAGACTGATATCCTTCCTTAAAATTATTAGCCATTATTACCGATATCATGTATGTATATAGTTTTCTAAAAAAAATGACTACTACCGATTAATTGGAAAACAAATAATATTGTGACAGAACCACAAATAATTTTCCCTTTTTTTATGATTTATTTACTCGGACCATATTTCCGATCGCTAAAGAAATACCGCGATTTTAAAGAAATACCTGGAATGAATGTGCATGGAAAAATGTTCTTCAAGATGATTGCTGAACGAACTTTAACCCCTTTACAAAGTATCTATATACCATACCATTTATCCAGCAAGCTTTGGAAAATTTATTTCGAGAACTTCTAACCCCGAAATTCACTATTAAAATAAGTCAAACTGATCTTGTGCACAAAAATTCTCTCTTCGAATATTTCATAGTTTTATCGAGATAAGCTCTAAACTTCGTTAGAGCTACTTAGAATGCATTAGTTTCGACTTGGAAATGAAAATATTATAATACTTATAAATTTCCGTTGATTTTTAATGAGCAGCCTTTGTATCGAGCATAAAATATGCAGAGATTTTTAAAACGATTTGTTCGCTCAGTTACTTCCCCCAGTTTTGTCTATCTATGTATATATGGTCTATCCATATGCTAATGTGCGATAGCACTCCTCGATTTTTTCGCTTAGGTTATGACCCATAGCTCGTGCCTAATTGCTTTAATAGGTTTTGATTTAAAATTTGTTTTTCACGCTATTAAAATTTCTATTACTTTTCGATTTACAGATCAAGCGCCGTTGGGATGATGATGTTGTTTTCAAAAATTGTGCACGTACAGAACCGGAGAAAAAATCACATTTCATAAATGATTCATTACGCTGCGAATTTCATAAAAAATTTATGGAAAAATATATCAAATAGTTCAAATGGATAATATAATAATGGATTTCTTTTCTAAAAGTGTAAGGCATGTAATTTGTTTAGACTAAAAATCTGAAATATGTACTTTATTAAAATTTTCCAATTTTTTTCCAGTAAAAAATTTTACTCTACTTAAGTTTTTTAAAATCTAATAAAGGAATAAGTTCATATACATAATTGAAATTTTCAATTCAGACAAAATTTCGGTTAGTTTTAATTTTTTTTAAATGAAATAAATTGTTCACCGAATATTTTGATGGTTATTTAATTATGTTAAAAAGTTAAATTTTATAATATTTAGTCCAATTTTGATGCATTCGAGATTAATACTCACAACTCAGAGGTTCGTAACGGCGTCTCTCTTGTGCAGTTTGCATCGTAGAGTTAGGTTAAGAACAAAATGAATTTATTTATAGACTTTTCAGTAAACTGAAAACTGTTTTTCGTATTGTAGAGGGAGTAAATCAATAATAAATTTAAGTTTTAACAACTCTGCGAACGTTATTGAGCCAAATCATGATTCGTATCCCTCAACTCACTCAATTTCAGACATCGGGCCGATATCGGCGCAATGCCAATTGAGCTTTTGTAAGAGGAATGTCAAAAGATTGACAGCGAAATTGAAGGGAAAAAAGTAATATTGACGTTTTAAACATCAAAAACAGCTGATTTATTGCAGCTGTTTTTGTTGAACGTACTTATAAAGAAGAACGCAATAACAATTTATGGTCGCTATAATTAAAAAAAAAATATAAAGGAATTGTGCATCTATTTTAAACATAAAACATTAAAAAAGCGAGCAGAAAGTGCACAAATAATTGGGAGCAAATATATTAAGCTGCTGGCCAACAGTAAACAAATTAAATCTTTAGTGGAACATTTTTAGCAACAACGCTCTCAAACACACGTCACGCTCTTTTGGAGAAGCAAACGAATGTAAATTCCATCTCATGTCGAACATTTTATCAAAAACGCAGAAGACTTCGTGCGGTGCGGTACAAGTGATTTTAGTGGCTCACCGATTTGAGTCACCAGTGTTCCATATTTAATAAGCATATAAAGTGAAAATAAAAGCAGTATCAAATTGTTTTTCTTGGTTGTGAAAAACAAAAAATAAAAATTTTGTCAGCACATTCACACTAAATTGATTGCATTACGTGGTAGGGGAGTTGCTAAAAATTGCACTAATTATCACCAAGTTTTGCTTTTCACAACAAAACGATATAGAAAAAAGTCTATCAAAGTCCATTGTTGCAACTATTTATTGTTAATTGTGAAATATAAAATCTTAATAGTGCAAAAAGTGTTTTCTCAAGCAAAACACAACAAAAAAAAAGTAAAAGAAAATTTATTTTGAGCAAAGCTGGAGAAGTGGAAGAGAACACGCAGCTCCACCAAAAAAATGGATCGCCCTAGCAAAGGTGGCGGAGGTGGTGGTGGTCGTAGCGCAAGCACTGGCAACTGCGGCGCTGTTAGTGGAGGCATGATAGATAAGGCTTCGATTATGGAAGGTAACTGAACTTGAAATATTTATTTGCATAAAATCATTTGCTTGAAAACAATTTCAATCGCAACCAATCAGTTACGATTCGATATCAATTAATGCCAATTGGGTCGCGTATTTTATTGTAACTGCAATATAGGAGTATAATTTACTGGATTTCACAATTTTGAGTGATAGAAAATGCATGTACATATGTGTGTATGTACATGGCAAAAAGGCTTCAAAATTAAATATACGCAATCCGCTTAAGATAACAAATTCTTCAAAACAAACTTGTAAAAATTATTAAATAACAACGCCCTCTTTGTCTGATCCCAAAATGAAACGCTCTGATTGTAAACATAAAATATCGCTGGGATTTGTTTGTGCATTTGAAATTTGGGTATATACCTTCTCAACAATTTGCTGCAGGTTAACGAGCCCAGAACTTTAGACTGACAGGTGTAAAAAAATAAAATATTGATTAAAAAAAAATCAAAATTAAAAAAAATCAAAATTAAAAATGATGGCGTCAAAAAATTACCCTCAATAAAAACCAAAAACTACAAAAAAATGGGCAACAAGCTGCTTATACTAGATTCAACCACTGCTAAATGGTATCATCAGTAAGCTTTGTTAGCCGACGTTGAAGAATTCACAAGCATACTATATTTTACTTTTTACATTGACCAGTTATAAATCATAGCAAAATATAAGCAAAGTGTGCCAAAATTCTACATTTTTCCCCCCTTTAATAACTATGCAATAACTTCTGTAACTCTTTTGATATTACACATTTCTTGAAAGCTTATATGGCAATAGGAACGAAGTGCTACATATATGTAACTATTGGTGGGCTCATCGAGAGTAATTTCTTTGCTAACGTTTTTGGAATGGATCATAATTTAATATTCTATTTTTTACTGTGCTCCCTGTTCAGTACTTTAAATGCAAACAGGACAACATTTATAAATATTTTTTTTACCTGATGCCAAAATATGGGGCTTTGATATCTAGTAAACAAAAAATGCCGCTTGGAATTGAAAGTTGGGAATGTAACTTTTTCAAGAAATCGCTGCAAATTAAAGACCAATTTCAGCTAAATAGAAATCATTATGAAAACTAAAAAAATTTGCTCTAAGTAGAAATGATTTTGTCTTTGAGATTGAATTGAGTTTTCATGGAAAAATTTGCTTAAAAATAAAAAATGACTAAAGATGACTTAACGTTTTTTTATAGGCATTGTCCAAAATATTTAAGGACTTTTCGAAAGTTTTTCCTTGCGGTTTTGTCTATACCCAAAATTTGTATTAAATTTTTTTAAGCAATTAACTACTTCTGAAGACTTAGGAGTCTTATAACATTATAATTTATAAAGTCACTTCTGCATACATAGATTGCAAACAATAAATTGCGGCCACGTTGGCTATGTGCACAGAAGATAGTATATCGTCTATGTAGAACAAAAAGTCACTATCTAGATTTTCATGTCTAGTGTCTTTTTGTTATACGTAGACGATATTGTGTAAAACAGTTTGCAGATAATTTTGAATATTTTTGAAGGTACATAACTCAATTAGTTATATGATATCTACAAAATGATTTAGTCACACTACATTAATTGCGTTCATCAAACAATCTATTTTTAAACATTGATTAATGTAGTATCATTTTTTATATCAAATGTGCAAACCCTATAATTCTTAATTATTCAATAAATAATTTCAGCTACGCCCGTCAAAAATCGTGATAGATTTCTGCGCAGTATATTCGTTTACAACTCAGTAATTTAGATTCCGTACTGCAACGAACACTAGCCGTATTGAAGGAATACAAAAAATATTAAGTAGATATTCAATATATAAATACGAGTAGTTACATAAATTGAACTGGCGCGATGGTCTTATTGAGGTAAAAGAAAATTACTTAGATTGCAATCATGGAAAGACTGCAGAACTAAAACGACAAGTCAAACATTGCTTTTAACTGAATATTTCCACTTTGAATTTGACTTTTTTTTAAAATAGTGTTGATATTTATTTCAATTTTAGATTCTACTTATAATAGCCTAAACTATGTGTGTAAAAATTTTTTAAAAGTTTATCATGATTTTATTTAATAAATACATCTAAAATTAATATGCACAAAAAATATTGATGTGTGTACATTAACATGTCCCATAATAACATTATTTGTATATGTACACACAGAATGTGTACACAATGCCTGGATTGTGCCTCATCATAAGTATTGTTATTTAAAAAGGGGAGTTACCACAACAAAAGGAGACTGACGTAAAAAAATGTTTTATATACAGAAAACAAATGATGCTTAAAATAGTTTTTTTATAGACGTACGAGTATAACAAAATTAAATCGTGCACATTTTAAATACAGCGTTTAATAAAATAGAATAGTAATTTTTCATTCCAATGTTTTGTTTCTAAACTATATGTACATAGTAATAAGTTAACACAATTTTTCCAGCAAGCTGTGTACTGCAAATTAAACTAAATATAGCGTATAATTCGCTTATCTATTGTTTACTATGCTTGTTTTGCTTTTGATCTCTGTTTGAATTTAATATAGCTTTTTAGCAAACAAGCTAATGAGTCACGCGTCTTGCAAAAATAAGGGAAATATTACATGAGAGTATTTCGTTTTATTTTCAGTTGAGGTTTTCTTACTATTTTCTCTTGTATCATTTAAATTGCTTAACGTTTTTGTTTACTGCTCTTTAAACGCTGTGTTGAAACAGGTGAATTTTATTGATTGTATGTACATATTTTTGCTAACTTTCTCTTTTCATTTTATCGTCAGTATCCTTGAACCTAGTTCGATTCTATTTACCTGTTGAACAGTATTTTTCTACTCGCCCGTCAAAATGTGAAGCATTGCCCCTTGAAAGAAATTGTGTGTAAAGTATGTTAACATCATCCCTTGAAATAAAATGTTTGCGTGATAGAAATGTTCAGCACCATGTCACCAATTTTAATTGTACCTAAGCTGTGCACATAGACAATCCTTTTTTCACGCACAAAACGCGAGAGACACTATCCATAAAATAACCTTTAAATTTATTAATAAAAGTGTTACTTAATTTAAGTTATCTGAAGTTACCTAATATACATACATACATAGAAATTAACTTGTCCACAAGGAAATCTTGCGAATACTCCAAAGAGGAGCAAAATAAGAAAAATCTTCTATTATTGATCCTTTTGGAGTATATAATAGTTTTCATAATTTAAAAAAAAAGTTTTTATATAAAACTAGTGTACCCACCAGTGTTGGCATGTCACAAATGCGCGTGACATTTCCGACACTTCCGACGTTTATGACAAGACTTGAGTTTGTGACAAAGACGAATTTTTAAGTTCATAATGGGAAATATTATTTATTCATAACTTGATTCAGATCATCAAATTTTTTGTCAAACATATTCAAATACTCATCAAATAACATATAATTTTTTGTTCGTTAAATTGTTTGACAAATAATTTTAGTTGTTGTGAAAAAGAGGTTGATCTGGAGTTTGCGACTTTTGTGACATTTACGACAGTTTACGACGTGTGACCGTCGTAAACCTAAAAATCCTTGTGACATGCCAACACTGGTACCCACAGCCGTTTTCCTGTATTCCCTGTCCATTTTTTTAGCCCCATACTCATCCGTCCTGGATCGGCACACGTTGTCCTACCTAAAATTAATTTAAGTACTGAAAAATATTGCATTCTTAATACAAAATTCACATACAAAACAGTCCCAAGTCCAAGTTCAAATCCCAGTCCCAGCATCAGTTCCGGTCCTAAGAGAATTTTGAAATAAAACGTACCCTAAAACCTTATGAGCAATATATGTATATGGGAAAAAGTGTGGGAAAAAATATGGAAAATCGAACAAACGGTGCAAGTTAAATCAATCGCAAGTTATGCTGCGCTTTCTCCAATTAAAAAATTCTTGCAATTACGAAAATAACAAAAAAAAAAAAGTATATTCAAATCGGTCGAGCCATTCTCGAGCCTTTGCGAGACTAATTCAAAGCAATTGATTTTTATTTAACTATATGTTATATGTAGATTAAAGCCACAAACAATAAATGCAAGACTGTGTTGCAAGAGCGTTGCGAGTCTAGTTATGTTTATAAGTTGAAATTTTTCGCCGTCAAAATCTATGCACAATAACGACGATACTGTAGAGTCTTTTATCCCCGCTTGGTCCATAAGGCCTCCACAAAACTCTTATAACATGCACGATCAGTAGCGAATGCCTTCAATTCTCTTCAACATTTCCCCGATTCACGTATTTCCTTATTCCACGACGATACGAAATGAGAAACACTTTTTATATTTGTAAAATGTTTCAAAAAATAATATGCATTAAAGCTTTGCGTTTTCTATTGTGCACATAAAAAAGTACCATAAAAATGTTGTCTTTACTTTCTACCGTAGCTGAGCAAAACGCACCGTGCGCGTGGCTGCGGCAGAACGAGAATAACTTATCATATATGCATATAAAACGAGAGATCGTAAAAATCAATTCAGTTTGATATATAAAGCGAACGTGCTGTGCTGTCACAACTACACAAGTATTGAAGAGAAACTACGGATGTGGTAGTGCCCAGCTCTGCTTTTTACCTACACATCCATTCAATCCACAGTAAAAAAAATATATAAATACTGGATAATTTACATTTCAGATAATTTTCTTTATCTTCACGTGATGGGGTAAAATTATCTTTGGGTGCAGATTCAGCGGCACAAAATCCACCAAAAAACATATTCTGATGATATTCTTCAGATTGGTAGTTTTGGTTTTAAAACATTCTTTTATTTACTTGAACCAAAATATGTTTTCTTCATAGCTGTGGAGATGCTAAACTCGATCCGTGACCGGTTTTGTCTTATCGCGTTAAGTTGTTATTTATTTTTTTTTTATATATTTATTCTTATAATTAAAATAAATAAACTTGTGATAATGAATTGTTGTATTATGCAGGTATGTTAGAAGTTACGAAAATATTTTGGTTGAAGCTTTTTATGTGTGCAACAGGAAAGACGAAACTAAATTGGGGGAAAAAAATTTAAGTAACTAGATAAAAATTAGTTTTTCTTCAATGTTTCTCTTCAAAATTTGAAAATTAATATTTTGAAACGCAACCTTTCAATTTATTTTTTTAATCAATATTCTTTTAAACATGAAAACTTTCGAGTTTTGAACGTTCCCGAAAAGCAAGATCATGATGGTTTTTGATGTGCTCGAAATCGTGGCACATCAAGTCAAGACTTTTTAAGAGCAAATTTCGTAGGGGAGGTGGCCCGGTTGTGAGACGGGTTTTGTTTTCGACCCATAAATCTTTACGAGCTCAACCAAATCGAGAGTTCTATATATCGTTATAAAGCTTAGGACATTACGCAACTTTTGTCCATAGAATATATCATGATTTGATCAAAAGAAAAAAAAATATGATGACGTTTGTCAAGACGACTTTTTTTGCCCAAAAAAAAAAGTGGCCCAGTTGTGAGACACCTAGAAAAAGTGGTGAAATAACATTGAATATGAGGGGATATCAAGAGAAAAATGCCATAAATGTGTAGAAAATTATTCATTTATTAATTTGGAGGCCTTCGGTGGCATAAATGAGTTTTTAAAAAAAATTTGGAGGCCTTCGGTGGCATAAATGAGTTTTTAAAAAAAGTTTCATTCATTCGATGACTCATCTTCATCGCTGTTGCAATGTATGCAAGTGAAGAAATTCGAATGCATGTCTGCATACCTCAAATGGACAGGCCGCTTGCATACGTTGCATTTAATAGAGTTGGCAGAAGTCAGCCGGTTCGGCAACAGCTTTAAACAAATGATGCAAAAGTCTGCATCATCATCCGAAGGTGGAGACGTTTTCGCATTTGGTTTGGAGCGTTTGGCTGGTGGTGTCGCCTTTTTCGGTGTCGTCTTCTTCAGGGTCGCCTTCTTCGGTGTTACCTTCTTCGGCGCCTTTTTCTTAGCTGCTGCTGCTGCTTTCTCTTTAAAAAGAGCAAGGTTCTCTGGAGAAGTCGGCTCAGCGCTCTCCATTGCCTTTCGGCCACGCTTCGACGGTTTTTTTGGTGTGGCGGCTTACAATGGGCCGATAAATGCATTATGCCATCAAAAATCACGATATTTTACAATTGCACATGATTTTATGCCGATAAAAAAGTGTCTCACAACTGGGCCACTACACTGTCTCATAACCGGAACTTGACGCTATTTTGAAAATGACAACAAAAAATTTTTTTTCCACTCACCACGAGCACAAATCATTATAGATTCACAAAATATAAGTCAAACACTGAATTTTAATGCAAAATACTCACCGTTTGCAGATGATTTTCACAAAGAAATTGAACTTTAAAAAAAATATAAATTTGATTATTCAGTCGATTTTTAACACGATGTTTACTGAATATATACGCAATGCGTCTTTTCAGTTCGGTGTCACGGCAAAAACTAGCTCCTGCCAAATGAAGCATTTGACAGTAGTTAGATCGCCAATACCATATCACATGACAGAAAAAATTTACTGTCTCACAACTGGGCCTGTCTCACAACCGGGCCACCTCCCCTATGATTTATTCTTTTAATCAAAAAGAAAATTTTAAAAAAAAAATTATGTAAAAAAGAACACCAACAGGCAAAGGTTTCAACAAGCCATTATCCATAAAGGAAACATAGTTTCCTTCAAGTTGATAAGAGGAAAATTTTCATGGAACCCCGATTTTCTACTATGTAATTCTAAGCCTCGACATACGGAACTTTACTGTCAATGTTATTATACCAGCAAAAATAAAAAATATTTATTCGTTTTTTTACATTTTTTCAAGATCATCATGTCATAATCATTTGATACATTTTATACAAATTAAAATATATCAATTGCTTCCTACATGCTGAAAGTCATTAAGATAAAGACAACATAGAAAGCTTCATTGATAAGCCGTGTTGTATGTTTCCAAAGACATATCAAGAAAAATATGGCTTTCGATTTACCTTCAGCGAACGCTACCGACTAAGTTTAACAGATTTGTATGCTCGTACCATGTAGTAAAACAGATAGATTAACATACATACAACATATATGTGTATGGGGGCATTCCAAGCTAAATCAGGCACCAATTTGCTCTTGTATCTCTGATGATTTTGAAAATTGTTTTTCGTTTAGTACTGGTTGAGACTAGCCTCCATGCTTTTTTCAAATTTTTTATCAAGCTATTCAAGATATGAATTTGTTCCTCTACAACCCAATAATCTTAAACAAACGGTTTCTTATTCATATCACCTTTAAATGACTATAAGTTTTCGAGGAAACATCAAAGATGATCGTTTAAAAACTCATTTTAAAGAAAGAGGTACTAAAGGATGTTATTATTAGCAATAAGCTGAAATAATTTTTGAATCCTACACATAACCTCAAAAGTAAACAAAAACAAAAAACATTTTTTAAGTACTTAACCTAAAATACATATTTTAAAATCCTAACGTAATGAGCCAATTTCTGACCCTCACCTGTCCAAAAGTATATATTACCTCTTTATTCGCAGAACTAGTGTGTAGGAAAAATCTCAAGTTAGGTTTTGCTTTCTGTGAGCAATAGTCGTGCCTATTGGCGGCTTTTGCCCTTGTTGATTTCTTTTGGTTTTTTCGGTTTCGCACTTTCCCTGTGTGAAACAATGCTGACAGTCACTGGATTATTTAATTTTTCAGAGAATCTCATTAAACTTTAGCTGCGTTTTATATAACTTTGAGTGGTGAATCGTGAGAGGAATTATATTCCATTTTTAGTGACGTTTTATTATACTTTGAGGCTCAGGTCTTACATCCTATTATGTATATGCCCAAAAAAGTTTTTGCACCGCTCAAGATTTGTCATTATTACCGCTCAAAAAATCATTCCAAATCATTCAAATTTTTGTACCGTGTATTTGGTTTTAAAATCTCGCCATTATCGCGAAAACTCGGATTTTCAGTTTTTCAAAGAGTAGTATTTTCAGCTATAAAATTGATGTTTTCCTCTTAGAACATACATAGTGCCATCTAAAATTTGATATATGTACTTACAGCAAAAACTAAGCGTCGTTACAATATAAACATAAAAACTGTTATTTGGTACACCTTTTATAACATTGGAACACATACATACCTTCGCTTATAAGAGAGACATTTAATACCTTAGACAGAAGTAAAATAGTTGCAAAACTAAGGAAATTTTTTTGAAATTCAAAACGTACGTAGATTTTGCTTCTCAGTTTTATTTTGCATTTAGTGAAATGCACTTCGATTGTAGATATTTCAATTAATGTTATAAGTCCAATCATAATAAAAAAATAATAAAAACAAATAAGCGACATGCTGAACTTACTTTCATACATTTTCCACAACGACATCTCACAAAATAGAAATAAACATGCAACTGCTCCAACTATCCAGGAAAATATTCAATTGATAATCTTTCATAAATGGCATTTAAATGGTAAATACTCATATTTATAGAAATACAAAACAAAACTGTAATGTAGATAGGTAAGATAGGTAGTCCAGTTAGTAAACAACAAACGTATTGCACTCCGCAGCCGTACTAGACGAGCTTGTGGTTGTAATATGGGTCAGTTGTTACATTTTTATGGCTTCCATGCCACCAATCGACTGACTGACTGACTAACATGAAATGACTTTGTTTGCAATAGATAATTAAAATATACTTATGCATTATATCTAAAGATATTTTTCATTTAAATTTATTACATGATTTTATTAAAATTGATTTAAATTCTTTGCAGGCGTTCTACATAATCTGTTTGATGGCTTGGCGGATAAAGATGAAACAGTACGTATTGCAATACAAAATTCCTTAGTAAAAATATTGGAAACACATCCGACACGTGCTATTGACATACTTATGGATTATAGAGAGAAGCATACGAAGATACCAGAGCAAACTGTTTCAATTTTATTAAAGTGAGTTCAAATAAATTGAAATTTAAGCTATCAAGGCTGCACGAAGTAAAAACGAAGATGCCATATTGCAAACCTGCGCAAAATATTACCGATGTGTCAATATATTTTTTATTGTTAACAGCTTCATAAAGACCATTAAAATCTTTGATATTTTAATTTTCTTTCCCGTTGTGTACATACATGGGGCCAATAACTAACGGTAGGGACTTAGGTAAGACCCCAAGATCAATCGGCAGGACTTTTTTTTTTGGTCCCATTGTAAAGAGCGTACCGGGTTTTTGGTCATCAATATGTAATTTTGTACTTTAACTGCATTTTTTGGAAAAATTATATTTTTGAACTTGAGGTTTTTTATGTTTACTGGTTTTAAGCCTCGGGCGCCACAAAGTCTTAATCCGGCGCTTGTGTACATATGTTTGGTATTTCAAAGAGCATAAATACCAACAGTCTCTAATTCGTGCCCTTATTGGGCAATCGGAATAAAATATAAATTCACAAAGTAGATATACAGTAGATCTAGCTTGATTAACTCTCGTTTACTTGAATTTGCCAGATAATTTAGTAAAAAAGCTTGCATTTTTCGCCAAGTCGATTGAGCGGGGTCTGCTCAACTATTTTCCTTTTTGCATATTTTTGCTATTCTGAGCAACCTACTTAACCTACTGTGTTAATATATTTCGAAGTCAAGGGTCATGGAAATCACTTTTCATTAATATCACTTCTTCACTATCAGAAACTTTGATCGGAAAAAAATTGTAGACTAAAAAATTCTGCGAACATTAGGTCTATTTTTTTTGTAAGAAAAAATATCGTTTTTGTGAATATCTCTCTTCCTAATCTACAATTTTTGTTTAAGCTGAATCGCAAGCTTTGCACGTGCGCTGCTGCCTCCAGCGCCAGTATGTTGAGGAGGAATAGATAATTACTGGCGGAACTCTTTTTGTAAAATGAGAACACGTTTTTACTCATCACTATAAAACAGCGGGTGGTCTCACAAAATACGACACTAATTTGCAAATGCATCGCTGACATACGTAAAATTAAATAATTCAACGAAAATGCTAGTAGCGCATGTGCACAGGGTACAGTGTAATGCCCGACTACTATGGAGAATTGTACACTCTAAACAGTCACCTTCGAGAGTGGACGCTGCAAAAAAAAAAACTCGCATTGAATGATATTTTATTAATTTCCCTTCCCAGTCAAAAAAAACTTCTCCAGTTAAAACTTTAAAAACTATAAGATTTAAATATAAAATCTTTTGTATTTTTTATTTTGCACCAAACGATTAACAAAATGGCAAAATGAATTTTAGGCACCACTAACTAAACAGCACTACTAAACAGTTTTTTCTTAAAACTTACTTTTTTACGGCTAACATACCTGTAGTTACATTTTATTATTAAAAAAAAAAATCTGTAATTTAATTAATCTCTATTAATTTTGGAAGGTTTTTACCTGATTCGTCAATTCACAATATTAACTGATATTTTTATCTTTACTTCTTTAGTAGAATAGATAACGGTATTATTTAACTAAAAAAGATACTTCTATAAGAACCATCTAGACTTAAGTATAATCTCAATACTCGTAATCTAAATAGATAAAAATTATCATAACGTTCTTTATTCATTTAACTTAGCGATGACATGAGTGTATTGGATAAAGTTTATACCAGTGATGATACTGGGACTCTTCCAAATTGTACCTTATTAGTGAAAACATTGTATACAAATAAAAATAGTCTGCCTTAATTTTATAACATGTTGCTAATGTTTATAAATGTTTTTAAGCGTGATATAACCTTAAATTGAAATAAGACACAAAAAAAAATTAACCATTTCTAGAAATAATACTGAGTCGAAGTATTGCTTTCGTAAATCGAGTCAAGTTTATATTATTTCAACCAAGACTTATCACTATTTGTTCCAAATAAGATTTTTTTTGCTCAAATAAATATTTGATTGCTCCATGTCAATTATACATTTGTTATATACAAATATATACAAATCAAATCATTTCCTCAGAAGCTTTCCGGTGGCGATCGTCACGAAGATTCACCATCAACAAATAATAACAATGTTAAATCATAGCTGACAAACGGCGACATTGGTTCAACCTCATGCATGAACTCCTCGAACAAATGTCGCAAATATCACTATCGACTTATGCTGATAATGTCATGCAGCAGTCACACGGTGGGAGATCGTGGCCATAAATAGGAAACAAATTAAAGTGCTTGGGATCGAAAATTTTTTTAAGACAATCCGGATAATACTTAGAGAATGAAAAAAACTATAAAAGCTTTAAATTTTTTTTGGGCTTAGTGACACAGTGAGCTCAAAGTTGAACTTTGTACACTAAAAATGTTCTATGAAACTTCTTGTATAAGCAACTGTTAGATAGGGTGCTCTAGTTAACTTGTTTGATACAAAATGCGATAATGTAGCATAGTGGCGGAAAGTACATTGTTTCCACTTTATATAAATCACTTTATTTTTCCTTTATAGCCTTTATATGAACTGTACGGATTTTTCAAAAATTAGAATGAAAAATGGTAAATGTGGAAAATTTGCATACTTTATCAGAAAAACATTTATATATATCCCCGGATTTCAAAAATTTTTTTATATATTATGTGGAAAATCCTATTTTTCAAACTTTTATTTATCAAATTTTTCGTAATGCAATATTTGAATGAAAAATTATTTTTATATCTTCTCATTTCGCAATCCTTTACATTAATTGTATCAGCGTGATAGAAGGTACTTAAATTCAGAAGGGGGATTCCTTCAAGGAAGGGAGCAAGTATTTTTCGCCTCTACATCCTTCTTGGAATAAAAGATATGAATTCGAATGCTTTTCAATAACAAAAGAAATAAGCTTTTTCTCCAATAACTTGTAAACTATAAAAGATTTTGAATAATTTTTAGCATTTTTGAAATCAGTATTGCCAACTTAATGGAAATTGATACCCATTTTGAAGAAAAGGTCTCAACCACATCTCACCTTTGTATGGAAGGTAGACGTGTCCGTGGGCCCATTTTTTTTTTTTTTTTCTTATTCACAAATTTTTGTTGTTTTAACCTAAAATACGTTTGTGCTACATTTTAAGACTAGCGTTATTATTACTGTTTATGTCCACCGTTTTTGGTTTTCTCTAAAAAGTCTGACCCACATCCCACTTTAGTATGGGAGGTAGGCATGTTCGTGGACCGATCTTTTTCATATTCAAAAATTTTTGGTTTTTTTTTAACTAAAAAACATCTGTGTCAAATTTTAAAACTCTAGCGCTTGTTGTTTTCACGCTAAAAACATCTGAACCAAATTTCAAGAGTCTAGCTCAATTATTACTATGTATGGCTGCCGTTCCATGCAAACTCATCCACTGTGCGTCAGAGTGCTAGCGACAATATCAATATGATTCACTTATGCGTACACTTCCGAGTGACTAATAGAGTCACTTTGAACTTTTCATTCATTGATAACAATGTCGTTTCAGAGTCGGCATGAAAGCGAAGCTTGTAGGAAAATTTCGAGTTGTGATTAGTGAATTTGTCACAACAACGTCAGCATGAAAGAAAAAAAAGTTCAAAGCATGTTCTATTCTTAAAATTATTGATTCTATATTTAAATTAATTGCTTATGCTTAATTCCTATGCTGTCTTTTTTTTTTCGGAACTACTCTTTGTTCTCTCTCTTTGATGGTGCGAATTTTTTACTTTTTTATTTCTTCTGCGAAGATTAGCAACAAGTTCTTCAAAAGTAGAATAGCTCTACTTAAAGTCATTTTTTGAATACATGGTAACGCAAAAAGCGATACAATTTTTTAGCCGTACTTTCACTTAGTATAGTTTTTTCCTCAAAAATAAGGCTTAGTTGACGGAACTTAGAATAGCTACAGCAATGAATGATCAAATTAATGTGCTCATCGAGCAGAGTGCCTGGAAACTATCAGCTTCGAGATCGGTTAAACAAAAGCTGAGATATAAGCGTGGAAAGATTACCTATCATTCAATTTTTTCAAGAATTGCACTGATTAATTACCAAAGCCTTTCTATAGCGGCAAGAAAAAAATCTACTACTCTGCTCCTCTCTCCTGAAAGAACAGTAACTAAATAATACTCTGCTCTTTTCACATGCAAGGTAAATAAAATAAGAGTATAAAGTGTATACTTTGCACTCGTTCGAAAATATGAACAGTTTTGACAGAAACAGCTATATTTTAAAGTATTTCCAATCTCAATCTGCCCTCCTTAAGTAAAATTTTGAATGAGAGCTGATGGTTCCGCGAATGAATTTCTAAGAAAAAAATAAGAGAATCTGTAAAATGTAATTGTGTCTAGTTACATAAGCGGAACGAACGGTTTCCCAAAAATAATTTTTTAGAATTTATTTGGAAATACAGAACGTTGTTCCTGAAAGCTCAGTACCTTCACTCTGTTTGATTAGTGTTCAAAATTTTATCGACGTTAGCTTATACTCTCAGCCTCAGTCAAATCTCACTCATTCTGTTAATTTTTTCTTGTAACTATACTTAAGAATTAATCTATTAATAAGTTCGTTTGCGAAATACTTAGGTAATTGCTTATTGTGCTATGATGCCCGGAACAATGCAGTACTACACACATACATGCAGTCGTGGTCAAAAGTATTAGGCACCCCTAAATTTTTTGAATTCTGGTAGTACCACTAAGAAAATTAAAAAAATTACTATCTATAATTTTTACATAAGCTACTTTATTAAAAATAATTAGTATTTAGTTGACCGCCCAGTAGCCCTTATAACAGCATTTAGTCTACGTGGCAAACTTTCAACTAAACATTTACATTTATTTTGGGAAATTTTATTCAATTCTTTTATGCACTCAATCATTTGCAGCTTGTTTGAAGAAGACCTTCTGTGCACCTTGTTCGTTAAAATTTTCCATAAATGCTCGATCGGAGATAGGTCCGGTGACTGTGCTGGCCAATCAAGCAGCTGAACGCCTTTCTCTGCAAACGGGCAGAAGTATGACATGGCGCATTGTTCTGCTGAAAGAAAAATCACATGTTGTTCACTATATTGAATAATTTTGCCACATTTGGCTGGAAAACTGTATCCAACATGGATGTGTATTTTCCGAACTCATTCTTCCCTCGCAAATATACAACTCTCCGACACCTGGCGTATTCATGCAGCTCCATACTATGATACTACCAACTCCACGTTTTACTGTTGGAATCAAACATTCTGGGTGATATGCTTCGTTCGTCCTGCGACTTACGTACTGAGTCCCAGCGAGGCCGAAAAGCTGTAATTTACTGTACAATTTCAATACTTTTGAAAATATTAATTTTTTATAATAAATACTGAATAATGTAGAATGTTATATTGCAAAAGTGTTAAGTATCGATAGTAATTTCTTGCCTCAATATTACTTTCATCGGACCAAATCACCTTGGACCATTCAGTAATCGACCAATTTTTGTAATTTTTAGCTCTCTCTAGTCCTTTTTTGGGGTCCAATTCTGAGAGCCATGACTTTTTTCTGGCTTTTCTTCCTGATAATCCTGCTTCACGTAGTCGATGTTGTACAATTTCCGCGGAAATGATTAAATCTGTCTCTTCATGGAGCTCTATAGACATCTTTAATGATGTTTCTTTCCGATCACGAATTGAAATTCTTACCAATTTTCGATTTTTTCGGATAGAAGTAACACGCTTTCGCCCACTTCTAGGCTTGTTTTTGCAGGAACCAGTTTCTGCGAACTTTTTTAAAGTAGTTTGTACGGCACATCTTGAACACTTCAATTTTCTCGCGATTTTAACTTAACTCATGCCGTGGGAGAAAAACAAAGCGATTTTCATCCGTTCAAACTCACTTAATTCTTTACGCTTTGGCATATTCCGAATTTTAGAACAATGCACTTCAAGAAAATATTACAATCAAAACCAAATTTTGTAGTTAACAACGACAGTCACGCTTCAAAAAACACGTAACGACTGACTCAAAAACGCAGTAAATTAAAAAATAGACGCTACTGCTGTGGCACAGCAACCCTGATATAATTTTTTATGAATTATAACAGTGCTCACGTGACCATTTTCACGTAATCAGATAGACGTACAGTGTGTCATATCGTAGATATAAAGAATTTTTAGGGGTGCCTAATACTTTTGACCACGACTGTATGTATTATAACTTCAACCTACATGCATATCAGAATAGAGTTTGAGTAATTCATATAAGAAAATATTACAAATCGCACATCTATGTTATCGTTTGATTAAATAGTAATTATACTTAATTACAAAAAAAATATTTTCAGAGCCGTTGAACGAGTAGTTAGCTCAAATATGACCATTCCACCAGAAGCACACAAAAAAATGATTTCCTTTGCACTGGAGGAGTTAACACGTTCAACAGAACACGCACAGGTCATACAAAATCATTCATTAGCAATTTTAGTTGCTATTGGACGCGGCGATGATTGTAAAATGGTAATAATACTCTTATACACTATTCCTTTGAAATTGACTAATATCTTGCTTCAGGTAATGGAAGCGCTCATAGCTCATACCAAAGAAGGTGCTGTAGCACATTTTATGGTTATGCAATGCCTTGGCACCTTGGCCACTGCCAATATAACCGGTGTGCTTCCTTTCATAAAGTCAATATTATCAACAATATTGCCTAACTTAGGAGGCATAAAATTAGATCATATTAAACAAGCGCACGCTTATGGTAAGCAAACATGTCAACCTTATGTAAAAACGAAATTAAAGCCTTATTTTTCAACTTTATTTAGCTATTGGACGTTTTAGCGAAGCACTTCTCGAACAATCCTCAAGTATTACATACAAAACTGCCGCTACACCTGCGACAGATGAAGCTGCTGACGAAAATGTCATTTCCCCTACTGAAGCAGAAGTTGATGCGCTCACTAATTGCGCCACTGAAATCTCTGTGGCTTACGATGTGCTTTTTAATCAATGGCTACAGTCGCGTGAACTTAAGGTTTGCGTAGATATTTTGCAAGCGCTATCCTCTATGTATCCTCTATTACCAGAGGATAAAATACAAGACCAAGCCTCACGTCTAATACCGCAAGTCCTGGCTTTATATCGACGTTCTATAGAGCGCAATTCAGTGACACAATTCCTCTGTTCAGTGCTTAAGACAAACATAGAACTACAACCAAGCGTGCTCGATGGTGTTTCTGAACAATTAATCTCTAATTTGTTTGATCTGGTTTGTGTTTATCCGGATTATGAGAAACCACAAACCGTAAAAGGACACTATGAAGTACTGCGCTGTTTTCATTTACTCTCCAACGTGTATGCCAACAAAATTATGGATATCTTGCTCATGCATTTGCGAAATAATAGTGAACGTGAACGCATCAAGTCACTGCTTATTTTAACGCATTTACTTAACAGTTCAACGGTGAATATTGAAAGTAAATTACACGGTTTTATTGAGTGTCTAAAGCAGATGATACTCGCGGAAAAGGGCGTTAAAATGAAGATGACACTGTTAAAAACAATTGTGGCTCTAGCCCAGAAAAGTTTCATCAAAGAAAAAGAATTTGTTTGGTTTATTGTACGCTATAGTTGCAAATACACTAAGGTTAATCAAGAGCACGGTTCATTGGAAGAGCATGCCAACTTCGTGCTCTCATGTGAAAATTCACTTTTTATGCTCTCATCCACTGTAGGCACCATGGATGAGTTGCTGAAACGCGAATTGTTAAATTATTTTGTATTGCTGGATTACACAGACATATGTTCTAATTTGGCGAAATGTCTCGGGTCACTTTTTGCCAAGTCACCAAATATTGAATTTGAGGTAGCAAGTGATGAGCCACCAATCGTTGCAGCTGAAGAACAGAAGAAGGATAATGATGAACTCGGTGCAGTGAAGTTATCGCCATCAAATGTGAAGGGTGGTAAAATAATTGTGCCCAGCGCAGAGACCATATTTGCACGTTGTATTGCACTTTTAGGCAACTATCATTGCATTAAGCGTGCTTCGAATATCTTATCATTCCTCAAATTTTACTACCCACACTTGAACCCCGAGTTGGGTACGCTCTGGGATAAACAAATATCAGATTTGCTGCTGAGCATTAACAAAGAGTCGCTCTTTTTTGGCAAACTTAAAGAGTTCATAACAGAAACTGCTGAATTTTTGAACAAACATGACGAAAACTTTGCTGAACGCTTAGTTAATAAAATGGCGGACCAATTGCTTATGTACCCAATTACCATACCACACAATGAATTTGTGATTCCAATGTTAAGTGCTGAACGTGGCATGCTTTTAAAAGGTATTGCTTTAACACTTTGTTTTGTTAGCGATGTACCAACAGTTAATACGAAAATTGATTTAATCATTGGTTCAGCAAAACAAGAAAAACTAGATAAGCATATTAAACATGCCGAATATGAAGAAAAAATTACACCATGTGCGGTCGCATTGGGTCACATTTCACGCGCACACCTCACACACCTCATTAAAAAACTAGCCGAATTAGCTCATATTGGTGGACGTAAACATTCGACTGGTTTCTTTAGTACTTTGCACTTTATCAAGGACACTCATAAGGAGCAGGAAATTTACAAAACGAATTTGCTAGTTATTAAGTCCCTTGGTTATATTATGGATGAGGCAGATCCGTTACAGTCGCTGCGTAATCTAGATGATACGATTTTAAATTTTCTGATACTTCAGCTGACTGGCACCAAGGATCAGACAATTATGTCAGCCATTTTAAAAACGCTGCTTAGTATATGCAATCAAATGATAGCTACAAAAGAGGAACTCACCGCACCCCTAAAATATCGCAAGCAAATAATGGAAGCAGTTTTTAGTATTCCTATTGAAGCACCGTATAACGATTTGCCACTGTTGCCGACCATCTTAAAATTAGGAACTGATTTTATCCGCATAGGTAAGTGGGAGATGAGAAACTTTATAACATAAAGCAAATTTATTCATAAAGCGTGTTAAAAAGAGTTTTCTAATTAGCCGAAACGAAAACCAAACATTACATTCACACGTTACAGTTTCACAAAATTAGCCTTGATTGCAATTTATTCGCTTTTACAGGTGGAGACGATTCTACAGAATCTGTTGATGGTGCTGTTATCTTTGAGATTGCATGCAAGAATTTCTTCTCTTGTGCACAGAATCTTAAAATGAAATTTGATTCACAGGAAGAAGATGAACGTAACAGTTTTCTGGCTAAACACTTAAACGATTCGTTGCCTGAGTTGAATGCATTGGTAAAAGTCATCATAGAAATGGATCCTTCACCGTCAACACTGGATCTCATTATCTCAATATTAGAATGTTGGACACGTGATAGGAATTCTGAGGTGCGGATTTGCGCAAGTCACGTATTCAATAATACGTTAGATGTTTACATTAAATCGATGAAAATCGGATGTGAGGCACCATCAAAATTCAATCAAACAGGACAAATGTTAGGCAAAATTGTGCCACGTTGCATAGACTCAAACGGCACAGTGCGTCAAGTCTCTGTGGATATACTGCAGAAAACATTGGAAATATCTTGCATTTACGAAACACTAACAATAGCAGATAGTGAAACAGATTGGATAAAAGAAATTGAAGCAGTGAAAGAGAGCATCATCACCGATGATCCAAAATTGATTTATAGCCTAGCTAGCGATATTGCACGAATTATTGCTATACGCATGTCAAATTTTCAATATTTACAATTTTGGTAAGTATTTTATTTTGCGTGCGTTCTGTTAACTTTATGAATCGTTTGACTTTTATTAGCAAAACACTTTTATATTGCTTGCGCGATCCAGAGCAAAGTTCTGCAATTGGGGCTTCTGTAGTACTCAAATTTTTCATGCAACACAAAGGCTCTGAGTTATTCCATGCTATACCAGACATCGTTAAGGACAGTTTAATAGTAAGTATTTAGTAGCATAATCTTGTGTTTGCTGATAAAAAATATTTTAAGGCCATCAATAATTGCGATGTTACGCGTGCTAAATCTGGTGTTCTAAAATCTTTAGTTGCGCTGACAAAACATCACCCGAAGTTAGTGTGCGGCGAAATTTTATTGCAGCCTCTGCCCTATGAAAGGTAGTATTGATAATATCAAGTTTGAGCTTAATATATGTAACTATATTTTTGTTAGTAATATAATTGAATTCTGGCATCTAATCTGCAATGACACGGAGCTCACTGGTATTATTTTGGATAATTTTTTGCAAATAATTACATCCTCCTGCTTGTATGAAAATAACGAAGCACCAACTAATGATCGCCAAAAAATCGCAAGCATTCAACCGTTCGCTATATTCTGTGCTATGAGAGAAATGCTGCCTTGCAAGGACATAAACAAGGTAACTATTTAAGTGCTTTCGGCTTTATTGCATTTTCATCTAGGAGAATATTGATTCGGTAAAGTTTTCACTTGAAGTTATTAAATCCTTAATTTTTTCAGTTAAAGCAGACCTCTCCAATTTTTTGAATTCAGTTTTTTTTTTCAATTCGTCTATACTATGTTTACTTCAGCTCACAGTTTATCTATATAAATAAAATGAACGTTTTCGATGAACGGGATTCACGCAAAATCTATTGAATCAATTTCGATCAAATTTTTTTAGTTATCTTTCTTAGGCGCTTGGTCTTTACATAGAATTAAAGTTATCATGATATTCCTCTTAAATATTAAAATATTAAAGTTTTAAAATTTCTACAAAAATTAATTTAGAAAGAAGCATATAAGCATAACAAATCGTTCAATGGCAAGTTAGTAAGGGTGTGTGCGTTTTATTTTTATATGGCAATGCAATGGAAGACAAAAACCGAAACTTTACTCTCGCTCTTATTCTCAATTTGTCAACACAACAACGCGGAATTTTTGAACAATGAAGAATGAAAAAAAATTACAGTAGGTTGACACATAGAAAACACACATGCTTTCCTACATGGCTTGACAACATGTGTGACTGTCAATATTGCTTTGAGTTCACATTATCGAACATGCCATCAAACATCAATTGCAGAATTTATGAGCGTCCACATCGAAGTAAACTGCATAAAATCCTATTTAAAATGAAAAATGTTCACTAGGCTTGACAGTCAGTTCAAACAGGTTGGACAAGCCAACAGGAAAATAAACAATTTTTGAAATACATCCAACAAGTGTGTCAAGCGGTCGTTCCTAGAGTTCATATTATCGAACATTGATGTTGTCAAGCCATGTTGGACAGTATGTGTGATAATGTGAACTGGGCTAATTGAATGTGTTAGTTAGGCTTTGTTGTTTGTCTTTCACATGGCAATGCATTGGTATATTTATGGCAAAGAAAACAACAAAAACTCTAGATCTGTGAAGAAGAATCAAAATTAACAGTAGTTCTATTTAAAAAAAATTAAATTGCTTGCCTTCGCAGAAAAACAGGCTACGCGTACAAAGTCGCGGGCATCTGCTATTTTTTAAAATAAAAGAAAAATTTGTGCAAAATCCCAGTCCGGTTGATTAATATCAACAAGGGCCTGTATAAAATTTATATAGCTATTTCGATTCTTGGCTCGTAGCTCTATGCTGTGCCAGTTTGTTTCATTTGTGTCATAAAACTTTCTATCATTCGGTGCCACGATGTTGAGCCTGCTTCGGCATCTGTCGCCCTGCGAGTTCTACCTTTGATCGACAAGTTACCCTAACGTCTTTTCTGATCATGTGGCCTATCTATTGCCAGCAAATTTTCACGTCAGTTGATTCGAGATTGTGCACAGCCACCAATTTCTAAATATCAGTTTCAAGTAGGAATTTTTTAAAGTTGGAATTCGTAACGTCAGTGACGTCACAAGTTTTTAAGTTTTGGCCATACTCCAAACGCCACTTAAAAAGAATTGATTTTCAAAAATTTCCAAATGCTAGATGCTCAGCGATGTTTAAGATCGATATTGAATCCGTGATTTTGAAAAATTAACTTCAAACAAAGAATCTTTATTAGAGATGCATTTGTGCTCCATATACATACACACATTCAGATTTAAATTACTATAGTCCCAACAGTTCAAGTTGAAAGGGATTGCATCTTGGAGTAAATCCATTAAAAATTGCTTTTTCACTATAAACGTGTTTCGTTTGAGTACCGCAAAAAAATGGAGGCACCACTTTTGAAATTCCGTGAACAAGGGCCTTAATTTATTTATGCATAGTTCAGTGTTTGATGTGGAGAAACAAAACATCACTTTTAAATTTCCCTAGGCAAGAAACTACATATATAGTTGGCCATACATACATATATGGTATATACTCTAGATGGTTCAGCCTCTAGAGAGTAAGGATTGACATCAAACTCAGTTTAAGAAAAAATTAAATTGATCCACTAGGTTCTGAATGCCTCATGTTTATATTTACTGTAGTTAAAACAAAAAAACCTTAGAAAATGCACTTCTAACTAAACTAAGTCTATTTCTTTAGCAACTAGAACAAAGATTTCCTCAACTTTTTACGATGCTGCTTACTTCACTTGCAACTTATACAAATTTGGCAGCTCCAATGCATCATGGACAACGCAGCGGCTCCCCCACAATGTCATCTTCAACAACAATACTAATCACGTCGTCTCCTTCCTCAACAAACACATCAACAAAATCTAAATTTGGTTTCGTGCCACATAAAGATTCTATTAAATTAAATCCATGTCAAATTGTGCTCGAAACTTTCCAGTCATTCCTAAACAATCTTGAAATGGAACAAATATCTACAGTACTTAGTGTTCATACACAACTTGCTGCCAGTTCTGATCTCAAGCATTACATCGAGTTGCTAACACCTATGGCTATCGGATTGGTTAATCAATTTCAAGTATCTAGCTCTACGACAAAACAAGTTGTCACGGAGCTATGCAAATATGCGGCATCACCATATGATGGACAACGTGTGGCAGCAGTAGGTTTATTCTCACGCATCGTACCACTTAAGCCATATGCTGAAGTATCAACAATGATAATGTTACATTTAAGTTCAGCACTAAGCGATCCAAATGCTGTGGTGCGAGGTTTAAGTATACAAGGTTTGGGTTATGTTGGCCAGCTATCAGAACATGATATTGAAAAGTACACAGAAACGGCAATAACAGCATTACTCAAAGGTATCGACGACACCGTAAGGTATTTCTTGAGTTGATTTTAAACATTTTCTTATTTAATAACGTGCATTTTATTTTAAGTGACTGTATTATCAATATACCACTAGAAAGTATGCGTGGTTTATCACGCATTTTGGAAGCCCTACCTAGTGATCGTGTTGAATCTTTTCACGTTTCATTGGCCATACGCATACGCCCATTTTTTGACAGCTACTCAATTGAAATACGTGAAGCAGCCATTATACTTTTTGGTGATCTTTGCGAATCAAAAATATCGCTAAATGACGGCAACGTTTCACCCAATTCTTCAACGGAGGCATTACGCGAACAATTATTTGCAAATCTATTTCCCCTACTTTTACATTTGGGTGAGAGTGAAGCTGCTATTATAAGGGTAAGTGAACTCCAAATTGCAAATACATTCATTCAATGAATTTTATAGATTCATTGGTTTTAATATTTATTATTTTTAAACAAATGAACCCATTCATTTATTATTAAATTTTTTAACTTTTGAAATAAAATACTCATTCCGCGAAACCATAAAAGTTTTTATTAATTTAATCTTAACAGGCCTGCAAAGGTACTTTACGTAAAGTTTGTGCTTTGCTTAATGCAACCAAAGTAAACGACATGGCACATCGTCATCTAATTGACCATGGACAATTGAACTACAATATTTTTATAGTTGATTTCGTAAAATTAATTGTAAGTATTGCTTTCAAAATTACTAACTAACTTGGCTAACATTATTTTGTTTTCATAGGCTATAGAACTTTCTGACCACATACAAGACTTTATTGACTCATGTCTACCAAAACTGCGAAGTCAATGGCCTGAGATACGCGGGAGCGCTGCTATTGTTATAGGTAAGAATACTATTGTTTTTTTTTTTAATAAAAAGAGGAAAGTATAACACACTCTCTAACATTTTTTGCAGGGATCTTGCACAATTTCCTAACGGAGCGTAATACGCAGACTGAATCTGTTGGCAATAAAATTGCTTTGCTACTAAAGGATGAAAATCATTTTGCGCGTGTTAAAGCCGCTACTGCTCTTGGATATTTTTTTGGCGATATTTAAATTTATTCATAGTGTGATCCTTGTGTAAATGTGATTTTACTTTAAGATAATTTAGTTATAAAAAGTAGTTAAAATCTCGTTATAAATGTTACATCTAAGCCAAGTGTGCCCCCCCTTTCTAATCGGACCTTTTTATTAATTTTATTCATCACAACACGTATCTATTGCAATTTACCCTATTTATTAATTGGAAATTACATTTGTCATATATAGGCATGTTCTGTAAATCGTACGAATTTAAATCGAAATCGGAATACCAAATAATGGGAGCAACTACAATACAAATTCGAAATCAATTTCGAATCAGTTCTTCAACATTATTGTGAACAGATTTATATTTCCAAGTAATAAATTTTAAGAAAATTTTTAAATTGTTGACTGTTTTATTTCATGAAGAAGTATTTTCCATACATTCAGAAGGACATAAAACACTTTGATTGTATAGAACAGATAAAATTAAGTATGATTAAATTCGAATAATCAGAACTACACTTTACTGAAAAATTACTGATCGAATGGATGCATCTATGGCACGAACGTTAAAATTGTAAAACCACATCAGGCTGAGCATGTTTTCCAATAAAAAGGCAAAATTTTGCGGCTTTTATTCAGTTTCAGACTAATAGAAAATTTCGAACAGAACATGCCTAATAAATTTACTACACTGAATTAAAATCATTTCGCTTATAATTAATTTTATTAGTTAAAAACTCTATGGCCCATAATTATAGTCGCAAAATTAAGTTAAAACAATAAATATAACAGATGGCGCTAAATGTGCATATGAATGTGCACTTTGTACATGTCGTTCAGCAGAACCTCCATGGCTCAAGTGTTAAAAGCGGCTCTCTACATATAATTCATGGAATGGTCGGGGTTGGAATCGCATTACAAATTAACCAAAAACTGGTCTGATGGGGCCATACATATTCATATGTATATATGTTATTCATATGTATATATGTGGTAATAGCCGCAACATGTCACCAATTACCAGGTTAAATTGTTCCATTTGTTATCTCTGTCATGTTTGTTTATAAAGCATAAACCGATTTGTGAAATTTAACATGAATATCGGTTACTGCAATTGACTGTAAATTCGATTAAAATTCAATTAATTAATAATATTCAGTCGACTAAAAACAAATTAAAATTTTCTCATAATTTAATGCAAGTTTTTCTTTTTTTTTATGGGGTCACTCTGTATCTTCGGTTTTGGGTAAAAACCTGGTTTTAACTTTATTTTGCGACTGTAATTATTGGCCTATTTGTTACATCTACGCTAAGTGTGCCCCGCCCTTTTTAATCGGACCTTTTTATTAATTACATTTATCTATTGCAATTTACCCTATTTATTAATATACAATACAAATTTCATATATGTATAAATTAAATAAAGCATCGTGTGATTTATTTTTTTGTCCCCGATTTCCCACACCACAGACGGCAAAGAATTCTTTGCGCGACTCAATAGTTGGCAATTTTATACGCGTCACCTTTGGTTCAACAAATATTGGTTCTTTGTATTCAAAATTCTGCAATTGTAAACGCGAGTATTGCATGAATTTGATTGTGGACTTTGGTGATGACTGACTTTTCACTTCGTTCGGATGTATGTTTCGCAAAATCTTCTGCATCCCAAAAAAGCCGACATTTGAATTTTTTGCAAGAATCGTTTGTGCAGTGTCAACATTGCTTTTTTTAAATGAAAAAAAAAGTCTAGATCTTAATAATTATATAAACAAAAATATTTATTGTACTTATTTCTTATTTAAATAGGTTACATGTTAACAAATGGGAAATATTGTATTCTTCCACTCGACCAACCAATTGTTAGAACACTATCAGAATTTTTACGATTTTTACTTTGGAAGCAAATATATGATGGATACTCCGTCCCAATACCAGTTAAAAAACATGAGGGTGATATACTTAAATGAAATTTTTGCAAACATGTTGCGAATATCGCAATACATGATGAGTCTTTAAAAACAATTGCCAAATAGAGACCATTAGGATCCCACGCAAGGGCTTGTGGTTGACCACCAACTTCACGATGACCAATTGTAAATTTAGTCAGATCAGCAATGGGTAAAGCGTGTTTAGGCATTGATCCAGCTGAAATGAAATGAAAAAAAAAATATTTGTATATGTATATTTATATCAGTAATTTTCTTAAATTTTTTGGAAACACTTAAAAAATTGCAAGACAACTTCAGAACAAAAAAAAAATCATTTTCAAATAACTTCGTCTTCATTATCCATATAATTATGATTTAAGTCTGATTTCTCTGAGCTTATGGCATGATTAAAAATCTGGCTTCGATATTAGTTAAAGTTATGCCTGCATGGTGATCTAAAAAGCGAAAACCTAATAATTTTTCTATTTTTTTTTTTTTTTTTTTTTTTTGTAGCTCTACTACTAGTATGCACAATGTAATTTTTAAATCGCGTTTATTAATTACGTTTATTATTTGATTTTTATAATTGCTATAATTTTACGAAAGTTATTTCACCAAATGTTGTTTAATTAATTTTTTACGTGGCGTATGAGTGACCTTAACTTAAAATACAAGCAGAAAAATCTACGACATGCTGGATCTAACTTTTAATCAGAATAAAATTATCAGCACAACGTCCTCATTCGAGATTATAACTTTGGTTATATCGACTGCATTAATAAAATATTTGTTGGCAGCATTATACAAGATATACATTTACTCATTATACACCTCACCTGTAGCTTACCCTCTTAATTTTGGCAGGAATGATTTATTGTAACAATTTATGATTTCCAAATTTGTAACAATGAAAATTGCCGTAAAAGAATTTAAAATATTTTTGAATTGATTGCAACTTACTCGTAAATATCTGTTCCTCAAAAAATTGCAAACGGTACAATATTGGATCTTCGGAAGTAACAAATAACAAAAACGAACCACAAGGTGACCAGCAAGCGGACTGTATTGTGCCAGCACCAATAGTCCAACGTTCAGGGGTCCATTTTTTATCTGCGCACCAGACTCGAAATACATTTCCAACTGTTGTCGAAAACAGGCAAGCACCATCGGGGGACCATTTAAGTAACGAACATGGTGGCCCAACACGCCGTAGTGTTGCATTTTGCATTTTATCAATGTTCCATATTAACACATCAGTATCACCAATGCTAGAGGTAGCAAGTAGTGTGCCATCAGAATTCCACTGCACAGCGGTAATGGGGCAATGATTAGGACTAAAATAAATAATAAATAAATAAATTGAAATAAATTTTAATATTTGTATAAGCTTTACTGTTGTATGAAAACTGCCTGAGACGAGGTGCGCGTGATATGCATATTATTATCCATAGTCCATAGGCATATTCCCTTCTGACAGCCAACAGCCAATTCAGCTGCGCTATATGGACGCCAAGCCATTGAAGTTATCCATTTTTGGCTAACACTCTATAAATTATGTAAAAAAATTAAATATTGCTTATGCTTCAAATATCAGTAGCAACCTTCAACACCGGTACCACAGCTGGCTTATCTGTGTATATGCGTATCACATCATCGCAACCGGCTACAGCAATTTTGAAGCAATTGGGATGCCAAACAATACAGCGTATGTAGGAACGAATCCAATCTCTTGAAAGCATATATTCAAACAATGTTTTTTAATAAAAATGAAACGAAATCAAATCAAAATGTTGGTACATACCTTGTTTCCGAATACTTCGCAATGCTTGCAATTCCATGCTCACGCATATGAGGAAAAATTTTAACTTTTAATTTTTTGATAAATTCCAATACCTGATGTGTAAATTCAGCAGTGGAACAAATAAGCGGACTGCTTGCCGCCGTAGACGGATCACGCGCTTCATTTAATGCTTCTGTAAAACCACTTTCAAAGAAAGTTCTTGTAACGCGCTTCAAAACACCTTCATTTACGGGCACCATAACGTTACGCCACGAATCTGCTGATTTGACCGAAAGGCCAGAGGTGGAGGCATTGAACATTTCGCAATTGATATTTATTTCTGGATAGTATTCCAACTAAAAACAAATTTATTGTACTACTATACAAAATAGATTGAGTTTGCCAATGTGGGGATAACTTACAATGTTTGAATTTCCTTGTATTTCACGCTGCGGCACAGTACACAGTCGACCACCCTTCTCACAGATGGGTACAGTTCCCGGAGAAGCTAAATTGCGAACATCTTGCAGTGAAACCATTTTGGTCTGAATCAATCTCCGTTGATATGATATACGAGGAAATGCCGCTCATTTAGTTTCCCTACAATAACGCCAAAAATCAGGCGTTTGTAGGAAAATCGTGCTTTTTGCTGGAAACGACTCATTTTATTTAACTTTCTAATGTTGGCAGCAGAATTTGTGTAAGGGCCCTAGCCCATAAAATCAGTTGCGTCAAAGTATGCAATCCAAAATTACGCGCTAACGCTGCTAGTACAAAAAGAGACATATGTATTGTATTAATTGGAAACAAAAGACTCAATAAATTTGAATTGAAATGAAAGAAACATAAAGTAAGAAACAGCTGATCTTCTTTCTCGCCAAAAAAAGTTAGAGTTTTAAAGTCATTTAAAACTAGACCGGAGAGCTTAGCTCTTTGCAAGAGAGGACAAAACAGTTTTTTATATATTTTACTTCCCAAGGTTGCGTTAAAAAGTTGAAATTCAAAACTTTTTTGGTAAATGCTTGCTTGCTTTATAAACTGACTCAAGCCAAGTATGCGTGACAATTGTATTGTGGAATGGACTTAGAGGGATTAAAACTCGAAAGAAAAAAGCAAAAAAGTTCCCGTGTGTAAGCAAAAATTATGGCGGTGGTTTTATGGCACAATGCAGTTTTTGTTACTGTGCACCCTGTTTTATGGCGGTTGTTTTATAGCACAATAAATCTGACATTCCATTTATCTAATTATTTCTTTCAACCTTATCTTTCGATACATTATATCTTTCTGCAGGGAAAGGGAGGTAACTTTTTTTGTGAAATGTCAGTTTTTACTCGTCCCTTGACCAATAAAAATTGGTAATTCGGAATTTTATGAATTTGTGCAGAGTTTTCACATTCTCTGATTAAAATTTGTTAACTTCATTTGAAGTTTGGGATTAATAAAATTATAATTGCGAAAAGCACTTTTTCTTATCCAATAAAAAGTAATCACGACAAAGTGTAAACCAATTCTACAATATAAAAAGCAAATGTTGCAAACATGACCAGCTAAAGAAACTAAAAAAATAAATTGAAAAATATTGCTAATTTGTTGTTGCTTCAAATAATGTAAACAAATAAAAATTTTCTAATCAGACCAAGTGGAGAAGAAGAAGAAAAGTTTATAAGCTCGAAGGAGAAGGCGACGATAAGAAATAAACGACGTCTCGCGAAAAAAAAATTAAAGTGGAGCAGCAGACGGATTCCCCCAAACAAATTTGATGTCATCAACATAACGCCTGTACGTGTGTGTGTGTGTGTTTTTCAAATGCATGGGGCGACCGTGTGCGTGTGGATAAATAGGAAACAGGATTTGGAGACAGTCGGCGCCACCTACGCAATGACGTCTAATTGAATGCAGCAAAATATTTTAATTAGACATCCCACAAAAATCTCTATTATCAAGAACAATAACAAATAATTCAATTAAGGAACAAAATATCTGCTGCTTAATAAGGTCACCTCAAATGCATGGAAATTAACATCACAAAAAACAACGTACCGTAAATACATTTGAGAAAACTTGTTTGTGGTTACATAGCAACATTAACAACAACAACAAAATAATATAAAAACCAACTAAAACCTGCACTACGGACTCGGCAAAACTCTGCAGCTGTTACTTGCATCACGACCTCAAATTCTACACACTTAATTAAAAACAACAAAAAATGGCCGGTGGTGCACCATCAATTTTACGCAGAAACTCAGAGACTCGCGGTGGTGGTGGCAACACTTTAAATGCTACTGCTGGAGGTGGTGGCGGCATCACTTCATCTCCCAGTTACTCAAGGAATATTCTAAGTTTCGCACGCAGCTCTCATTCGGAAGCATTAATGCAAGGCTTAAATGCTTTACGATGCGCAGAAAAGCTATTTGATGTAACGCTTATTGTGGAAGGCCGTACATTTAAGGTAGCCTTAACTTCAAAACTTATCATATTTTAGTGTTATGTAATTTGTAAATTCCTTAAAAAGAAATTCTAAAAAGTATGTGATGTTATGGAGTATTGAGAAAAAAGTTGTTATCTAAACGACACTTTCTCGTTAAAAATATTACAGGGGAAAACCACCATCATGATAGCAGAGGGTACTTTCACACGGTGACGTGCTCTCTCTCTCCTATGTAGTGCATTGATTTAAATTCTATGCTTGAAATTCTTAAAACTCGCCTTTAGTTCCCTTGCATATCGCTATCCAAAGAGAAAGTGACTTACGTATACGTCACTATAATGTAGAGCATTGCAGCAAATTCTATCTGTAATTGGTTTTCATAAGGGGTAAAAAGAAACTCTCCAATAATTTGGCGAAATTTCCAACTCTTGCGACGGAACGTACATAATCTCAATGGCATACATCGATTACGCATGGGTATGGGAGCCATTATAGCAGTCATGCATGGAGGATGCCCAGTAACATTTCTTTTATTCTTTTTTGAGATTCCAGCCTTTTCCAGAAAAATTCAAAAGTTTTGGTTCTTGATGTAGTTTCCATAAATGTTGTTTAAGATTGTTTGCTGAAATTCCACTTATGCTACGTCATTGGGGTCATCTCCAATTTACCATAAGTATCTAAGTGCTTTAGACTGCTCATGTCTGAATTTTAGCACAACACTAAATATTAGATGTCTTCGATCTTATCTTTAAGGAAAAACGCACAAGTTTTTATATGAATAACGGTTCTATCATCTTTTTTAATAACAAACAACTGTAAGTGAAACAAAGGATCTGCACAAACAAGCTAACAAACAATGGCTACATAAGTTAAGTTGGAAAATATCTTCTACTTGAGTACCAAATGTTCAAAAATATTTCAAAACTTTTTGTTATTGAAAAAATATTTGATTGTAACCCTGATGACATGAATTCGTAGATTCTAACAAGTCAATGTCCACTTACTGCGTCTTATAATAAAACCATTCTGCATTCGTTTGAATTTCAAGTCTGTGCTCCACTCTCATTTTTTTCTTCCATAACTCTGTATTAGTGACGTCATTTGAGTATTGAAATAAACTAATGAATTACTTGCATAGTAAGATTAGTGTTTTTATTTATAACAATTTTAAGGAAAAAATTTTAGAAATATGATCATTTTAAACTATTGGTGGATTACACCCATGGCAGTAATGGCGTTATTATCCAGGGTTATTTCTAAAAACAATAATGCCAACCTGGCTGGCTCTTTCGTAACTAGACATTCTTTTGTAACCAAAAACTTTATTTAAAAATACTTATTTTTTAATTTTTATGATTTATTTTGGATATCATCAAAAGCTAAGTCCTATTTTAGCTGGTCAAAAATGTGGTATATGGAACATTTGTACACATTGTCAGTAGTAATCACCATACCAATAATTATTGTATTCATACCATTGACTGCCTCGCTTACTTTTTATACAATTCAAAATTAACATTCTCTTAACTTGGTACCAATTACATGGTATTAACATTTATGCTGTGTGTTTAATTTAACTTGTCAAAATCCTTAAAAAATGATTTAAGAAAAAGAAGTTCCATACAAAAGTTTAATTCTTCATACTTAAGGAGATATGACACCTGCAAAAAAAATGTTTTTTTTTGAGTGTTTTTCTGTTAAATTACAGTTCATAATGATAAAAGTTATGTACAAGACAGCCTAAGGCCTCTGTAGCCAGTGCTACGCATTTGATTATTTTTTATAATTAATTATAACTAAATAAATCAATAATAATAATAAAAAACAAGATATCATTTTGAAACTTTACACATATTTTTTTAAAATTTCTTATGAGATTAATGACCACTAGAACTTTTTGGGAAAAAACAGGAAAAAATCACCGCGAGTGTGATTGCGTCTCACTGGAAACTGATTGTCTGGGCCTTGAAACACTTTTTTTAAATTTTTTTTAACGTTGGTTTAAAGAGTGAATTCGGAGCTTAATGCTTTATTTATGGAAATCGTAGTGACAAACACTGAGTATAAACGACATCAGATTTGCCAGATTTGACTAACTTTATCACGATTTATCCCTATTAAAAATTATGATACTTAAAAAAAAATACTCCTGTTTACTTGCGCGCTCAAACAAAGTAAATTTCACAGTTTTGGTTAGCTTAAGTCCTTATCTTTGAAAGTTCAAAAGTGCACTGTTCTTCCACCTCAGTAACACGAAATTAGGCATTAAAGTTTCTAACAAATTTGCCTATATTAATATTGTAATTTGCGCTCGTTAAAGATTTCGTATTCATATTTTTATGTTCTCATAAACACAATTCCATTTCTAGGCTCATCGTGTGGTCCTTGCCGCATGTAGCGACTACTTTTGTGCCATGTTTACCGATGCAATGCGGGAGGCCAGTCAATCGGAAATCAAACTCAATGGTGTTACAGCACGTGGCATTGAGCTACTAATTGAATATGCCTATACTTCGAAATTGGAACTTGATCGCAACAATATACAGGATATGTTATCGGTGTCATCTCATGTCCAAATGAAGGCGGTTATTGATGCCTGCTCAAATTATCTTGATTCACAAATTGATTTAGAAAATTGTGTGGCAATTGCAGCATTAGCAGATTTGTACTCTTTAGCTGCGTTGAAGAGAAAAACCTATCGTTATATTTGCTCACGTCTCGATGAGTTTGCGCAAACACCAGATTTGCTAAATTTATCATGGGATCAATTGGAGTATATACTTACTTGTAATTATCCAGTAGACTGTACAGAGGAACGCGTTTTACAAATAACCACACAGTATTGTATCGAAACGGCTATTAAACCTGAGTTGGCACGTCGTCTGTTTGCACGGGTGCGTTTTAATCAAATCGGTCCGTGTGCTTTGAATGCCATAACATGTCCTTCAGTGGAAGTGGATACATCCGACGGAACTGCTTACTGTCAGGCTTTACGTGCCGAAATCCATAAGCAACAACAGAAACAAAATTTGCCCCATGATGTTGGGCAAGAGAATGGCTTGGAAGAACTGACACTATGTGGAAATGTATTGACAAATTCAAGAGGTATGGAGTTGGCTTTAGTTAAAATTGGTGGTTTCGAAACAAATGGTCTTACGAATCAATTGAGCTGCTATTTGCCATCAAAGGGAAAATGGGAGAATCTAACTGTGATTCCACATATTGAGCAGTGTAAGTAATGTGCTATAGGTATTTTGTGCTAGAATTTTTATTTTATCACATATCTGTGATATTTTTTTGTTATCACACACAGGTAACTACGGCACTGCTGTGTTAGGAAATGATCTTTATATTGTTGGTGGCTCCTATGATGTTTGCCTCAAAGAGTACATACATCCGTTTGGTTTTCGTTACTGTTCAACGAAAAATAAATGGCGTACAATTGCACCTATACAAGCAGATCGATGTCGCTTCTCTCTCAATGCTATGGGTTCAAATTTCCTTTATGCTGTTGGTGGGGTGTGCGAGTTAAACGAAAGCGATGGAGTTGGTGAACACTGGGCCCTTGATATTGCCATTTCGAATTGCGAACGTTATAATGCAAGCTCAGACCTTTGGGAATATTTGCCTGCGTTATCCGAAAATCGAAGTCAACATGCTGGTGTTGTGCTGGGTGATCAATTGTATATTTCTGGTATGTTTTTCTTTGAAATTAGCAGCAAAACTTAATTTTTACCTTCCAATAAAGTAACACTTGATGATAAAGTCAAACTAATATTAAATATTATATTTAAATTGTTATAAAATAGTATTTTTACCAAAAAAACTTCTCGTTGTTGAAAAATTGTTCATAATTGTATACACATACATACATAATTCTCATTTTATCTTTTACTCTTAGGTGGCATCGATCGTCAATTAGTCTTCGCTTCATTATGGTGTTTTGATACAAAATGCGAAAAATGGAATCAATTACGTCCAATGCCAACACCACGTGCTGATCATGTTCTTATAGCTTTTGAAAATCGTATTTATGCATGTGGCGGTTGGTATGAGGATCCTGCAACAGAGACACGTGTTCTAGCGGATACAATCGATGTTTACGATATACTAACTGACGAATGGACCACAGAAACGCGTAATCCAATGCCAAAGTTTTACACTGGAGTAGCGGCTGTAAAGCGAAAAATCTATTTTATTGGTGGTTTACTTTCAACAGAAACAATAAATCGCGCAAGTTCTTCGGTACAATGCTACGATCTCGATACGAAACAATGGTCATTTAATTCAGAATGGGAATATCCGAAAGAAGTATGGGAGTGCACGTGTGCTGCATTTTATGTGCCACGTGAACGAGATGATGGCAATGATTATTGGGGCCAAATCGAACGAACTTCATCTGGTATACGTTTACCAATATGTATATAAAACTAAGATGGCTCCCTTCCGAAATGTGGAATCATAATTTTATTCTAAATATCGAATGCATTTTTTGAATTTAAAAAATATGTCTAACCCAATGAATTATATGTAATTGCATAAATGTAAAATATCAAATTTTTCTTGTGCTCGTTGTAAATTTCATTCATTATTTACACAAAGAAAAGTTATTTAAGTAATAGATTTGCATTTCATTTTCGATGTTAGTTTTTAAGCTCTGAATCTCTTTTAGTTTATGTAAGTATACGCCAACGCCTTTAAAGTTTTGTTTAGTTAAATCATTTACAAATATTTTATTATTTTTACGTCCCTTTTTGAAAAGAATGTTTTTAATAAGTTATTTATGATGAACTTTGATTTAAAACTATGTTTTGTAGCTGAAAGATTTTTATTTTAACTTAACCCAATTGTAAATCTTTTTTATGGCAGGGCCATTTATGAATTGAAATGCAAAATATTTATTATATTTATATCAATTTTCCGAATTTTAATAATTAAAAATATAAACAAAAAAATTATCGAAAATTTTGTTCAAAATATTTTCATTTGTGAAATCATGTCTAGTTTGACGTTTCGAGAGGATTTTCCGTCTTCATTACATGTTTTTAATTTTTAAAGCATCTTATTAAATTTAAAATAAAAGAGAGAAAGTTTTTCAAATAATCTTAGATTATAAATCTCTTCGAACTAGCTATATTCCAGTGAAATTTAAAAATCTATATTCTCTACTTTCGCTCATAAACGAACGTTCCAAGAACGTTGGAATTAATTAATTGTCACTTGAACGCCTATATAAATAAAATTTGACTATATCAGCTATAGTTTCTGATTCTTAACAGCTCCAATGGAAATGAATAGATTTGCGAAGCAGGCTCCATAGTCACATAAGAAAAAGGATCAGAACCGCTCATACTGAATAGGTAAGATGTGACACCAAAATCAAATATTAAGAAACTTATCGAACCTTCTTTTTGATCGAAAAATTTTTTTGAAATACATATATACTTCTATACGGGCATTGACATGGGGGTAAAGCCTTAACCAAAAGCTATGACAGATTTTGTGTGAGAGAATCGTATGGGAAAAGAGCGACAAAAACGAAATCTTTAAGCAATACATTTTTGCTGAGAAAATCGTATGGGAAAGAGAGTGACAAATTTTAATAGATGATTTTTATGTGTTTCGCCTTATAGAAACAAGCATGTAAGCATAACAAATCGTTGAATGGGAATTGAATGTGTTAGTGTGTGTCTTTTACATTGAATATTTATGGAAGAGAAACAACCACGGTTGCCACACCGAAATTTTTTTTGGGACCAAAATTTTATAGAAAAAGGACCAAAATGAAATATAAAGGACCATATTTTTTTAACATATTTTATATTATTTAACAGCATAAACAAGATAAAATTATCAATTAAAAAAAAATATTTAAAAGTGCACATAGTAAGAGATGTGTATTACTGACGAGTGTCGGACCCACGCATTGTGAGATATGAGTTCACAGTCCTTACCACTTCGCCACGCTGCCAGTCTTCCAGTTTTTTTTATTATTCCTTTTGTTTACAGTGTCTACAATGTTTTGTGCGAATAACGCAGGGCAATCCATTTTTAACCCATTAAGTCCCAGCAGTTGATTTTTCGATTAGTAACTTTAGCATTTTTTCCAGGTGAGCCAGTGAGTGGTATCGGATAAGCGCTTAGCTAATATGTTAGTTTGAACCCTTGCCAGCATACGTTAATTTGCTTTGGCGTGATTCGGTTACTTAACTGTTTTTTCGCGCCTTGGAGCGGAGACATTTTTGGGGTTTTTTTTTTGGAAAATTCGGTAAAAATTTTTGCAATCGGGTAAAAAATAATTTCTAACAATTTCAACTACTATATATTCATATTTGATGTTAAAAATACTACGAGCGCAATACGCCACTTTTTCCACGAGCCATGCGCGCGCAAATGTCAGTGGGCACAAGCGATATCAAAAAATGCAATATTTTCTGATATGAACGAAAAACATTTTTGAATGGCAAAAATTAACTTTATTGAATTAATATTGATGAGAATCGATTTTTTCATTTGTGGACAACTCCGACATCACAACTGTACATCGCATTTGGTGCATTACCATGATGCATGCCTTTGGAAAACCTTGCAACGACGTGTCTTTGCAATCGTCAAGATTCAATGTCCCTTTTTATCAGTACGGATATCGTTCAAGGCGATGGTTTTGGTCAAATCGGGTGCTTTGACGATTTGGTTTGAGTATACTTTTGATCAGTCTAGCTGGTTCATCAGGCAAAATCGCTCCAAGCGATGTCTTTTGGACTGACTTATCGACTTGGCAGCCATTTATATTGAAAATGGTACAAGTTTCTCTTTGAGAAGAAAAAATCAAATACATTTCATACAGTTATTTAATTTGTTTTTCTCAACGAAGAGAGACATGCACCACTAAGAAAATAAAGGGCTCCAATGTGAGAGCCCATTGCAACACCGCTTCGGCTTCGACAACTTCCTCTTATCCTATTTATTGATTTGCCGTGTGTCTGCATTGGGCCAGAGGCAACATCTGAGAAAATCTAACGAAGAAAGCGCCTCTCACTGACCTTCGATCGACGCGTCCAAAGCAGCGTGCTACATTGGGTTACGCGTTCGATTAAACTCAATAGATCTACATGGCACACTAGATCAACAATGCTGTAGTCATTGTTACTTCCAACGACGACTTACGTGGAAAGAAGTGGTACTGGTCATTATTGATGAACGCACTTTACTCAGCAATGATCAATGTTTGGAAGAATCATTCCGCATTGGCCAAATATGAAGACGCTACCAAGTCGAAAAGCCAGCTCATAGGAAATCCCTTGGACGATCGCGCCCGATGAACCAGCTTCATGATCAAAAGTATCAAACCGAATAGTAAAGGCACCCAATTTTACCAAACATATCGCATTGTGCTGATAAAATAGAACATGGAATCTTGAAGATCGCTAAGACACGTCCTTGCAAGGTTTGCCAAAAGCAATCATCATGGCAATGCACCAAATGCGATGTATAGTTGCGTTGTCGGAGTTGTCCACAAATGAATCGATTCTCATCAAAATTCATTCAATAAAGTAATGTTTGCCATACAAAAACGTTTTTCGGTCATATCAGAAAATATTGCATTTTTTGATATCGCTTGTGCCCATTAGTCGAAAAATCGACCACCCACTTGAGCCCAAACCTGAGCAGGTAAAAAAAAATTAAAAGTCAAAGCTCTTACCTACGATCCAAATGTAGCCTCTGGATGAAAATTCATCGATTTTGGTCCAGTAGCTTAGGCATGGGACTACATGTTTTAAAAATTTTCTCATAATTTAATGCAAGTTTTTCTTTTTATTATGGTTTCATTCTGTATGTTCGATTTTAGGTAAAAACTAGGTTTTAACTTAGAGCGCTTTTAATTTTGCGACCATAATTATGGGCAATGTCTTTAGCATGAAATTTTTATGTAATAAGGACATACAGCAGCGGTCAAAATAATAGCAGTGCGGTGCCATTTATTAGTTGAAAGAAAATATTTCGAACAGCAGACGTTTTATTTCTTCTAATCTTTTTAAAAATAGTTACTTGATAAGTGCATAAAATAAACACATAACATTTTTTTCCAAAAAAATAACGATACTTTCTAAGATTGCTATTGTGTTGAGTTATTTGTTCTTTCGAGCGGTCAAAATAATAGCAGTGTTCAACTCCTTTACTTCTCAAGATTAGGTATTTAAGTTCCATTATTTTTGTATAATACTCCAATGATTTTTTCAAGTTTTTGTATTTTAGTGGGCCGTGGAAGGCGTTCTACGACAGAGCAAAGTAAAATTATTAAAATTTCTATTTCGCAAAGTAAAACTTTTAAGGAAATTTAAAATTTTATGGGATATTCTGCGAAAATGGTTTCGAATACGATAAAATATACAAATAAACGAAATTCACGAGGCCGAATACCTTTCATGTCCCCCCGGTACGTGGATCTGATCAAGATCTGAATGGGAGAAAAAGTGGCGTAATATCTTATGAAGTGATGAATCTCAGATCAATTTATTTGGCAATGATTCAGAAAGGATTGTGCGATGGCCTAAAAGCAAAGAGTTTCACGTCAAATTCACAAAAAAAAACATAAGCACTGAGGCGAAAATATTATGTCCTGACCAGTTTCTGTGATCCTTACAAAATTTTGCCTCATGATAAAATTTTTTTTCCGGAACAAAGAAACATTTTTAGGTAAGCGCCCAGGTACGTTAGCCTATGGTAAACGTCGTCGAGTTGTTTGAGCACTAACCATGTTCCCAATTTCTGCTAAAATTTTCTTTGAAGACTTAAATGTGTGGATTTTCTATATGAAGATCAACTGGAGATTTTTTTCTGCTGTTTGTTTTTAAATACATTTCTCACGAAATTGTAAGATCTATTCAGCAACCTGCCAATGCATTGAAGAGATTTTCTTCCTTTTTTTCAAGTTTAAGGTCAGTCTCGATTTCTCATCTCAAATAATATGTTTACTGTCAATTCAATGCATTTTAGGGTTTAATTAAAGAAAACTTAACGTTCTTCTAAGGACAAAAATTTGAATCAACCTGGTGTGGCTATTATTTTGAGCAGGCAAATTTTCAAACTATTCACAGTGAGTAGAAACGCTCAAAACTTAAGGCAATAATATGATTTGTTTTACTGAAGATCGTACTGCCAAATTGTGTATTTCACATTACCATTATGATTTTTCCTCTAAATTCCTCGTAATAGAGCTTAAACTAAGAACTAAAAGGTATACCTATTATTTTGAGCAGGTGTGTATGTGCACATATACTTTTAAGCGGAATGGCCAAATGATTTTACCCTGAAAAAAAAATTATTTGTCTGCTTGAATATAGGTAATTTATTTTTATTAATTTTGTTTTGCTTTGTTCGATTATTAAAAGACATGCAGAAACAATTTTGTTGATTTTCTTTTACATACTTATATCTTTTTCAATTGTTAACCAATCTAATAATATGTAAACATTGGTCTTTTCGCAAAGTATAATTGATATAAAATATCTTTTTTACAACTGTTTACATGAAAATTATTGTGTTTCACTGCTCAAACTTTTATATATCGTAGATATTATATTGACAATATTTGTACGCTTATATTTATATATAAACAAATAAAGCAGAAGCAATATTTGAAAAACTATTTAAGAAATTATAATATATATTAAAAATAATGCTATAACATGATAAATGATTTGGTATTAGTTGTATATTTATGACACATAACATAATAAAATGATCAATAATTAAGGAAAACGAAAATATCACATTTAAAATATTAAAATAAATTATCAATAAATATATAATTATATAATGGACTAGTATTTTTTATTTGTGATGTAACTTTTGGACCAGGTTATAGAAACTTACATTATAAATTTCGTACTAAAAAGAAAATTTAAACATAAGAGTAAATGTGCGCTAAGCAGATTAATTGTTAAATTTTTTATGAACATTGCTCAAAAATGATTAGTAAATTAAATGAAACACACATGGGTGCATGTTTTGTTTTAAGCAACGTATTCGAAATTTTTTGTTCGTTTGGTAAATTAAATGCAATTTTTTTTTCAATCTAAGCGACAGTTATATTTTCAAAGTTGCTCTATACGAAATTGCAGTTATAGTTTATTTCTCAACAATTGATTTTTTATGCTTATGCTTTGAGTTAAATAAATTAAAGAATATAATGTGGCGGTAGCTTAGACGAAAAATGTTTCATGACTTTAAAACTTAACTGCAATTGCAGTGTTCGAAAATTAACTGTATATACAAATTGTTTTGTACCGAGCCGAAGCACAAGACCTTATTTATTTTCTATAGTGTTCAATCCACAAAACAGTAAGGTACAAAATAAGAATCGTACTGTGCATTTGTTGGGCTTGGTTTTGTTTTGTATTTGTGTTTGCACCGTAGCATGTACTTTATAAATAGAAATTTTGGCTCGGTACGATTCGCAATTGTGTCGTTTATTTCACTCAACTGCGAATTGTACCAGTGATGCCACCGTCTTCAAAAAAATTTAATTGTTTCTTTTTTTTTGTTAATTTTTTTTGAATTCCAATTTGTGAATAATTACGAAATATGCATTTAAATCGGGGTTTTTTATTGTTTGCTATAAAAATTTAGGATACATTTTTTGTTGTTAAACTGTTTTTTTATATTTTTTTGTCGCATATGTCGAAAAATTCGGAAAGTATCGAAACATGTGGCCACATTTATGTAAGCTTCTCACAGCACACAAATGCACGTTTCACATGGTAACGAACTGGTTTTGTTTCGTTTTATTTCACAAAACATCATGAGATAAATTTATGTTCTGTGCTCAGCGACGTACAAAAAAGATTGGTTGTGTGCACTCTTCGTTTATGAAAAGTATGTGTACTCGTTAGAACTTCAGCTCGCTATTTTTATAAGGAAAAATAAACGTACAACGTTCAGTACAATACTGAATTGTGCGCACAAATTAAGATCGGCACAAATCACGATTGAGTTGTACCGTATTGTACATTTTCGAACACTGATAGTGCACATTTACATTACATATACACATTTCTAAAAGCCATAAATATATTTTGTGGTTTTGCTGATTATTTATTATAAGCGTTGCAACTAAACCTTTTCTATAAGGTGATACTTTTCATATTTGCATTTTGTTTTAAGAGCTTTTCAGGCAATTAAAAGCTCTTCATGTATACCATCCATATCTAAGGACTTATTTGATTTAAAAATAAAGTTGTCTCCTTGGCTGGAAGCTTGCGACTTTGAACTGGATGTCATGTAATAGAGATCATCTAAGTCCTGACTACGTCTGTAGCTAAATGAGAAATAGAGAGAGTAAAAAACCAATAAGAATAACTAAACAGCAGTGATCGATCCAAAAGAGTCAATCTTTTCGGAATTCAAAGATAAAAAATTAATTTGTGTGGTTTTTAAAACAAAAAGAGTCGAAATTTTTGAACGTGTTTTTTTATTATGAATAAATAACTATTATTTTCGATCAAAACCTAAAATTATAAATTTTTCGATCAAAAATATCCGACAATTTTGATATATTATTTTTTTCGACCAAAAAAAAACATCAATTTTGATATTTGATTTAATTTTTTTCAAAAAAATATTTTTACCTGCTTACTGGGCGACTGTAAGTTGATAGTGCAGGACTTGCAGGATTATTGCTGTCATTATCTTCGCTTTCCTTATTTGTATTCGTACTGTTGTAAAGCTCACAATTATCTAAATATTCGGATGTCAAATAGGCGGGCAAGTTATTTTCTTCATCTTCATTATTAGCATAATCGGCTGGATCATCATCATGATCATGCTGTGATTCAACCATACAAAGCCATTGTGAATTATGATTTCGGAACTTTTCCAACTGTATTTCGAAATAAAGAAGTAGATTCTTTGTTAATCTTACTATATGTTATATAAATTGTATTACCTTTATTCGCGATGCCCACTCGGTGTCAGTAATGGCAATTATATCCAAACAATAATCGCATACTTTTCGAATTTCTGCATTTTTATCATGCATCAAATCGATTAGATACGCTGGCGATTCGGTCTCTTTGATCATATAGTCACGAGTGCTTTCGTGCCGCAGTATTTGCTGGAAAACAAATATTATTTGCAGCACAATTTCATCATCTTCCTGCTTTGCTTTCAGTAGATCAATCAACGAAAGCACCACTTTGGCCCGACAGAAGAGCAACGAGCAAAGTTCATCGCGGGCACAAGTACCCAGATAAGCGATTGTGTCCAATACTAAATCGTCGAGTTTTGCACCTGGAACAAGTACATCGCGTACCCAAGGTATCAAATTAAAATTTTGCAAGATTTGCGAATAATCCAAATCGGCCAGCGCAAGATTTCCCAAAATACCCAAACATTCGACAATGAAACCTTCATCGTCACATATGGTAAGCACACGCGCCAAATCACCTACATAATCGATGAATATACCCTGTAACGATTCATGTTGCGACAGATTTCGTAGAAGTTTCATTAACAATGAATCCTGATATTTGAATGCACGATCCATAAGGCTGTGTAATCTGTTTTGTTCGACCATAATTTGTGCATTACGTTTGTTCAGTGACAAGTTGATGCATAGTGAGATTAAATCTAAGTCAACCTTAATATTCAAATTAAGAATGATTGCATCTGTGGCCATTTGAACACATTCGGTTTGAGTGAACATAGATTTGACCTGAAACATGAAAAAAAAATTATATTACAATATTAATTACTTTATTAAATTTTCTAAGCTAAGCATAATTTGTTCTTACCTTATCATCCATACTCATGTGGTAAAGTATTTTCACTGCAATGCCATGGTGTTTTTCATCATTAATAAACATTACCAACATTGGAAGATATCCTGCAGTCACCATTTTTCGTCGCAGTGTACCATCAAATGATAGATTAAATACTAGCTTAAGCGTAACCTGCACCAAATCTGTATGCCCACTTTGAAATAAGCGCGGCAATTTGCCAACAATACCCAAATCATTCATTTCATCCTTATTATCGCCCACTATAGACAACTTTTTCAAAAATGTTGTTACCAACATAAGTAAGTCAATATTTTGACGATCTAAAGCTTTAACCAACATTTTCACAATGTTCTTGCGGCGCATTTTTTCCTCAAGCTTCACATTTTCTGCCATATTTAAAAGCAAATAAAATGCAACACGCAACAGCTGCTCCTGTTTCTTAGCAAATACTTTTAGTTGTTTATTTAGGCGGTCGTATTCTTCTTTTTTAACTTTCGGATCATTGTGATCCAGAGCCTCGTTACTGGTGGCTTTCATGTCACCATTGCTGTTACAGCAGATGCCTGAATCTGGTGTAGATGCTCCAGCTGAGAGTTGTTCATGGTAACTGCTATTAAGAATTTGACTTTTTATGAGGGAGGAGGACATGGAGCTATGAAAACTAGTCCAGTTACCCGACTTAGGACGTTGTTTCAGTTCTGGAATACGACGGCGTGGTGGTTCCATCTAAAAAAGGCATTGCAGAAGTTTTATTATTATTTTCCAACCGTAAGATGTGTATGAAACCAAACAAAATAATGAAAATATAAAAATTTCTGGTTCTTCTAGAAAAGTTTTTAAACATTATAACTTCAAAACATACCAGAATATTTTTGTGGCGAAAAATTTGTAGTCAATCAAGAATTTTTTTTTTTGTTTTTTTTTTAATTATAATCGTAAAGAATATAAATCGGTATTTGGTAAAAGCCCCAATGATAACTAGATTCGGATTCAGTGGTCTAAAATGCATAATTTGAAGCGAGTTTTTCCCTACAAATAAGGCTCACACACTCAATTTACGAAAGAGTTTTGTTTTTAATCAAAATTTCCATTTATGAAATAATTTCCGCGAGCTTAAGTTGTCTGCAATAGGAAATTTAATAACGAGTGTAGTTTTCAATTTACCTCTTTTGGCTTTTCCTCATTCATTATATCGAGGAAATCATCTGAACTGCGATTCAGTTTCTCTTTGCTAACCTTAGCAGATAAAGGTGCAGAGCCAGTAGGATTCTTTCGTACATCGAGCTCGTTGCGCATAGTTTCGTAGCGTCGCAGTTCATAATCAATAACATCCATACATAAAGAACCAATCTATTTATTGGGGTAATTAATAGAATTGTTAGATGATCTTGAATTAGAATAATTTTTTATCTAATTAAAACAAAATTCCCATTGTAAAAAGGGAAAATTTTAAATTTCAATAAAAAAGATATACCTTATATTGCACGATAACCGAATGGAATTTCGTATAGGTAGAAAAACAAAAGAATATATAAATAATATTTGTGGACAAATCCAGACTTTTTCGCCAATCTTCCCGTAAAACACGTGATAGGGCGCTTAAGCAAGCCTCTGTTTGCAAATAAAAAAATAAATATATTACAAATTTTTTTACTTTTTATTTAACCAACCATTTCTCTCCAACTCTCCAAGATTGTCTGGATTCCTAGCCACTTGCAAAATCATTGCAGAGCCACGTATTCGTTCGCTTAAGTCTTCGTAAAGTAGTTCGACATATTCGTCAATATTATTAATGGACACGTCCGGAGCTGGTGCTGCATATCCAGCAGATTTTGCTGCTGATCGCGTTGTTGCTGCTGAGCGATGACTGTTATTGTCGGCAATATCTGAAATTATACCATAAAAAAATAGCACGTTAGTAATCAGGTAGGTGAGGTTTATTGTAAGCAATTTTTAGTCTTATAACTTCCATATAAATTTATATAATTCTTACCTGCTCCGGCGTTGTCTTTTCGATTTTTTAAATAAAATATTATTTGTTCGACATCAGCTAATTGTGACTTGTGTATGAGATCGCATTTTTCCACAACTTCGCGCGCAAGTGCGGCTGGATCAGTTTTAGCATTTAGTGACCGTAACCGTATAATTTTTTGACAATTCTGCAATAAGAAATCATTTTGTGAGAATTAAAGTGGTATATTGAAAATTTTAAAGTCTCAAGCTATTTTAGTTTGATAAAGTCCGTAGAACTTTTATGCTTGTAAAGGCATTAAACTTCAAGTATGATTTAAGTGAAATGAAGATACAGATACAATTCGCCATAACGTAAAAAACCATTTGCTTCTGCGAATTACAGAAAAAATGTCATAATCTTAGGACCGAAAAGTCAAGACTTAAGGAGGTTATGACCGCCCTTAATATGTCAAAAATCTGAAATAAATTTTAAATTTTGATTAATTTAAAAAAAATTCTATTTTTTTTTTTGTTTGCGCGGTGCTTTGAAATGGTAGGGGCAACAGTCTAGATGTAAAACTAAACCCTTTTTTGTTTTCGTTCTACTGTTCGGACCGCCAACGGTGATATCCAATTTAATTAGGGGGCCAAGTTTTGGGAATCATTTGAAAAATTTCTTACAACTCTTAAAGTATTCGCTTATGTTCCTTAGTAGGTAGTTCATTAATTACAGAAAGTTGTTTGAGTTTTAAACTAACACTCGAAGTTAAACAATAAAAATTAATTTACATAATCAGCTATAAATACAATATAAGGATTAACCTTGAATTGTCAATACTACCTATAATCAAGAAATTCGTGTGTATGTTGCATATCCATAGCTCCAAATCAAATATTGATTTTGTACATTTTATTAATACACGCGTTTACTTAGTTGATTAAGTTTGTTTGTGTTTTAGTTACCTTGACCGTAAAAATGTCTAAATTTTTTATTTGGGTCTATAGGTCAGGGTACGTGTGTAATTTAGATAAAAGAAAACGGTATGGGGAACCAATTTTACATGCTCACAGTGTACAGTTGTGGAAGTTTTCTTAAATTCAAACTCAACAACAGGATCTTTATTAAGGATATCCTAGCGCATCATGGAAGGATTAAGTTTTAAAATTCCAAAGGTTAGTCAAAAATTTTTATTATGCGCGGGAATTTTTCTAATGATTCGCATTGTTTTATCCTTGGACCCAAAGTCTGTCTTTTATCGGTAAGAAACCCGTCAATGGATCACATTACAGTGTTACACTATAGAGCTTGTACAAATTTTCTATGCTATTGGACTGTTTTTGGTTGCCTAATTGTTCCATTAAGTTTTTGTCAAAGTAGTGCTTTGTTTCCAAGTTGCCCTTGGGTAGGAATTTCATTAATAAGTGACTGAAATTCTTTACATTGTATGCAATTCCTGTTTCATATAACTTCAAAACTCCTTTTGATAATACGAGTATTATATACTTAAATGTTTGACTTCTTACATCAATTTAAAAATAAATGGAAGCAGATCCAGGATGTCTTCTTTGTTCCTGTGTTACAAACACATGCGCTTTTCTGATTATTTTGATTATTTTTTAAGAGGTCTTCGGTTGTAGAAAAATTTGCTCGTTTGTTTTATAAATCTGTCTGATGTCTGTTGGGCAGAGCATCATCAGTTATATTCATCGCATTATCAGAGGGCGTATGTCACAGAATTTTTCTTAAATGAACCATCCGATGTGCATGGAACGTACATAGAATTACTGATAACTTTTTTTAGTGTTTGTTCAACAGAAATTGTTTGTCTGCCTAGAGATTTTACGTCATCTCAAAAGTTGACGAGCCTAACTAATTTGTTTTAGCTGTTATCCTTTTTCTAGTGAACGGAACAGTGGTGGTTTTGGACGGATTAATATTTTGTCTATGTAACTTAAATATAACATTTCTTCGTTACATTAAGTTTATTTAGTCTAAGCTACTCGTGTCATATTTTCTTTTGTTTATCATAGCAGTCAATGACATTTTAGAATTGAGGTTCAGATTTGCATAAATTGCAATAAATAAATGGATATAAAGTTATTGCAGACATAGTTAATGCCTTTCGACATGACGCAAGGAAAATAAACGGTTAATTGTTTGGTGTTCCTTGTAGGTTTACAATTTTGTACTCGACGAATTTTTGTTTTGCTTGCTGTCACTTATTTTACTTTGTCATAGCGACAACAGAACATGACAATAATTTTTGTAACAATGTCAGACCTCTTGTTGTAACTATTTTTAACGACGTTTTTATGTTACGTCTATAAAAAATAACTGAAATGGGGGTGCTTAAAGACTTTTATAGAATTTCCGTTTCCATTTTTAAATTAAGGAAATTTTTTTGTGCCCATTAATAACTATGAATTGTAAAATTATTACTTTTTAAAAAGAAATTTTTGATTTGATACACTGTAAGCCTTATCGCCGAATAGAAAGTAGTGTAACTTTTCAATATTCCTTTATGTATAAAGTAAACAAAAATGGAATATTATTTTATAAAATCAAATGGTAAATTGAACTTTCAAGCGAAATCTAACAAAAAATTTAGAAAAAGAGAATTATATTGACACGCAAAACAATTGATTCCTTTACGTGTACGTAGGAGTTTATAAGTGCCTACCTATCATGATTGACGGAAACAAGCGTTAAGTCATTGATATTTGCACATTTGGTTTTTACCGGTTTCAGTCATAAGAAACCCAGTCAAAAATGTCGAACATTATTAATAACACAGGACCACAAAAAAAAGGTCAAGAAGTTAGAACGTGAGGTATCATACGGCATGTATTTTGGCCTCCTAAACAAGAATCCAAGAATTTTTCAATCACCCTCAGATTTCGACATAACCTCAAAATTACACCTAAAAATACGTTAAAAGAAAGTCCTTAAAAAAAAATTAACCAAAATCCAGAATGTGGACCTTATTTATATTACGTATTTAGGTGTGCTATAATACTATCTTACAATAAAAAATAATTTTAGGTACCCACTTTTCCCCCATATACCCCCAAAGGGGGTTAAAAATCTATTTTTTCGTAAATTTTCAAAATGAATGCGTATTCCTATGTATTTTGGTAGACTAAAGCTGTTAATATAGACAATTATATGATTTCAACCACTTGGTCCAACTCAAAACCACCCAGTACCCCATTACACCCCCAAAGGGTCGCAAATTTATTTGTAGCTTACAAGTAATAAAAGAATGTGTCAAAATCGACTCAGGTACAGGTTACATAAAAAAGCAAATAGTGCTTTGCATATACATTACAAGCGAATGCTTATTAAAAGGCTTTAAAATAATTGATAAGCCGGAAATGGTTTTCATGAAGAAACGAATTACGCTTTGATGCAGCTTATGCTTACAAGTAATCATTGCGGAGATACATTGTAAGCGTAAAAGATTTCATTGGAAAGAAGAAAATTGTGTAAGAGGCATTTTGTCTAATTTCATTACTTAAAAACTGAATGCTAAAAATATTTTTGAAAATCACTTGCAGACAAAAATTTGTGTCAGCGAAGAAAGTGCGTTTTGCTTTATTTAATTCAGACTTTGCACTCTCTAAAAAAATGTTCAGCAACGTTACGTACGATTCGGCCAGAACTTTCATAATACAAAAACACTAAAAATGCAATATCTTGGCACCTATGGGAGCCGGCAAATTGAAATTTAATGCTAGAATGTATATTGTTCATGCTAAGCATCCCACAATATCTGGACGGGATTAAGCAACGGGGCGTGGCAACTTTGTACATCAAAAACACTTAAAGCGTCATATCTTGGCATCTATCGTAGCTACAGTTGTGAAACCTGATACGTAAATGGAAATTGTTTGCGTCAAGCAACGCACTAAATGTGAACGGAGTTGGATAATGGGTCTTAGCCTATTTTACTGCGTAAAATGTTGGCGGGATTGTACAACGAACAGTGCGCGGGAAAGCCGCTGGTCCAGCTAGTATTAAATATGAAAATGTAAACGAGAATAACCGAAAAATATCGGCGATAACGAGACGAGAACGATACAGATCAAAAATTTCTTGGCGCCACTACGAGCACGATACGATAATTTTTGCGCTATCGTATCGTTCTCGTATCGGTGAAGCACTACTAATTTATTTGATATTAGGTCTTTTCGCCGACTGCTTTAGAGAGCTCTGAAACAAGTACAGTACAAAACACAAACACTTTGTGTTCGTATTTTCACAGCACTAACTTGCTCTAGAGAAAATTGACGCAATCAATTTTTTTCAATTTTCATTTTTGGGTCGCTTTACACTTTAAAATATGAAATAAACATATTTTGCTCATTAATGTAGTGGTTAAGACGGGATGTGTCATATTGCTATTTACTATGAAGCAAATAACTAGAAGTTAATAAGATTAATTGCCTATTTACTTTGATAAAAATTATTTAATTGTTTCTTGAGTTTAGCTCTTATTTTATGTTTCATAAAGTGAAGAATCTTCACTGAAGATGCTACAAGCCAACATTTTGTTCGAAAGTACCAATAAAAGAAATAAATTGCGATATAATTGCTTTTGCACAGAGTAATTTGAGTTTTTAATAGATATGTTATCGTACCGTTGTTAAAAAGTGACATCATGTAAAATTGGTTTGAATTTTTTTATAAATTAAATAAAACTATCAAATTTTGAATTAGCTACACAGTAAATAAATTATGTGTAAGACTAAGGAAGCCGCTCATGTGCGGAACTCGTTAAGTTCAAAAAATTGGTAAATCAAGATTAAGTAATATTAAAATAACAATAAATGGATTATGAGACAATAGATGTCACATTATGACCGTCTTTTGCTCCACTCATATTGGAGGTAGGAGTGGCAATACGAAAATTTTTGGTGCACCATTGCTATAGCTTGTAGATACAAATGAACCAAGCTTCTACTGATGTATGGCCAGCTAAAAGGGAATTCGCCCCATAGTGCAGTGTTTCCAATTGAAAAATAACTTAAAAATCATTGATTACAAAGGCTTACCAAAAAAAAAATTAACAAAAAAAATCTGGCTTGTAAATTTTGAGATATTTAATCATTAAGTGCCGAAATGGGCATTTTGTTCATGACCATTAAATCATTAGCCCTTCTGTACATTTTTTAATGCTGAATTCAAATCTGGTCATGCGCAAATTTTCGTATAACAAGATTTGATTCACCCTTTATCAATTCAAAATTTTTAATAAAAACAGCAATTTCCGAACAAAAAATTTGTTCTTGCGTCATTTCAAAAATTCATCAGATGCAGAATGATTCATAGTTAGAGGCGAATCATGATAAAAGTTTTTAGTAAGAGTTCTTGAGCGATAATCTATTTTGTTACACTGCTTTAACATAAATATAAGCAACCTGTATTAGCCACAAATATTAGACAAACTTAAGAACATGCAACAGGAGAAGGCGTAGAAGCTAAATGAGCAGTTGATTGTTTTTATTTCTTTCATTAATTAGATTTGGTGAAGCGATAACCAGCAGAATTATAATCGATCCAACTACTTATTTTTGCTCGATAGTTAATGTATTCAAAGTAAGAATAGATATTTCAGTCTGGGAGGTAGAGTCACAAGAAATTGAGTTATGGGTTTTGTGATTGCTGCACTTAAAAGGTTGGTCAAATACAAAAACAAAATTGGAAAAATTTCAGATTTGGCCCATGATACTTATCGTATACATTTTTCTCTCACTGTATTCTATTGTATGTATATCTTCTAAAGAAATCACTCAAAACAATTAGAATATTATGAATAATAAGCATTGCTACATAATTATAGGTATTTCCGGTTATCATGACGCAATTTTGACACCAAAATGGTGCCCAGTTAATCTACCTTTCACAAAGTTGTCATTCAATTTTTTCGTTCCTTTAGCATTACAAAAGTGGAGCTCATTTTCACAAAGCTCGCGGCAATTTTAATTTACTTTCAGTTATTATTTGTTTTCCAAATTAATTTTTTCTGCTTAAGTTTTTTTTATGAAATTTTCTATCGTAAAAAGTGCGTTTTGTCATTAAATAAACGAGAATTTTTCAGAATAACAGGTGTGGTATCGTATCAGAGTTATACAAGAATGCATTCATTAATGAGTTTATACAACTGAATTATGAATTCAAGCAATCCGCGAAAAAAATAAATAGTCCGGTGAATGAAGCAAAAAAATGTCCAATAGTTACTCTGAAAGAGGTTTTATATCTTGACGCCGATGACATTTACAGTATGCATTATACAACAGGGTGTGGCGCCACCCATACAATAAAAATGTTTGAAATTTGAAACATGAATAAATATGAGCCGTTTATTTTGAAAGTGGTATAAGTCACTCTTCGTTGAGAAGAAAAAATGAAGGAACTTGATATTAACTGTGTAAAATTTATTTCATTTTTTCTTCTCAAGGAAGAGTGACTTATGCCATTTTCAAAATAAACGGCTCATATATACCTTCCAAAATGTGAACAATATTGAAAAAGCGGGGCGTGGCACATCTCACATCACAAAAACATTGAAAACGCTATGTAGAAGCCGGAGTTGTGACATTCGGTACATGGTATGTACATACATATATACATATATTGTTTGTACAAATCACCGAGAAAAATGTAGGCGGGAGCGGACAACGGGATACACGCGACCGAAGTCGTGGGTATAGATAGTCAACTCTAAGGTATTCCTCAATAGGCGATAAATCCATTTGATATCTGGGACTAGATTTCACTAACAGAAGTCACAATGCCACTATATAGGCCCAAAAATTTGCACAAAATTGTATGAAAAAATTTTTTGTTTTCAGAAAAAGTAAGTTGTGTGGATTTATTGGTTTTTGTTATGTTGCTCCCCAATTTAATTCACTAGGATTGCAATTTCTCCATTTCACTCGGTTTTTATCTAGTTACTGATCTAATGATTTTACAATAATAAAATTTACTTGAGTAAAATGGCAAAATGGAAAAACAGCTCTGGCTGGAAAGCAGAGCTGTTTTTTTTTTTTGCGACAGAATTTAATTAAATGCATTTTTTTAAAACTCTGTGTAGCTTCTAGAATCGGGTAAACGGAGAAAGAGAGTAAAAGAGACCAAATTGCGTGGATGTTTTAAGTACTCGTATTGTCCATTGTGGTGACAACTATTGAATCAGACAAAGCTGTCGTCTCGACGTCGCGTCGCCGTTGTCTGAGGTAATGAACTTGAAGCGTGCAATATTAAATACATAGGGTTGGTTGCTTTTGTTGTTAATGTTTTATTTTCTTATTGTTATATTAATTCGTTGGCGTTATTTGAGCTGATCGGAAGAGCTTTTGTGAGCTTTAATGCGAGTAATAATCGCCAACTGTAGTGCATCATCAAGCAAGTCTCTTATTTAGGACAAAAGTAATATATGGTATGTATGTAGTATGTAGGCATTTACAGAGGGTTCTCAGAATACGTTTTGAATTAATGATGGTTTGTAAATTATACAATGGATGCATATTGTTAATTTAATTTACCCACACATGGTAATAAAGGGTGTTTTGTTTATTTAAATTACTTTAATATGAGCATCGTTTGATACTTTTTAAAGTTTGTTGCTCTATTGAAAATAGTAAGCTTTCCGATTATTTATGGAATACAACTTAATTCATAGGATTGCCTGAGCCTGGTTGGCAGTATCCCATCATTAAAACCCGATTTTGCAGCACATTTCGATGGTTTGAAAACTTTATATCACGACTATCTTGATCAATATTTTACTTACGTGCCAATACATTTAAAAAAATAGAGAATGAGAAATACGATAAAATTTTGTTAAACATAAAACATTTGTCTTGAAATATAGCTCATTTTGAACATTTACAGACATAAATGATCAAAGTCGGCTAATTTTTGTAGAAGGATCGGTTTATTAGGGTCAAAAGTAAATGCCAATATTTTGCAAAAAAAAAAATACAGCCTAGTTACTAGTGTCGTGAGCGCGTTTCTACATGAATCGCAGCATAGCTGATTTACATTTCAGGAAAGTCAAAAATTGATGTAATAACATTTGCCAGATCATATCAGTAGTTACTTTTGTTTACTGTGGTATAAAACGGTCGAATTTCGTTTTTAATTAATTTAATCAAGTGAAAAAAAGTTAATATGGAAAACAAATTTCAATCACTTCTCAAAACATCATTAAAATACTAGAGGCTCTAGTGCTCTAATCTATTTTAAAAAGCTAGTGCACAGCATCCAGAAGGTCCTAAATCTGTTGCCATATTATATTTCGATCTTTCGACCTGTGAAATATATACATGCATACGTATGTACATATGTTATACATGAGGTTAACATTTATTTCATATAAATCTTTTATTGCTGAAAATTATAACTCGAAAACTACACCAAATAGAGAAGCCCTTTTGGAAAACAAGTTATTAAGTTGTCTACAAAATAGAAGGCATTTACATCTTATTTGTACAAAGCACCATTTGCTACGACAGGGGTTACCCTTCAATCACTTTGCGAAACAAAAGTGCAGGTAACTAACATATATTATTTTACAACTAAGCTTGAAATTTGTTTGAATAAAAACAAAGAATTTCACATAAAAATGTTGAAATTGAATTGAATACAAAATACTTTTTGACCTTTTTTACAGAATCTAAACTTACACAATAACACTTATGTTTCGGTTTAAAAACAAAGCAAAAAAACTATAGAATTGCATTTTCCTCCAAAATGAAATGAAAATTAGCCCTTCCAAAAAAAGCTTGTTAACTTTTTATGCATGTGAACATAAACTTTCAGTCTATTTTTTAAATAGAGTCGTTCAACTATTGCATATGTTTTTGTCAACTGGCATAGCATTGAACCACTCATTCAATAAACGAATGACAGCATGAATGAGTGCATACAATGCTATGTTAAATATCGTTCCGCTACAACAGAGGAGGTAACCACATTATTTAAAGTTTGAACAAATACTCGTGGAAAGAATAGATTCTTCCCACGAATGACATGTGAATGATCGGAACTGAAATTAATAAATAAAAAAGAATGCAATTGACTTTTCTGACTTGATTTGGCTCTATGTCAAATTTTAAGGCTTGGCATTTTAAAACAGACCTAATTATATTTTTTTATGGAAATTGAGGACATTTTTATGCTGAATTTTTTGATAGTAGTTACATACATAGAAGTTAACGAACAATAATGTCACAATACATATGGGAATTTTATTTACAAAATTAAAGTTAATATTGATAAGAATAATTGATAAGTTAAGGCAATTAAACTTATTATTATATTCAGCCAATATCTATAAATAGTTTATCTTTGATTACTTAACACTTACCGTAAGTGTACGAGTGCCCATAGTCAATGATAATAGTTTTTATGTCTGATAAAAACTTAAAAAAATTTTAATTTATTTAAAGTTTAATGTAAAATATTGTTTTGTTTTTAAATTATTTTTTTTGTAATATTTTAATTTTATTCAAAATAATTAATTTTATTCAAGCCACAAAACATAAATACGATGATAACCGTATGACATCATTTGCAGATTTTTTATTTTTTTTTCGTTTGTCAAACAAAAGTTTGAGATTAATCATTAGAAATAATAACTACACAAACAACAACATATAAATCTCTTTGAAGGCACAAATCTGCTAAACTTGCTTGTTTTTACAAATAAGAGAACATTTTGAAAAAAAAATAAACAAGAAATAAAAAACCGTATTTAATATTTAAAGTCTGTTTAGCAGTAAATTCATTTTTTCGTCGTTGACTTGACTACCGTGTTGTTTTTATTCGAGAATTACGTAGTCAACGATCTGATCGCGTCACGTTGAAGCCAGCCTGCAGTTAAGAACTGAATCCAACCGAACAACAACTGACTGCCAGCACACAAAATTGAATCTGAAAAATCATTCTGCATCGTTGAAATTGAGCTTAAACGAGCTTTAAGCGAAACGATTGTTTTACTCAAATAAATGATATTTTATGTGAGCACCTACTTTTGAGATACCCTATAACCTACACATAGTTTTTCGATGCACTTAAAAGAAGAAATGCGCATGGGGTATTATTTTTTGAAGTAAGTCAACTTCAAAAAAATAAAGTGCAATATACTAAAGAGAAAACTACAATAGGCGTTGCCCGGTGCTGCTTTACGTCACAGCTGATAGGAAAATCAGCTACTTGTTGTCAAAATCGCTAAATACTCAAACCAGCCAGGTTTGTCATAAAAATATTTCCAAAATTTTGTTCAACAAGCATTGATTTTCACAAACATTTTTGTAGTTTCAACAATCTGCATGAAAACCCATCAAAAAGTTACGTTTTTTTCACACTGCGTATCGCCATTAATTTAAATAATATACATGATTACTTGGGAAGAGACCTGAGAGTGGGTCAAACAAACATTAAGCTTTTGTTGTATGTAGAAATATTGCTCTAAGTATGATATACAAACATACTGCAGTAAATTTAAACAAGAATGTGAAATGGCCTAAGAAAGGTGAATTTTGCAATGAAAGCTTTGAACTTGAGCTGTCATAGTTTCGTTTTTTGTATGATCCTGAAATAAATTCGACATTCAATTATATTTCCGAAGCATTTCCGAAACGGAGTCAGAACAGTCCTGAATATCTCAAAAGAATATTATGTTTACAAACAATGTTTTCTTTGAAAATTTTTACTTGGCATAACTACACATTAAGATCTAATTTCATGTGCACCATGCTTTTAAAAGGTGCGTATAGAAATACCATATTGCTGATTTTTACTACGATTGAATTCCTTTGTTTTATAAACTAAATATAAAAACACGTATATTTAGGTTTGTTCAAGAATAGCAAACACTACACTAAAGCACATTAAAGAAAATATCTAAGTTCTGAAGAAATAAAATAAAAATTCAATAACAAAAAAAAAATATTTATTTGGCTAAAGCAAATCGGCATATTTTGGAAGGTCAATATGATATATCTGTTTTTTTTTTTCACGCTAAAATTTTTGTTTATATTTTGAATTCTGCTTAAGTTTGGCAGCAGGTTTTTATTTGCATACACGTTTGCGACTGCGCACTTGCTGCGGCGGCTGTTTTGACGCCTGATGTTACGGACGTTGTTAGTTTTGTTGTTGTTTATTATTGTATGAATATGTGTTTAAGCGCTAATTAAGCGCACAAATAAGCTGAGTTTTGTGGTTTACCGTAGTACATTATTAATAATTCATATTAATTTGCAGACAAATACGTGTTTAAAAATAAAGATTTGTTAAATATAACCAATTTACTTGACTTTTTAATTATAACGCTATTTTAGATTTTTTTAAACTTTTTCTTTAAGAGCATGTCCGTAGCATGGGGTCATGGCAGCGATAAAAAATACTGACCAAAACAAAAACAAAGAAATCAATACTGAAAAACGAATTTGACGTTTATCATTATAACGGCAAGTTGTAAGAAACTTGACTTTTTGACTTGTACATATTTTTTTATACATTCTTGAGCGGGCCATCCTGTGCTGTATATGCTTTTAGCATGCTTAAAAAACTTAGTTTTCTCTACCTTTATATCAAAACGATTATTTTTAAGCCGACGTCGACTTAAAAAATTATTAATTCTTTATTTTCGCTTAAAGCGATCCAAACTCTGCTTTTACATCGCTAGCCCGCTTTTTTTCCACTGCAAGCAATCGCAGCACCCATCGGGCCTATCTTTTCACTTAAAATCTATATTTCCATTCCTACAAACTCAGCCACTTCGCGCACTTTTTTTCGACGATCAACGAGAATCCTGTCATGAGCCTCTTAGACGATTTCCTCGGTAACCACGTCTGACGGCCGTCCTTCATCGAAAACAGTTGTCCGACCACGACTAAGCTCGTTAAACCAATGTCTCACGGTGGTCATAGATGGTGAAGGGACCTCATAGACAGCATCTGACTTCACTTTTATTTCTTTGCATGTTTTTCCGACCAAAAATAAATAATGAATTACGGATCGATATTGGTCTTTTACCATTTTATCAAGAAATACAAAACACGAATGATACAACTGGCTGCCAAAAAAAAACTTACCTAACTTCACCAACACCATCTGTTATCAACTTTATTGTCAACCCTCGTATGTTCTCTCAAATCATATAATTAGGTTCATTTTCCCTTATTACGATAAATATATCATAAGGATAAATAAAAACTGATAGCACATGTAAGATTTCCAAGAAGAGCTTATCCAATTCTCTTTTCCTTTTCAAATCAAAGATCAAATATGTTCTTAAAATCTAAGGTCACATTAGGATTTATCGCTATAAAATAACAATGGTGTAATCAACTACTCGTATTTAACAAATTTCCCCGACATATATTTATGTGTGCTAACTTATCTAATTTCTGCTATTTTAATTATAACATATTTTATTGTTACATAATATTTTACTCAATTTCCTTGTGTGAACTTGTGAAGCGGAAACATTGTCGTTTAAAATAGTTTTAGGTCAGCATAGTTAAGCTAGAGCTTAACTATTGTGTTAGTTTCTCAAGGACTATGTATCCACAGGATTTTTATTCAACATAAAATTTTGCTTTGTTTGTGTGCTTGCATGTAATTACAACAACGAATATTTTTTGCAGGACCTACTGTAATTAGTTTTATATTTTTTTCAAACATTTGACACTTAAATAGAACCAAGTACTCTTGCAGTGGTTAAAGTTTCACCTCACTTTTTTACTATTTTAAATACGAGTAGAAGAAATCATTTTAGTCGTAGTTTTGCAAAATTACATCATAAATCGTAGACAAATCGTTATTATAGAGATTTCAGTTTCTTGACGACCTTTCAATGACAAGTGCAGCGAAAAATAATAACAACAAATAACGTCCAAGATCAATAACCGTCAGACCCTAAACAAACGTCATATGATGTTCAACAATTATTAAATAAATATACGTTTTAGCATAAATTAACACCTCATTCAGCAGCAACAACAGTGAGAGCTATGACATACTGCACAAAAGTTCGAAAACAATTTCGCTTTCATGATATAAAAGTATTGAATATAATACACAAAACTGTGTAAATTTCCTTCGTTTTAAGTTTTTAACTACTGTTTTAAATATTTACGTTAATTAACTGGCAAATAATGGCAAAATATACTTGTGGACTGTAATCGCAAAATATCTATAGTTGCTAGTTAGTTACCTTCATTTGTTGCTTTTTTCGGACTGGTTTTTATTGGCTATTTTTATTTGGGCATATATTTTTTCATCAGCTCGATATCGCCATATCTACTATTACACAGAAATTTAACGCACCTTCACGCTTTATTAACATCAACGTTAAAAAATATTTCAATCATACGAGTAGTAAGTATTGGCAGATACTTGGCCGGAATGTTTTTTTTTTTTTTTTTTTTTTTTCTTGAAGTAGGTAAGTAAATACATTTGCTATAGTATTTATTTTTATAATTGAGTAAGTAATTGAGTTCTCAGCAAATAAATAGTTTTTTAAAATACATGCGGAAAAGTTTAAAATTGATTGCAAACATCACCAGGGTTGCTTACGACCTGCCAAGAAAGATTTCGGTTTAATATTTCAACCGTTTTGAAATTTGTTTGGCTGAAAATGGGAATTTTGCAATTTTTTTTTAAAAATGTTCTACTACAATACAACTATTTAGTATAAATAATCATCACTTGTTCGGTTGAAATCTACATATATACAGGTGGTCGGGTAAAATACATTAACCTGATAAATTCTATTATATTAAAAAAATATTTTTTTTTCGCATCCAGTGGGGACGCAGTAGTAATATAACTTGAATTTAACGCAAAATAATAATAGGAGTAGCTCATTCAATTCAATGAACCTTCTGTACTAAAGCTTGATAAAAAATTTGTTTACAGTTGCTGAAAACAATACTTCAGAGAAGCGTTTTCAATTGGTGCAACTAATTATACGATTGGAATTTTGCAACGTATTTAAAAAAAAGCACAATTTACAACGCTCTAACTACTGAAATGTTTAGCTCAAAGCTATAAAAGTTAAATTCTTGATAAAATTTATATTTAAGGTGAATGTAGGTAAATAAAATTTGCTGGTGTTCTGGAAATAAATCGTCAAATGTAGTTCAAAATGCAGATTTTATACATGGTTCAATTTGTTCATGATTTTATTGAACTCTTTTATTTAACAAATAAAAAATTATGCCCTTAAAATGTATAATACATACCTTAAAAAGTTGAAAAACTGAACACTAGTCAACTAATGTTATATGTATGTGTATAAATAGCGTTGGACGCGTAGTTGCAAATGGAGGCAAATTTGGCTCCAAGCCATTTAACACTTAGTTAAACAGTAGTTAATAACCAAAAATATTAGACGGAATTTATGTAATTAAGAAGTTTCATTAATAGTTTTTCTAACAAATTATCTGAGAAAAGTTTTCTTGCCGTACCCCTCTTCAGAACTATAGAGCTCATGGATAGCCACGAGGTTTAAAAAAATCGTAAGAAAAATAAATACTTTTATTGCGGAATTCCTATGGGATTTATATGATTTTTGGTCGCTGAATCTATTGTATATTATCTGGTACCCGTCTTGCTCACTTTTTTTTTAATTAAAAATTAACATGAAATCGGTGGTTGTGTGCAACCGTATTTTGTATTTCAACTATTTTACATGACAGCTAGTTGCTGGCCAAGCAAATTGTACATTTCAACTTTTTATTACCTCAGGTGATGACCTAAGTGAAGTCTTTTGTTGAAATTATTGATTTTCTTGCTGTTTTTTCTTTTTTCTTTTTGCTTTCTTTGCAATTTTAAATATTTTGTAATACAATAGATGTGCGTCCACGTTGTATATGGCAACCAAACGCCTTACTTGAAATGTATTTTGCCTCCCCCGAAATGGCATTGCTATGCGCTCTTTTTTTTATTTAATAGGCATTGCCCTATTGGCCCCCACAATAGATAAAATGTCCTAGACGTCATCATAGAAACAAAATTTGATTAAAAAAAAAAAAATTATTGATGGTTACGAGTAACTTGTTTGTTATAGAAATATATATAGACACATTTATTACGTTAGGCATAATCGCATTTAGTAAACTATTTCAGCCAGTTTTACTTAAATAATTTTTTAATGAATGTAAAATGTTGTTAATAATTTTATATTGCTTTCATTAACTAACATTTACGATTGGTTATGTCTATTTCTGCTTTTCCAGTTGAGTTAAATTCAGCGCGCTAGTTTGCTGAATGCCTGTATGACCAATTGTGTATTTCAGCCCCACTCCCCATCATACGTTGATCAGCCCACTTGAATTTGATTAGTTTTTTTTAGCAATTGCTAAAACGTGACTCACAATTCATTCGCAACCATTTGTTCATGCGTAATACAACGTCATTTCTCATTGATTTCTTTTGAAATCAATCGCAAATGCGATTTTGGTAACTCTTTAATGCCATTCTAAAGTTCAATAACTTATCTTTTGCTGAAGTTTGTTATGTCGCATTTAATTCATGTAAACAAATGTTTTGTTTTCTTGCTATTAAAGTTAATTTATCATTTTAATGTCAATAAGATTTATCAGAAAAAGATATGAATGGATTTTTTTTTTTTAACTGCAACTAAATCTTTTTTAACCCACAGAGTGCCATGTGAGACAAACGTTGGACTCACGCTTAAGGAAGTTAAAAGACTGCCACAAAAAAAAACATGAAAGTTAGACAAAAGGTACTAGATTACACCGATGTTTTTTCAGGTATGAAGTTAATACATTCCGGTTAGTTAAAAAGGATCGCTACACGATCCATACTACGTATTTCCACTATTAAAATTTATTTCAAATATGGTTAAAGTTATGCAGAAGTTGAAAGCAAATTTCTTTCAAAATACGGTAGAGGAAAAGCTTCTACAAACTGTACTATTATGCCTATCAGAGCAGCAGAGTTTATCATCGTAGTGGTCGTTCAAGTGAAAATATTGCAGCTGGTAGCACAACTGTTGCCGAAGAGCCAAGAACAGCAATTCGTCGTCGTTCACAGCAATTAAACTTCAAACCAACAACTTCATTGTTCAATATTTTTACACAAAAATCTTCACTTAAAGGCTTACAAAATATAATTAACACAAGAATTAAAGCTATATTTTTTCAAGGAAATTATCTTCACCAATTAAGCTCATCTTGAAATTGGCGGCTATGTCAACAAACAAAACTGTCTCATTTGGGCTGAAGAACATCCTAGAGAATTGAAATGCCAAAAAACCAAAAAAAAGTAACTGTAACTATGGTGTGGATTTTGGTGTGGTGGCGTAATTGGTCCATATTTTTTCGAAAATCAAAATTGCAATGGAACAACAACAAAACAACAAACGTTGGCCACTAATATCAAGCGTTTTAACACCATTTTATTACTTCAAATGGGGTTTCTTAAAGAGTAAAGTTTATGCGGATATTTTTCAAACTGCTCAATACCTCAAAGACATCATCGAGCAAATATCACTTATTGAAATATCATTATGAAAAAAAGTTATTAAAAATTTGGTAAAAGATCGAAAGCCTGCCGAGCTAATAGAGCAGGTAATTTGAAGGACATTCTTTTTCATACATACCTACTTTGATTTTCAATGAAAATAAATAAAGATTTCATATAATTTATGTTTTTTATTTAAAATTTAAAAAGATACCTCAAATTGGAGTACCCTATATATAGGCTTAAGAAATAGCGATAAAAATTTTTTCGATACTTCACGAAAATGGAGAAAAGTTTAAAAATTATAGTTTTAACTAAGAAAAAAGTTTTTGATTTTTTTACTCAAATGACGAAAAATTAAAATATGCAGCTCTGGTAGCAACCCTTGGTTTTTTTTTGTAAATGAGAATATGCTCGAAAATCAGTAAGTTATCGGATCTTAAGCGATCCCGAAGAATTCAAGTGTATGAGGTTAGCTCGAACATATCTACTGCACATTCTATGTAAATAACAACTCTTTAAAGTAGTTGACATAAATTAAGTTCGATGCAAATGAATTTGTGTAAATATTGCTTGAAGTGAACTTTTTACTTTCCTTCTACTTGAGTTAAATAATTAATTTCTGTGTCTGCTTACCTTCTTCTCCTCTATCATGGGATTATCAGGCTCGCCAAAGACGGTCGCTTCCAGCTGATAATTAACAATTAATGCCTTATCCGTCGGATGGGGTTCGATGGTGCCACCTTTCCAACGTCTGTGACAAAATAGTTGAAGAAATTTATTTTTAGTTTAGTTTTATCGGGTTTTAGGGACTTAAAAAAAAATATTTGAACACTTGGAATTATGAAAAAAAAAAAAAATAAACGAGCAAAGAAAAACTGAGACCATTAACTAGTAAAAGAAATTTGCTACCAAAGTGGGGTAAGGGTGTATTGGATAGATGGTATTAGGTGTGTACGTTTGTTTGCTCGAAGGAAAGGAAAAATCGATACAAACACAGCACTCAAATCACCATTTTTCACTGGCGTTATCGTTTTAATGCAATTTTCATATTGAACTTTTTCTTTAATTTTAACCAAATTATGGATGTTTTCCACCATAATTTGTAACACTGTAATTTTATCACTCACTTTTTTATAAATTTCGCATCATCTGTTGTTTGCATTTTGTTGTATCTGCTTGGTGCTGTTGTTGCAAAAAATTTATATTTTGCAGTAGTTTTTTGTATTCGCGTTTGGTTTTCTGTTAATTTCGGTTCTGGTTCTTCTTGCCAATCACCGGTAATCGCATTAATTATATAATAAAAATAATGAATCACAAATAAAAATAGTGTTAGACCCGCAAGTGTTTGAAAAAACAGAGCAAAGAGCATACGACGCGACAGACCGGACAGGGTGTACGTCTTAACACTTGCTCAGCTCGATTCGTTCTGTTATTTTGTCTTTTATCCAAGCTGCCAGTTCGTTTGTTCCACTAATTTCAACATTTTCCTCTGTTTATCAATTTTATTTTATCGCATTTTTTCTATTCTTACAGTTTCGGCAATTTCTGTATTGTTTTTGTTAGTTTTCCTTTGTATTGACATTTCGCGTTTGCAGTTTTAGTGTTGCATTTCGAATTTGGCATTCACAATAGTCTTACGAATAAAGTAGTAATCAAGCATCATGTCATCCAAAAACTCTGCAGTTTTGAATGATTTTTCGTAACGGCCGAATTATCTAAGCTCAAACCGTCATTCAAGTTGTGAAATTTGACCAATACCATGAGAAATAAGAAAATTGGGCGCGCTAGTTGAAAAAAGGATTGGATTAAAAATAAGGAACAAATGGGCTATCCCATTCTCATCTACCACAATTGCAGAAATAAACAAGAGATGTGCTTAGTAATATTTATTTTTAGACCAACTAAAGTCTTTGATTCCCGTATAGCTTTGAATTACTTATTATAATACATATGCCAATTTGTATATAAGTTTTTAATTTGTAATAGTTTTTTTTTTTAATTAGAAATAAGAGTTTATAACTTATTGTTAGTCTTTACAACTTAAAGAGATACAATAAACTAGAAAAGTTTAAAAAAAAAAAATGGGTAAAGCGTGGGCTGCCACTAGAAAAACATATTCACATGTGAATATTTTAGAGGAATTTAGAGACTCTGAACCCATGGATTTCAAAAACTATTTCAGAATATCAAGCAAATACTATAATTATTTACTCATCTACTCATTTTTGTATTTTTCCATAGCATTCATGAGATTTGTTTTCAATTTCTCGTATCACGCACTCTGAGCTAATTATGTCTAAAAGTAGAAAAATTTAACAGCAATTCATTCGAAAAAGTATTGTGATATCAAGCAAGTGCATATCGTCTCTTTCGGGTAGAAAGGCCCTAACTCATGTTTTTGCAATTTTACAGGAGAACGTAAAAACTGCATATAAACTTCAAAATCTGATATACAAAAGGGTCTTTTTTTAACAGGGTGTAAGTCCGCTATGTTTTGAAACATCTCGTCAATATTTTGAGTGGACGTGTATTTGAAGGTTATCTTTTAGGATCGACAAAAAAGTAAATTTCGAAAAAAAAATGAGTTAGGGCCGAGATATGTATTTATTTTGTAATAATTAATTGAGTCCTTACTACATACATATATTTGGTTTCCGTTCTTTAACATCACTTGGATTTTAAAATAAAAAATTTTTTTTCTTTTATAAATAATTTTATTGAGCAAATTATTTTTTTAATGATCTTAAACATTCAACTTATCATCATTGCCATTTGTAACGACGCAATCTTCATTTCCATTTGCAATACTTAGCTTTACGTCAGCCAACCCAACACTCCAGCGCGCGATTTGCTTGAAAACTTCCGCATCTATTAATTCAATAACACGCACATTCTTTGGACACCGCTCTGTATCATGCAAATGATCCAGCACCATTTGTCCTCGAGTGTGACAACCACTTAGATCGACTGTCGCATGCCACTGACTCTGCTTGCGGATAAAATTAGAGCCAAACAAAAATGCGCCTACCAACATGGCATCACAAGGGTTCCAGCATTTAAAGCCTGGTGGTATCCATTGTGCACGTTCAACTTCATTGAGAATTTGAATTGCAGGCGATATTGGTGCTGCTTCCTGACCAAAAACGTCCAAGCGCCATTTCTAGTTTAGATAAAGAACATTACTGAGTTAAACCCAAAAATCATTGCTTTGAAATTATATTCTAAAAAAACATGGGTTTTTTGATGGGCAAAATTTTGGAAGCAGGAGCTACTTACAACAAAAGAAACAAAAACAACAATTGCAATATCATTTTCCCATCGCTGCTTTACAGAATAAAAGTAAATACTTATTAAAATTTTAATTTTCTTATACAGTATTGATAGCAAGAAAAAGCTTCTTTATTCACTTCTTCAATTAACGCATAGAAGTGGACATGGTAGCTATAGAAAAGTATATATATTCTTGATCAGCGTCGCCACCGAAGTCGATTTAGTCATGACCGTCTGTCTGTGGCAGTCACGACTACGGAAAAACCAAGCAAGATTATGATTTAATGAAATACGGTACACAGGCTACAACCTTTAAATAAAGATCGAGTTGACCTTACGTGAAACTTTGGAATCTCCAAAGTTTATGTGTACTCTAACAAAATACAAAATAATATAAGTTGGCAACTCACTATACAAATGAAAAAGCGGTCTTCCATGCACGGCTCCCAGGGTAGTATTGTAATAGGACATTTAGACTTTGCAAGAACTATATGTGCTGCTTCAGGATCACAGTAAAAATTGAATTCGGCTGAACGTGTATGGTTCCCAACACCTGCAAAATATAAATTTTTAAAAATTTAATAAATGTGAATGCCGTTTGATTCTAAATAATGAGGTGCACTTATATTTTGAAAGACCAAAACTCTTATTAATATGTTGAAAACAAGCAAAATTGTTTGATTTTTATATTTTACTTACAAAAATGTTTTGTTATAAGCCCTTAAAATGAATTAATTGCCCCAAAATTTATCAACAAAGTAAAATTTCTTCACTCCATAGCCTTAGACGAGAAGTATTCCAAATTTCAAAATTGAAACATTTGACACTATACTGTAATTTAACCAATGCAGATTTTCATCTAAATTTTTTATTTGAAAGACCTATAAGCCTCACTTGCCAAATCTTATAATAATAAAAATTAGCTCCAGTAAATCTCAAAGTATATATTTTCTTCGCAGTAGCGTCATTTCACCAAAAGCTTGGGGGAGGACGAGAGTTATATTGAGTTTTGAGGATTTGGCAAGTGAGGCATTCCATTATCTGTCAAACACTTTTACTTTCCATACAAATCGCTTAGGCCATCAAAAATATGTGGCAAGAACCAGAAACACTTATTATGGCCATGTTAATCCAAAACGTTTTAGAGATTTCACCCTAGCATGTCACGTGCTGCGGGTGACATTCATATACATATATTTGAACTGGCATACAAGATTTAGAACTTACCTTGGTGATTCCCACCCATCAAATAAATTTGCCTTATGTTATTTGTAAATTGTTGGCCGTACATGGAATAGCAGAGCGCAACATTTGTAAGTGGCCCAACAGCGATTAGGGTCACTTGCTTTGGGTTCTATAAAGTATTGCATATTATTACTACTTCATCAAATAGGATCTTAGTTACTTTTTTTATACCTCAATGCAGAATTGGTTTATAGCAGCCACCGCATGTTCTCCTTCCACCATATCTTCAATATCTATATCAACATCCTGTGGTAGCACATCACCGAAGCCATCTTTGCCATGAAATAGTTTCCGTGTTTCATTTGACTCCACCAAAACTAAAGCTTCGGCGGCACCCAAAAATATTGGTATCTGAAGTTAATAGTAAGTTATTTATTAAGTACTAATATTGCAATGTTACCTCATCCCTTCCACAAGCCTTTAAAATTCTTAGCACATTTCTAGCTGCATTGTGCAAATTTGTATTACCATTGCCACAAATTGTTATACCGAGTATAGTCAGTCGCTTCTCTTCTTCAGCTTTAAGTAGTAGCAGCAACGCCCAGGCATCGTCGCTACCACCATCGCAATCAAAAATAATATAATTCGTTGACATTTTCCACGAATAATCCTACAGCTGTTGGATAGCTTAGTGTGAGTTGTGTTGTGTTTTGTTATTAAATCAAATAACAAAAATAAAATATAGTTGAGATTTGGTGTACAAAGGAATTCATATATAGTATGTATGTATCATTAACGCCTTTATTTATTTATATCCTCCGTTACATTATGTTTTCATATTTTTCCAAGCCTACAAAATGATTCTGCTTTATTACACAAAAATAACTTGAAAATCTAATATTCAGCTATGTGCAGCGTTTACTTTGAGCGTTATCCAGACTGATAGTAAATAATTCTCATTCTCTTAGCTTTGCCTCATGTCGCACATACCGAATTCGTTTGAAAAAGGAATGTAAATGAAACTGCAGTTGCTGTAATCTGGAAAAGAGCGTATACATTTTAAGGTAATTCAGGTAATAATTCATTTTTAGTTTGCATTTATTATGTGTAAAACGTGTTTTGTATAGTGTTTTTTTTTTTTTTTTTTGACTATAAACTAACTAAAAACTAAATTGGCTGAAACTCAATGGTTTATAATGCCAGGTCAATATCAAATTCAGTTATGTACTGATTACGATTCACCGCTTTGAAAAAAGCATGTGAAAAGGCTCTAACGCTAAAGGGCCAACTAAAGCCTAAACCAAAATAGACGAGACGAGACGTAACGAGTTAAACCTTAACCAAAATAGACGTTACGAGACAATAGCAATTGAACGAACGTTTGCACTCCTTTCGTCTGTTTTGACATTTAACCCAAAATGTTACGCTAGCCAACGAGTCGAAAAAGCTGTTATGACGAGTAGCAACGTATTGAAGTTCGGTTCTTACGGAACAACACGTCTCGTCAAAATGTTTCGTTCACTTTCGATCAATTACGTAGGTTCATTTTGGCTATCAACATTGGTTTACATACACTCGAACTTACTCGTTACGTCTCGTCACGTCTATTTTGGTTTAGGCTTTATTAGTTCGAGTGTATGTAAACCAATGTTGATAGCCAAAATAAACCAACGTAATTGATCGAAAGTGAACGAAACATTTTGACGAGACGAGTTGTTCCGTAAGAACCGAACTTCAAAACGTTGCTACTCGTCATAACAGCTTTTTTGGTTCGTTGGCTAGCGTAACATTTTGGGTTAAATGTCAAAACAGACGAAACGAGTGCAAACGTTCGTTCAATTGCTACCGTCTCGTCACGTCTATTTTGGTTAAGTCTTATACCATGCACGCTTTGACTGCAGTCAACTTCTGCAAGTGTGCGAATACACACAAATCGTATATCAAAGCTACAACGTACTTAACAAAAAGTTTCGTTCAATTTCCACAAATGTCATTTGCTTAAGGAAAGAGCGAAACTGAACGCACTTTCTGTACGGAATCAGCTGTTTATGCATTGTATACATAACAAAAAATGTTTGCAATGGAACTTGAAGTGGGAAATACTTTTGTTGAGAAATTAATAGAAAATGTGAAAAAGAAGATAATTAAACAGTAAAATAGACGCATTTTATTGTAATCGAAATGTAAAGGAAAGGGCTTGGAGTGAAGTTGCAGAAATATGCATTTTAATGTACACACACACAATACATACAACAATTTGATTGATAATTCAATGATGCCACGCGCTGCATTTGCTAATACTTTTCCCCACAATCTACACGCATAGTACAAAATGAGCAATTTTGTTTTCTAATTTTTTTCTTAAAATTAGTAAATACAATATCTGGATTACATATTTATTGCTTTAAGTATTTAAATAAATGTAATTGAATAACATTTTGTGAATGAACTCAATTTATTTAGGAAATAAAATTTATGCAATTGTGGGAATATTTCACACGCTTGCAACTATGGCTACATGGCTTCTTAAGTTCAACGAAGTACAACATAGCCACTAAAAAGTCTTCTCTGAGTTTCTTAAGCATTTGACAGGCTTTTCGTTCAAATTTGACAGTAGGTTACGCTAGGCGATGCATGGTTTAGTTGGGCCTTAAGACAAACGCGAACGACTACACCCGAAAACACGTCTGTACTCGTCAACGTACAAAACGAAAGAGGTGTATACAGTGTTCTAGGAGTTTTTCATGCTTCAAATCTAAAACTAAATGAATTAAATATCTCAGGTACTTTAAATGAAAAGTATTTTTAATACATACTAACATTTTTACTACTCTACTACGTTCGGTGTAGATCACATCCTTTGTTTTCTTTTCTAATAATTGCGTTATATTTGGTTTTGATCATTATTGTATACTGCTTATAATGATCGTATACACCGTAGCTTAACCACAAACGATTTTTCACCATAGCTATTGCGATAAATTTTATGTTCTTCCAATGTCAAATTAGTTAGACAAAAAGCGATAATCATGACATTTGAAGATTAAATAACGTCACTTTCAAGAATAAGTGATACAACTTGCACTAACTGTACATATCTTGAATTATGGTTTTCACGAAGAGCAACATATATGTTGCTTTTACGCAGCGTCGACTTGTTACAGCGACTCACAGTTCGCTGTTGTTCAGGCACTTATAGCCTGAACACAATTAGAGCGGTGGCGGTAAAGCGGCGACGAATATTCGCTGTCAAAAAAAAAAAACGCGACGAAAAATCGTTTGAACAAACACAATTGCGGCGGCGACTGCTTTTCACGTCTGATTTCTTGTGAGAGAATCCTATAGGGAAGAGAGAGTGAGAAAAACAAAATTTGTAAACAATAAATTTTGCTGAGAAAATCGTACTGGCAAAGAGAATGACAAAGAAATGCAACACTGATCGGACGGTGAAATAGAATCAAATCTAAATCGAAGGCGAAGGCGAATCGTCGCAGCTCAACAGTCGTACGCCGCAATTCTGTTCAATTTCACATGATCGAGTATGTTATAATTTTTGACAGCGAATATTCGTCACCGCTTTACCGCCACCGCTGTAATTGTGTCAAAGCATTACACGCACATATGTCGGCGTTGGAATGTTTATGCTGTCAAAACAAACAAAATAAGATAGTTTGCAACGGCGTAGCCTAAAATTAAGAAGAAAAATAAAGATGTTTTCTCTTAATTTTTTTTCAAATTTTTATTCTAAAATTAATTTTAACTACATTTAAACATTTATTTTACTTAAAATTATTTAAGCCTTTTTGACATTTGAACGCCGGCGCACTTATACCCATTCACACGCCAGCGAACTCGTGCATCGACTATGTAATCTGCATTTTTTTCTTTTTCTTAATTGTTATGCTGTGAAATGTACCAATTTTTATTTTATAGTATATAAAAGCTTCAAGCTTTATTTGTTATTTTTTTAAACAAGTGGTATAGTTATCAAAACCGGAATTGAAATGTTACCGATTTCCCGAAAATCACGAAAATCAAAAATGCTCCGCGATTGCCAAATCAAATTTACTTCATTTTTTTGGCCAACTTTCGGAAAATTAAAATCTTGCAGCTCTGGTAGCAACCCAAATTAGAATCAAGAAAAAAAAAAACGAAACCTGTGATAAGAAAAAAATATAGAAAACTGATTGAAAAAACCTAAAGAATGGGTGAGTTCAATGGTAAAAAATTCTATGGTTTCTCGTTGCAAAACGATCCGGCACTAACGACTACGACTAGGAATTTCGAATTTTGGGTAAGTTTTCAGTGCAAAGAAAAGTTTATCCCACGTACATTTTCATTCATAGTACACGCGTCCCGAAACTCTCGAACGTGCCATACAAAAGGTTCAGCTCACAGATGGCCCCAAAGATAAACAGAGGAAGAACTTACTCCTCAATAAATATTGCAAGCCCAAGGGATTGCGACGCTCCGACGGTATTCCGGTGAAATCGCTTGACGCTGATGTGGAGACTCAACTTTCGCGTAAAGAAGATGCTCCGCCAGTGCCTTGTGCACCAGAGTGCGCTTATCCAGTGCGTCCGTCTATACGCAAATTAAGTGACAATGAAATCGAAAAGTTGATCGGAAAAGCGAAAAGCACCATAGAAATGATAAGTGATCAAAGTCGCGGTTAAAAAAGGTGTTTTTTAATCAAAAAAAAATTAGTGGTTTAACGCCTTAAATCGTTGGATAATCTGCAATTCTGAATGTTTAGTAAAAATCGACACAAGTACTCATATCTCATTTTTTAATGTAACTTCCTGGGGTGGTTTTTTTGTGTCAGTCTAATTTAGTCACACGATATTTGTTTTTTGATCTTGCTTATCTTGGTTCTGGTCTTTCGTATACAATGCGTGATATTATTTATAGTGCCGATTAAATAAATTAAAAAAAAGATTATCACTCCTCACTACAGCTTCAAATAAAATTCTATTTTATTAGTTTTATTTCAACAAAATACTTTTTAGTCCAGTTTAAGTTAAGTGAGTGAGTGTACGATAGTTGCAATTTTAACTTTACTTGGTAAAAATGAATTTATTTTAATTCAAATTGCTATATTTTTTGTTTTTTACAAATTTATTTTAATTTATCAATTATTTTTTGTTCAATTGCACATGCTTAAACATTTTACTCCACTAAATTCAATGTACTTATCTATATATATACATATACATAAGTATGAATATATATAAAAGTACTATTCGTTTTCCCAAGTTGTATATAAATTTGATTATGATTGATCTACTCAAACGTTTAATTAATACAAGCAGAAACTGCAATTGTAAACAAAAAAGTGTGTTCAAATCAATCTAATCAACAACGTAGCGCCAGTGGCGTAACTAGATACTTCATCTGGTGAGGACTTATCCCCCCACCAACATTTTTTTACTAGAATCTGGGCGTATTTTGATGTTTTTGTACAAAAATATAAGAGTTTTAACTGTTTGCGCCGTTCACAGGTTTGAACCCTCTTTCGGATGTATGTTGTCCGCATTTTCAGCAACACGAAAATTGTGTGCGTGAATTGACAACAGTGGGTGGCACTTCCCATACAACGCTATATCTAAGGCAGACTTTTTCTACGTTTTAGTAAGTCGGTTTTTTCGTAAAGTTTCAACGAAATCGGACACAAACTCTGTCCGTGCCGCTTATAGGTTTTAGCTAGGAAGCTCTAATTTTATGAGAATTATTTTTAAACTCCATACTAAAATATAGGCAAAAATAAAAACAAAATTTTCAAAATAAACACCCTAATGTAAAAACTCCCTTTTAAAAGGTTTCCCTTTTCTTCACGCATTTCAGAATTATGCAAGATTATAGAGTATGCTCTGAAAATAGTATTAAAAAATACACAGAAGTAAAAATAGTTTATCAGCCTGTCTCTGAAAGCCTCTGTTAAAATGTTTCTCTTGCCTCAGTTAGCTTTTCGCTTAGGCCTCTTGTCTTTACCTAAATGTTACCAGGTTATTTTTAAAATCTTTATATCGGCTAACTCAATGAATTTTAATTAAAAAAAACCAAAATTTTTATAGGTCTTGCTCTCAACTTCCTTCACGATGAGCAGATATGTTGTCTATGACTGTGATATTGGCACAGATGATGCTTGGGGCTTGCTCATGTTAATCAAAGGTGAACAAATTGGTAAAAAAGAGCAAAAGCCAGCTGCTGCAAGCGAAGAGTATAAAATTATCGGTGTAACTTGCGTGCATGGAAATACTGATGTTGACAACGTCACAAGGAATGCATTACGCGTCTTGGATGTTTCCGATAGAACGGATGTAAGTATTCATGCAGATATCTATTTGATGAGTTAATTTAAGCACATATGCACATGTGAAGATACCAGTGTTTAAAGGTTGTAGTCAACCCATTCTACCACGCACTTGGGACCGCATAAATTACTTTCATGGTCGAGATGGCCTTGGGGACTTGGAACACGAGAAAGATGTAGCTATAGAACGTGTGCAGCCAAAACATGCCGTAAATGCAATGTATGAGTTTGCATGCCAAGTATGTATCATTTAGTTAATGTCTATACATCTTACCTGTTAATATGCATTCGTTTTAAGTATCCTAATGAGGTAGATTTTATTCTCGTTGGTCCTCTGACTAATTTTGCAATGTGCATTATCATGTATGGAAGTGAATTTCTAAATAAAGTGCGAAGCGTTTATATAATGGGAGGAAATATTAGAGGTAAATAATGAAGATTTTTGTTTTATGGACGTAAGCTTTTTGACAGTCGAATCTTGTATAATTCGCTGAGATAAGTAAAGAAAATATTTTTAAAATTTTTATATCTCGTTTGCTTTTTGAGAAATGTAATTTGAACTGTTTACAGCACTAGCTATCATAAAAAACCAAAATGTGTATCTCGTAAGCCTAACGAGATATAAGAAAATAATGTGCAAACATGACATTTATTGTTAGGTTGGAAACTCCAAAATTTATATAAATGTAGAAAAGTTGTTTTGCTTTAAGATCCCATATATTCTAGGTAAAGGTAACATCACAAAAAGTGCAGAATTTAATTTCATGATGGATCCTGAGGCTGCACACATTGTTCTGGAAAATATAGACAAAACTCCGGTTTCTATTTTGCCGTGGGAAACTTGCATTGACGGAGACTTTGGCGTAACATTAGTAAGTAAAATTATAGAGTACCCTACTTAATAAGACATTTTGTATGAACTTTACATATTATTGAATTATAGACTTGGCGTCTAGAAGTACTTGGTGCAGTCAACAGTAAAGCTATAGAGTTTATGAACCGCGTTGAAAGTGCTATATTCATTCCAAAAGGTTACGTTAACTGGATAGTTTGTGATGCCATGCTTGTAGCAGCATATGTATTTCCAAAATTGGCAATTGCCAGTAGCCGGACCTACTATGCAACTGTTGAATTGACTGGCACACATACACGTGGTCAAATGGTCTTGGATCATTTAAGACGGAAAGCAGATAATGTTACTATTATTCTGGAAATCCCTAGACATAATTGGCGTAAGATCATTTCATGGACAGCAGGAGTTCCGGGATCCAACCTTGAGGATATGTGTGAATAGTTTCTCTAGTTATCTAATAAATTCCAATAAATCCACATCCTCTGGTTTACTTTGCTCACTTTTGGCTCAAATATACTTTATATCAAGTAGGCCTGATTTAATAGATTTCTAAATGATTACTATATCAGTTACTTTATTATAACGTACTAAAATTTTGAGAGTGGTGCCACACTTTTCAGCCAGCTTCTACAACATAGGAACTTTTCTCATATTAATGTATGCCTTTAAGGCTACTATATACGAAATTTATGTCAAAATTAATTTTTTTTGTAGTAAATAAATACAAATTATTTCTAATTTCTGAAAAAGAAAAACTTTTTATTAACTCATCCAACTGTAATTTTATCCTTTTTTTACTCGTCTCTTGCGCTGTTATTATATTACGTAATTATTATCTGTGGGCCTTTAAAAACGTGGTTTTTGCATTTTTAGGATAGAAGGAAGGTGATGAAGCAATTCTAACCCCAGATTCGTCTTCAGCACACCAATAAATACGGAATGGTACCTCATCTTCCAATTTCAAACTTTTCTTTAAAAAAAATATGCGAAAGAGGAATTTTTGATGCTCTTGAGAAATCTGTCAATCTCAATAAAACGGCATAAATTTCTCCACACAGCTTTAAATTGCCATTCCTTACAACATTAACTGGTATGCATGCTAATTTCAGAATTTGTTTTTTTATACCCTACATCGAGGGTATATTCACTTTGTCTCTATGTTTGTAACACATAGAAGGGGGCGTGGGAGGTATGGAAAAGTACATATATTCTTGATCAGCGTCACCACCTGAGTCGATTTAGCGATGTCCGTCTGTCTGTCTGTCCGTCTGTTGAAATCAGGTTTACGGGAAAACCAAGAAAGATAATTGAATGAAACTTTCACACACAGGTCACGCCTGCTATTGAAAATGGGCGAAATCGGTTCACGGACATGCCTACCGCCCATACTCTATTACCCCAGGCCAATTTTGAAAAAAGTTGCAGCGATTTCGATGAAACTTGGTGATTTGGTGCACATGTGAACCAAATTAGGACTAGGCTGGGTTTTAAATTTCCAAAAGATCGTATAGGGGCGTGGCACAACCCTAAATTTTATCTTTCATACTACCATATCTTGTAAGCCGTTCAAGATATTGCGATGAAATTTAGTCAACGGATACATATCAAATATGTCTTGTATTGTGATAAAAGTGAGCGGAATCGAAAAGTGGGCGTGGCACTTCTCAACTGTTAAAAATTTTGATTCCGTTTATCTCAAAATTGACACAAACGATTTTCATAAAAATTTTGGAGATGATGCCACTGAAAGCAGTCATCAATACAAGCTCAGCCACTTTACTGATAAAACTCGTCGAAGGGCGTGGCACCGCCTACAGTATTTATAAACGTTATATTAAGAGAACTAACAATGTAATCGTTATGAAATTTAATGAGGTAGATATAATTGCTATAAGGTCAAAAAAAGTTACAAAAATTTGGTCCAATAGTACCTGTGGGCGTGGCACCTCCCATATAAGGAAAAACGTTTATTGTTATAGATAGTGTGCTATGGGAGTAATCTTCATAAAATTTGGTGTATAGATGTCAGTTACTATAAGCTTTAAAAATAAATGAATTTTGACAGGATTGCATCATTGGGCATAAATTTGTCATGTGAGAAGAGTTTATGTAGACATACTTTTCATCATTTTCATAAAAAAAGTAGCTTATTGAAAACTTTAAATGCGTTTTTCTCAACTTTATGTTTTTTGGGGAAAAATTTACCAAGTGTACCAGGTTGAAAAATCTTATGCTCCGATCTTGTTCAAATTTTGGTAATTTATAGTTCTAGTAGAGATCGATTAAATTACGGGAGAAGTTTTCTCTATTAGGCATATGTTTTCAAAATATAGAAGCGTAAAATTGGTAATTTTCGTAATTTTTTCTACGAACATTTATTTTGAAAATTCAGTACATGGATTTTGTTTGTAAATTATGAATTGTAATTAGTGATTCCAATAAATTTTTTCATGATCTTTACGAAAAAAAAAAAAAAAAAACCGGCGGGTTGCACTCCGAGAGTGCGGACAGAAGTGAAAACTTGAAACAAAAAATTAATTTCACACGTAGAAAGAAGTACGCAAGCATAACAAATCGTTTAATGGCAAGTTAGTGTGTTAGTAAGTATGTGTGCATTTGAATATGTATTCAAATTTTATTCTCGCTCTCATTCTCAATTTGTCAACGAAACAACGCGGAATTTGGAAGAAACAAACATGTAAGCATAACAATCGTTGAATGGGAATGGAATGTGTCAGTTAGTGTGTCTGCTTTGCTTTTTGTCTTCCACTTGGAATATTTATTTAAGAGAAACAATAGAAATTTTACTATCGCTCCCATTCATGGAGGGGAATCCCAATGACGGTCGGTGTCGCGAGTTTATATTTTTTTCCTCAGCCGCGAATGCTTTCTTACGGAGGTGCACAACGTGCCATAAGAAGTTTTCACTTCAAAAAATACTTTGTTGTTTAAATAAATTTTTTTTAGAAAAATTTTCAATTTAAAAATTATATGTATGGGACGTTCCATGTCAACCGGGACAGTGGTCTGCCCAAAATTAAGCGCAGCCGAAAAACGTTTTTAAGGTGTCAAAATGTTTGTATGCTCAAGAGCTTTCATATGAGAACGGGTGTTTTCGAATTTTTTTTTTTAAGAAAATGGCGACCATAAAACGGCGCCTACCTTTAGATATCTATGTATAAATTGGCAGTTGGTAAACAGCCATAATCATAATCGCTTAATTTTTCTATTTTTTAGGAAGGCTGTGAAGAGAGGGAGAGTGCAGTGTATACTTTTTTTTCAATAGTAGGTGGTGCCACGCCCCTAACGGAAAATACATTGCCACGGCTAAACTACTGGATCGATTTTAATAAAATTTGGTTTGGAAATAGACTGAACCACAAGAAATTAGAAGCTCTTAGTTCTTAAATGGGGCGTGGCATCACCCTTAATAGGAAAAAACTCTGTTTCGGCTGAACCACGTCATCGATTTTGATAAAATTTGGTATGGTGCTAGATTGAATCCTAAAAACGTTTTTTTTTTATTAGAGGCGTGGCATCGCCCACTCAAAAGAAATATATTTAGGGGCGTGGCACCACCTACTATAGAAAAAAAAGTAGCCACTGCACTCCCTCTCTCTTCATAGCCTTGTTCTTTTGAAAAAAAAAGACATATAATTTTTTTTTAATTAGGCTTATATGAAGGCTTGATTTTATAGCGATATTAAGCACTTATAATGGGCTGAAAATTGGTTTTGTGAATTTTTGAACGTTAAAGAGCGTACGTGCCTAAAGGGCCAAATAGACGTTCATGCGTGTAGGTGGCTAATTGACTGATTGGTCATGCGCATGAGCAATATTAGAATATTTTGATACTTTTTTGATTGATCATGCATGCATGATAGTGTGTGCTGAACTTAGCTCAGTTTACATGATTTTTTGACGAATAAGGTGACAATGAGTGCGGAAAAGAAATTAGATATATTATGCACTAAAGATAATTAGATGAAATAATTAAACTTTTGTATGAACTTTGTTTTTTAAAATACATTTTTAAAGATTTTTTGAGCTTAAATTAAACTCATTTCATACTTTTTTTTAATATTAAATGCAATTTTAATTGCCTTCTGCTTCTGACGTCATAATGTCAACACGTTAAAAATTCAACCAAAAATGATATTCAACATGCGTGCATGAATGGTGTGTGTGGAAATCATGATGGCGTCGTCATTTTATTGATCATACACGCATGAACGTCTATTTGGCCCTTAAATACTGCATTGCTGTATTCGCTAAATGTTGTGTTTACAGTTTTAATTGGAAACTGTTAATCGCCTCTATATGCGCTATTCAAACACACCGAATTTCAACGCCGGTGTATGATTTCGGAGTAAATTTCTAGTTGTGTGAATGCGAATACGTCTGAGTATTTCTATGTCGGTGCACTAATTCGATGCACAAGTTCGCTGTCGTGTGAATAGGGATTTGTGTGTCGGCGTTCAAATATAAAATATGCTTTAATTCATATTTCAGTTAAATAAATGTTTAAAATAGCATTAAGCTAAAATTAAACTTAAAATTTAACATAAATTAATTTTAAAATAAAAATCAAAAAATTTCTTCTTAATTTTAGACTACATCGTTGTAAACTATTTTTAATTGTTTGTTTTGGCACTTCAGCGTTGGCATATGTGCATGTCAACGAGATGCGAGATGAACAATGGAAGCTTAAAAAATCAATGTTCGTATCTTGCTCTAACGTATAGGAAAACTCATGTGTTTTATGAAAAATCATGTTGTTTTCTTATTTTTTCTCGTTATCGCATATCTTTCCAATTGTATTCAGTCGTTAACAGCGAACTTATGAGTCAGTGTTACAAGCGTTTAACAACATAAATGCTTCAATTTTTGTTTCAAAATAAACTGAACGCAAAAACATAATCACAGCCTAGCTGTCCAAAATAAGGGTTCATATGAACTACCCCATTAAAGTGTCAAATTGGTAAAAGTAAAAGATTATTAAAAAATCTACTGGATTTTTTTCAATTTAAGCGCGTCTGCTGCAGTACGTCCATTTTTTAAATTAACTGCATTTTGTGTTGAAGATTATTTATTTCTTAAGTGTTTTTGTCTTTATTGTATTTATTTAAAAACATCCAATTTTTGTTTTATCGTTGCGTAGTGAAGGTAACTTCTCTTCGAATTGAAATACAAAATCTAAATTGTATGCAGCCAAAAACGAAAAAAATAATTTACAATTGAAAAATAATATTTTTTGATTTACAGCTTGAAGATACGTACGAATGGCCGACACAGATTGCGTACGCGTAGCAATACGTATCCGCCCTATTGTGCCTAGTGAGTTTCAGACTGGGTGCCAGATAGCAGTGGAGCGCACTCCTGGTGAACCGCAGGTGTTTGTTAATAAATCCGATATGTTCACATTTAACTATGTGTTCGATGAAAACAATACTCAGGCGGAGTTCTATCAAGAGTCGGTACATGACCTAATAGAGAAACTCTTTGAAGGATATAATGTGACAATTTTGGCATACGGACAAACAGGTTCGGGCAAAACATACACTATGGGCACTGCCTTTGATGGCAACATCTCTGAAGACATTGGTGTGATTCCGCGCGCTATGGACGATATCTTTAGCCGCATTCGAAGATCTTGCAACGAATTCGACTTCACAGTAAAATGTTCCTTCACGGAGCTCTATCAGGAGCAACTGTTTGATTTGCTGTCGGATTCATCTCGCGAAAAGAGTATCATTGAAATACGAGAAGATCGCAATAATATTATTCAACTACCGGGTCTGACTGAGAAGGTGGTGCACAGTGCCCAACAAACAGTGGACTGCCTGGTGCAAGGCTCAAAGTTGCGGCAAGTTGGTTCGACAGCTATGAATCAACAGTCATCGCGTTCACATGCAATATTTACGGTCATAGTGCAGGCAGCTAAAAAAGATGAAATGTAAGTACGAAAATATTAAATTTGAAGAGTCAGTATGAACCAGTTTAACCTAAGATGGACGAGGATAAGTGGACGGAATTCGGCCTCGGCTCAAAATTCACATCCTGCAATAAGTTCAACACCGGCTTCGCAGCAGCCCTTTTCCGCGGCTTAGGGGCCGTTCAAGTATTACGTAACGCAATTAGGGGGAGGGGGGTCTTGTGAAACGTTACGATGCGTTACAGGGGAGGGGGGGGGGGGGGGGGTTCGAACAACGCGTTACGTAACATTGTTTTAGAAGTGAAACTACTTTAGCGGGTGGTGATTTGAAATGAGGTGTGTATAATGAAACGCTTTCTTTATGTGTATGTTTATTGAATAGCTACAGCCAAAAAATTTTACTATAATGATAAAAGTTGATGGGATCTAGATAATTTACAGCAATAAATGATATGTTAAATTATTATAATTCATAAGTATGAAGCAGAATATTCTAAAACTATCATCTTCGAGATCATCCAGAGATGTAAGCGTGGAAAGATTTCCTATTTTTCTCATTTATTGCTGTATCTGTTCTAGATCCCATCAACTTTTATCATTTTAATAAAATATGTTCGTCTCATTTTTCGCCATTTTAACATATTTTAAGCTTAAGCAAATGTTTATTACATTATGTGTGATTTTTATTAAATAACAATATGAACAAGTTAAGGTGTTATCTTCAGTCAGGCCGAAACTCACATACCCTACACTGCACTCAAAGTAGGTACATATATTTCAGTAAAAAAAGACGTTGAAGAGGTTAAATAATTCGAAAAAAGTGTGAAATGTTTAAGAGGTTGAAAACTGTTGAAAAAGTCGTTAATATATGCAAAATGTTAATGTTGAGAGAGGTTGAGAAAGTCTAAAAAATCTTCGAAAATTGCGTTACGTAATACTTGAACGGCCCCTTACTACACTATGTCCAACACGGGCTTCGCTAACACCGGTGTTCGACATAATACACGAACCAGTGTTGGACATATTGAAGTATGTTAAATTTGAGCCGCGGCTGAAGTCCGCCCACTTTTCCTAGCATGCTAAAATTTCAAGAAAATCTGAAGCCGTTGAAGTAAATAATTACCCTAGTGCATCCTAGGCTACACTGGTTTATCCTAACACTCTTTCGGATGTACTAGATTGGTCTAGGAAAGACTAGTTTGTCCTATAACCATGCCCATTAATTAATTATTATATATTAATATAAATTATTAACCGCAAAATTTTTAAATTTCAAATAAACCAAATTTGCACTACAATGGTTACCGCATAGCACCAGTAAAAACAAACATCAGAAATAATAAACTAAACTGCATGTAAGCCCTTAGACATTATTCACTCTTAAAAGTGCACATTTGTATGTCTAATTTGAGAAGAGCCCCCTATGGATTGATGAACAAACTAAAATTATAAAAAAATCATAATTTCCTACTACATGACTAAGCGCAATTCCTTAAGGCAGTATTATTTCACTCTTAAAACTGAAGATTTATAAAAAAAATAATTCTAGACTGCAAAGGCTTTTCACAAAGAAGCAATTATAACTGAGGAATTTTTTAAGCGGCGATACATATATCCTTTTTTTTATTTGGTTGTAATTTTTAATTTAAAAATCGCTAAAATATTCCAAGTAAAGTGATGATTTATGTTTTCAAGTCAAGAATAGCAGTAAATTTCAACTTCAGTCAATTATATCTTGAAAATAAATTTAAGTCAAGGTTTCAAATCTTGAAATTATTAAAAATTAAAATATAAACATTAACCTTAAAGTAAACTTACGCTTTTATAGGGGATCCGTAACCACATCAAAGTTTAATTTGGTCGATCTGGCTGGCTCGGAGCGTTCGAAAAAAACAAAAGCAATTGGTGAACGCTTTAAAGAAGGCGTTAAAATTAATCAGGGACTGTTGGCGTTAGGAAATGTTATTTCTGCGCTTGGAAGTAAGTATAAACATATGTTTTTGTAAATTATATGAAAATCGATCGCTGGTAATTGCATTGTTATCGCTTCAGGAATATTAAAACTTCCAAAAACAAGCACTCAAAATTTCTAAATATGTATATGTTACCGGCCAAACTAGTCTTTAGGCCTAACTAGTTAGCTTAAGCCTAAAGATGTGCAATGACATTTTAATGCAAAAGCACTGTGGTAAGTAAAGACTACGACAGTAGCAAAGTAAGAAAACAAGATTTGTCAATTTCATTATATACTTGGCAAGTTGTAAGTGGGGGTAATTCGTCGGCTTTCGGCCGCGGTTCAGTCTATAATATGTGCAATACTGACTTCGCTATTCACAGTGCTTTTGCATTAAAATTAAGTTGGATACTTTAAGGCCTTCAAATTAACTAGTTTGGCCTAGGATAAACTAGTTTGTCCTAAAAACTAGTTTGGACGGTGACATATATTCTTATAGAAATTTATAGAAAGAAAATTTAAATGTAAGATGTAGAGGAACATTAGTCGTTTATTAAGGCCGCCGAATTTGCAAGGTGTAAAAGCATAAAATTTAATGTTTCTTGTAAATTTTTTTTAAATTAATTCGATAAATTGGATTCCTCTAATATAATTGTGGTTCTTTCTACATTTTTTATTTTAAATATCGACTTTTTACCGCCTTACATTTTAAACAATTGCTCTGCGAATAGCTCTTCATTTTATTTCAAAATGCACAAAAGACAAAATACAAGACTGCTGAGTAGTACTGGTATTTAACCACATATGAAAGTTTGCTATTTTGTTTTTACTTTCCCATAGTTGCTAGCTATGATATCTATAATAGCAGCTAATATTTAATTTTGCCTAACTATTTTAGCTAATCAGGGTTCCGGCTATGTTGGTTACCGGGACTCGAAACTGACTCGCTTGCTACAAGACTCACTTGGCGGCAATTCGGTTACACTAATGATTGCGTGCGTTAGTCCTGCAGATTACAATGTCGCCGAAACCTTAAGTACACTTCGTTACGCTGATCGTGCACGTAAGATTAAAAATAAACCCATTGTTAACCAAGATCCTCAAGAAGCTCAAATCATGAACCTTAAAAGTGTTATCCAGAAATTACGCATGGAACTTATGGCTTGTGGTGGTAGCATGAGTTCTTCCTTAAATGGGGCCTTACAATCAATTGTACCATCCGCAGAGAGTGCATCAGTAACAGTAGAGTCTGTAAAAAAATATCGCGAATTAGAAGAAAAAAATCGTAAGTTGCAGAAGTATCTGCAGACTGTGCTTGATGATGTGGCCGTTAATGAAATGCGTGCACATATCACAGATGCTGCACACGAAAAACTTAAAGCAAGAACGGATGAAATGCGTACGCTCGTTGAAATACTGAAGGAAAAAGCTGAAAATGAACAGCCAATTGATTCAAAAAAAATTTTAGAAATATGGAAACTGGTGGAGGGTTTTGATGAGGAATTAGAGAAGACGCAAACTGAAATAACAGTTAACACTCGTTGTATGTCAAAGGATGGTAGCAATGGATCTGAAGATGGCAATGCGGATCAATCAATTGAGATAACCGAACTTATGCAAGAGCAGAGCGAAACCTATACTAGCAAGCAAATGAACTTTCAAGAGGAATTACGACGCCTCAACCGCGAGCTTAATATTAAAGAAGAATTGCACCAACGTTGTGCCGGAAACTATAACAAATTTTTTATACTTGATGAAAATGTTGACGAAAAGATTAAGGAGTGCGAGTCTAAAATTATAGAATTAGAAGCAGAAAAAAATGACTTGACTGATAAATTGAAGCATGTGAAAGAAAATACATCTGCAAAAATAGCCGAGGAGCGTCGCAGGCGCTTGCAAGTATTGGAACAGGAAATCAGTGATATGAAACGGCGGAATATGCAACAGTCAAAACTTTTGAAAGTGCGTGAAAAAGAAACAATGAAAATTGCAAACTTGCATCGCGAAATTCAAGCTATGAAAGAGTCAAAAGTCAAATTGGTTCGTTCTATGCGTCAAGAGTCGGAAAACTTTAGACAATGGAAGTTGATGCGCGAAAAAGAGTTGATGCAACTGAAGAACAAAGATCGTAAAATGCAAAATGAAATGAAGCGACAAGAATTGTTGCATACCAAACAAAAAAATGTATTCAAAAGAAAGTTTGAAGAAGCAACGGCTATTAATAAAAGGTAATTTTTGATTCATAATTTAAAATTTATTTATATAAACACCGTTCTATTTTTTTTTAACGTACAGACTCAAAGACGCCTTGGAAAAACAAAAAGTCGCACAATCAATGCGACAAAAACAACAGTCAGCCAAAGATTCAAACAATGCTACAAATAAAATAGATCAGATTGTTTCATGGTTAGAAAGGGAACTAGAAGTGTTTATATCATTAGCTGATGCTGAAAATTCGCTTGAACAATTAATGACCGATCGTGGTATCATCAGTAATCGTGTTGCGGAGCTACAAAAACAACAGCCAGAGAATAACACCCCAGCTGCAGCTGAGTTGGCAAATCTTGAAGAAGAGTTAGAAATGAGAAATGCACAAATTGCCGATCTCAATCAGAAGGTCTGTGTCAGTGATTTCGATACACGAGTACGTTCTATGTGCGAGCACATTCAAACTTTGGCTGAAGCTCGTGCCGCCTTAAATCATCTATTGCATGCCATCGCTGATACTAGACGTAATCTCTCAAATAAATTGTTAGAGCAAAAAGAAGCTCTTGAAACTCTTGAAGAGCGTTTAGAATCAGCAGAGAAACGCTGCGATGCAGCAGCAAAGCGAATGCGTCTCATGGAAATAGAATATGAGGAAAATATTGCTGAGCGTGAAAATACGTATGAGGATAAAATTGCAGTTTTACTGCGTCAGCTATACAATACACAACAGGTGCCAGATGGGGATGTGCATAAGATACAAGAAGAACAGTTGAATAAAATGGACGAATTGCGCGAAGAATTAGAATCTTACAAGAAACATAATGCTGAGTTGCAACACGCTCTTGAACATAAGCGGAAAAAGCCTAAATTAACAATTGAAACTAAAGAAAAATACGTCGTAGTTTCATCTAGCGATGATGAAGATGAAGAGCCTCTTGATGGTAGTGTTGAAGACGATCCTGATTGGATCCGAACTCCGAGGTTCAGAAAACGTACACATAGAGCTGGCGTGAGTATAATTAATAAGTATATATTATTTTTGACTTAATGAAATATTGTGAAAAAATTAACTTCACATTTTAAAGAAACGAAGCTCAAAACGAGTCACCTCAGAGGAAGAAATACAGGAAGAAACTCTCTCCACCGATGTTTCGTCAACCAACAGCATTAATGCAGGCACTAAATCAAAGAAAGGGTGCTCTTGTCGTTTCGATTGCAAAAGCAAACGTTGTGGATGTCGTTCGAAATTTAAGGAATGCTCATTCAACTGTTCTTGCAGTAAAGAGTGTTGCAATGGAAAATTCAAATCCATAGATGAGGATAAGGAAAATGAAAAAGGCAATCAAATTAAGCCAGAAAACCCAAGTTCCTCACCAATACTAAATGGACTTGATGGAACATTCGTAAAAGCACAAGAGTCGACATTTTTAATGCCTAAAATAGCAAGGTACATATATAAACAAGCTTTTCCATATGTATAATAAACCCCTGCACGAGTGCATTCATTTCAACGTTCAAGACTCTCGTTATATAAAATTATAACATAATATTGTAGTGTATTTAAAATGAAACCTTTATTAGCCAATGACTCAAAACCTATCATATGATTTTGTCGTGCCGCTCATGCAGGGTTTTAATGTATAATAAATTATATAATTTACATTTCTTTCTTTATTTTAGATACTCACAAATATCATTCGAAACTGTTGCCTCCAAAAGGAAATTCTTCGGTTGATTATAAGTTTGATTTATTCTGTTTTTAATTGTTTATATATATATATTTTCAAATTAGTTTATATGTATTTTTAAATTGGTTGAATTTGAATCTTGTTCTGATTCTTTAGTAAACATACTTTTATAATTTAGATTCTTAAAATAAATTATTCTTTTTATTTTTGTTGTTTTGATCGGCCTTTTTACGTAATATTTGAATTAAATTTTTGGGCTTTGGCCGTTATTATTAGAAAATAAAAACTGTTTGTTTTTGTTTCAATTTTTTTTTTTTTTTTTTTTATTTGTTTCCGATATTTCGGTTAGATTTTCCAACCATCATCAGGGACCAATTAAGAAATTGAAAAAATTGTCTCCGTCTGTACGTCTTATTGTTGTGTCGTACTCTTGTCAACTGTTGACATAAAAAAAAAATGAAAAGAAACTAAGGGGTCCTTGACAACGCTACATCTTTTGAACCTGTTGTACAAAAGATGACAATACTTTCAGGAACCGATTTATCATAGAAAAAACAAAAAATGTTGGATTAGGGTCATTTGCGAACATTTTTTTTTATCGAAAATGAGTTTTAGACATCACTATGCACAGCATCGAACTCAGGAATGGACCGTTTTTGCCCAACCAATTGGAATATTATTTTGCACCAATCGATTGCGAAAGGTTGGAAATGGATTCTGACAATTATAAAAAGGAGTTTTGATTCCATTTTGAAATAAGTTTTAATTCAGTTCATTTTCGAAGTTATCGAGGGAATATCCGACATCATAAAGGGCTTAAGCCTAATTTATAAAAGATATTTAATTTGTTTGGGTCCCATCTTTGAAAGATAAATTTATTGGATCAATCTAAGGGATAAGCTTAAAAATTGATTTAAGAAGAGATTGCCATGGCAAATTTTACTGCACTACTCGATGGGAAAAGGGATAGAAAATAGATTTTGTAAGAAACCAGGCGGTTTCTCGACTCTCATAAGGGATTTTTTAGTGCTAATATTTTAATAACAAATAAAGAAGTCAGTAAATTCATGGTTTTTTAAGCATTTTGTTTAAGCTTTTAATTCAATAACGCTGTGACTAGCAGATACTATATAACTTAAAATCCGGTCACATACTTCTATTGGAGGGAGAATAATCTTCTGTAATTTGTATGTATAATTCTTATTTACATAATCATAACTATATACATAATGTATAATCCTTTATTTTCGCATGTTTTTCAGAAACAAAATTTGCAGGTACAATGGGCTCATTTTTGTCATACCGCCATAGAAAAAGTACAATCGACCTTTTTTTAGTAAATTTTGATTAAACATGTGTAAATGAAAATGTTTCTGAAAACATATACATATCATATTCAGAGTCTAGGAAATATATTCGCCATCCAAAAACAAAAAAAAAAAACATACGACGACGCTTACTAAAGGCTAACGTACCTGGGCGCTTAGCTAGAAAAGTTCCGTTGATGCATTTTTATTTAGGCAGTTTATCGGAAATTGCAGATGAAAAAACGAACTATGTACATAGGCATATTTTATATGTATAATAAATGAATATTTCTCAATAAAACAGATGAAAAAAAGCACTATCTGCAAAAATGTGAAAATTATATTTAAACTTAACAGATAGGCAGTTTTTCTATGTGATTGATTGTTTTTCTATGCCGATTTATTGGAAATTACAGATGAAAAAACGCACTATGTACCTAGGCATTTTTCAAATGTATAATAAATGAGTATTTATTACTCAAACAGATGAAAAAAGCACTATCTGCAAGAAAACGTAGATAAGCTAAATTCTCATGTAATTTTCCATTTTATTCCATTAGTAATACACAGAAAATGTAGATAGGCATTTTAATTTTGGAAAATATAAGGTTTATCCATTTTTTTCTTCAACAGATTAATGGAGCTTGAAAAGACGAATCCAACGACATAAAAAACTGAATTTTCATAAAAATGTAGATAGTGCTTTTCTTCATCTGTACGGCAGTATTCAGCAACCTGCCAATGCATTGAAGAGATTTTCTTCCTTTTTTTCAAGTTTAAGGTCAGTCTCAATTCCTCAACAGAGCAATGTGGCTTACAACCCATCTCAATTAAAATGTTTGCTGTCAATTCACTGCATTTTAAAGTTTAATTAAAGAAAACTAACGCTCTTCTAAGAAAAGCTCAAAAAAGAATTCAAAAAATAAAATTTCAAACGAAAATTTGAATCAACGTGCAGGTGTAACTATTATTTTGAGCAGGCAAATAGTTTGAATATTTGCACAGTAAGTAGAAACGCTCAAAACTTAAGGCAATCACATGATTTGTTTTACTGAAGATCGTGCTGCCAAATTGTGTACTTCACGTTGCCACTATGATTTTTCTTCTAAATTGCCAACATATTTTTGTAATAGAGCTTAAACTAAAAACTCAAAGGTGTACCTATTATTTTGAGCAGCTGTGTAAATATTTTAGGTTAGGATTTTTCAATTTTTTGCAAACCAAATATTCAGATATTTCGGTGTCTTAGAGGAGAGTTCCAAAACTAAGAAACAAAAACAGTCCTTTATGATAAAAAAAAAATACAGAACAGAAGGTAAAAATATAAACGGTCCTTTAAAATTAAGGACGTATGTTCCGGTATCTATAACCCACCTTAATGGGCCTAAATTGTGGGATATAGCTCCATTTAAGGTATGCTATAGCCCAAAATAAACTAAAATAAAGTCTGCATTCTTAATTTTTGAATTCAATGCCCCATAATTATAGTCGCAAAATTACCTGGTTTTTACCCAAAATTTAAAATACAGAGTGACCCCATTAAAAAAAGAAAAACTTGCATTAAATTATGAAAAAATTTTAAAAAATAGATTACCCTGCGTTATTGACACAAAATATTATAGGCACAGAAAACAAAAGGAATAATAAAAAACTCGAATATAGAAGTCAGCGTGGCGAAATGGTTCGGACTGTGAACGCATAGCTCACAGTACGTGAGTTCGATTCTCGTCAGAAAATATGCTTCTTTTCTATAAGCACGTTTTAAATTTAAAAGCAAGACAACGTGCTTTTAAATATTTACAACCAGGTTTTAACTTACTTACTTGGGTGGCCATAACAACCCGTTACCGGGTTACGGCCGACCTCAAAAGCTCTCTCCAGGCGCCTCTGCTTTGCGCGCGCCTTCTCCAATCATTCACACCAAGCGTGGATAGGGTTTCCTCGGCTTGGTCTTTCCATCGGAGGCATGGTCTTCCTCTGCGTCGTCGCCCAGTGGCTTCCGCATCAAACACCTTTTTCGCCGGAGCTTCTTCGTCCATACGCACAACATGTCCAAGCCAGCGCAGACGTTGGATAGTGATGCGCTTGACTATGTCAATGTCAGCGTAGAGCTCGTACAGTTCGTGGTTCATTCGAATACGGTAGTCGTCGCCGACGTGAACAGGACCGAAGATTTTGCGAAGAATTTTTCTCTCAAACACCCCAAGCGTGGCTGCATCAGTCTGCGACACAACCCATGGTTCTGCACCGTAAAGTAGCACGGGTAAGATGAGCGTCTTGTAGAGTGTCAGTTTTGTCGGGCGAAAGAGGTCTCTACTACTCAATTGCTTACTGAGACCATAGTAACACCTATTAACAAGAGTTAGTCTTCGCTTTATCTCCAGGCTGACATCGTTATGAGTGTTCACGGCGGTGCCAAGATAGGTGAATTCCTTGACAACTTCGAAAGTATAGTTGTTCGCAGTAACAAAGGATCCAATACGCCGCGTCTCCCTGTTTGTGGACAGCATATACTTTGTTTTGCCCTCGTTCACAGTCAAACCAGGTTTAAAAGTAACTTTTATTTTCATTGATACCTATCAATAAAAAAACATTTACATTTACGAGTATTGAACCCACGTACTGAGAGCTATGAGTTCACAGTCCTAACCACTTCGCCACGTTGCCTTGTATTTTAGAGTTTTTTTTTATTCCTTTCGTTCACTGTGTCTAATATTTTGTGTAAATAACGCAGGTTAATATATTATTTTGGGTAAAACCAGGTTTTAACTTAATTTTGGGATTATAACTATATATTATTGAATGCCTGAATTCATTATGTATGCATGTACCTATTCCCCCCTGCCGACGCCAATGGGCTGCGTCCAGCCAGCTCCACACCATATATGCGTGATGTGCGATACAAACAGAAAAACAACAACAAACGTTTGAGTGGAGCTTCCCGATATGCACCAAGCAAGGGTAATACATCTTTAGAACAAAACAGCAACACAACAAAATTTAAAAATACATTTTGACTCACTTTTACTCGGTCGTCTGTCCGTCGCTGTATGCGACGTCGATACGAAAGCGACAACAAAACGATTTATCTGCAACGTTTGCTGCAGCTCGGCTTCAATTCAACAAAATACTCTTCAGAAACTTCGTTGTTCCACGTTAAGTTTGTGTGGCGTTGCTCTTACTTTTTTTCTGTTTTTCTGTTTCATTATATCGAATGTATTTTTCATATTCTATCCGTTCGTATTTCATTCATCGTCGCCGTTTTAAGTCATTTGGAGTTTTATTCGAGAGCATTAACCGTCCGAGTCAGACGTGCTTTTCTTTCCTTTAAAAAAAGGCAACGGAAAATTTGTGATTTTACTTTTACCGGACTTTTTTTTGTTTGGTTTTAAAGTAATTGAGTTAGAAACAATTTAAACATAAAGGAAACTTTTACATTTCTACAAAAAGGTGCGTTTTATCTGTATAACAAGGAAATTATTTTCTTAAACGTTGCGTTAAAAAGATTTAAAAAGACGGTACATTCATTACAAACAATTCAAATGGTTCTTTTTTTATAAGTGTAAAAGTGTTATTGTGGATAAAAAAAAATTCAGTCTAAATTTGGCATCTTAAAGGTTGCATATTTATTACTAACAACCATCTACAAGCCCTATATGCAAGAACTTATCTGTGCAAAAAAAAAAACAAGTTTTTGCCGATATTTTTTTTTTAAATTCTCTTCTTAAATATCTACCTGTTCGTCTGTTCTATCTTTTTACCCATGCTTGATTTCATCTCTTTTACTTACTGTATCCTGTGACTTTAATTTTGTTGCGGATTTACTCCAGCTTTAGCAGCATCATTAGCATCATCCCATACCATAACTCCACAAAGAAACGGCGACCGGCAAAACGCCAACATAAGAACAGCAGCATCATCATCAACATCTGCACGGCACAGCATCTTTGCAATACTTCTGTGTAGTTAATACCGTAAGCAACCAGACGTACACACAATCAACCAGCCAACCAACCAGTCCGCCAGCCAAAGCCAACAATATGTCAGACGGTATTGAAGTTGAACAATTGGTAGAAGTGGAGAGCAAACCAAAAAGGGTGAGTGTCGTTGTAGTCAAGTTGTGCACCAAGTTTAAGTTGAAGTTTGTACTTTTGATCTTGAACACCATCATTATCAACTGTTTTCTTCATTATTGTAAGAAGAATTTATAAAAAAACCAGTACAAAATTTCACTGCGAAGTTATACTTTTCATAATGCGGTAGAATTCCTAAAGTTTTTCCATAAAATTTATTGCATTTCACTATTTAGTCTCAAAAAATAACCCAATGCTGAGAGCCCTGGTGTGACCAGTGCCGCATGTTAAATCTGTTTAATTTTAGATTTTTCTAAATGACATGTTATCAGAACTTTATGCTGAGCGGCACTTAATGAGTACAATCCAGCACAAAATAGTTTTTATTCCAAATTTTGGAGGCAAGCTTTCCGGGCCAAAATATTTATTCCAATTCCAAACGAATTTAGTCTAAGATTCTGAGTTTATTTATAAGTGAGATGATCACAATTTCGTTTGAATGATTTTAATAAGAACTCCCGAGAGCTTTTGTTTTACTTTTCGAGAAACAACACATTGGACATCTCGGCGCTACTTTTCCTGCTCTCAGAAAAAAACCACTTGACCTATTTAATAATAAAAAATATATTTTTTAAGATAAACAGTTCACAGTAAAAAATGTTGGAATTTCTCTTGTTTTTCTTTTTCTAAAAAAATATGCTATAAAAGAACATATTACTGAAAACACTGCGTTTTTAGTAAACGACTTACGAAAAACCAATAAGATTATTTGTTTTGTTCATATCTCTATGAACAAATTTTAAAGCTTTAAATTTTTATTTGTTAAAACTAGCAAAATAGCTTCTTTGATTTTAAAAAACAAAAATCAAAAACCAAAACAAAATAAAAAAAAAAAAATTTTCGACTTCAAAAATATAAATATATTTGAACATTTAGATATATTTTTAATTGAACATACAAATGATCAAGTGCTAATTGGTGTCAAATGTTTTGGTTTTTACCACCTACATACCTATATATGTATGTACATAAATAGCCTCAGTAGACCAGCTTTGGTGAACTTGTCCCCTGTGAGAACCATGGCCATTCCATGCCAGTGATGACATTTTCGATACATTTGCGTCGTGAAAAATAGTCCTCAGTACATTTTACAAGTTTTCAGTATATTTGGCACATTTTTAGTACATTCAGCGCATTTTTAGTACATTTTCGGTACATTTTCAGTACGTTTCGACTATTTCTAAAAATGCCCATTTTTTAGTTAATTTAGCGAACGAATACGGGACAAGCTACTAAGAGTTTTTCATACGGTCTTAGACAAATATATTTCTCATAAAAATTAAGGGAAGTCCTCAAACAACAAAATCTTTCAGACTTGATATGAGATAAGTCGTGGAATCGTGTTTGTAAGCGTGTTAATCACCAGTTAATTTACCATTATCTCAAAACGCTGACGAGTAGGCTAAAATCTTACAGCATTTTCGAACTCAGCGACTCCAAATTACGTAGTTCATTCCCTGGCGGCTTTGATGCTGATTAAAACCTCTTATTTTTAGATGTTCTAGTGAGCTGTAATCATGCCCACAGTGATTTTTTGGTGTTTTTTGAAATACTAGTGGTCATAAATTTCATAAAAAAATTAAAAAAAATATTTTTATTAAAATATTGTTTTGTGTCAAAATATATGTGTTAAGTTTCAAAATGATATCTTGTTTTTTATAAAAGTTATACGCATTTTAAAACACGTAAGGTAAAATTTTTTGAAGGTGTCATGTCCCCTTAAGGGGCGGTTCATATATTCATATACATATATTCATATATTACGTAATGCCGTTTTTCGATATTTTTCAACCCCCCTTTGTCACTAACGTAACTTTCACAGACTGTCACATATCTGGAACACCACCCCTAAGGCCGTAATATATGAACAGCTCTTAAGGGACACCAACACTTAAAATTTTCTTTCAGATGATAATTTTGTTCAAATTAATATCGGAGAACCTAAACGCGTTTCCCGCTCTCAAAATGCATAGGAGAGTAACTTCTACAATATTGTAATATTGACTTTCTGTATAGTTAACCCTAACTTTTGAAGGGCTGCGTTATCAGTTATTTACAAGTACAATTTTTAACATCAGCTCCCTGTCAATTACATTTGAACCTCCATAAAAAGCCTAAAGTACTTTACAAGCATCATGAGGGACGAATATGCCGTCTATTTAGAAAACTATGCATTAAAATAAATGTGTTCCTTAGTAGCGTTGCTCAGATATTTTATGCATAACACCAACATTCAGCATCCAACATAAGTCTTCAAATCGGTTGATCTGCTTGTGCGCGTATGCGTATTATATTTTTTGTCCATTTATGGTACATACATATGTACATAATAATCTCAAACAAGTGAAATAAAATTTCATTGAAATGATAAAGGGGGACATAATATTATATTATGTTCTTAATTTTTTTGTTTTTTCTTTTGCTGGTTTCTCTTTGAATTGCCTTTTCTGTTATTTTTTTCATGGTGGATTACAAATATGATGCATAGCTTTAATTGTGCCTACATTTTTAAAATTGTTTAAAGTGTAAAAATAATTTAACGCTTCAAAATTAAAGTAAAAATTTTAAATTACCGAACAATAACAAACGTATTAATAATAAAATAACTTTCAAAAGCTCGAAATATTTAAGATGAGGCGTGCTGGAACTAAATTTGCTTTAGCAATTTTAAAAATATTTGATAATAATGCCCGATGTTACTATGTATCGATCATACCCGAAACTTATGCCATGGTTGCTTGGGTACATCTTTCGAATAAGATTATCATGTTGACGTTATCTCACAAAAACCTTTTAAAAATTTCATAGAAATTAGGGAAAAAATGTTTCACAAACATAAGCTCATAGAGTTCACAGTAGTTGGGTTTCCTGAGCGCCTTTCTTAGAGGTAATGTGTTTGAATAAATAAAATTAAAGCAGAGGTCAACACAGGTCAACAAAATTTGGTCAAATCCTTGTTGCCTTAACTCTAATATACTTTTTCGAAGGTTTTTGACGAGCTTAATTCGAATCTAAGCTCAGAATTTCTCGAATGGCTCCGGCTCTCGGGATATTTTAACCTAAAAGTACGAAAATCACGAATTTCCGAGATATTTGAGGCAAATCTACATTGAAATATAATTTTTTTTAATGCATTCATAAATGAGATTCAAAAGAAACTTGGAATCATATCGATATCTTTTTTTCAAACTTTCCATACAAATTTACATACAAAAGATTGTATGGAGACCTATATAATAACTTTCAATTTACGATACTTCGAAAAGCAAAAAAGATACCGATATAATTTCAAGTTAGTCTTGAAGAAGAAAAATTATATTTCTATATAAATTTTCCTTAAATATCTAGAAAAATCGTGACTTTCGAACTTTTAGGTTTGAATATCTCGAAAACCGGAGCTATTTGAGAAATTCTAAGCTTGGATTCGAACTCAGTGCGTCAAAACTCTTTGGAAAAGTATATTAGAGTAAAGGCAACAAAATCATTGTTGCACTGTGTAATTTTATAATTTGGCTCAAAAGTCTCATACAATAACGTGTATGTCACTCAAGATATACAAGGCCAACGGTCACGAAAACTCTTTGACCAAAAAAGTAAACATTACCACTCCATAATTAAAAATGTTAATAATTTATAATACCAGATGTCAAATATCAGCTATTTATTTATTTTTTTTTTTTTTCAAAGAAAAAGTATCGACTGTGCTCGTTCGAAAGCATAGCAACGAAAATGCTAAATGGAAAGGATCTCGAGAATATCATTTCATACAAAATAAATACAAATACTGAACTTATTTCTAAACTAAAGTCTTAATCTTTAGCTGAATTTACAATAATCCTTTAGATCGAAATTATTGCCATTATTTTGATTTAAAATGATTTCTCATCATCGAAGAAAATTAAAAATACTTTGGGTTTTCCGTAAAAAAAAATAAATTTTTCATATCAAAGAAAAAAATAAGAAGCAACAAATTAAATCATTAAACTGTTTAGAGCGATCGGAATTGGCGCATAAATGTAGACCATTTTGCAAAGCGCCATAAATGCTTCTAAGCCATTAACCTCGCTTAATTTTAAACTAGCATTAATACACGTTTGATCCATCATTAAGAAAAATCTCCAAACTAAGCTGCTACCATACTAAAAGTCTGCTAATGTCATTATTATTAAAAAAAAATTAAAATTTAAATCAAATCAACAAACAATTAAGCTTCATTAAATACTTTCTCTGAATACCGGTTGCGGTATTTTGTAAATCTACAGTGCATAAAAATACTAAAAATGATCATCAGTCATCTTTTCGTGTTAACCTCTTACTCGGACAGTATGCGTATTTGTGTCAATTGAATATCATTCGGTAACATCGGTGATATCTAAAACATCGGTAAAACACTCACTGCGTTTAATAATAAACTGCAAGAACGAAAACGTTAAGTAAATTTTGCATTTATTACAATAGTAGATATGTACGAGTATGTATGCAGAAAATATTTTTTATCTGCATTATCACCTTTTTTGCCGGCACAAACTTAGTAAGTAGGTATATCACTGTGTTATTTTATTGTTATCTTTGCATTTGTGCGCTAAGTCAACTTAAATAATTTCTATAAAAATAGTAACGATGATATCAAAATAATTGATAAGCATTTCATTTGATGATGATGATGATTATACAATCCCCAATGACATTAATAATCAAAGTTAATTCCAAGCAAAAGTAATGACAAGAAATACAAAGTGTTAAATCGATATAAATAAAATGCAGCCAAAATGGTCTAAGATTCCAATGGCACGAAATTGGCTGGAGTGAGTTAAAAAAAAAAACACATACGAATCGAAAGTATATCACTTCAGCAAAGCGGAGGAAAAGTTAGTGGGATTTTCAATTAAAATTTTTCGAATAATCGAATAGAATCGAGGATGACACTGAATATCGATATATACTTTTCTATTTCTGCGACCTTTCTATGAGCTATGATCGGAAGGACAAATTGTAAATACTTTGTCTGTAGAGTATAAAAATTCGATTGGTCTTCCACCATTTTTTCTTCGCTAACAGCGAATTGATTCAGCAAAAGTATTATAATTTTGCACAAAAGTTTTTTTTTTCTACTAAATGATAAAAATATAAAAAATATTATAAGTATATCCAATTAATCCACGCCTTTTTAGTGGCCCCTTTATTTAACCTCGATTGCTTAGAACTCTAAAAGTACTAATTGTAAGTAAATAATGGGTTTGGCGTACATACATACGTATGTATGTAGCACCTAGTTTTTTCGGCTAGCTTCAAAGTATACATATGTATGTGCATTAAATGTACATATATACATAAGTATGTATATCATGAATATAATTAGCAAATATTATCGCGTAATAAAAAAAAATCTTGCTATATATACACATTTATTTTTATTATCACTCAAAAAAAGTGCCAATAAATTTTATCAGAGCTGATAGTAGTGCATGATTAAAATGCACACATAAAAGTAATAAAGTTAATGTTACCCCATCTTGAAATTAATTTATGTATATCTATTTCTATGAGAGGCATGCGGGCACCACAATTCATCATATAAACATTCTATTGAAAGTTGAAAGTAATTAAACGATACTTTTAAGGGAAAATTAATATTTCAATTTGCTTGTTTTAAGAAATTAATCTTGTCGATTATAGGTCGAAAATTTAAGTCAGAAATTTGAATAACAATTGGATTCATTTACAGAAGCACTTTACTGGCAGAATTATTGTAGTTCAATCAATGGAAATAATAATTTATAAAAATAGTTCCTGATATTTAAACGTAGTGCCAAAGGCTCTAAGTCAGTGTCATGCAAATCTACACAATATGCCAGTGGCGAACGTCACGATGATTCACCGATGACAAAAGGTGACAATTTTAAATCATTGGTGACAATAGGCGACAGTTGTTCGATCTCTTGCATGAACTTTTCGAACAAATGTTCCAAATATCACTGATGACTTATGCTGGTGATATGCAGCCGTTAGCGTGCTAGCGACTCACAGCATTATAAGAAACATTACAGCACCCGTAGAGGAAAAATTGTATTTTCAATAGCTCGAAAATTGATTAGAAAAACAATAACAGTTAGACTATCTTTTCAGGAGGAGGAATAAAAATTTATCTTCAGACAATATTCACAATAACAATACTCTTTCATTGAAAAAATATGGAATCAATATAAGTGAAATTTATATTGAAACTGGAGTACACATTTCCGCAAAATGACGAGATTATTCACGAAATCACTGCATTAAAGCAGAATATGGTTACTAGAAAGAATAAAAAATTCAAAACTAGAAACATTTTTGTGAAGAAATTATGTATAAAATAAATAAAAATCTTAGTTAAGTATTTTTAAGAAATAATGGAAATTTTTACACCCTTAAGAAAAGAGATATGTGCTCTTTTAACTTTTTTTCGGTGCTGTTCACTTTATTGACAGCATCTACGTATAACATTAGAAAAACTAAATTTCTATAAGCTTTAATATTATCATCTTATGTATTTTTCCCAAATTTTTGTCCGAGCTTCTCACGGAATTTTGATAGTTTTGCTAAAAAACAATGAAATTTTGACTTCAAATAATTTTTATTTTAGCCCAGCATGGCGTGTGCCACTAATCATTAAACGTTTGCCGTTTCTTAACCCGAAAACTAATAGACTTGCAGAAAATAGCTTTTAAATTAAAATATACTGAAAAAAAAATTCTTTGCTTACAAATCGTGTTAAGACTTTATTTTTTTTGATATGACTTTTTTTTCTTTAAAGCTCATGATACAATAAGCAAAAATGCTTACAACATTTATTCCACTCTACTTTGCAAGTGGCCATTTTAAGTACCCGTGCACAAAATCCGATCTCTTTGTGATATGCATTTTTTAAACAATGGAAGTGGTTGTGGATTCTGGGCACTCAAATTGGTTTCCCTGAGTTTTCTTTTAACGTTTTCTACACTTGCTGCTGTATTAAGCACTTTCTTTATTTCCGCAGCAGGCGAAAACGGATTATGTAACGAAAGCCGTATCGAACAATTCACGTCCCTGGAAGACATGGAAAGCTTTCTTCCTCGTGTTTTTCGTGTATTTGTGTATTTCATCGTATTCTAAACCATTTTCAATGAACATCCGATAAAATTTTAAGTTTCTGTAAAAGTCTCACCTTGCGAAATGGAATTCTTAATAATTTTACTTTGCTCTGTCGTAGTGGGCTTTCCACAGCCCACTAAAATGCAAAAACTCAAAAAAATCATTGGAGTATTATACAAAAACAATAGAACTTACTTTTTACGATCAAATTTTTTAATAAAAGTAAATACCTAGTCTTGAGAAGAGAAGGAGTTGAGCACTGCTATTATTTCGACCACTCGAAATTACAATTTACTCAATATAATAGCAAACCTAGAAAGTACCGTTATTTTTTTTGGAACGAAATGTCATGTGCTTATCTTGTGTACTTATCAAGTAACTATACTTTAAAATATTAGAAGAAAAAAAACGTCAGTTGTTCGAAATATCTTCTTTCAATTCATAAATGACACCCCGTTTCTATAATTTTGGCCTCAGCTGTATGTATATCCGATATGATACCTGCATACATGTAAGGTATCGTTCATTCTTACGTTGCTTTAGAGAAAACAGATGAGCGCCTTTTTTCTTTTTATTATAATCGTCAGCCTTTAAGCCGGTTTTTTGCCAGAGAAAAAGAAAATTTGCGTTCGTTTTTAGCGTTAATGTATGATAAGCGAAAACAAGGGTAAGTCACGGAGCGAACGCAGCATCTTATTTTGCAAAAGTTGTTGCAGGCTAGCTTTTGATATTTACGGGAGGCTCAGTACAAATTTCGACTTGTGCTAAGCGTTTTTTGGGCAAAATTCCACTGACAAAAATCTTAAGTCCCCACATCATAAATCTTCTACAAAAATATCAAACAATTACCGAGCGAAATGTGATATGGATAACATGAGGAAAACAGATTATGGCCGCGGTATATGCGGTAAACTCAACTAATTTTGCATCTTCCGTAAATGACATCCTTTTTCTTCAGTTGGTCTGAAATTAAAAATATTTTTTCTGTATGATAGCTATACGAACAAATGTATGTATTCAATTTGCTTTATATAATCTAGAAATTCAAAACGATGTTTTAATAACAATCACAGATACTGCACCCTACATGGTGACAGCGATGAGATCATTGAAAAATATGTTTTATAAAATGTGGCACATAAACTTCTTTGCGCACGTACGGTTTTCACTGGGAGAGTTAAAATATTCGTGGTGAGCTCCAAGGCAATTTAGATTGTACATGATCATTGGGAAGCACAGCGAGACCGAGTATCCTTGAACAAAGTTCATTTTTCAGCTCAAAATGAAATATAAGCCATTGTGCAACCCTGTTTCATCAACTAAGCGACATTGTGTCCAGACGCTCATTAACTAACTAAATAGTGCGCAAAAGTCCTTGAAAGAACACTTTTATTCTATGAAAAAAACATGAGAAAACATATCATCAATAACTTGATATACATAAATATGTACATATATAATATATATGTATTGTACGTAGATTGTATGACAAATCGTAATTTTTTTTTTATAATTTTATCACCGTTCGCTCACCCAATGTCCACGCATGAATTGCTGCTTCTGCTGTGTCTAAGCGCAAAAGTCTGACGGTTCAACGCTCCTTTTGGCATGGCAAGTCAGAAGGGAATAAATTTGAAAAATTCCTCGAATTAAACTCGACTGACTCACAACGGTCGTAATCAGTCAGTCAGTGCATGGGAGAGTCATCGCGTACAATGCGTCAGACGAAATATACTATTGAGACGGACAGACGCTACGCATATCGCACGACTTAAGATACCACATACATATCTACGACATTAAAACATATGTATGTACTAAAAAAATGTATTTTGGGCAATGAACAACGAAATGCAATCTTTTAATTTATTTTTATTTTTAAATATAAATATTTTTTTGTTTCTTTATAAAGAAATTGAAAAAGATTATGCATGCAAATGCATAATTTTTTTTCAGCTGACATTGCAAGTTCAGTTTTTGTTGATAAATTTATACACCGGATACGGATGCAAATTATGACATTGACTGTTATTCACATACTAACATACTATATGTCTAAGTTTTTAAAAACTTTTGCGTTAAAAGTGGAATTTAGCAGTTTGTACGGGGTTTTAGAATTATTAATCACAAACTAAGAGATATGCAAAAATTTTGGTAAGATTTTTTTTGTAAAGCACTTTTGAAATAAATCTTGCTTCGAGCTTTAATATACGGTGTTTGGTTTTTTTTTTTATTGTCTCAAAGGCTTTTCGGGCACGATACCGAAACATTTTTCGTTGACAAAAAGATCCTAGTCACTATCGAGTTAATACTTTTTTCAAAATAGTGCTTACCAGAAAAATTATGTTTTTATTGTAACTATGGTGTATTGTAATTCTTATGTGTAATTAAAGGACATAAAAAGAGAGGTTTCTTGTTGCCAACTGTTTTTTTAGCACAGCGAATCGTGAATGTGTATTTTGTTTTAAGCAATTCAACACTTTAAGGAAACAAGAAGACTACGTGTATTGTATTAATCATCGAAATACTTTTCACTAACTATTTTCATTAAAAGACAGGGAATTTTATCTGTTACTAAAGCAGGCTTATACAATTTTCACCGAGCGTATCAATAAATACACAAAAGGTATCAACAAATACATGAATAATAAAGATTTGCCATTTTTTATTTTATTTTATTATAACATATTAGAAGAAAAAAAACGTCAGTTGTTCGAAATATCTTCTTTCAATTCATAAATGACACCCCGTTCCTATTATTTTGGCCGCAGCTGTATATATATCCAATGCACTTCTCACTGCTTATCTTTTTTTAACATAGAATGTCATTGCGGAGATCCACATATTTGGAAGCGTATGAAATGTGCCTCCTTGAGTGCTAAGTTTTCCTCCAAGAGATATAGACGAAGCTGTCTAATAAAATATTCTTTGCCATGTAAATCCTATGGAAAAGTAAAAAGTTCAATGAGCCACCAGCATTAATATTATAAGCTCTCTTTGCACCGCTCATAAATTTATGTAACACAATGTATTGTGTTATGGTTTCCATTTTCCTGATCAAAAAATTATTGATATATTGGTGATCAAAATGTGTCATGTGGTTATTATATCGAACTTTCATCTACTTTTCTATACAACGTATAAGTTACTAAATATGTTACATACAATAATTTCACTCATGTTGTATTCTCAGATACAAAAGTTCGTTGAGTAATCAGATGACACGCGTATCCACTGCGTAGCGTAACAAATCGAAAATTGTTTCTCAGTTAGGTTTTTTTTATAGAACTACATAGTTTTCGAAATTAATTTTTTGTTCGTTAATTAAATTACCAGCTTACCAACACCATATCTTTTATCGGTATCAGCTGGTGACATTTCAATTAAAAAATCTTTTCTTAAACCATATTCTGTTGTTATGTAGTTAATCAATAAAACACTTTATAATTCAGCGTGGTACGTAATTTAAACCACAAAAATCTATTGTACAAGACAATTTTATTGTCCAGTCAAACCGGAATTTCGTAAACGGAAAATTTACTTATAGTTTACTCAATGTAATATCGAACTTTTAAGTGAATTTTCGGAAGTGAATTTTTAAAAAGTAGAAGCAAAATACATTAAGGAATTTAAAGAAGCATTAAAACATTTCTCACCGCATTATTGAAAACGTTTCATGTGACTTCACCATTTGGTGGTATGCAAGTGTCAGCTGATACTTGACAATCACAAGAACTGCCAGTCCACCCAGGTTTACAAACGCATTCTCCGCATTCGCAAACACCATGCTCCGAACCAGAGCAAAGCATATTCTTATAACGTTCACAGGAGAAGTTATCGTACTCACAATATTTACCATATATTATCTCCTCGGGATTTAAACGCGTTTATAAGACTTTAATTTGAGTGGATGCAATGTGGTGGGGTACACAGCGCCAAAATTTAAAAACTTTTCAAATTTAGATTTCGTCTATAGCACTAGTTTACAAATTTGGGCTTGATCTCGAGATCTGGTTTCTCATAGACTTTTTTCCATGTACATATGAGTATAAGGATAATTTTATTTCTTAAAGTTTTATAGTGCATCTTCTCATCTATGTATGTATATCAACGGCACCAATCCCATAGTCATACTATCGTTTTTTTGAAATTTTTCAAACTAAAATTTTCGATTTTGGGCTGCTTTAAAATTTCCTTTGAATAACTTGTGCTTTGAAGTTTATATGAGAAACTCGGAGTAGCAAGAGGTTAACTATGAAATTTATGAAAAATCAGGATATAACGTCAAATAACTTGAAGAAAGGTGCTCCATTATGTAGTTTGACCTATTTCTTAATAGAAAAAAACATGGAAGAGATAAAAATGCCATTGACTGAGTACAAATTTATAGCATACGTTTTTTTTTTGTTTTCGAAATACGAAAAAGAGTTAGTTAGCCCCTTGCTGCACCGTGTGTTTCATACCATATACAGTACCAGGAGACCGACCAAAGTTCGGTTTTTCGATTTCAGGTTGAAAAAGTCGAAAAAATGTAAAGCAATTGAATGAGATGTCGGAAATATTTAAAAAATATTGAATACGGTTGAAAAGCCGCGAACCAGTTAAAAAAAAATTTAAAGAAGTTGATTATATATGAAAAATGTTGAAAAACATTGAGAGAGGTTGAAGCAGGTGAAAAAGTTTGATAAACTCGATAGTATATTAAAATGTTGAAAACGTTGAAAGAGATTGAAAAGCTCGAAAAAAGCTGAAAGTCTCGGAAAAAGATGAATGAGGTTGAAAAGCCGAAAAAACTTGAATGTGGTTGAAAAAGTCCAAAAAATATGGAATGTGTTGAAAAAAGTTGAAAAGGTTGAAAAATATTGAAAAAGTTGAAAGAGTTTGAATAGTTCGGAAAAGGTTTAAAAATTCGAAAATATATGGAAAATGTTGGAAAAAGTTGAAAGAGGTTGAAAAATGTTGAAACAGTTGAATAACTCGAAAAAAGTTGAATAAAGTTGATAAATTCGAAAAAATATGGAAAATGTTGAGAAAAGTTGAAAGAAGTTGAAAAATGTTGAAACAGTTGAAAAAGGTTGAATAACTCGAAAAAATATGGAAAATGTTGAAAAATGTTGAAAGAGGTTGAAAAAGTCAGACAAATTTGGGAAATGTTGAGAAAAGTTGAAAGAGGTTGAAAAATTTTGAAACAGTTGAAAGAAGTTGAAAAACTCGAAAAAAGTTGAATGAGGTTGAAAAAGTCAATCAAATATTGAAAGCGTTGAAAATATTTGAAAAATGTAGAAAATCGTTGAGAAAAGTTGAAAGAGGTTGAAAAATAATGAAGCAGTTGAAAGACGTTGAAAAACTCGTTGAATGAGGCTGAATATATTGAGACCAAATATTATTAGGATCACTCCTTTAGTTTGCTAAATATGGCATCAACGTTATAAGTTTGTATGGGAGGTGCCACGCCCACTAATGAAATCCCATCAAAATTCATATAATTTCAAAGCTTATAGTAAACGACACCTCTACACAAAATTTAAAGAATATTACTCCGATAGCACACTAAATATAACATTTAAAGTGTTTTGCTTATACGGGAGGTGCCACACCCACTGATGCAATCTCGTCGATTTTCATTTTATTTCAAAGCTTATGGTAACCGACACCTCCACACCAAATTTAAAAAATTTGACTCCAAGAGCACACTAAATGTAGCCTTAAACATTTTTTGCTTGTGTAAGAGGTGCCACGTCCACAAATGCAATCCCGTCGAAATCCATTTAGTTTCAAAGCTTATGGAAACCGACATCTCTACACCAAATTTTAAAAAAATTACGCCCATAGCACACTAAATATAACACTTAACATTTTTTGCATGCATGGGAGGTGCCACGCCCACTAATGAAATCCCATCAAAATTCATATAATTTCAAAGCTTATAGTAACCGACATCTCTATATCAAATTTAAAAAATACTACTCTCATAGAACAATAAATGTAGCTTTTAACTGTTTTCGCTTGTATGGAAGGTGCCACGCCCACAGGTGCCGTTTCGCCCACTTTTTGTTACAAGATACCCAATAGCCAGTATATTTGACATGTCAAATTTCATAACGATTGCGTTGTTAGTTCTCTTATTATAACGTTTATAAATATTGTGGGCTGTGCCACGCCCTTCAACGAGTTTTGCCAGTATAGTGGCATAGCTTGTTATAATGACCTCATTCAGCGGTATTAATTCTAAAATTTTTATGTTTTTTTTTTTTTCAATGTTTATGCCGTTTTCGAGTAATATCGAATCAAAGTTTTCAATTATTGAAATATGCCATGCCCACTGTTCCGAATCCGCCCACTTTTCATAGCAATTAAAATATTTATGATATGCATCCGTCTACCAAATTTCGTTGCAATACCTTGAATGGTTTGCGAGTTATCACGAAATAAAAATTTAAATTTAGGGCTGTGCCACGCCCCTGTTAGAAACTTGAAAAACTTTAAACCTAGTCCAATCTTAATTTTGTTCACATATGAACGAAATCCCGAAGTTTGATCAAAATCGCTGCAGCCGTTTTCGAAATAAAGTTCAGCCATATATAAATAAATATATACTTAAATACATATACAAGCTCGTTTAATAATAGTAGATATGTATGTATGTATATTTGATGTTTCTTATTTCGACGAGCTCGCATAGGTATTTATGTTTTGCTAAAAAATAAAAAAGATGTTATGTTAGATAGTCCAATACAAAAACAAAGATAATTCAAGCTCCTCGATTAAGGAAACTTAAGAACGACGGACAGTCTAATCATTAGACAGACTCTAAGGTATGTCGTCGTACTTCCAATGTCAAAAATTACACTCTCACGCAAATAAACATATCGCTCACTTACTTCAAGACTGGCATAACTCAAAAAACGTGATTTTTGAGGTAATGATGCAGAAATATCAGCCATTTCATGTTTTATTTTGTGTGAAAAAATCAGAAAAGTATCTCATAAACTTGCCTTGTGAGAAGAGTTTATGTAGACATACTTTTCCTCATTTTCATATAAAAAGCAGCTTATTGAAAACTTTAAATGCGTTTTTCTCCCACTTTATGTTTTTTGAGTTATGCCAGTATTGAAGTAAGTGAGCGATATGTATTCGTAGGACTACATAAGTAGTATCATTGCCAAACATTGGAAATGTAGAGTTTTACCTTAAACAACACATTTTTAAAAAATTGACATGACATTATACATTCAAAAATCGAAAAATATTCGCATCGGATTTCATACACATGTAGGTACATAATTATATGAGATGGAACAACAAATTCTTTGCTTAATGATGATTTAAAATAGAATTATTTATTAAGTTCTTAAGTTTTTTTTTTTAACTGTTTTTCTCATTGGCAACTTCTCCTTTTAAGTAGATAGTCATTCACCTATGAGCACTTATGAGAGCACAGCTACATGACAGCATGCTTCAAAGTCCTCTATTGACTCATCCTAACTTGAAGTGTTTAGATACATAAATTCTTGAAAATGTATTTCCTTACAAATCAACTTGAAAATTAATGACCTTGCAATGTGTATCTAACAACACCGCATATGGATATATGTATGTAACCTTAGGCATGTATGATATATATATTTGCAACAAGTTTCATTGACTCTCCTAGAAAGAAAAAAGTGACATATGTATAACTATATAAGGATAAGTTCCAACAAGTGTCTGTGTTTAAAAAATTTTATCTATTCACATATATGGTTATATTATGAAATATGGTGAAAAAGAAGTGCAAAATTAATAATTTTAATGCACTTAAAAAAAGAAGAAGAAAACAACAAATTGCATGGTATGCGTTTTGTTATGGCACATAAACAATTTGATCAATTATTAAATTGCATTTTTATTCAACACTCTTTTTGTGTTTTATTTTCAGCTTACGGCCACTTGCTATCAACCAGAAATTTCACTTTTACTTGAATTTTCAATTTCGTTGCTTTAAATGTTTTAAGTAATAAGCTAACAGTGCAAGTGTATGAACTTATTTCTTTTGCTGAAGTTGTGGCTTTTTTTAAATTTTTTAATTCGCTTAAATTTGAACATTCTATACATACATTTATATGTATGTTAAAAGTCGAGTTACAGAAATTTAAAGAATGCAATGAATGCGTAAAAACTTTGACATTGACACGCAATAAAACAAGGTATTAAAACTCTCAATAAAATTGGTTCAAAAATTTATATTTTAAGCCATTGAAACATTTTATTTCCTATGAAAAATAAACCTGGTAAAATTTGATTTATTTTAGTTATATGAAGTTTAATAAGCCTGGATATTTTTGAACTTATTTGATAGCTTATTAATAGGCGGTACCTTTCTCGACTTATTGTCAGTAAATTTTAAATTTGTGCGTGACACTGTTTTTCTTGAATAAGTTGACCGATTTATATTTCCGTCGTTAAAAAAAGTATTTCGAGCTTAAATAAGATCATATTTAAGAAAAAATCGATTTTTTTGTTGTATTGGAGGAAAACAATTTTTTTTTTTGACAATTTTTGAAATCTGCTTAGGTTTAATTCTTAGAAGAGACTTTTCTTTCTTCAGCAAATAATTACGATCAGATGTACCAACCGTTTTCATATTTGCTGCGTTCCCGCACAATAATGCATTAGTACTATTTACAGGTTCTTACAGGACTTAGTCCAAAAAGCTTTCCTGTACATACTCGAAAAATCTGTAAGCGAGAACGGATATGAGAGTGTAATTTATGTTCTCTCTTTGTGAGAAGTTACAGGTTTTAGCCCGAAGAATTTTTGCGTGTAAACACATGAAAAGTGTCAAACTGTTTTTGCTTGGGTTCTCAACAGATGCAAGTTTTTTGCGGAAATTGCTCAATAGTACCACGTTCACATGCCTTTTAATTATCCCCATCGAAAGACTTCAACGTCACCACAAAAAGCTCGTAAAATTGACAGAAACAATTAATATAAAATAAAAGCTGTAAAGGTACATATGTATGTATATGAAAAATGCGTTTTTTTTCAAATTAACATATTGGTATGTACATCATTTAGAAGGAAATGCTAAATACAGTCAAGTGATGTGTCACCATATTGAGTAAAAGCTTAGGAAATTTAAGATTATCAATAAAAAAAATAGAAGCCATTTAATTTTTTCAAAGTTTTTTGACTTAAATGAAACAAAAATGTTTAACGATAACTCTGTATCCACAGAAAAAAATAAAAAAGTACGGCAAAATTATAAAAGCAAATGTTATCAAGGTTAGTTTTTCTTTTATTTTTGCGAGATCAACAAAAAATGCTCCAGCAAACATAATGCCAACCCTCAAGGCCAGATTCTATTGGAGCAAAATAAAAATTAAATATTTCTTACAATGCACTAGAATTGCTGGCATAGAAATTTTCACAATGCTGTATACTAATTTTTATATGACTGTGGATTGAACGCAGAGTTTTAAATGGAATAGTTAGTTTTCGTTATAAAAACTTCATAACTTTTCTATTCGTGTAAAAATTACAACTGTTTATAATAAACATTTTTTCAAGCATTTTATATACTTGTTTTCAACATTGTTTCCAATTAACATCAAGTTGATAACCAAGGTTTTTTTAAACAAAAAAGTACTTGAATTCTTCACTAGATAAGCCGTGTGCTCCAACGTATGTATTTCGTTCGAGGATGAGGCATAATCTAAAGTATTTTTTTTTTAATTTCATTCCAATGACAACTCAACTTAGGAACCTTTGAAGAAATTAATCAAGGAAAAAATGACACTTTTACACATGGAAAATGGCACATGAAACTTGGCTTGATTATCCAGCGTTATCTTTTTGTCGAGAACAAAGCTTGATATTGGAGCATAACGTCGAATCTTGTGTGAGCCCCACTTGTGTTCCAATATCACAGTTTATAGATTTGTGTTACCTAATTTTGTATTAATAGGAATTTGAAATTGAATGTCATGAAAACGGTGGTACGTGATAATTTATTTTGTGCAAAACTATTTGAACTACAATCTCCTACGAGACCGAGGTTTTGCCCCACCAACAGAACATGCCAAAGAAGACTTCTGCGGTTAAAAATCATTGATGACGGACTTTTTTTTGAAAAAATCATAATTTTCTTGGACTACTACGTAATTTGAGAACCTCTTGATGGGGTTCGTAATCTTTTTTTTCGCTTCAATTTGAGCAATTTTTCGCTAAGAAGCACAAACATTATTTTTAGGACGACCTCTATATTTTCAAACCTCAAGCTTTATAAAAACTGTTTAAGAAAAATTAATGCAAATAGAAGTGTCATGAAATATCAAAAGCAAAATCTAGTACAATGGTTGCTCCTTTTGATTTTTAAGTTATAGTGATTTTACATTTCAGCTTTTTTTATACTCTTCAAAAGTAACAAAAAAAAAAAAAACAATTGAAAGAGTTTGTTCATTGAACTTCGAACCCAAATAAAAACGGAACAAATGAGAAAAAATATCCTGCAATAACATTATTTAGCACAAATATGTTGTTTTAAAAAATAAATTATTAAAATCAGCTCAGCCAAAACGTTACAAACCATTTTCATATAAGCAATTTTATTTAAATAATAATGAAAAGTGTGAACAAAATTGCAATATAAATATACCATTATTTGTGGATATATTTGTTTTGCTTTAAGTTTATATAATTTAAAAATGCACAAAAAATCAAATTAAATACTTACTAATGTCAACAATATTATTCAAATTTTATACTTGTGATTTGTCTTCATCTCATTCTATATTCTCTCTATATTGCAGATGCCAGTTGCAACCTCACTTGATAAAGATGCAATTCGCGAAGCTTATGAAGACGTACGCTCTGATCTCACAGACACGGAATGGTAATTGAAATAATTTAAGAATCCACTTAACGTATTTCCTATACACAAATTTGTAACATTATATTAGTCAGTTGCAATCATTTATTTTAATTTCATTATTCGATTAACTTAAAGAACTGGGTCAGAGTTCCTGTAATCAAGCAGAAATTTTTTTTTTTAATTTTTAAAAATATCCCGATAAGTTTCTTTTTTACAAAGATTTTCAGTAACTTTTTAAACAAAAAGTTTGTTGAAATTTAAGTGAATATGTGTGCGAAGTAGATGAAATATACTTTAACTAATTGTTTATAGACAATTCATTTTCGATCGTGCTTTGCATATACTAAAAATCTATAAAAGTTGTCACCATGCATACGTTTTATTGCCTTCTATATGCCAAAGTTTCATTCAAATCAGTTGATTGTGCAAGAGCAACAAACTTTTGCTTAAAATGTTACCGAAAATTAGTTTTTTTGTGACGCAATTGTACATCTCATATGCCGGTGCACCATTTGTTTCATCATAATTTCTAAAAAAAATTGAGACTCACTACTTTTCTCAACGGCCTCCTTATATTCCTTAGAGTGTTATTGTATGGTAATATTTTCTTTTTCACTTCATTATATGTACATACATATATTAATTGCTCAAAACAATTAAGTAAAGAATAATGAAAAAATTTATTTTTTTGGAAATTTTCAAACCATTAACTACGAGAAAAGTTCATTTCATCCCCTTCTATAGGCCAAAGTTTCACTCAAATCGGTTGAGCAACAAGATTTTGTTTATACAGTATAGTCGCGCTAAACCGGAAACTCGCTAATCCGGAAATCCTTACGCTTCGGACATTTTTGAAACTTTACCTCTACAGTCCGGACAGAAATTAATTTAAAGTATGTTTTGGCTTTCAAATGGGATGTCGTTGGTACGATTATGTTATTTTTGCTTTCTCAAACTTATTTCGTTAAGTTACTGAACTTTTTGTGAGTACATATTCATAACATATGAATGTATGCAGCTTAATCAGTTTATGTTATGACACAAATCGATAAATCTCTCTAAGACGTGTTAAGTTTTAGATTTCATTGAAACTGGAAAATCAATATGATGTGCAGCTGAGAAGCTCAAACTGTCAAAATCTACAATTTTTGATTCGGAAATATGTATCGCAAACATTTAAAAGAAAAATTTAAAAAAATTATTGAAAAGATAGAACCCGATGTCCTCTTTAATGCTGATGAATCTGCAATGTTTTGAAGAGTTCATCCAAATGAGACGTCGGTGCAAAAAAAGACCGCTTTACATTCATGCCTTGCTCAAATACCAAAAGATCTCACAAATTGTCACTCTTAATAATACGAAAGTCAGCTAATCCACGCGTTTTCAAAAACCATAATCTACATATTGTATATAAAGCTTCAAAAAAGGGATGGATGACGGCATTACTGAGCTTTCTGTATTCCAGACAAATCCAGTTATCCGGACATACCCCGAAACTATATGTGTCCGGATTATCGCGACAGTACTGTACATAAGTTTCCCGAAATTTTTTGCTATTTGTTTTCTGCAGATTACACGAATTCTGATCCAATTCAAAATCTTAAAGCAACAAGTTTGGCATGCTTTAAACAAGTTTTTCGCAATAGCTGGGTTGAATATTTTCCTATTCTTCCATAAGTATCCTTTTTAGTTCTTATAAAAACGAAAAATTTGGAGTTCTGTTTTTTGTAAAAATTGAAGGATTAGATACTATTTATAAAAATGCTTTGAAAGTTTGAAAAAGTTGAAGAATGACGTTGAAATGATTACGAACTGAAGTTTTGTAACTTTGTTAAAAATTAAAAAATATGTCGATTTTTTTTTGTGGTAACAATGTTGGTAGTAGTAAAAATGTTAATACATACAAAAATAGCAAAATTGTTGAAAAAATATTATACAAGTCGAAAAAGTATTGAAAATGTTAGTAACCGCTAATGCTACCTTTTTTTCAGACCTGCCAGTTTGATGTGTGAACCAAAAACTTTTCAATACATTTAACAAAACAGAAAAATTTTTACATACCTCATTTTCCCATTGCAGGGCCGTGTTTAAATTTGATGGTCCACGCATTCTCTGCACAGCACGTGGTCAGTGTTTTGAAGAGTTTCGTAATCAATTTGGTGATAATGAGCGCGCCTTCGGCTACATACGCATACAAATGGGAGATGAAATGTCCAAAAGGAAAAAGTTTATCTTCCTTACCTGGATTGGACAGGATGTTGGTGTAATACAACGTGCGAAAATGTCAACGGATAAGGCTATCATTAAAGATGTACTAAACGTAAGTAGCTGACGTTATGAAAATTTGGTTTAATTTTATACTTTCTGCGCAGAACTTTGCTGTTGAGCTGCAAGCAGGCGTAGACAATGAACTGGACATTGAACTTTTCCGTGATGCCTTAAATCGTGCGGGCGGTGCTAATTATGGTACCGGTGTGCGTGATTAGCTAACAACAATAAAATGCAACAAAACGTAACACAAAATAAAAAAAAACACTTGCAATAATGTACTTTAATTAGTAGAAAATAATGAGCTTAATAATTTTTTCTAAGATTTTATTGTATTTGTTGTATAGAAGTGGAAACGTATTTTAATGTAAGTTTTTTAAGTCCTGATTAGTTTTTAAGAAAATTAAAAAAAAAGAAAATTTAATAAAAACCTTCCACTTCGCTTGCGCGCATTTTTACTGCGAATTTTTGAAATTCATTTCTTCTGCTATATAAAACTTTTACAAATTATAAACCAAAATTATTTTTAATAAAGCTATAATGAAATTTCGTATGTTTTATTGCATTTTTAAAGATTAAAATAAAATATGTGTTTATTTTAAAATTTATTTATTTTATTGGCAAACAAATTTTTACTTAAATAAATTCTGAACAAGATTTTATAAACTTATACCAAAACTTTATAGTGAAAATTTCGTTAATTTGAAATGTTTTTTTTTTATGACATTAATAAGCCATGTTAATTGTAAGGAGATGAATAAAGAATTTAGAATTTTATACTCAGAATTTAACTTTTCAAAATTGTCTCTGTACAGAAGAAAAAATTTCAACCGAAGGTGACTAGGTTGAAAATGCAAAAATATATTTGTGTTGAAAGAACCAACAACCAAAATCGTGTGGCGAAAGAAATTCTTGGCAATGCGCCGGGCCCAAAACTTGTCTCTGCGGGCGATACAGAGATTGCTGCAAATTCTTAAATGCGCGGTTATAGGCAAAATTCAAATAAAAAATTACAATCAAATTGAGAAATTTGATTGTGTCTCGAATTCAACAACCTTTTCAGCGGATGAAATAGGGAACACCAACAAAAATTAATCCTAATCTATTAGTATTACTTTTATTACAATTTTTTTTTCCAATTGAAGCTTGAAAAACGATTTTGTACATGGGTCATTCCATCTATAATTTGCCTATTTATATCCTGACGTGTTTTAAATTGGCTAAAAGTTTTTTGAGTGGTTAAGGCATTATCTAATATATATATCAAACTTTTCCGACCAATAGTTTTGATAAAAAAATTAATTTCTTAACTCTGTTCAGAGCCGCTCGTAAAAAACAAAAACTTGAATAATGAATATAAACAAACAAACACAATTCTGATTCGCTTTCATATTATTTTTACGTAGCTGTGTACTAGAAGATGACAAAAAATCTGCAATTCTGGAAAAATTAACGCCTAAGCGTTATATATACACTGAAAGAAAAAAAAAATTACGTTACAGGAAAACATCGATTTCTCAAATACTCCAAAATCATATAGGAGTACCATTCCTTAAACTTTCATTCATGTTTTTGCACCCTATTTGATTTGACAAGCATTTTAGTAAAAATTTATGAAACTTTAGAATAAAATTTGGATATTCCATTGATACTTTTTTTAATTTTTCAATGTTTTTTTGCAATTTTTATAATATTTTCAAAGTTTGGAAATCTTCAGCTTTCTTCAATTTTTAATAGTTTTCCAATTTTTTTAAGTTTTTTATTTTTTTGAAAATTTCAAAAATTTAAGAAATATTAAAAATGGAAAAATTTTAAAAATTGGCATAGATTGAAAAAAATTAAGTTTCTCAAAATGTTTAGATCATATAGGAGTACCATCCCTGAAAGTTTTATTTATGTTTCTGCACCCTATTTGATTTGACAAGCATTTTAGTAAAGATTTATGAAGCTTAAAAATAAAATTTCGATATTCCATTTACTTTTGTTAATTTTTCGATGTTTTTTTGCAATTTTTATAATGTTTTCAAAGTATCGAGATCATATCACCCATATTAATATGGGTGATATGGAGGAACACAACATCAGTCGCGAAGCTCAGGAGGACGTACAGAATAACCTAAGAGAAAAACCTGATTTCAAACAAATATTTACAGCGCAATAAGTTGTGAATAGAGCAGCCAAGAATATATTAGAGGACATATTCGTTCAAGGTTCAAATTTAATAGGGAACCTAAACATAAACGTCTTTAACACCGAAATGTTAAGCGGAATGCATTTTAAAAAAATGTAGCACGCCGCCTAGCGGTTTGTAGCAGTACTGCATTAGTGCAGTTAGCCCCGCTATAATTTTAGTAGTGGAATGCGGCGGTAGCCAGCCGACATTCCAGGTTGAGTAATCTATGTAAATGAAAAAAAAAAAAAAAATAAACAAAATATTAGTAAATTGAATACTATTTTAATTAAGAAAATTTTACTTTTGAATCGCAGGTTTGCAGTGCAGCAAATACTGCAAATAAGTAGTGGAATGCGGCGGTAGCCAGCCGACATTCCAGGTTGAGTATTCTATGTAAATGAAAAAAACAACAAAATATTAGTAAATTGAATACTATTTTAATTAAGAAAATTTTACCATTGAATCGCAGGTTTGCAGTGCAGCAAATACGAGTACTGCAATTAGGTAGTGGAATGCGGCGGTAGCCAGCCGACATTCCAGGTTGAGTATTCTATGTACATAAATAAAAATAACAACAAAATATTAGTAAATTGAATACTATTTTAAATAAGAAAATTTTACCTTTGAATCGCAGGTTTGCAGTGCAGCAAATACTGCAAATAAGTAGTGGAATGCGGCGGTAGCCAGCCGACATTCCAGGTTGAGTATTCTATGTAAATAAAAAAAACAACAAAATATTAGTAAATTGAATACTATTTTAAATAAGAAAATTTTACCTTTGAATCGCAGGTTTGCAGTGCAGCAAATACGAGTACTGCAATTAGGTAGTGGAATGCGGCGGTAGCCAGCCGACATTCCAGGTTGAGTATTCTATGTAAATGAAAAAAACAACAAAATATTAGTAAATTGAATACTATTTTAATTAAGAAAATTTTACCATTGAATCGCAGGTTTGCAGTGCAGCAAATACGAGTACTGCAATTAGGTAGTGGAATGCGGCGGTAGCCAGCCGACATTCCAGGTTGAGTATTCTATGTACATAAATAAAAATAACAACAAAATATTAGTAAATTGAATACTATTTTAAATAAGAAAATTTTACCTTTGAATCGCAGGTTTGCAGTGCAGCAAATACTGCAAATAATTAGTGGAATGCGGCGGTAGTCAGCCGACATTCCAGGTTGAGTATTCTATGTAAATAAAAAAATCAACAAAATATTAGTAAATTGAATACTATTTTAAATAAGAAAATTTTACCTTTGAATCGCAGGTTTGCAGTGTAGCAAATACGAGTACTGCAATTAGGTAGTGGAATGCGGCGGTAGCCAGCCGACATTCCAGGTTGAGTATTCTATGTAAATAAAAAAAACAACAAAATATTAGTAAATTGAATACTATTTTAAATAAGAAAATTTTACCTTTGAATCGCAGGTTTGCAGTGTAGCAAATACTGCAAATAAGTAGTGGAATGCGGCGGTAGCCAGCCGACATTCTAGGTTGAGTATTCTATGTAAATAAAAAAATCAACAAAATATTAGTAAATTGAATACTATTTTAAATAAGAAAATTTTACCTTTGAATCGCAGGTTTGCAGTGCAGCAAATAAGTAGTGGAATGCGGCGGTAGCCACCCGACATTCCAGGTTGAGTATTCTATGTAAATGAAAAAAACAACAAAATATTAGTAAATTTAATACTATTTTATTAATCTGATACAACCTTTATACTAATGGCAGGTTTTCCAGGGAAGAGGCGGTATCCAGCCGTCATTTCCAAACCTAAAACAGTCGTCGTTTAAACACGTCTGCAGGGTTCTCAGATTGGGGGTTTTTTCGCAATTTCGGGGAAAAAAAACTTGCTATGAGGAAATATTGGGGAAACGGAGAGTTTGGGGAAAAGGCTTGGGGAAATTTCGGGGAGAGTAAATAAAGTAAATTTAAATATTTATTGCAAAATAAAAAAGTGTAGGAAGGCGTTAAAAATAACCACCTTCATTTTGAGAATTGAAGAATGTATATGGCAAACTTCAGCAGACGTTACAGGTCTGCATGGGAATCAGAGCCACAATTTTCAGGTATTCAACTTTTAAAATTAATTTAACTTTACTCACAAAGAGTTCGTACTTTGCTCATGGGTACTTGAAATGGCCGCATGCAAAGTAGAGCAACATTATGTGGAGCGATGTCTTTTTGTGGAAAAGGTACTCGTCTTTTTGGTGGAAAAAGCACTCGTCAATATGTAAGGCGCAACCCAAACACATAATATGATCCGTGGAATGATCTTAGTGTCATAGCTCCACTCTACTTTGCAAGATGCCAAGGGAACTCGTCGTGGATTCTGGGCACTCAAATTGATTTCCCTGAGTCTTCTTTTAACGTTTTTTACACTCGCTGCTATATTAGTTATGCACTTACTATATTTCCGTTCCAGGCAAAAACGGATTATGTATCGAAAACCGTGTTAAACAATTCACGTCTCGAGGGGACATGGATGACATTCGTACTCGTGTTTTTCATTTATTTGTATATTTCATCGTATTCGAAACCATTTTCGCAGAAAAAAGTTTAAACTTGCGAAATGGAATTTTTAATAATTTTTAACGTAAAAACTCGAAAAAAACCATTAAAATAGTATCCAAAAAAAAAATAAATTTTCATTAAAAAAATAAATGAGAAAAAAAAAAATTTTAATTTTTGGTCCAAGAATTATCAAAATTTTTTTTCTCATTAATTTTGTTAATGAAAATTTATGTAGTGGCATTGACAATTTCAAACTATAGTGTATTAAGGTGAATACAGTGAAAACAACAAAGGATTTGAGCTGTTACACACGAAACACCAAAGCTCTACTCGCGGAGAGACCACAGATTTTCAATTTTTCGGTCAATTTTTCCATTGCAGTATACCTTTTTTTACCATGTATCTAAAGAAGACATAACAAAGAGTAAGTGAGCCAAAACAGAACTCCTTAGGAGGTGTAGTTTTAAGAGGAATCTCAGTTAAAAATTTCGGTTTTTTTAGCTTAAAAATTAAATTTAGCAACAACCTCTGAATATTTCCGTCTTAAAAAATTACTGCCATTGTGTAACAATGCCTAAGTTTCAGCTCCATAGAAACTTTTTTGTGAAAGAAAAAAATTAAAAACCAAAAAACCGGTTTTCAGCCATTTTTTTGAAAAATTTTGAGGTTAAGGCGAAAATGATCAGTACAAAAGTTGTAGATCTTCTTATTTCCTATTTCAGATACACAAAGCATCACATGGGTAAAATTTGATTAAAAATGGTTTGATTTTGTCGGATTTCAAAATTCATTTAATAAAATATGGCAAGCTTTTCACAACCTTATATTGTTTTTCCTACATCATAGAAACTTTTAGTGCTTGTCGAACTGGTTTGTGCGCTTCTTTTTGTATCTTAGTTTGTGTAGTTTATTTTCCTAGCAAACTTCCATCGCAATTACAATGAAATCTCGATTATCCGTCAGGCACGGGAACAAAATCCTGTCGGATAACCAAAAAGACGGTTAATCTATATCAAGTAAATTTCAAAATTTGAGTTCAATTTGTTTTGATTATTTTTATTAAAATAAAACAATTTTTATTGTATACAATCGAATCCATTTCCCTTGAAAAATTCAGAAATCGTCATTTGTTTCACTGTTTCTTGGGACTTCGATAAGGTAAAATTTCAAAAACCAACATAAATTGTACCATATATGGAGTGACGGTTAACCGAGTGACGCATAATCGAGGTTCCACTGTATAGGGAATTAAATAAATTGATGCTTTGCAGGTAACACTTCTACAGCATCCTGTGGACGTACATGCATATGTACATATGTATGTATGTACTTGATACCCCTTTTTTCTATTTTTTACCTTTATGTTTTTACGCTGAATTTTTCACCTAAGCATTGCCTAACTTCCAGATGCATTTATCTTGTTCATTTACAATTCCATGCTTGTATGCTGCATATATGATGCTAACCCACTTACCTTTACTCTTATGTAAAATTGTGTGGCTAGCAATTCAAAAATTTTAAGTATCAATATCTCGAAAGCCAAACGAGATATCGATTTTTTTTATTTAACATTTTCACTTTATTTTGACGTGTTCCATCGAAAACCATCGTCACATTTTGGCGCCACGGAAATTGTACTTCAAATGGTACTATCAAAATCAAATTTTTAAGCATCGATATTTCGAAAACCAAACGAGATATTGATTTTTTTTATCTAACATTTCGCAATTTTGACGTGTTTTATCAAAAAACAGCGTAAAATGGCGGCGCCACGGAAATCGTAATCGTGCCTTAAACTCTTACTCTTCTTTGCGATAAGGTCGAGGAAAACCAAGATCGACCACATCCAAAGTGAAGTTTTAGTTAAAAATGTAAAAGTAAAAAGCATATAAATTTGAAATTATTGCATTTCAATTTTCAACATTCAACAGCGAATAATTCAAAAATATACACTCTAGAAATTTTGTGCACAATTAATTATTACATTAACTTTTTACACATTTCGTAATTATTTTTGCCGTAATTTATTAACACTTTAAAAAGGCATTTAAGTGCCAAAATTAAAAATAAGTTTAAAAATAATTTATTTAATTTTGATGAAACAAATTAAAAACAAACCCTGTAGGGAAATCAACTAGTTAAAGTCTAGTTTTCGGTCAACCGATTAAAAAATATGTTATAAGCCTGGAAAACTGTTAAAACGGTCCTTATTAAAGCGTAACTTTCTGGGCGAAAAGGCGTGCTATCTTCATTTTAGAAATGATTTTTCCCTGTTTCGGCACATCTAATTTTTCTGATATTTTTGGCTTTTTCTGGTCTACATCAACTAAGGTAGGGCATCGAAGATAATTTTATAAGAGGTAACAACTGTTTCCAATCGACCATTTTGACCTGGAAAATAGTGATTCTCCAATTTTTACAGGAAAAAAAATCTTTGAATTTTCTTTGAATTCTGTTTTCAAAACAAATTTTTAATTTCACAGGCATGTTCTACCTTTCACTTCCGAATGAAACGAAATCACATGAAATTCACATGAATCCCACTTTTGAAATAAAAGTTAACAATTCTATAAAATGCTAATGTATGCATTATAAAAAAAAAAAAATAGTTAATGTAGCTGTCAAGTTCCAAAGGTAACATCAAATACGTATTGACCTTATAGATATCTTTATTTTACATGTACGCCATTTCCTTTTTTAGTTCGGTCTCTACATTAGATTGTATGATGGTTTGCATTTCTTTGTATTTAACTTAATTTTAACCTGTTAATGACGGCGGAAGAGCACCTTGTGCAATGCGTCTATATCAATTTCAAGTGGTGTCTTCCCTGATGTTTGCCTTGAATTTGAGCTTGAACTGCAATTGAGATAAAAAAAAAAGTTCAAATAAAACAGGTAATCACTTGGAAAAAGCAAATACATATGTTAATCTATAGACCATTAAAATTTTTGTAAGGATGAAATTTGCTGTGCGGGAGTCACTACAACAATTCAATTCAATTAATTTTATAAAACGACGAAAGAAGAACATTCAGCAAAGGGAAAACTTAAACCAGACGTGTTGGGGTACAAGTTTGTATGAGTGTTCTCCGCACAGATTCGTACAATAATAGCTGCGTTCTATTCGCCATCCACTGTCAGCTAGCAACAATAGTTATATGGGAAAGTAAAAACAATTAACAAACTTAACGAATAAAATTATAGTTACTATGTATACATAGCAAGTTGCTTAAGTGCCAGTGCTACCCAGCAGTTTTGTAATTTGTATGAAAAGAAAAAGAGATATTTCGCGATAAAAATATGTCAGGCGGCAAAAAGAAGCAATTTCAAATAAAATGAGTACAAAGAACGAGTACTCGTATAAACAGCAAGTAGGAAACTTAGCAACTTGATCGTTTTATTCGCACATTGATAGCGACTTGGCAGTTTAATAATAAAATATTTTGACGCAGCATTTTATAGAGAAACAAGCAAGTACACAAATATAACAAGCTTGTTATATTCCTTTTTATGTAAAATTGTTGGCTCTAGCCGGAGAAAGTTGAAAAAACTTTACTCTCGAAGCAATACCACACTTGTGGAGCCTTAAGGCTCTTAAAACCTCCCACAAACATTTGCCACAATTTTTGTGCTGCATTGTGTAACTGAATAACTTAAGATTTCTTTATTTATATATTGTTCCCTTTGACATACCTAGAAGTTTTTATTGCTGGAGCTGTTGGTTTGCTCGAAGAGCGTGGATTAACCAGCAGACAGTTCATTGGCAATCCATCTAGTTGTCGATTATGATAAGTGTCCACCGCCGTTTCGGCATCAGCAAGTGATTTGTATATGACTTCTGCAACACCTGGACGCACAATACGTGATTCGTATAATTCCCCAATATCTTCGAAAAGTTCCTTTATATCCGATTGGGTAACACTTGTGTGTAGATTGCTAACAACAATGCGGTAGCCACCACTGTGGACAGGTGGTGCTTCCTTTGCAAATATACCCATTGAAACATGTGGATCTGGTGCATGTTCAAGACGCGAACGCATTTCGTAAGATAGATGCGAAGAATTTTCTGGCACATAACGACGGTGATACATTTCTGGACTGCGTTGACGTAGGCTTGGGCGTAGAATACTCTTCGGTGGTGAAGGAAGTGCCAGATCTGGTGACATGCGTGTGATTTTTCGCTCAATGCGGGCATGTTGTGGGGCCTCGTAAACATCAAACGGATCGAAATGTTCAGAACTAGAGCCCCACGAGTTAGGACGTCGTAGTGCTGATGGTGGTGGTGCTGTTGAGTGAAGTTCATGTGTATCATAGCTGGAATTAATGTCATTCGTAACAGTACGACTCAAACGAGTCGCTGCGGCGTATTCCTCTGAAAAAAAAAAAAAATAATAATGAGGGAACGAATCCTTTATTGAAACGACAGTGTGTAGTTGCATACCTTCTTCCATGCGTTCCATGTTGTCGTAATCCACGTACCCTCTTGGTACACTAATGAGATTGGGTACACGGGAACGCGTCGTTGTTATATGAAATGATTTAGGTTGCGTTTTGCGTGTCGCAACGCTTATTTGCCCATTGTTGCGGTAGCTACGCATCAGAGGTGATCCACTTACACCGTGTTGCTTTCGCAGCAACCTCTGACGAGCATCGCCACTAGCGCGTGTGATCTCTGCCAATTTGTCACGTGCATCACGGATCTTGGCACGATTATTTTGTATTATTTTTAGTCGCGCATCTGCGACTCGTGTCGCTTCCTTGTATACCGTTGGTCGGTGCAAGCCCCGCAGTGGCTTTTTCAATGAAACAATTTTCTTATTGTTGATGCTGTAAATAAGAAAAATGTTCAGTAAAAAGTTTTGTACATATAGCAAGTGGGTCACCCACAATTCCTAGGAAAAAAATCTTAAGATTTCACTAACAACGGTACTTACACTTTTTTTGACGGCGCTACGGCGATTCGTTTGTTCTTAATAATATCATCTAAACTTAAATCCATCATTAGTTATATTTCAGTGAAAGTTAAAGAATTTATACTTTTGATTAAAATTGACTTAAAGAATTAGTTTTTTAACAGCAAAATTCCCGTTGTTGAATGACAAAAAAACTGACATACCAAGCGGGACGTCGGGAGATGTTCGGAAAACCACCGCCATCAAACAGGGTGCACAGTAAGAAAAACAATATTGTGCTATAAAACAACCGCCATAAAACAGGGTGCACAGTAAGAAAAACTGTATTGTGCTATAAAAAAACCATCAATTTTTGCTTCCACAGGACCTTTTATTTGCTATGTTCACACGGGCACACTTTTTTCCTTTTTTCAAACAAAACAATTATGTAATTTAATTTATTAGGTTTTATTTCTTGAGCTAATTATCCTAAGTTACTCGATTGGGCATAATTTATGGCGATGTTGATCAAAATGCTGCTAAGTGGTCCAAATGTTAATACCACTTTTTTTGCTGTAAGCTCTGTAATATACATAAATTCGATTTTCCATTTGCTGCTGTGAAATTTGAACGTTTGACGAAAGTACTACTTTTTGCGAAAATACAAAAAAAAGTTGCCAAAGAAAAATTAAGAAATTTGTAAATCCAGCAGAAAAATTAAAAAATTTTTAATTCATACAAATAGCAGCTAGCAGTTGTAAATAAATAACGTTCACATGGATTTACATGCAAAATTTCTTTAAAAATTTTTTTGATTTTTTTTTCTGCTGTGTGAACGAACGAACGTTTATAATCCGTGTATATTTTAAGGCCCAACTAAACCATGCATCGCCTAGCGTAACCTACTGTCAAATTTGAACGAAAAGCCTGTCAGATGCTTAAGAAACTCAGAGAAGACTTTTTAGTGGCTATGTTGTACTTCGTTGAACTTGAGAAGCGATGTAGCCATAGTTGGCAAGCGTGTGAAATATTCCCACAATTGCATAAATTTTATTTCTTATATTTCCTAAATAAATTGAATTCATTCACAAAATGTTATTCAATGACATTTATTTAGATACTTAAACCAATAAATATGTAATCCAGATATTGTTTTTACTAATTTTAAGAAAAAAATAAGAAAACAAAATTGCTCATTTTGTACTATGCGTGTAGATTGTAGGGAAAAGTATTGGCAAATGCAGCGCGTGGCATCACTGAATTCTCAATCAAATTGTTGTATGTATTGTGTGTGTACATTAAAATGCATATTTCTGCAACTTCACTTCAAGCCCTTTCCTTTACATTTCGATTTCAATAAAATGCGTCTATTTTACTGTTTAATTATCTTCTTTTTCACATTTTCTATTAATTTCAAAACAAAAGTATTTTCCACTTCAAGTTCCATTGCAAAAATTTTTTCTTATGTATACAATGCATAAACAGCTGATTCCGTACAGAAAGTGCGTTCAGTTTCGCTCTTTCCTTAAGCAAATGACATTTGTGGAAATTGAACGAAACTTTTTGTTAAGTACGTTGTAGCTTTGATATACGATTTGTGTGTATTGGCACACTTGCAGAAGTTGACTGCAGTCAAAGCGTGCATGGTTTAGTTGGCCCTTTACTTCTCAGTCAAATGCCACCTCTAAGATTATGTTTTGTACTGAGGTTAGCCCAGTTCACATTATCAAACATGCTGTCCAACATGGTGTGACAACATCAATGTTCGATAATGTGAACTGTAGGATGGACCGCTTGACACACATGTTGGATGGACTTCAAAATTGTTTAGCCCAGTTCACATTATCACACATGCTGTCCAACATGGTGTGACAACATCAATGCTCGATAATGTGAACGGTAGGATGGACCGCTTGACACACATGTTGGATGGATTTCAAAAATTTTTGATTTTTCTGCTAGTTTGTCGAACTATACAATCTGTGTGAACTGACTGTCAAGCCTAGTGAACATTTTTCATTTTAAATAAGATTTCAGGCAGTTTACTTCGATGTGGACGCTAATAAATTGTTCTGCAATTGATGTTTGATGGCATGCTCGATAATGTGAACGCAAAGCAATATTGACAGTCACACATGTTGTCAAGCAATGAAGGACAGCATGTGTGATAATGTGAACCGCCCTTTTGATTTCTCTGCTGGCTTGTCCAACCGTACAACTTGTGTGAACGCTGGCTGTCGAGCCTAGTGCAAATTTTTCATTTCAAATAAAATTTCATGGAGTGAACTTCAATGGCGGCCATTAATAATAATCAGTTTTGGCAAGATTTTTTTGAACTTTATTAAATTTTTTCAGAAACTTGGAAAATAAAAAGGGAAATGTAAAAAAACCGAAATGCATAAAATAAGGCACTTGAAGTGCTTTTAGTAAAATTGAAGGAAATCGAGCCAAATGCTATGGAAGACGTACTAAAAATAGAGATTAACTCTATACGATTGATACCATAGAGAACAATTACAATGTTTTCTCTTCAGAGGTTAAAGCAGAGCTAAAATTTAGTGATGTGTGAGCCTCAAAATTTTTCCGCAAATGATGTGTGACAAGCATGTGTGATGATGTGAACGCATAACGATATGTGCAGTAATTCGTGTTGTCGAGCCATGTTGGACAGCATGTGTGATAATGTGAACTGGGCTATTAAAATTCGCCGCACATTGATTTTCATGTCTCTCGCAAGGTTGGTACTATTGCTTTTTTGCTTCGAAGTAAAAACAGTAATTGTAATCGCGGAAAAGTTATTAAATAATTCAATAGAAAAAACATTATATATTATATTATAATTCAAGTAACTAATTAAATGCTTACGCAATCAATTAAAAGCAAAGTAGCTAATAAAGCAAAAATTTGTTGGTTTTGCATGTGTGTAGTGTAAAGAAAACAAGAAGTAAGTAAATTGGAAATGCAGAAGAAGCAAAGATAAAGGATAAGAAAAGTAGCAGCACTAGTGAAAAAGTCAACATCAATAAGTTCAATGCAAAAAAAAAAAAAAAAACAATTGTGAATTTTTAATGGGAAATAATGCATCCAGAAAAAATGACGACACCACCACAAGCAGAATACGCAGTCAGCACTTAACAAAAAAAAAGGGAAAGAGTGGAGCAGGAGAAGCTGCCACGAACAACGACGACAAGGTGGGAGATAGTGCGACCAACAACAATAGCACCGAAAAGAGTAAAAAGCAGGCAATTAAAACCAAAACATCAATTCAAGGTAGTAGCAGCAGCATCAAAACATCCGCCGCAATAACCGTAGCTTCAGCAGAAGAATCAGCTGCTATAATTGGTACTCAAAACCAGCGCTCGAGACAGGTACGTCCTTAGTGTAAAAGTTTTTCAACGTAACCTCAAATTATACCTAGGAGAAAGTTGTTTCTGTTAGTTTGCCAAAGTTTTCTTTCCATAATTTTTGTGTTGGTTAAATGTGTTATTAGCAACTCATTTGCTTAAAAATGTCCTCCATTGTTATTGAAAACAAGCATCAGAATGTTGGCAACAACAATTGTGATGTTAATTGTTTTTACATACCCTGCCCCTGTATTGTTACTGCCTTTTTGATGCGTAATTTCTTTGTTTGTTTCTTTTTACTTCATAGTGCGCAAAAACAATTTTCTTTTGTATTGTACGTACTTCCACCACCCACTAACCACCACCACCACACGGACTGCGTTCGCATCCCTTACTTTAAGCGCTCTCTGTGTTTACAGTTTCCATTGTTTATTTTCCTTGTATAGTTTCTGGTTTGTTAAAATTCGTTGGCGTCTTACATATTGAGATTGTTTCTTTATAAATAAAAAGTTATTCTTCATTAATCTGTTTATTTATATTTTTGTTTCAACGTTTTCTGGCTTTCTGTATTCTCTTATTGTTTCGATTTACGTTTTGATGTGTGTGTGGTTTCTATTTCTATTTCATTTCATTTGCATTTTACTCAGCTGTTTTTCGTTTTTGTTTTAATTAATGTTCTTTCATTTATTTATTTGTTTTGTGTGCAAATTTTAAATTTAGTTCGATGACATTCAGTTTAAATGGGTTTTGTGTTTTTGTGATCTGGTTTTTTTATTGGCGACTATTTTTTGTTTGCTGCTTTGTCTCTGCAGTTTTTTGATTTTACTTTCTGAGAAAATTTTAGTTTCCGGAATGCACCGAAGTTTTTGAACTCCGTAGTGCCAAGCATTAACCAATAACTCTATGAGTTAAGTAGTAAGTGCGAAATATATATTTTAATAACTTTGGTTAAGCTGGAATCTTTCCTTTTTTAATGCTCTTTCCGATTTTTCTACCCTACAGGCAGAGTATATGTATTCACTTTGGCATTGTGTTTGTAACGTATAGAAGGGGGCGTGTTAATTGGGCAAATTGCAATATGATTGCTCATAAAAGTTAATACTAATACAAAAAACTATACTTAGAGAGTTATTTGAGGTAATGCACCCAAACGCTAGAATTGGTTCCGACAAGCACCCACCACTGCTTCCCACCGCCTAAATTCGTCGAACGATTTTTATTTTGTAATATTTAAACGCGTTTATAAGACTTTAATTTGAGTGGATGCAATGTGGTGGAGTACACAGCGCCAAAATTTAAAAACTTTTCAAATTTAGATTTCGTCTATAGTATGTAGAGCAAAAATTCAATTACTTTGTATCTATCTTTTGAATAGTTAATAAAAGCTCTCTTTATTAAAGTGCATACAATAACTTTTAAAGTAAATTCAAAAAGCCTTATAACTCGAAAACATGAAAATGTTGACAGTAACTTGTTGTTATACGCAGACGATATTTTAACAATGAACGCCATTTGATTTTCTCGTGAAAATTTTTCTTCCAAATTTCTTAGGCAAAGCAAGAAACAAGCTCTGTGTACACACATTGGCATTTTTCCAAACTCTTTTCAAAATTGAAATTTTTGTTCTTGACCGATTCGTCAAGTATTTTTCAAGTTTAAACATTTTTTGAAAAAATCATCAGTAAAGTTTTATTAAAAAAAAATTATAAATAATCCGGCAAAAATATAAAATTATCGTCACTTTGTGTGGAGAAGATTCGAATATTGAGAGGACACATTACTTTTCAGTGATCTGATATCTAAATGAATCATAGAACTCCTGTCTCCCAAAACTTTTCATATTCGCAGTCTTTTAATTTTTTTTACTTACAAGGTTTCAAGTTTATTCTTAACTTCAAGATTCCCTAAACTAACGTGACCAAATATTTTTCGGCAAAACGCGGAACAGCAAAAAATCCATCAAGTTTGCGTTAAAGCCCTAAAATTTTTCGAAAAAAGTTAATTTTTAATTTTGGTCCTCACTTTTAGAAAATCCTAGCAACTTGACATATATTTCAACAATGACATATATTTCAAAAGTGTTATGTATGTAAAAATATTTATTAAAAAATGGTCCTCATTTTCACATTCCGAAAACCCTAGCAAAATATTTCATAAAATGCAAACGAGGATTGGGCGGAACGAAAAAACAAAAACGCGGATCACATGGTCACGTTACCTTAAACCGATTGCCTTCTGTTCTCCTCCGACCTCCATCTACACTTTCTTCAAACTTCCGACCCCAAGGCTGAATCCTAGCTCCGCCAATGGACGCAACGTTGGCTGCTTTAAGTATAGATATTTATGGAGATATTATGTCTCCCTAGATTACACTAAAAGAAGACCCACATGCCTGTGTATATTTTTTAAACGACATTTCTGACATAAACTTGAGATAAGCATATGATTTAAAATCGCTGGCCATGTGGATACCGCTATGGCTTCAATGCCTTAACGATTGAACCAATTCGACTATTTCGGTTGGGGCTGCAACAAATCCATCTAATTCTGATGCTGTTAACTTTTTCTTACCTAAAAATTATTTCTACCAAAGCGTGAGCTAAAAATAACAGTTAATTTGAAATTTTATAGTGATAACATGTGCGTACATATGTATTAAATCTTAACAGTACAAAAAAAAAAAAAAAAACACCTTTAACAGCACTAAAGCTCTAACCTACTTTGACTAGTTGTAATCTTCGAATTTTTGAGTGCGCCATAAAATTAAGAGCTACATACATAAGTGGAAGTTATGACAAATCAAAAAAAAAAAAGGCTTGTTTCTTAAAGAACTAAACTAGGAAACAAAATGAACAAAATTGTAGTTTTGTGTTAGTTTTTAAAAAATAATTTAGAAATCAGCACCTAAATTAAGAAATTTTTTTTTTGCAGCACTTAATTAGCACTTAATAAGCACTAAATTATGGCATAGTTAAAATTGCATTTTGCTAAATAGTTTAAAAAATGCTTTGCTAGCTTCCCATTCAGCTCGTTGGATTTGGCTAAAAATGCTTTGCTGAGTTAAAGGGTCTGTAGTTTTTGGCTTTTGCACATAAGTCACAAATAATTGACGCATTGAAAATCTACATAGCTCGTGCTATTTCGCAAATAAGTACTCAACTGCTCGAAAAAGTTATCGATCGTTTGACCTTCAGACTGCACTAAAAAAATACTTAAATGCTAAATGGCATAATTATATAGGTAACAGAACCAACAATTAAATCAATTGGAAAATTGTATGTGTCTAATTTCAAATCGAAACTACGACAGGGTTTCCGTTTCGGATCCGCAACGGATTCCTCTCAAAAACGGGAATTGTTTTTTCTACTATTTCTGATACGTGTTGAACTCGGAACAAACGTTATGTCAGTTTCATGCTAATTTAGTTTTTAGTTTTCTTCGAACTTTAAAAACATGAAAGTTACTTACGTACGGTTATTTTTAAGAACCATTGGTAAAATTTAAATTTTTGGAAAAGTTGCTCAAAACAAAACGAAGCTCTGTAAAATTCTCAAGTTATTGAGCACTTTCTTTCGTTTAGTAAGAAAAATTATGAAAATATATTTTTAAACCAATTATCATAATGAACTTGTGTAATTATCGTGGGATCTTATCACCCAGTAATATGCAATTCTTTGAAAATGAAAATGAAAGTGAAAGCAATACGATACGGAATTGAATTAATTGTACTCTAAAATGCATACATTGAATCACATTGGTTTTCGAATCGCATCACTTTACAGAGTTAAAAGGTACATTGCATATGACTGTCGGTGTTTACCACTTTAATACAAAAATAAGATAGCGTGTGTATTTTTATATTTTTCTTGTAATTTAAATTTTTTCGAATTTAAATTTCTTCGAACTTTGACGGGTGGGGTTACGTTAAAAAAATGTCAACGTAACAACCCTTCGCAGGTGTTCAAGATCGATCGGCAACAATTTCTCTCTAATGGTCCACCTTAATATACATAAATACATTTGTATATTATTGCTTTCTTGTGAGAACTTGTTCGCGTAGCGGCAGTATAAATGGTAAGCGTAAAAAAAATTCATATGATCGTATTAGGTCATCGCAGTTGTTGAAGAACAAAACTGAACCAGTTCCTAGTGTTGTGGTGTGCTATTTTATTTATATTTTCAATTTTAGTCTGCCTTAAATTTTTATTTGCACATTATGTGCCCTTCCTCGTGTATTACGCACTAAACTAATGAAGTAACCTTGAAGTGTGAGCTTTCAATCGACACATCGCAACATCATCACAGTTTTTAGCTGGCTACTATCTCTCGCTCGCTCTCGAAGCAATAACGCACGTGTAAGTTTTATTTTTTTCAATAATGAATTGCCGACGACGGTGATAAAAATGAGAACTTCCAATCTCAAAGTACAAATTTTGTCATACAGTAGAAAATAATAACAATAGCGCAAAATGCTTACCTTGCACTAGTTTCTAATCATTACTTGTTTGTTTTTAATTTTTTTCTAAAACATTTTGTTGATTCGGAATTTCATTCATTTTATTTTGTTGTCTTTTTGGTGCTATTTGTAGAACCTTAACCACAACAATGTCTTCATGATAAATGTAATTGTTCTCCAACTCATTTAAGGGGTGATATTTATAGTTTATTTATGAAAGAACAAAAGCTAAAAATTCATTAAATACTCATTAAATAAGTAAAAATTTATGACGTCATATAAAAAAATTGTTACAATAAAAAAAATATATTTTTCTGAGTTTTGACCAATTTTAAGAACTTTTTACTCAGTGCAATTTTTACTGAAAATTGATAGTTTAGGAGAAAAAAGTGAGAAGAGGCCAAAACTTTTTGTCACTAACGCAAAAAATAAAATTTTTTGATTCTTTTTTTTGTTTTAACAATTTATTTTCAAAACGCAAACTTCATATAAAAATTCATTATCATTCACTTATGAACAAAGACGGCGATGTATAAGTAATTAAAAATTGTTAATACATATCTTTGAGAGAACTTATTTTGTTGGAAAACATTAATTTATTTTTACAGCTTTACACCGCTTTATCATAAAAGCAGATAACATTTAGCATTTCGCTGGGGTTGTCTTTTTCCAGGCCTCTTTTGCCCCCGGTCTAACTGCCCCTGATATAAAATTTTTCCTTTGAAATGTCCATTGATATAAAATGTTAAAAACAAAACCAAACATTTTTAAATTTAGTTTATTTAAAGTATCATAATCTCATATCTTAATTACTCCGCCACCACTGTACATAGTAAGTTTAAAAATTCGAAATAATTTTGTTCAATATTGTCGATCACAAAACATAAAAAATCATAAATTACGGTCACGAAAAGTCGATTTTAACAAACATAATTAATTTTTTGGTTTATTTCATTATGTTTTGAAGAAATCCATTATATCATATATAATTTATTCTAAGGCAGCATAAAATAAAACTCATTAAAATAGATTACCAGTGCAATAAAAATTAATCTCTTGTTTAAACTCTCCCCATAGCAAAAAAACTTCTTATCAGCTCAAAAAACACGTCTGACTGATTTTAGTGTTTTTTTTTACTATAGCTGATACATTTGTTTGATTTTTAATTTGTTTTCCTTTTTTGTTCTCATTAATAACAATAACAAATCTACCACGAGTTAGCTTCCTTGTTTTGATATTGTTGTTGGCTTACTGGTTAGCTGGTTATTTATTTATTTGTTTTGTTGGCAAAGCGTCTGGTCGCGCAATTTAGTTTATGCGCCGCGCCACACGCTCACTCACTTGCCGACTGTTTCGATTCTCACATTCAACTTAATGGTTTTAATTATTAAAGAAATAACACACTTCGTCTGAGATTTCTATTTGTTTGCGTCGCACACTCTTTATAGCTGTAAACATTGCAAAATATCATAATAATATTTTCTCAACATTAATTAAGACGCGTTTTAACAATTGCTATTGCAATCACTGTCGCCAAGAGTTACGGCTTTTTAGCAACCAATCTGATAAAATAAAATAAGATCACATAACATAACAGTGGTAAAAAAGAATATTTAGAAAAAATATTGTTTAAAAGTTAATTTTTACGTTTGATTGTCAAAGAATAAAAAGTGCTTTCGTGTTTTTATTGAGTAAATAAAATTTGTGTTCTAACTTGCTGCCAGCGTAAGTTGAAGAAAATGACAGTTTTAATCTGATATACAATATAATTTCTGTTCTTTTATGTTTATTTTTTTACAATAAAAAATTTTATTTTCTGGACAAAAAAAATATAAAAATTGGGGGAAAAAATTGTGACATATTTTTCAGAAAATTTCAAAACTTTTCCCTATAAGAGAAATAAACCAAAGATTATTAAAAAAAAGGAAATGTAAATTAAACAAGTCTAGCAATAAAAAAATGTACTATGGACTGTGTCGGTCTGTTCTCATATTCATTCATTTTTGAAGAAAACACGCATTTTCGCAATTATTTTTTTAGTACCGGTCTAACATTGTAAATATGTACTCGTGTTCTTTTGTTTCGCTTTTCTTTATAATTAACATAGAATAGACAGTTTGAAGTAATTTATCACTTTGTTAATCAAGCGTATATATTATTATGAATACTTTTTTATATTCATCCGAAATATGAAACGCAAAAAGACTTGTTTTCTAAGTATGTATATTTTAATGTTTTCACTTGCAGCTGTTTATATTTTTCGACACCGCATGCTAAGAGAGTCATATGTATGTCTATTTTCATATCAAATAACATTGTTAAAATTTTTTTAGCTGTCTGCGTATAAAAATTATTTTATTCTTTTAAAGTTTTTTTTTTTCGCCGGCTTTATTAAGAGCTTCAAGATAAGGAACAGGAAGTTGAACAAAAAATGAATAAAAGTGTACTTTTCAGTTTGATAATTAATAGCGTTTTTTTGGTAACAATCAAAAGTAGTTATTTAAGAAAAGCTGTAGAGCACGACTCATCATTATGTTTACATTTTCAAAAGTCCATACCAATGTTTTAAATATCATCTCTTTGCATCAGAACCACTATTCTAGTTTGAGGACATTGCCGTAAATACATATGAACAAATAATATTAAATTTGCAGTTATTACTTCCTTTTGGGCTTGAAATATATATTGTTCAAAAATACATTTTCAGAAAGATTTATTTTTTATTTTAGTATCCAAAAAGATTTTCTTATATATTTGGTTTTCGTATTAATTTTGAAGAAATCTTTATCAGGTAATGTTGTTTTGCCTTACTGCACCATCTTTTATCAGAATCGTGAAAAAACCTAGAAATATTATAAAGTTTGTAAACAAATATTTGTAAAATATTAAAAATAAGTAAATAAATATATTTTGTCTGAAAATTATTCGAAAAGCTTTACTAATCACAACGGAAAAACCTTGATAAGAATTCGATAGTATAAAAACAATAATAAATTGTGAAATTAAAATGCCATTGCGAATATTTCAGTAAAAAATTTCATAAACAAAATGAATATAAGTAAGACAAATGTAAAATTTAAAAATGATAAAAAAAAAAAAAAAAAAATATGTGAGCATCTTAGACGAGCATGATCTGCTGTCTATCTGGTCTAGTGTACCCATACAATTTACTTAATGTAAATTAATTGATGACTAAATAAATCTAAAAATAAAAACGTACTCTGCTGTCAGTTATCATTAAAAAGTAAAGGTCTAATTTCAATACCTAATCTGTAATGGCTTAAATATTTGACGTTGATATCAGTGTAAAAATATAAAGTAAACAAATTTTTGTTGGTCAAATAAAATAGAACTAAGATATGTACGTTCTTTAAAAAGGAAAAGAAAATCAAAGGCGAATGCCAAAAATTAGTGTCGTAGTAACTTAACTGGTCTTTATTGTGAGACAACAAAAAATGATAAAAATCGGTTATATTTTAAAGTCTGAAGTTATAAATAAGTCACGCTATGTTTGTGTTTTAAAGCCTACAAGTACAGGAAAATAAGTCAAAACTTACCCTAATTCGGAAAAACTGAATGAGTTGATAAAAGTAAATGAACCACTCTAAAAGAATATAAGAAAATCGATCGTTAATCATAAATTATATAAAATCATAAAAACACATGGTTTTATATAATAATAGAAAGATTTTACGGCTGGTTCGTGTTTAAATAAATTAATCATAAATGTTGTAAATTTTTAGTGAAACTGAATAATATGGGTATTCTTTGTTTGAAAGCTTTTGCCATTTTTAATTCACGATTATTTTTTACAAGGTAGTATTATTTCTTTGTAATGAAACACTTAAAAAAATGTAAAATTGATCAAATTTACGCATTTTCTTAAATTGGCTTGCAATGAAATTCTAGTTTTTGAAATTTTTTTAAAAAAAAAAAAAAATTACGTAAAAGTATAAAGCAGATTCAAAAGTAATTTATAGCAAATGATCGAATAATTTATTCTCGAAAACTGAATAAAATTCTTATGAGACAACATCGCAAAAGCTATATTTTTAAAGTATTTAAATATTAATTAATGATTTTTGTTAAAGTCAGAAGCCAACTTCCTCAGAAAATTTGGCATTGTCCTTTAAAAGAAGAATTGTTCCTTAGTATAGCGCTTTACAGGCTCAATGGTAAAGTGCAGCGTATATTTCACTTGAGAGAATAATAATAGTGAGAAAAATTGCCACTCTTAATTATTTATTTACTATACTTTTTATTTCATTTTTGCGAAAGTTGGTTGAACTTGTGTTTATAATCAATTTCATATTTAATTGTTTAGAAGAGAGAAATAAATTGCTAATGAAACAGTGTTTGTGTTATACATATGTATGAATATATACGAAAATACGTGGGCTACTGCATGACGCATAAATATTTCATCATAATTTGTTTATTTTGAAATTTATTGAAGAAATATTTTTTTTTTCTATTTTAGCAATCCACTTGGAGCTTGGGCAGCTTAAGCGGGCGTTTAAATTGGAGCTTTACCGGTGCATCGAGAAACTTTTCTCGTTATCGTAATAAGTCAACAACTTCAGCTGCCACCAGAAAAAGGTTTGCTGAATTTTTTTTGTTGTTATTTTTAATTGATTCGCTTTATAATTTCTTTAGCTTTACCTCACAGCAGCAACGCCGCTCTAAAACATTATGGCATAAGCCGCTGACAAATGCCATTTTTAGCTCACATTTCAAGGATACAAGTCGCAACGAGCAATTTCACATCGACTGTCTGATTGCAAAGGGCGCTTTTGGTGTTGTCTTCAAAGTTATTGATAAGCGACATCACCAGCCAGAACAACTGCAAAAAGGCATTAATGTTGACACTACTATAATTCAAAGTTCAGAACAGTTTATTTACGCACTTAAAGTGTTGAAAAAATCAAAAGTATGCAAAATATTTGTAAAGGCATTTTCATGTTGTTTTTATTATGAATTTATTTTCGTATAGATTATTGAAGAAAACAGCATACAGCAAATTAAAAACGAAGCGGACATACAAAAACTTTGCGGTCATCATCCTTTTATTGTACAGCAAATTGACTTGTGGCAAAATCGTCGTAATTTACATATACGTAAGTGTTTTCTTAATTGTTTAATTTGGGGATCAAACTCATATCATATAATTTGTGTTTTATATTTCAGTTTCCGAGTACGTTCCAAATGGTGAGCTGTTTTCAAAAATTCTAAACTTCTCTATAGATTTAATACGATTGTACTTGGCTGAAATCGCATTAGCTATTGGTAAGTTTTTAGTTTAGAATGAATGATAGTTAAATTTATTAAAATCAATAAAGAAATTTCTGAAGATATCAACACCTTAAAAACTTGTAAAAAAATTTTAAAACGAAACTTACTTACTCTGTCCGACATTATTGCTGCCCAAAGAATATTTCCTATCAGATTTTTATGATTGAAACTACACTTTTCCATCGAATTACATTTTTGAGAAGAATGCATAAAATTTTGTTTACATTTTTCATGCACTCTTTTTTTAAAATTGTATTTCAATTTATAGCAGCAACTAATCATAGTAAAATTTTGGATATAAAGCGTATCCCGCAAGAAGTAACTGTGGCTGCCAAACCCTCATTATTTTTAAAATATTGCTCAAGAATGAAAACGCCTGGCTCTTTCGTGTAGCGTTCCATTTTTAATAACCTGAATTGTTAGCTGTCTTTCTTATTAGCGACGCAAGATCAGATTTAGTCAAAAGTAGGTAATTTACTAAAACCCTAATTCACAAAACTGTCAAATATGTTGCGGTAATATATCTTCTTATGTGGCTGTCAGAGCTAAAATTACAAAAAATACAAGAATTGTTACCGACAACTCCACAGTTAATAAAACTTTGTAGTTTTGAATTACATTAGACGTCCAACATAGCGTATAACAATGTAACAAATTTTCATTTTAACGAACAGATTTTAAAATTGCAATTTTTCCAATTATGTCTCTGAACTACGAACGCTAAAAATTTTCACTGTTCTATATAACGAACACTGTTTAATTCAAGAAGGGTTCTTGTTTTATTTTTTTCTATGAACTCTTTTTCAACGTCAGTCCTTTGACACTTTTTTAGCGTCGTTTCTGAATACTTTGTCATTATTATAAACTTGGTGTTTGTGTTGAAATCATGCCGCTTCAATGCAAGCGCCTTACGTTAGGTGCTAAAGTTAAAATAATTAAAGATAGTAAGTAAGGAATACTAGTAGAAGGGATCGTAAGTAAATATGCCGTAAATAAAATAGAATTTCTTTAGTAAAAAACTACTTCGATATAGCGAATTTATCGTTGTTACGACTGACGCGTGCAGTAATTAGATCGTAATATTGAACGTCTACTGTACATATATCGATGTCTCTTTTTTTGTATCCTGCCGTACTGAGCTATCGATATCATTCAAAGTGGGTTTTAAAGCGAAGAGTAGTGCTTTCACACGCCGTAACGAGTTTTCTGAGAAAAATTATTCGCGGTGTAATATACTTCCGAATATACCAAAAAACCTGATGTTCGCATTTTGAGATTAGGATATCTCGAAAACCTGACGTGATGGAGTAAGTCTGAGGTTGGAAACAGATTTAGCGGCACCAAAAACATATAATACATATGGTCTGACTGCCAGATCAGAGAACAAACATTTTTTTTCAAAATAGAACACAAAAATTATCGAAAAAAAACGACATTTTGTTTTACATTCGGTACACTTTTTTTTTCAATATTTTTATAAAAGCTGCTAGCTGAACACATGTTAAAGCCAGAAAAAATAAATAAAAAAACCGAAAATATAAACACATTACACTAGTTTACAAATTTGGGGTTCATCTCGAGATCTGGTTTCTCATATACTTTTTTCTATGTATTTTGAGGCGTAGATTCCAAAAACGATTCTTAAGGTTACCACTTTTAGAATCTACGCCTCAAAATACATGAAAAAAAGTCTATGAGAAACCAGATCTTTTTTCTTGTAAACTAGTGTTATTTATAATTATGAGTTTTAAATATGACACCATATCGCCATTTTCCCATAAAAATACCTGTAAATATATAGGGGTCCAGCCACACCATATCCGACCGTCCGAAGGGTATCGCAACATTTAACTGACTGCGGTTTAAATATTCCGTACGTGAGCGGACATAAATCGAAAAAGACCTCGTTAGCGTGCGAGATGGTAAGGCTCCCATCTCTACTTTAAAACAGAGATATCTCAGAATTCTAACGTGATGAAATACTGGTAATGAGGTCGTGCTTAGTGTAGACGAATCTTTCGAACCTACCTATTATTCTATATACGTCTACGTAAATAATTTCTGTCCCTGTGTTACATAGAAATCAGTTTTCTTAAGGCCTAAGTTTGTTTAATTTTTTGTTTTCCAACATCCTTTCTTTCATTAAGTAAATGTTTTTTTGTTATGTTGACAATAAATACGATAGTTTTATACACCTGAGTATTAAGTATTAATATTCCAAAATATTATAAGTTTTAAAAAAATAAACTTGTATTTGCTTAATAATAAATTCATGTTGATATTTACAGATTTCCTTCACAATGCTGGCATCATCTATCGTGACGCCAAACCGGAAAATATTTTGTTAACTGAAACCTATCACATTAAACTCACCGACTTTGGATTAAGCAAATGGTTAAAACTGGGTACAACAACTAAAACTATATGCGGTACATTTCAATACATTGGTACGATTTCAACTCAACTTAACAAATCTATTAAACCAAACCAAAACAAGTAAAATATTAAAAATAAAATTAAAAAATCTAAAGCGTAAGCTTAACAGACCAAACATTAAAATTGTAAAAACCAAGCGAGATCCTTTATTCTTTTCCCCTCAAAAAGAAACATATTGAGAATTGTTGCTAAAACAAAACAAACACTGTACAAACCAATATCACAAGAAAAACTAACGTTTTAACAAAATTTCAATTAGTTGTATATATACTTACTTATTACAGTTTTTTGTTCAAACTGAATTTAGTTTAAATATTAAATTAAAATGAATGCTCGTTCACAAGTTTTTGACTTGGCCATGGAAGGTCGTCAAGTGGATGAAGCAGTTGCCAGCATTTTTCATACAGTGCTCTTTCATCGTAGCCTTGGTAAATATATGTATACTGGTGATGCACAATATTCGATCGGTACTGTTGGCTACACAGATGTCGATTGTGACTTTATCGATTTTACATATGTCTGCTGCACTTCAGACAGTTTACATCGAACAGTAAAGCGCGCCATACAACTATTCAGTGAAAAGCTGCGTTCAAACGAAAGTTGCGGTTCGGGACAGATTAGCTTAGAATTTTTCCAAAAGAAAAAATCACGCTGGCCCTTTCAACAAGAGTGTATACCGTGGGAGGTATGGACCATACATCTTGATCTTAAAAAATATGAAAATGAAGATGATCGCCAGCTATGTCGGGAAAATGTTTCCGATTTACTTACCGAAAAAGTTATTTATATCACTGATCTAATGAATCGTCTTGATTATGTCCCAAAGACACCGAGTCAAAATGAGCTCGATTTAATATTTGATACGTCATATCCGGATGTGCAGCCATATTTATTTAAATTTGATTATTCAACATCGGGCTCAAATGTGCCATCGGTGGGTAACACTATGAAGAAAATAATAAAAGAGACACTCGCATTGTGACTGCGTGAAAAAAAAGATTGCATTGGACTTCGTAGTAAAGCTAGAGCTGCTGGTGAAGTGCAAAAGATGATTTGCTGCAGCAATAAAGCAATTGAAGATAGAACAAGTATTATGATTTCTCAAGAATTTGATGTAAATACACGTACTATAAATGTTAATGTTTATGATGGAAGTAACGAGGAACTGCCAGCTTATTACGGTGTTGATGACAGTGATAGCCAGCCAACGAGCAAATCACTACTGGCTATTGTGGGTGGAATTATAATGCTATTTTTGTGTCATCAAAATAGCATAATAGGTTCAATGTAGTGAGAACGAAATAGAAATAAAAAATGATGTAAATTATAAATTTTTCACAAAGAATTATTTTGAATTTTTCAATAACAGTGGCAATTATAAATGCGCTGGTTTTTTTTCACAGAATCAAGAGAATAATTAAAACTATAAATAAGTACACAATTGTTCATTAAAGCTTCGTTTGTTTTTAAACTCAATTTAAAATTAAAATATGAAATGTAGTGAAGTTTTTAACAAAACCCTAATGTAATTGTAGAGCACCAAAAAGTGAGTGAGATAAATAAAAAACGTGAAACAAATTTAAGTGAATCAGTAAATTTTGCAAATGAATTTGAATATTTCAATTATAAAACCTATACACAATAAAGAAGATAACAAACTTTGAATTAATAAAATTTCTCAATCGTCAAAAAGTTAAGTTAAACCAACTACTTTGAACGATGGAATCAATATTTCTTTTGAGATGTTTCAGCAAATAATACATTATAGAACACTACATGTGCAAAGTGCGCTAATAAAAGCCAGACTGCCTAGGTCTCCATGTATGTATAAAGTATGTATTCGATAAGAAAGTTGCCTACATATCGCTTAAAGTGTAGTGGTATATAGTAGTAGGCAGACTGAGTTATGAGTTCTATTTAAAATTTTTGCTTAATAGTTATACAGTAGCACAAAAAAAAAAACATTATTTCGGGGCACTGTATTCGAATCCGATCACCATCTTGCTGCATTATATCAGGTTTTCTCTCAAACGCTGATTTTATTATATTTTTTTTTTCATTAAAAAAACAAATTAAAAATGGATTTTTGTTTTGAACTTAATACAGGATCATTTCATACTACATACTTGTAAAAGTCTACTAATTAAAAAAAAAAAAAATTAAAAATAGATCTTAGCCTATTGTATCCGAATGTGAAAGAATGTTGATGGTAATTAATACTATGTATATCTATGCTCACCTTTTAGTGCTTTACATAATATAAAGGTAAATTTGGCAATGGCCGTTAAAAATATCGGTATATCATTTTAAAATTTACTATTTTAGAACACTAAATGATCTGACCACTGCCTGAAGCCTCATTTTCTATTCTTAGAATTTTTTAAATGCTTTATGTAGAGCTGTAAAAAACTGTATTCATTTAATTTTCCAGTCAATTGACTTAGCAAGAATAATACTTTAGTAATTTATATGGTATTCATGAATGTATATTGATAGTCTAAAATCTTATTCGATTCAGAATGAGTACTTGACTGCAATTTGACTTCAGAATGGGACTACAATATTTAACTTAAACTTTTTCAAAATACTTCTAAGTATAGTTACAGTCGCAGCTAACTGATGATATTAAAAACAGCAGTTAATTTTTTAATTTGTACTGGTAACTGCTAATTTCAAGTTAGCATTTTAGAATTGACTACTGCAAGTATTTAACAGCTCTGACGTGCATATGAATAAGTACCTTTTATATATATTTTTTTTTAGTTTTTTAAATGTGATTGCATACCTACATATGTTTTTTTTTGTTTAATTGACGTGATAACATTTTAGTAATAATAATAAATATATTAATAACATTATTTATTATATTTAATTTTGTATAGCAATAACACAACAAATATTAATTTAATCTTCAACATAGTTTATAAGTAATGCGCTATATGCTAAGAAACAACTTAAGCAAATTTAACTTTTCCTTATATTAAAAAAGTAATACAAAAAGGTGTATAAAACGAAAAAAAAAAAAACGTTTAAAATTAACGATCTGTCCCATCGTACATGTTATTAATTAGTATAAAGAATTTATTACAAGCTAAAACATTTTAAAATTATAAATTTAAGCTTAATTACTAAAGCGAATCAAAATGTTATAAATTTGTTTTAAGATATATAAACAGAAAAAAAAAGTAATGTAAAATTGTTAAACTTACAAAGAGAGAAAAAAAAACAACAACAAAAGGTTGACTATGATAAAATATTTTCTTAAAAATTATTTTTATTTTAAATTTTAAACAACTCACAACGATTTGCTATATAATGTAGTGCTTGATAAGTAAAACATTTGTATTTTTCAAAATAATAAACCTACATTGTAGTTGTAATACAAAACAATATCATCCCCACTCCATACTCGAAGATCTGCCATCACAGAATTCATAGTTTATTTATTTATTTAATTGAAAAGTGTAACCGCTACACTGATTCTATAGTAAAACTATTATAAGTCCTCTCTCATAACACTAAAAAATGTAAAATGAAAAAAAAGGAAAAATTAAACAAAAACAAATAACAACAAAATTGTGATTTCTATGAAAAATATATTTAAATATATAATGATAATATAATTTAACTTAAAACTCTAAGCATTAAGTTAAGCACCTTTTTTATTGTGTAAATTAAAATTAAATATAAATAGTGTTTTTTCTTTGCAATTTAGGTAATATTAGAAATTTTTTAAAACGAAACCTATAAATATATATACTATAAGCAAAATAAAAAAAAAATGTTTGTTGTGATTACACTTTATAATTCAAAAAAAAAAAAAAAGGAAATATAAAAGAAAACAGAAACAGCATTAGACATTGTATAAAATAGTTTTGTGAAATATATTAAAAGAATTTATTAAAAACGAAAAAAAAAATCAAACAATTCGTATAATTTAATAACTAACTTTTACCCAACGTTGGACGCAATTTCCTATTCCATACTTGTTATTATTGAGTTGTTTTTCCTTTTGTTTTTCACCATTTTTCATTTTTATTTCCAGGTAAGTAAAGTTTTTTATTTCATTTTCTTTACAGCTCCAGAAATTTTGCGCGGTACACCTTACGGACATGCGGTCGACTGGTGGTCATTGGGCATTATTGCTTGTCAAATGTTTACAAATACGGTAAGTGTTACTTGTAAATTAAACAATAGCCCCAGAATATTCATTAAATTTTTTATTTATTTTAAATTGAGTTTAAGTCGATTCCACTGAGGTCTAATAAAATGATGAAAATTAAATCTCATTTCCTAAATTCTCATTCAATGATTAGTTCTTCAAACTATGTTGAATCCATTAGATGTAAATTAAGAAGAAGGTCCAAATTTTAGTACTGGGTCCAAACGGTGCTTTAGTTTGTACGAACTGAGAAGTTTTCTAAAGATTATCCCCATATTTCAGCTACTATACAAGACAAAAAACTCGCGAAGCTTGCTGACCGTGTATGGTGGCTATGAGAAAAGAATATGTTCGTTTAATTCTAAATTCAACGATTTACTTATAACTTGTGGCACTGAATAATCACTGGATTTCAATAAAAATACGTGTATTTGTTCTTATATGCTCTAATCATTGTACATATTGCAAATTTATCGAGGAATAATTTTGTACTCCTAACTTCTTTTCATATCTCTCGTTTTCGAGAAAAACTTGAAACTTAAATTTTTTTGAAATTCGAAACGAATTTTTTGAAAAACGGCCCTGGGAAAGATTTTGGTTTTCGTCGAAAGAATGTTGTGAGATATCCCAGATACAAAATCAAGAAAAACATTTATAGTGTTCTCACTTTTGAGTTGAAGTCATTTCCGACGAACCATGACAGTTATTGTCGTCAGCTAGGTAATTAAATTTTTGGTCAACAACCAACCTGGCTTACCCTAACCTTACCTTACCCTTTTATATACAATGATTTACTAAACAGTAAAATTCCTCTAAGCACTACTTTTTATTTTAGACACTATGTTAATACAATAAGTCACAAGCTTAAACTGATCTAGAGACTTTGCAATTTAAAAAATGTATTTGCTGGAATGATCAGACCCTATTCACCGCAGGCATATAGAATTATTTTTTGATGTTTCCGCGAAATGAATTGATAAAGCAAAGTCTGTTAAATTTCTAGTCTTCTACTGAACAGCTTGGCTACATTTTCGTTCATTTCGCCTCCCAAGAGTTATTCGCTTTTTGTTTGTCATTTTAGAGCTAGGATTTGTTCCAGGTGTTTTATCATTTGTTTTTGTAACTGTGCATCCGTTTGTTTTGTTTTGATACTGAGCATTTTAGTGTTTCCGTAATAATGTGGACAAAGGTTTTGTCCCTGCATCTTAAGTGTTTCGAGAAGTAAATGTCTGTTTGAAAGTCGCTGGCACAAGTTCTGGGAGCAATTGAACTGAAAGCATTGTGCTCGAAAATATCAGCACCAACACCAGAGCTAATCTTTGAGCCGCAAGTGCATCATTAATTCATGTATGTACAATGTTTAGATTTTCAACATTTTTCGAATAAGAAGCGGTGGGACTCCCAGCTATGTTTTCGTTTTAACTCCCGCGGCGGGCAGATATCAGTTAGACTGGCTATAATGCTTGTCTCTCTATTTAATCTTGAATTTTAAGAAAAAATCTTTATTTCCAAACAGTCCGCAAAAACGAAACAGCAATATTTTTTTTTTTTGTCATTATAAAACTTAACTGCATCAACTTCCAATTGTTCCGGGTAACTCAGTGCAGATTGCGATCGATTGCGCTTTTCTCGGTACAATTTCTTCATACATACCAGTTACTAAGAGAATTTATGAACGGACAATGGAAATCATGCAATTGGAATGCTTCTAGAATACTCGTAATTCAATTATTTATTTTATTTCGAAATCTTGTGGATCAACGTGAAAATGTGTTCTTGAAGTCAGCCGTACACACAATTGTCATGATCCATGTCACAACGAACAACACTTGAATAAATTACTTTTTATTATAACACAGTAATAACAATAACGCAAAGTTGTCGTTAAAATTGTCTTCAATAAAGTGACGAGCAACACCATTCATATGTTGTGTATGGTTAAGTAATGCGAGACTTGCGAAATATGGCAATCTGGAAAAGTTAATTCTGCGGAAGAAAATGAAATCTTTAAGACCATACTTTACGTATTTTTATACCCTACACCGAGGGTATATTCACTTTGTCTCTCCGTTTGTAACACATCGAAGGGGGCGTGGCAGGTATGGAAAAGTATATATATTCTTGATCAGCGTCACCACCTGAGTCGATTTAGCGATGTCCGTCTGTCTGTCTGTCTGTCTGTCCGTCTGTTGAAATCAGGTTTACGGGAAAACCAAGAAAGCTAATTGAATGAAACTTTCACACACAGGTCACATCTTCTTGCAGGCATCTTGCTATTGAAAATGGGCGAAATCGGTTCACGGACACGCCTACCGCCCATACTCTGTATATTTACCCAGGCCAATTTTGAAAAAAGTTGCTGCGATTTTGATGAAACTTGGTGATTTGGTGCACATATGAATCAAATTAGGATTAGGCTAGGTTTCAAGTTTCCAAAAGGTCGTACAGGGGCGTGGCACAGCCCTAAATTTTATCATTTAAACTACCATATCTTGTAAGCCATATCTTGGTATACGGATACATATCAAATATATCTTGAATTGAGAAAAAAGTGGGCGTGGCATTTTTCAACATTTAAAAATTTTGATTCCGTATATCTCAAAATTGGCACAAACGATTTCCATAAAAATTTTGGAGATGATGCCGCTGAAAGCAGTCATCAATACAAGCTAACAACGTAATCGTTATGAAATTTAATGAGGTAGATACATATACTTGCTATATGGTCTCTTATTACAAAAATTTAGTCCAATAGTACCTGTGGGCGTGGCGCCTCCCATATAAGCAAAAAACGTTTATTGTTATAGATAGTGTGCTATGAGAGTAATCTTTATAAAATTTGGTGTATAGATGTCACTTACTATAAGCTTTAATAATAAATTAATTCTTACGCGATTGTATCAGTTGGCGTGGAACCTCCCATATTGACATAAATTTGTAAGCGCTGTTTTAAGTGAACTATTGCAGCAATTGCTATGAAATTTAATATAAGTGGTTTAGTTGCCATAGAGTATATCTAAATCAAAAGTGGCTGAAAAAGCAACAGTGGGCGTGGCACTTCCCATACAAATAAAATACGGTAAGTGCCATATTTATCGAAATATGTGAGCAATCATACTAAAATTTGGTGTAAGGGGTTTGCTTATGAAAAGCTATTCTGGATCAAAACCGGGCTGGATTGTACCAGTGGGTGTGTGACCGCCCTAAATTTTAAAATTTAATATGAGGATGTCGATCACAAATATAATTTATTGAACCAAAAGTGGGCGGAATCGGAGGAGTGGGCGTGGCATATTTCAAATTTTTCATTTCTATTCGATTTTTTCAACATTTTCCGTATTCTTGCGACTTTTTCAACGCTTTAACTTTTTCTAATATATCCTATATGTATTTGTTCGACTTTTTCAACCTCTTTCAACTTCCTTCATAAGTTTCTTTACTTTTTTCGATTTTTTCATTAATTTTGAATAGTTTCAAATTTTTTCAACCTCTTTCAACTTTTTTAGAGTTGTTCAACCTCTCTCAACTTTTTTCAACATTTTGCATATATTTACGACTTTTTCAACATTTTTCAACCTCTGTCAACCTTTCTAACCTTTCTAACATTTCACATTTTTTTCGACTTATTCAATTTCCTCAACGTCTTTTTAACATTTATTCAAAAGGTACTTTCAGTGCAGTGTAGGGTATGTGAGTTTCGGCCTGGGCGAAGATAACACCTTAACTTGTTTTCTTTAAATAAAGTAAATTGCTTTCCTTCGAAATTTCTGTTAGGATGAGTAAATATAAATTCGATAAACTCTTACGGATGGCCTACACGACGAAAGAGCAGCAAGATCACTTATGCACCGTAGAATGTGTTGGCAAAGGCTCTCATCAACAGTTAAAATATTAAGTTACTCAGCCGATTAACGAGTAAAAAGATGCCACGTTAAAAGCCAATACCATAAAACTTGCGTGCTAATACTGAATAGGGACTTAAAAGTTGGTCTCTGGCGATGGTTGGGATATACTTGGTCAGAAAACATCTGCAAAAATTTCCAATATTTTGAGATCTGTGTTCTCAAAGTCATTAAAATTTCAGATGTCTATTTATGCCTCATGTCCCGTCCGTTACAACAAACAAAAATTCGTTTCTTCTAAGTTAAAACTAAATAATATATAATGCTTACTACCGTCAGAAAATAATAGAAAACTTGAGAACTAGTTGATTAAACATGTTTTCCAAATTGTAGAAGTGAACGGATTATTGAGCTTTGATTTCATTTAGCTTTGTATACTAAAGACAAGATAATCTTCAATGCAGACGGTAACTTTTGCACCTAATACAGTACCTTCAGAGACATCACCATTTCTAAGTCCGAGGTGATACATGCAAAACCTACAGTTTGGTGAGCGAACCAAATATTAATTAAATATCAACTAGAAATAAAAAGGGAAAATAGATACGAACATTTTTCAACTCAAACTAACGCTCAGGACATGAGCCAATAAATACAACGCACCGTCTAGCTTTTTGGGAAATGAGATTAATTAGTCGAAAAAGAAATACTTAAATGGAGAGTACATTGCTCTTTTGGGAAGGCCACAAAAGAACTGTTACGAACTCGACCGTTATAAACATTATAGTGTTAGTGGTGATGACGATATTTGCATATCTTACATACCCCTCCTTAAAAAACGCTGCAAGCAAAAAAAAAAAAAAAATTGTGTAAAAAATACCTGCGAAATATGGTAAATTTGGGAATATGTTCCATTATTTTAAAAAATCGTGTAAGATGAAAAAACTTTAAATATTTTCCCATAAACCCTGCACAAAATGCAAATTATATGAAATGCTAAGTTCGAGTTAAAGCATATACAACGAGATACATAAGTAAGAAACTGATAACAAAATTCTGATATTTCCCCAATTGTATCTTGTAGCTGTATACATAAATTAATTGTAAGACACTGTAAAAATTAGAATTAAAAAAATTTGGAATTTTGAATTCGTGCTAGAATAAAAAATTCATGTAAAAAAGTGTATTTGTCCATATTTGTGAACCGTATTATTTCAAAATCGTGTATAAAAAGACTTGGGTGTATTCCAATTTATCATTATGGCGCCTAACTGAAATTTTGCATTGATAAAGTGTTAATTTGATGTTAATTCATCACACAGATAGTGTGCTCACTGCAGAATCTCATTGTAGTTATAACGTCACCAATTGTCCCACTGTCTCAATTTTCAACTTTATTTTAATTTTGACCGATGTTCTTACCCATTCCGTCTGTCACAAATCCCTGTCCCGTCTGTTTTTTTAAATAAAAGTATTTCGAATTAAGAAGATATTTGATAATAATTGTAAAACTTTTACTAAAATCAACTTAATATTCCTCACACATTTCAGTTTTCACGAGACCTATTCCGTTTGAGTACCTTAACTAAAATATAGGATTCTATTAAGTTATTTCTTGTGTAATATCCAATACACATACAAAAACACTCAAATGATCAACCCTTCAATAATTTTTTTTTTTTTTGCAACAATTTCGTCCTATTGCTTGAGGCTTTTAATAACCATAATCATAAAAAATGAAAAAACCATTATAGCATATTTTTTTAAAATTTTTTTTTTATTTTATTTAAAAAATTTTCAGTCTATATGAAAAATCCATACAAATATTAACCATAATTTAATTGTTTGCTTTACAAATATTTCCAGAAAGTTTTTCCATTTTCTTTTTTTATTTTGAAAAACTTCTTGGAAAATGTCGTGAAAATTGTATTATATTGCATGCTTTAGAAAAAAAAAATAAGAAGTTAACACAAATTAAAAATAAGGAATAGAAAAAAATTTGCTGGCTTTCAGCGTAAATTCTGAATCATTAAAATAATAATACATCATCAAAGTAAAAATCTATTAATTGGTCATGAAGTTGACGTGTGTAAATGTCACTACTTAAAAAAAAACAAAATTCGGAAATTCGAAAACACCGCTCCAGCTTTCCAGGGTTGCAGGCGTTGAGTGGTGATTTCAAAGTGCCGCACTTGTTTCGTGTAAATGTAGTAAGTGTTTCGTTTGTGTATTTGTTCTGGTCTTACATTAATTAATATTATTTTTAAAATTATTATCATTATTGTTTATAAATAATATATTTTCAATTATAAGTATTTTTTTTGTTTGCCATCTTCTTGGTTTGTCTTTAAATTGTCGCTTTTATGTGTTATAAATCTCTTTAATTATTGCCTGTGTGGTTGTGTTACTGTATTTATGTATATGCTAGAGTATATCTGTGTTTGTGTCTGCATTTCGTTTCATATTAAATTAAGTTTATATTTTATTTGCTTTTATTATCGTAAGCTCTTTCGTAACTCCGTTTGCTCAAGCTGGCTACATTGTAGTTAAGCTGCTACCACCTCGAATCTAACTCCCATAATGTTCGTATCGTATCGGTCCCTGGTTTCTGTCCGTTTTCACCGTTTTTAATTTTTACAACTAAAAATAACTAACTAGATAATATTAAGAAGGGAAGACGGTTGGTTGGCATAAGGAGTGGATATCAAAGGCTGTTTGGTAGTTGATGAAGGAGGAAAAAGTTAAGAGGCGTAGAATAGGAAAGGTTATCTTAATTCAAACACTTATTTCTACGTTTTTAGTTCTTCTTTTTTGACTCCTCGGATTCCTTGGACTCTTCAGATTCCTTAGATTCAGCAGATTCCTTAGATTCAGCGGACTCCTTAGATTTCTCTTCGACGGCGGCAATTGGTTTCTCTTCGGGTTTTTTTATCTCAGACTCGGCAGGTTTGATTTCATCCTTGCCAGATTGTTCGGCCGCTGGTGCAAGTGCTGCTGGTTCAGCAAGTTGCTTAGGTGAAGCTACAGCGGCTGGTGCAGCGACAGGCGCTGGTTCTTGCTTTGGTTCTTCCGCTTTTAGTGTTTTGGAAATCTCTTCTGACGATAGCTGTTGCGAAGAAATATCTCCTGAAGTGGCTGGTGTAGGTTGTTCAAGTTTCTTTTCTTGTGTAGCTACTACAGGTGCTTCGGCAGCTTTTGGAGGTTCTTCAGCACTTGACCTTTGGGCAGGTTTCAATTCAGTTTCTTGAACAGCAGCTGGGCTGGCTTTGAGGTCTGACTGTTCCTTCACTGGTTTGATGATTTCTGGCTTCAGCTCAGCAGGCGCGGCAATGTCTTCTGATTTTAAGCTCTTTACTTCGGGTACAGCCTCAACAGCAGGAGCAGCAGCTGGTGATTCGGCAACAACCTTCTCAGCAGGTACTTCTTCAGTTGGCTTATCCTTTTTCTCAGTGCCACGTTCTTGACGTCCGCTCAAATCATCTTTCTTCTCTTCAACTGCAGCAGCAGCAGGTGCGGGAATTACAGCCAGTGCTGGTAATTCAGATTTTACGGCGAGTACCTCAGGTTTGGCTACTTCGGCGATTGGTAAAGCAGATTTTGGTTCCTCAGCTTTTGGTTCTTCTGCAGGGACAATTTGTGTAGATTTTCCTTCTGGTTGAATCTCAATAGGCTTTATCTCATCGACGATAACTTTCTTCTCTTCTTCAATAGCAGCTACTGGTGGCTCTACAACTGGTAAAGCTTTAATCTCCTCCTTCTCAACTGGCTTTTCTTCAGCGATTTGTTTAGCTGCGGGTTTTTTCTCTGCTTCCTTTAATTCTGGTTTTGGCTCTTCCAATTTCTTCTCTGGTATCGCCTGTGGTACTTCGGCATCTGGCGCTGAAACAGGCAAATCGATCTTTTTCTGTGGCACCTCAATAGGTTTTTCTGCCTCGCTCGCTGATCTCAATTCGGGTTTTGCAACCTCAACTGATTTTTCTTCCGGCTTTGCAACGACCTCAGGTTTTACTTCAGGCACGGTGACAGGCTGTACCGGTGAAACTTCTTCATCGGGCACTGGAAGAGCAACTGCGCTTGCAAGCAGGGCGGAAAAAATGACTAAATAAAGTTTCATGCTGAAAATTAACAAAAAAAAAATAAATTTTTGGATTAGAACAAGATTCTTGAAGTTAATTGAAGAAACTTTCTTAAACTCTAAAAACAGAATGAAGACGCACAAACATTAATGCTTGCACAAGTTCAGCAATTATTAAGCTACGTGGGTATGATGCTGCCAATTTTGCTGCGCAAAAATATTTAGTCAATTAAGTAAGCGTACATATTTTTTTTTTTGTAGACGACTTCATTAGTGACGAGGCCATAAATTAAAAGGCGTTTTCATTTTTTGCTTAGAAAATGCAAAAGTTTTGATCAAAGCAATGCCATTGCATTATTTGTACTGCCGAATCTAAGCCCTGGCCTCATGCATTTTCATCTATTGTGCAATTCTCTAATCTAGCCATTTGTCTGTAAAGAGGCTGGTCTGTTTTGTGTCATCAGCACCAACAGCGCAAGGAGAACAACCATGCCATATTCTCTCCACACAATTATTGCAACACTCAACGACAAAATAACTTAATTAAGTTAATTTATTGACTTGACCGCGGTCAATCGCACAAATGGCGGAAGTTTGCAATTTAGCAACGTAGTGGCGTACACTTGTAGAGTGTCATGAAGTGTAAGTATTTCAGAAATATGTTATCTTCTTCAGAGATTTCTTATTACATTGATATTTATTGGCTGGCTGCCGTTGTAAATTACTTAACTAAAAAGCCAAGTACAAGTTCAAAGCATAGTACTGTCTATCGGTTTTTATATCTTCTACTTGGGAATACCCATAAAAATCATTGGCTCGAGTAAAATTTAAAGAAAATTTACGCAAAATTTGATGTCCCTCTTACGGAAGACTCTGTCTTGTACAACTTCTTATTTGATTTTTCTGAAAAAATTTTCTTTAGTGACATAATTAAGTTATCGGATATAAGAATTATGAGTCTTGAGTATGTTCGAATATTCAAAATGACGATCAGTAATCGATAGCCAATGAATGCAATCAAACGTAATGATTATTTGATGATTTTTATTTTTTGAATTCCTATATCGTTGGTTGCTAACCAAAAAAGATATCTAGCTAGCATGTGCTTTATTGTATAGCCTATCATTTCAACCGACCAAATTGTTTTATAGCTTACATAATATTCCATGGGTGTGTGGATGATTTTATTGGTTATGAAGAAAAAAAAAAAAAAACATTACGACTAAATTAAAAATCTCCATCAAAACTTGTTTTGACGTCATATAGACGCGATTTATTAAAAGCAGAAGGAGAAGCTTACGAGAAAGGAAAAAAATCGAAGCTTAAGTGCATTGACACTTGATAAACTTGTTTAATAAACCTAGAATATTCACACTGATTTGCTTCCTTAATTTGCACATGAACCTAAAAGAGGATGCTTTGTTGCTTTGGTAACCGCATGATTCAATGTTGATGAAGATAAAGCAGACGTCATAGGTGGCTAAAGAAAAAAAAATTAAAGTATGCCGTCTCCACACACAGCACACTACCAATCAATGAGACACAACAAGACGCAGTTATGCCAATTAGGAAAAAACTATTTAGGTGTTATGGGTGCAGAAATAAAATAAAATATGGTATAGTTTTCCAACATTAAAAACATGTATAGTAGTTAAATATTGTTTAAAAATTTGGCTTATATTGTTTTATTTTCATGTACATAAATATTTAAGATTATGTAAATTATATTGGAGTTTTATTTATACAAACAATACTGAGTTTAAAACAAAATAGTATTCCATATTTGGCTATAAGTCTCCAAAAATCTAAAATAATAATATAATATTTTTACTTTAAAATCTCGCAAGTTTTTATTAATCTTTTCGCGTCATTTTTATTTGACTGACAATAATGGGCTTAAACAACTTTGGTACTGTTGATTTTTAATAATAATAATAATAGAGTTTAGCTACTACAGCTATTATAGCCTTCTTAGCTATTTAGCATTGAAGCTTTATACCAAGTAAAAAGCTTATTCAATAAAAAATGGAATAGAAAAAATTATCATGCACATTAATTTGTTATTTATTTTATAATTTTTTCTTAGCTTTATCGCACTTTCTCAACATACCCACTCACACCATGTCAAAATAGACATATAGATATTAAAATAATTATATGTATAAATTTACGTGGTCCAAGGCATAAATGTTAGAAAAAATTTACCCAGCATGCTGTGGGGCTCGGACAACACAAACAAAAAAATTCACACCACCATTAAGCTACAAATTTAGCTACAGTTAGTTTTCAGTCTAAGCTTGAGTTGACCTTTTGACAAGCTAATGTTATAAACTTCGCAATTATTAATAAGAGTTGTCATGCGATTAAAAGGAGCTGTAGCCATATAATTAGTTCTACTAACCGGTTGATAAAATAACTGATAAGAGTTACGAGTACTCCTCCGATTACTATTAAAATGTATATAGTTAAGAAGCTCTGGTGCAGCAAGAGACCCAGTTACAAGTTGATGCAGATAAAGTATATCCGCAATATTTCTACGCGAGCTCAAAGACTGCATATGTAATAACTTTAAACGATCCTCATAAGGAGGAAGGCTTAAAGGGTCAATCCAATTTAAGCCATTGAGAGCAAAACGAATAAAATTTTTTTGAATTCTTTTAATTCTATTTATATGAATATTATAAAATGGTGACCATACTTGGCTAGCGTACTCTAAGTGAGGGCGCACTATTGTATTATATAAAGTCACCGTTACTAAAGGGCTATTAAATTCTTTTGCCCACCTCTTAATAAAGCCAAGCAGAGATGAGGATTTTTTACAAATTTGATTAATATGCTCATTAAAAGTCAACTTAGTATCAAAATGTATACCTAGGTCTTTGACTACATCGACACGACAAATATTTTTATCTTTTAATTTATAATCAAATTCCACAATAGTTTTCTTCCTGGTAAAAATCATAGCTTGGCATTTATCAGGATTAAGATGTAAGTTATTCTTAGAACACCAAACTTCAAAGGATTTCAAGTCAGACTGAAGTGGAATAGTGTCACCAACCCCCTTTACGTTCCTGTAAATTTTCATGTCATCTGCATATACTAACAGATGGGAGTTTTTAATAACATGTGTAACGTCATTAATTGCTAAAATGAACAGAAGCGGCCCCAGGTGGCTTCCTTGTTCATTTGAACAATGAAGACATTACATCATGATAATTGGGTCACTTGAATTTTTATTTTCTGCTGGGTAAAAAAAATCTTGAGGCTAAAAGCTTTTTATAATCAATGGTCTTTTCCTTGTTATTTATTATTTAGTGGCTTTCTGGTTTCTTGAAGGAGTGTCGCATGTCTCTTTTAGTTTACTTTTTGTTTTTTGTGTTTCATGGATCATTGAAAAAACTTGAATTAAATGACAATGCTTGGCCAATAAAAAATGGTGTTGCATAAAATTCTTGTTATTAAAGTTGCATCAGTTAGTTAGTTAGTGTTAACAAAAACAGGTTTCGTTCGTTTTTTTTTTGTTTAAAACAAAACAGTGTCTCATGAGCTTAAGAAGAAAATAAAAGACTATTTAATAAAGCACACGACTGCTGCATTTACAGCAAAATGCCACATGATGATAAAGCCATAGATATACAATATATGCATTAGATTGTAATGCATATTCTTGCATATTGCACTACTATTTCTTACCAGAATCAAATCGACCCGTACCATATAATTGCATTTTTGAACTTTAAACGAAATTCCGCTGTATTAGATTGACATGGCCATTGGTTTTATAATTACACTTAATATCATATATTAAGTGGGCATTTAATTTGCTAAGCATTTATTGTGAAACTAATTATTTTTTCACTTAGAATGTCAATATCGCAATACTATTTAGCGTTTGTAGACCAATTTTAATGTTTACTTAATTTTTTATTGCGTAAAGTCCAGCTTGAATGTCCAGTCAAATGTGACATACTTTCAATGTCAAGTTTAATAATGTTTACAATTTTATTGCATCATAAATATCTTGAACATCTGCTTTTATTTAAAGAATTCCTGCGAATGCTGGTCATAATTGCAAAGTTTTTATTGCTCATCCTGAAACATTAATGTTTATAGTTATTACAGGTAGTATTGCGTTGTGCTGTTGCGAAATGCTTATTTAAGTTACGTTCAGGTAACAAATTAGGCGACGGAAAAGAAAAAAAGAAAAAGAATATGAAACAAACTGTTTAATTTTTGAGTTATTCTTCTTGAGATTTGAAAAATTATTTCTTTGAGAGCAATTATATTACTATAAAGTTAAAAATATAATGCGAGCATTTAGAATTTTTCAACAAAAATTTATAGAGATGTAGCTCTATTCGGGGTTTTTAATTGAAAAATATATTTTTATCTAATTGTCAAACAATTGAACTTTAAATCAGTGTTTTTTCAAAAATTCTTTCGCCTAGAGTAAATGTTAGATAAGAACATATATACAGAAATGTAAAAGTCGAAATCCTGCAAACCTTTAGCAATCAACATGTTAAACAAAATGGTCAAATAGACATTTCCAGTATTCTTGTAACATTTTCCGAAAATACTGAAAAGCTGTTATATATCTCTTTTTTAATAGGCCTTTATTAAGAGAATTAGAAGCTTATAATGGCACAAAAAGGTATTAAAAGTGGGTTAAAAAAATATGTATGTTTTAATATTTCAAAGCTTTTAATGGACCAGCATTTTTTTTTTGTAATTTACTAAAGCCAAATCATATTTTTCGTTTAGCAAATTAGTTTAATAATCTAAGGCCCTTTTTGCCTGCGCTATCACGCAAGTCTTTATTTATTTTTAAAGTACATATTTTTAAGTCTTTGTGTGGTTAAACAACATCCTCCAGATTCAGGCATATTTTAAAAACTGAATTCAATTTCAGGATATTAAATTCCTTGTAGACTATAATCAAAAACCTTTTTATTTTAGAGCTAATACGCTAAAAAATTGTTTATTATATGGAATAAACTTGCAAGTTGTACAAAAATTTTCTTCGAAGTAAGCAATCTTAATTTGTTTAAAAATTACATTAAAAATTTCTTAGTTCTGTAGTCAATAGACTACAGCAAAAATTCGAGCCTCTCAAAATATAAAGGTTATTTTTATCATTCCTTATTCATTACTGTTCGAATTTTTAGTTTAAGTATTCTAAATATTTTTCCCATGCCTTGTCTTAAATTTTTAATGTATTTAAATTAGTCTTAATCGTCTCCGCATAAATCTCGAATAAAAACATGAAACTGAACGAAATTGTAATTTTTGATGTATTATTTGACCTCTATATCGCAAACACAATATCTTAAAATCAGGCGGGCTTATCATAAAAATTTATATTGAAAATAATAAAAAAATTTAAGCTGAATGCAATTGATATATCAAGAAAATTCGTAAATATAAAAAAGATTTATATTAGTTGGCCTTGAAATTTGATAGCATTTTGAAAATCGCATTCTAAGAAAGAAATGTCAGCTCTCTTTTTTTTGCAAGTTTCGACTTTAAGAATTGTTTATTTACGCAGTAAACAATTTTGAAAAAATTAAATAGAAATTTTTACAGTCAAATAAACTATTTTTATGTTATAAAATTTTTGTAGGCATAAATGATTTTTCTTATTTTGGTATACAAATATTTGAGTAGTTTCTAATTTTAATAATAACGTTCCCGCATTGGTTCCACGTATTTTTTTTTTAATTTAAGAAAATTCACTTTTAAAAAATTAACTTAAAACTGCTTATTTTTAGTTGTAAGTCTCTATATAAACTTCCAAGCAGCTTTACTTTTTTTTATAACACCGCACAACTCACCTGATTTAAAACTTTTCTTCGAATTAAAAGTTAAATTTGTTTATCACAATATGTTTTTTCTTTAGTTCTTTTCTTAAAAACACAACTTAAAATCAAGGAATTTTCCACAAAACAAATTCGCAGCAAAAAAATATTTATTTAATCCAAGAATATGTATTTGATTTTAGTTTTTAACACCGTGTGCACAACGGTCAAACGCAAGAATCACTTTGAATAGCATCAGCGTTACCCAACTGTTTTTATATCACTATCACTGGTGAGGTGAGTTGAAACGTGAGTATGGTAGAAAAATTGTGTGCGTTCGTTAAACAAACACACACATAGGCGAATAACGCACGACACATGTGCAACAGTTCTCTCTCTCTGCATAGAATTAATCGCTGTTACCTTATTTCTCTGTTGTTGCTGTTTTTAGCAGCTGCTGTTATTAGCCGTGCCTGTGCTCTGTTAGTTATCTTTGAAGCATTTTGTTTTGATTTTCAAATGTTTTTGTTGTTGTTCAAGTTTGTATTCAACGCTGTATATGTACATAACTCACTTATACACCTGCAACATAATATGAACTAGAAATAGAATGTATTCCTTTAAGCGGTGCATCTACTTAGTCCGTGCTTTTGATCGGCTTATGAAAGAGCGCATTGTCGAGCTCTGTGAGTTTTCTGCTTATGCGTAGAGAACAATTAATTGGGTTTCTGTAGTGGGGAGTTTGATTCAGAAAAAGGTGAACTTTAATTTTGATTTGTACTTTTGGTGCTAATTTGTTTTTGTATTTTGAAATTCTATCAAAAGTACATAAAGTTAAAAAGGATCGGCTTAAGCATTAGGTACTTTTTTTTTTATTGCACTAAAAGGCAGCGCAACTATTTGTTTCTTTTAATCTATTATTAAACGTTTACACGAAAGTTTGTACCAAGTCAAAAGTTTATCATCAGCTCATTGCTTTCAACATTGCTTTAAATTTTCTGATGTAAAAAATAAAATACAAAAATAAATCATTTCATCTGGAATCATTGATCTGGCATATTCGACTGTAATATCGCAAAAATTATTTAATGCCGGCTTATGCCCAAAAATTGACTTTCGAGACCGAACCTGCAACTTTGAATTGTTTGAAATTGTTTGCAATTTTATCAATGACACTTTAAAGATCCTTATATGTATAAATGGTGCTATTTTTCTAGGACATTTCACATTTGTATGGAGAAAAAACAAGTTGGTTAACGTTGAGGTACTTTTTATTTTTTTTGTTCTTAGGACCGAAAAAAATTTAAAAAAAGTTTATCTGCCCGAACTTCCTCCATGTCCTTAAAGTTGAAAAATTTGCATAAAACAAAGATATGTATATGAAAACTATTCGAAAATATATCGTTTCAAAAAATATTTGTTGCATAACTATGCATTTCTTAAGAAAGCATATCAGTATGGGTTGAAAATTTGTAATAGGGGTTTTCTTGCGATCGACTTGTAGTCAATATAAATGCGAAAGATTTGATATTAATCATTTAAAAAAAAAAAAAAAAAGTGAAAATTGTAATGGTTTTATCTATGTACTTTGCTAATCTGCAGTAATCGATATTTTGAAAATGTATAGCGGTAATTGTCATAAGTTTGAATGATATATTGAAATTTGTAATCAAACTGCGTCTGCCAAATTAGAGAAATATGTAATGCAATAATTTCACTGGCAATGCTTTGAGAGTATAACTTACAGTGAATAGCGTTTTCTCTACTATCACCTTTCCAAACCGGCATTTATAAACTGTAGGTCCTTATCATTCGTATAATCGGAATGAAAACAATAGTGAATGTAGGTGAAAAATAAGCGTTCCACTTTGCTTCGGTCTACCCTACAATTTTTCAATATTGAAGCAAATCGGTCTGTCAGTTTAGTATGATCATTTAAAACTTCAAGAACTTCTTATTTTTTGCATTGCATCATTTTGTTATAGAAATGAAAATGATGTATAACTTAAGTAATCAAATGCTATAATTACTTTATTATGTGTAAATTAAGGGAATTGTTAAAGACAATGCCTGCTTAATTGAAATTTTTTGCATCAAAAATAGACATCATTGTGAAAAAATGCATTCTAATTGCTAAATTATCTAAAAGTAAAGATTACAGTCTAAAATCTATAAATATTCTTAGTAATAATATGTTGGCTTCACGCCGCTATTTTATAGTGTTCATATTTATTATTTACAAAAACGACATATGTAAATTATCACCTTTAAATATTGACAGTCACTTGCGAGAAAAGGCGCCGCACAATGAAGGAAAAGCATGGCCGTGATCAAATTGATTTTAAAATCCCAATTTAGAATATTTTTGACTTGAGTATTTTTTTTAGTTTTTGTATTTTTTTAGGAAACTTGTCCCTTAAATAAATGCAAAATTTAAAAAAATTTTCAACTTTGGTGTTAAATAAAAAAGTTTTCGAATTTTTTTAATTTGTATCTGGATGTGAGGTTTTTCTTTCTCAAAAAAAAAGTACGGTCAAAAATTCGCTCTAAATATTTATTTGTCCTCTATGCGCTGTAAAAAAAAATTCTTTGCCTTAATACCTAGCTATTGAGCTTCTTATTGGCATTGATTTGCGTAACATTGTTTTTATTACCTCAGTAATCAATTTATATAGCTTATCGTTTCAGTTAAAGCCGGTAGCAATTGTTTACAGTAAATGGTTTTTTCTTTTCCAGATGCACAAAGCATCACTTTGGTAAAATTTGACTACACGTAGTTTCGCCCATGATTTCTGTCTGCCCGTAATAAAACGCTTTCAAAAATGGTTTTATTAAGTCGGGCTTTAAAAATCATTTGATAAAATATGGCAAGCTTTTCACAACCTTAAATTGTGTTTTCTACATTTTAGAAATTTTTTACAGTGCTATTCGAACTGGTTTGTGCGCTTCTTTTTGTTTATTTTTTTTTTGTAGTTTATTTTCCTAGCAAACTTCCATCGCAATTATAGGGAATTGAATAAATTGATGCTTTGCAGATGGCACTTCTACAGCATCCTGTGGACGTACATGCATATGTATGCATGTATGTACTTGATACCCCTTTTTTCTATTTTTTACCTTTATGTTTTTACACTGGATTTTCCACCTAAGCTTGCCTAACTTCCAGATGCATTTATCTTGTTCATTTACAATTCCATGCTTGTATGCTTGCATGCGCGCTTTGATTTGTGGCGAAGCTGAAGTTGTTGTTATTGTGGCCATTGTCGTTGGCGGCGTCATCATCAACATCGTCATGGTCCTACTAACATACGATTGGTATTACGTACTTGAACGATGGATAGCTTTTACACTATAAAGAAATTTATCGTATGTTGCCTATCTTATCAAATTGTTTTGATTAAAAAGTATGTTCACTTTTTCTTTGGAACATTTGACACCAATTTGGTTTATATGATATTTAAAATTAAACCTCTTAATCCATAAATTTATTTATGCAATTTTCAGTGGCAGCAAAAATACGTTCGACAGGAGGAGATGTTCCAGGCAAACATAAAACGTATTCGATTATTTGAGAGTTCCACATATGGCACAATCTGAGTGCTCATATGCTTAAAGATTTCTACCCATCGTTCTTCTGTTTTCATTTATTTTTGTGCCTATTTTTCTAGCAGTACAAAGCAGTACTGTACTACTTAAACCAAAACAGTTGTCAGCATTAATTATACATATTCCGATACAAATAAGAGGCTTTGCAACTCTAGAATAGCCATATTAGAGAATCTCTTTAAACGCAGTGCTTGGGAAGCTATTTGAGAAGTAGCCCTGGTACCTTGAATATAAGAAAATAAATGTAACGAGACATCAAACTACACAGAGCAAGCGCTGAAAAGTATGTTTGCTCTGACAAGTATGAGTTCGGAATGAGATTGTGAACATAATCAGCTGCGCTCCCACATCAATAAGTCCTGTTTTGGATGAACTTTTTGAAAGAATTTTTCTCGTGCCAGTCGGTAGGGAAAATTTAATATAGATTTTTTTTTGTTCACATGCATTATATTTATCAGGGTTATAAAATTACCATTTTTGAACAATATAAAAAAAAAAAATATGTATTAATAACTTTTTCCAAGGAACCCTTTTTTTTAAGTGTAGTGGGATGTACTACGTCGGGACTAGTCTGTACTGCTTGTTGCAAGAAGTTTTTTTTTCGAGTTCTTACTTTTTTATACTTCTATGTATCTGCTATGTTATATGTTGGCAAAAATAGTTTTTCTGGTTTTTCTAGCCGCAAGTGCAATTAAGTATTTTCTATTTATGTTAAAATATTGATTGCTGATATTATCGCCAATAAACCTTATTGTAAGATCGTGTACCACCACCAGGGTTTTGATGTCTCTAAACTTGGTATTGAAAAGATGTTTGAACTTGAGTACAAGTTGTATAGAACTTAAGGGGCAATAATAACAACAACAACGATCAACGATCAAAGCAGCAATTACAACAACAACAACGAAATAATTTTAGTTTTTTTTTCTGTTAAAAATAGACTGTGGTCTAAAAGCATACTAAGGTAAAAGAATAGTTAAAGTTAAAGAGAAGAAGGAAGCCATTGTTGGTAAAACAAGTCGATTTCTTTTTACGGTCTTCAATATTAAAAAGATAAAAAAAGAACTGTCTACAATTTAAACTCTTCGTATATTGATAATGCAGAAAGAAAGATGTTTAATAGAAACCGTATAAATTAACATAATGTGTTATGTAAATTTAAAAATAGAAATGAAAAGACCTCTTTAGTTAAAAGCAAATCAAGAGCAATTAAGATATTTCTAATTTGTGTACATAATTGATTGCAATCAACTAATGAATTAACAATATTTATAGCATGAATTTAAAGTTTGCAAATAAAAAGTTCATTAACATACGAATTCCCTGAAATACAACTTTTTTTTTTGCAAATCGGTCAAGGTTTTGTGGTTTAAAGCTTGCGCCAGTGGCGCTCGTAAAAACGATAAATTCTTAATGTAGATAGTAAACAGATTTACCTTAAGTGTAGAGCAACAACAAATTCAACTTAAGTAACAACTTGTCTTCCAGTTATATTATGCATATAGTATATCGGTCAATGAACTCACTGATCATCACACTCTCTACTGGTGGTGCCAGTTGGTGACTATAGTTATCACAATTTGTGTCTTTTTTCCTTTTTTCTTTTATTGTTATCAAAAAACTAAAAGCATAAAGCTTTCCAATTTCAAAAGAAAAAAAAATTAAATCCACAACTCAGAATAAAATTAAGAAAACTTTCACCAAAACTCAGTTTAAATGACTTTAAATCCAATTAATGCGTGCAGCATCAATAAAGACGATTGCATACCCCACAATCGAAAAAGAAACCGCAATCAGTAACGCCACCACCAGCAACCACTATTGCCATTGCCACTGTCTCCGCTGTCGTATGATAAAGTGGAAAATTTTTCAAGTTATTTATGACCCAGACACATTTTTAGTTTTGACAATAAGAAAAAGATTTACTTGCTTGATTACCAGATCTTTTAATGCGTACCCAAGATCAAACATAATCAGCTGAAGGTCAGTAAAAAGTTTTTGAAAATGTTTTCTACAAAGCGCCCATCGAAAGTTCGAGTATTGTGTTACAGCATGTAATGCAACAAGCTACATGAAAGTTAATAACGGGTGTGCCAATAAGAAGAGCACCAGATTTGGTTTTTTTTAATTAAATTTATTATTTATTTGAAAAGTGTTAGTATTTTTATATCATTATTGCTATAGAAAAAAATGTCACTCTTATTGGAGCAGCTTGTATTACTCAGACAATATGTAAGCTTTGAAATTTACACACATAAGTTAGACTTGTACGATAAGTTTAATTAATCTTTGCTTATTTTTATTGTAGCTTAGAGAGTTCATTTAGTAAAGGTCAATTCTATATTGGTAAACAAAAACATTCCTTTGTAAATAATTATTATCATTACTATGCGAACAGCAAAATATGTTGGCAGCAATATGGAGCATAATTTCTGTTTCGAACTTTCCTAAATGAATCATCGCTAAATTCTAAGAGAATTTTTTATTTCACAAATGAAAATTCTCGAACAAGACATGAACGAAATTTAAATAAAAGGGTTGAGTAACTCAAGACACTGTAACAGCTAACAGTGATCAGTGACATTTCTAAATGTGGCAACTACTTAGTATACAATTTACTAGTGACTTTGAGCGCTGTTATAAATACCGATGATTTAAAAGTTTTTGTCACTTGAAATTGCTCTCAAAGCTCATCTCTATTAGTCAGATCCAAATGATCTTTTGAAATGTTATATTAAATGAGATGCCCACAGACTTAGCAATCTTGCGTAGATTCATTCTTTCGATCATTCCTTGCTTTTTCGTAGGTTTTTTGCATCATTATGTTTAATTAGCACTAGATTTTCGGATATATTAATTTTCAGAAAATAAGCTGTCAATTTATTGTCAGCAGTTGTATCGTAAGCTATTGCAAAATCGAACTTTTCGAGACCGTGCTTTTTAAAGTTTTCAGATGAAGAAAAACAAAACCAAATTTCTTAAAATTTATTTCGTGTTTATTTTTTCAATATATAAAAAAGGAAATGAAGTCCAAAACTTAAGGCTTCATCTCATAATTTAAAAAAGAATAAAAATTAGGCCCGAAGTATCAAAAGTAAAGCCCAAAAATTATTAGTTTGTAAATAAGGTCGTGCTCCTAAGCGTTATTTCCTTTTACCACATCTCAAAAAAAAAAATTGTTTTCTGGAATAGTGAGTCCTTTACTCATTATTTTTGCCATTGAAATAAAATGGTCGATTCCAAAGAAATTGGAATTTTTGAAGAATTTAATACCCAATAGAATGATACTTACTGGAGGTCTGCACGAATGCGCGATATCGTTTTTAAGGGTACCTATAACTTTTGAGTCGGTGTCTGGCTGAATCTGAATTTCGACCTGGTCTACCGCACATGATAAGAAAGCAATGAATGCGTCGCCAAAACGGGCAAAAAGCCACGAGTGCTTGAACTCGTGTAAAATTTTATTTGCGTGTGCACCTCTCTTGCTTGGTTTTTCGATTTGTTTTGATTTGATTTGTGGTTTTCGTGAACTAGGGCTCGATGGATGGATGATCGTTTCAAGTGCACTAGTGCAGACCTCTAATATCTACCCAGTTATGCTGCAGATAGTTAAAAATTGCCCAAAAATCTTTTTCGATATTCTTAGGCTGGAGTATCTAAATTCTGCAAGTGGAGATTTCAAAAAGCTGTAAAAAAATGATAAAATTTCTTTAGGTGCCAAAAAAGTCTAATGTTGTGACATTGTGTAATCCGACCAGCAGGCCTGAGATCTTTTCACTTAGCGCTTGAAAATTTAAAGAACGTGTGAGAATACTGATTGCAATTCAATAAGTAATTAACATTTAAATATCAATTGTCATTGTGCAATTTTGGAACTTTGAATGTCATTTCATTTGCGCAATGTATGGGCGTGTTCAACATTATCGTATTATTTATTAACTACTGGCATATTACGGCCAATTCATTAATATAATATTTCGAAATTTTGTTATTTAGTATTTTTGCTTGTTTATCTTATTTTTTTTGTTTAAATATATTAATAATTAATCAAATCTTAATCTATGCAAATTATACACGATTCTCAACACGAATTTAACAAATTTGATTTGTAGCGATACATTTTGACCGTCAAAGTTCAGACTTGTTTCAACTTGTAAAGTATCTGATATTTTTACATTTTATAAACAAAAAAAAAAAATTGTGTAAATGTAATTAAATAAATATTAAATTTACAAATTTAATTTTGCGTGATAATATTTTTTTTTTAACAATTTAACGCCTTTAATTGTTGCTACTTAAGTTGGCATTAACCTTCATAAAACTCAAAGATACAACCTAAGCTATAGGAACAGAATAAAAAAATCATTATTTTTCGTCTATGATATTCTAAACCTTAAGATATTTATTGATGTGTTTTATTCTGATAACCTGTAATTAACGCCAAACAACAAATTCATGGCTAATAATCGTTTGCAATTTTCTCAATTATCAAAAGTATCTATAAACTCTTAGATACGTAGCGACATGTTTCTGATAGCTGACATTTGTGTGTGTGTGTGTGTGTGTGCGGTTTCAGCGCAACTAAACTCTTAATAGTTTAATGCGCTTCCTAGAACTTGATGTTAGTTAATCTTTAAATTTTTATTGTTTATATTTTTAATGGTTAATATACAAATAAAATTTCATGCCCAAGTTAATGATCTATCCCAGGGATGGACATTGAATCAGGAAGCAATGCAGACTTATGAAATTGGTAATTAAAAACATATTGCTGTATGTTGTAGCTTGAAACTAAAAATTTGAAAAAAAAACCCATCAGTACTTAGAGATAAGCTAATGCAATGTCTTTATATATTTGCTTTCTTGGCATTTGTGTTGCACTGGCACTTAAAAATAGAATTTATGCTCATGCGCAAACATAACTGCTATCTTGCAATTTTCATTTTAGAATAAATTTCTAGGAATTGAGATTTGTATGTTCTACCTGAAGTTGACAAAATGACATGAGAATTGCATAAAGGACACGTGTAATATCTGTATCTGAAATACTGCATGTCCCAACATTTTTACCTTTATTTCAGTTGTTCCCAATTTGTCACGTGGTAACTCATGAGATTCCCTTTATTGAAACTAATTTACGTGCTTGTACGTAACATATTGTACTGACATGTGGATATTCCTATATTCCAGATGCTGATAAAATATTAAAATCGTGCAAGTATTAAAGTAAAGCCGATAATTACAAGAGAAATTTTCTTGGAAGTATTTCCATCATCGTTATTCTAATCTCCGCAGAAAACAGGTAGACACTGACAAACTCAACCGTGAAAGATAAAATGCTCATCTGCTAGTGTCAATATCGACGCTTATCTTAAGCCAACGTAAATAAAACTGAAACTTTCTTCACAACATTTGAGAAAAGATCGATCAAAACGAAACATTTTTATTTTACAATTTTTTTTATTTCACTGAATTACACACGATGACTTTTTAACTTAAAAAATAAAAACAGAATGCAGAACAACAAAAATCAGTTTTAAAATACACAGCACTTTGAATCAAAACTTAACATTTCAAACAAGTTTTATCAAAATAAGAAAAAATTGATTTTATATAATTTTTGCAAAAAATCATCAATACGAAACATATTCAATTAGGTACGTGAAAAAGATATATATATATTTTAGAAACGCTCATACTTATGTAAATATTATAAAGCAAGCTTAGGTCTCAGAAATGCGAGCTGACTCGGAATATTATTTGCAATTTTTCATGAAAAAAAAAAATCAAAAAATTAGCTATCAAAATTTTCTGTAAAAATACAAACTTTCCCTCAAATACATTTAATTATTTGTCAGATTATAAACATATTTATTAAAACTAAACAAATTTTGGTAAATCTTAATATGCCACTGAATTGAATATTTAAACGTTGCTTATTAGCTTCAACGTGATGATATATTTTTGAAAAGTTTTGAGAAAGGATTTGATTTAGTCAAATATCTATTTAGTAACCATGTTATTTTTTTAAAATTTTATCTTAATATGTACATTATATTTCAAAACATCAATATGTGGCATAACACACCAAATCAGACCTCATTTTGCATCTCTAATTTTTGTGAAAATTATTTTTCTTTTAGTCTGCTTCAGAGTATTCTCTAAAATTTGTTAAAAAATTTTTTTACCAATAGGTATAAATAAATTTATTTACTAAAAAAAAATTTAAAAAAAAATCAGAGATGCAAAAGTAAAATGTTGTTCGATTTGGCTTGAAATGTGTCATAGTCATATTTGGATTTTTCGAAATATTGGTTTTTCATTGTTCGAGATTTCCTTAAATCTTTATTGATAACTTAATTGATATTTGAAAATAATTATTTCTTCCGCTTAAATACCAGATTTAGTAATTATCTGATCGTCTGTTGACTCCTCTTATAATGCAGATTGAATTCATAGAAATATTTTCGTTCCTTTGACTCTAAATTAACTTATCGTTCCAGTTGCTAAATCACATCATGGAGTTTAATTTCGCCTATAAAATCTGATTCTAATGCTCAATAGCATGCATAGGCATTACGAATTGTTTTGAGCTCCATGTAAAATCCGAACTTTATGTAAAAGAAAAATAGGAATATTTAGGAACTCTGGGCAAATTTAACAAAGGAAAAATGTTCAAACTTTGACGTATCTTTTAAAAAACAGTTCTTATGCGATTTTTTTGGGTGAAGATGACATTGAACGGTTATGGAAAAATTCAGACTATGAGAACTAAAAAAATAAGCTACTTTTTCAATAAAAAAAAAAAATTGAATTAATTAAATGGTTATAAAAATTTAATCTCTCATGTTTGAGCTAAGCGTTTTACATAAATCTGCAATGAAATAAATCGTTATTTTTCAAATGATCGGTTAGACATATATGTACGATATATAAAAAGCTAAGTATGTATATATGTGTTCGAAAAAATAGAAGAAACTACATTCATTCAATACCAGCGCTTAAGGTGTCTTCCTGGTGCCTAGTGCGAATTTAAAAAATCAATATATTGTTATATGACGTCTAATAAATATTTTCGAGTTATTAATAAATCACGATTTCAACTGGTACCACCTACGTAACTAAATAAAACGTTGACGACAAAATCACTCTAATTATGCATATGGTAAATCTGTTGTTAACTTGATTGAATTTCCAAATGTAAGTCACGTAAACTTTTGTCATTCATAAACTGGTACGATAATTGCACATGTCACTTTTGTTTATTTTTTTTAGAAATCACTCACTCACTCATGATAAATGACAATATGACGTATAAAATGTATTTTATTTTTATCATTTGCAAATTGTATTTTATGACCGATCATCATTGGCGCTTGAGTACCCTTTAAATGTTAATTTCAAATTAAAAACATATCATTCAATATTCTCTTCTGAGATAGAAAATTTAAATACTAATTGTATTTACAAATTTAATGAAAAAACTTTTTATATTAAAGTCTAAGATTTTATAAATAACACTAACTTTTAAAATTTACAAAAAAAAGAAAAGATTTTAATAACTCTTATATGGCCGCACACAATTTATTTTCATAAAAAGTTATATACTGCCTTTATTACTATACTGACACAAAAGGTAGACCCTCTTTCAACTTTTCCGACCCTTGGGGTAGTATATCTTGATTATATATATCAGAATTACGATATAAAAATGTTGAGCCAAAAATTTGCCATTTAAAGGTCGATAACGATTTACCGGTTTCCGCACGGAAAGACTTAAATGAAAGAAACAAGAACATATTTTTTGCTTTTTTTTTTTGTTAACAGACGACAAATTTGAAATGTTTGTGTAATAATTTCAAATATTACCCACCTGTCAAATTTCGATGTCTACATCTTTGTACGTACCATATGATAAATTTATCAGTATGATGAACATTGTATCACCCTAAAGTTGTGCTAATATAATGGGGATTTCTATTTTTTTATATTTTCGACCTTATTTTGACATATGGCAGTATAATAACATCGACTTTTATGGTAAAACTGAGTACGATCTCTGCTTCTTCTATGAAAATTGTACACAAAAAAGGTTTTTAGACTTTTTCTCACCGTTTTCTACGAGTATCAGTGACAGTCAGTAAATCGTTGGTTAATCACTATTTCTGGATTTGGACACTAGCGACCTCTAAATATCAAATTTTTGAGTTAGTATTTTTACAGCGTATTTCTTCGCCTTCTTGCTTGTTCTTTTTCTCCTCACAGAGCATAGTGCCTCTACAAATCTGTTTCAACGTGCACGATTAGTAGCGAGTGCGTTGAATTCTCTACAACATTTCCCTGATTCACGTATTTCTAGCGAGCATTTCCACGATGATTTAGGACGGCCGCGTTTTCTGTTCAAATGCTTGCCGGTAGATTTCTGTTGGGAAGGTGTGCCCAATCGATTTTCACTTTCGTCATTTGATTTGAATGGATATCGGATCTTGACGACATTTAGTGAGCTAACTAACCTTTCATTCTTCTTAAATGTTAATAGGAATTTTTAGCCCTTTGGTGGTAAAATAGGAAAAGAGTAATTTTTTTTGTCACTCAATTAATTACAATAAAATAAGAGGCTCATTTTTATAAAATGTAGCATGCTGACTACAATCCAGATTTATACAATTGAACAATAAGATAAACAAATAACTAACAATGTGTCATATTAAGAAGAAAAATTGTTTATCAAATTACAAAACAAATTTGCAATAAAGACATCAGTCCAAAGAAATCCAATTGATAGCGTAGTCATTGTTCACAGTGCAGGCGTGAAAGTTGCTGATATTTAAAAAAATGCCAATATCTTATTTCATTTTCATTTTTCAAAATCTTTCTTTAAGACTTTTTACAATTTATTAGTAATATGAGAATATTTATTTCAGTTGCGAATATGAATGGAGTAAAATATTTCCATCCACTAGAATGCTAAGGGAGCATTTAAATTTATTATTCTTAAAATTCAAAGTTTTGAATTTAAGATTTCGTATATTTAAACTCTCTATTGAAACAAACAATTATTTTTTTAAAAATACAAATGAACTAAACCAGCCAAAAGAGTACATAAAAAGAATACTTTTATTCCAGCAATAAAAAATTACTCCGTCCCAGTAATCCATTACTTCTTTGCACGCGAAACGACTATCAAGCCACTCGTCACATTGCGAGTGCTTCAAGCGCTTGTGCACAAAAACCACAAATCAAATCAAAACAAATCGAAACACCAAGCAGGAGAGGTGAATGCTGCACTCGCAAATAAATCGCAAATTAAATGTTCTAGAAGTTTATTGCATACGAAATCTTATATGTTGATCGTTTCGAGTGTAGACCTTTATTAGATTTCGAATAAAAATATTATTAAAATTTTATAAAAAATCTATGAACTGAATTATGTTACACATGTCAGCATTGTTGCATAAGTAAGCGCCTCCACAAAATCAGCTTTTCATGCAAAGAAATTTGTTTTCCCATGTTTTTGCTAAACTCAAAATAAGTTATCGCTACTCCCATGCGACTTTAGTTTGCGCCGGAATCTGACAGCAGGGATCGCATACGGATATATACATAAAAATGATAAGAGGCAATAGTTGAGGTTAATTTGCTGTACAACTCGTGTTTCGCGTGCTCTACAGCTGCTGTGAAGCATATGCTTGTTAAGTACTTGTGTTCTTCCGATATTCCTGATTCATGTGGTTCAAAATTAAGGTAATGCAAAATGTCAAATATATTAGATAAATCAATGTAAAGATGTGTTAAAATTCAGGTAATTCAGAACTCAGATAATTCAAGCAATTCAAATAATTTGTTTAGTGAAAAATTCACACATTTAAGCTCTTTGGTTTTAAATTTAAATTTGTTCGCCCGGAATCTGTACTTCATCTGCATTTTTCATCTGAATTCTAAGATAAATTTAAATATGAATTTCATGCGAAAAATTTAAAATGTGTGAATATTTCCGCATATATTTTTTCGTGCGAAAGTATTTATATCTGAATTTCATCTGAATCTTAGCATATCAGAATTCGTCTGAATTCTGAAACGTTCGAATTATAATTATCTGAATTACGTTTATCTGAATTACGATTATCTGAATGACATTACAGACCCGTTTGTAACATTGTTATTATTATTAATCAAGAATTATATCTCCTGGAAGTAATGGGTTGCCACTTTATGAGCGATTGTGACGATTTCTTATTCAGGAGAAATTATTTAATGCCCGGAGTACTTACATTTTTCGTCAGTGATAGTTTCATAGCAAATGTCGTCATTGTTTTTTGTTTTAAGCGCTGCTGAAAATATACAGATTTTACGGCGCACATATGGCTTTGTTCGAATACCCTCATAGTCTTAAATGAAAAATAGATCAAATATATTTTAACAATTCAAATAGTTCTTGTATTTTTATTTATGAATTATGAACCTTCTCAGTTATGCCTACGGCTCGTTTGGAACTGATTTAAAGTATAAGGTTGTGTGATAAATTCTGCGATAAAAAATTGCAAATACAAAACGTAGCCTCAGTCATATTCTATTGTCTGAGGAACGCTTTAAAATATATTTTCATTTGTTTGTTAATTAATTCAGAAATCACGTGTTCGTGTGGCTTTACGTCACATCCACTATTGATCATAACCCAATTAAATTTATTTATTAAAAATTTAAAATTCAACGAACCAGGAAGAAGTAAATAATATAATAGTTATAATTATAACGATATGACTGATATGATTTTATTGTTAATGAGCAAATTTTGCAACTCATTATCGCCTAATAATTGCAAATGAATTCATAAGCAGGTCAAGTTGTAAATTAGATTTTAATGTATTATATCCTACTTAAATAAAAATTGCTGTTTTTTTTTTTTTTTTGTAAAAAATAAAAAATAGTAAATTAATAGCTCCATAGTTGAATGTTCTTTACATTAACTCGGTCAATGCCATTATAATTTAAATAAGATCTATGTCATTCTATCACTTTATTTAATAAGTGCAAATTAAGTACATAGATTGCATGACCTTTTCTAACTGAAAATTAAACATAAAAATCTCAAGTTAATTTAAAGATTTTAAAATGATTTACATACATAAATCCTTAAGAGATTGAGAATTGAAGTACCTTTTATATACCAAGGATTGAGCATTTAAGAAACAACTCTATTCATATTGTATATAGTAAGAGAGTATTAAATTCAACGTAAGACTTCATCATATCTGTACGAGTATATGAGTTTGCTACGAAATGTAGCTGCTAGACAGCAATTAAAAACGTTTAAAATAAATACACTTAAAACATAATAATTTGTATATGGGGCATTCCACGCCAAATCGGACACCATTTTGCTTTTGCATCTTTGTTATTTTTTGAAAATTGGTTTTTTTAGTACTGGTTGATTACTCCAAAAAATAAACTTTTTCTATCAAGCTATTCAAGAGATATTAATTTTTGGGTAATTACGTTATTTTTGAGCCAAATTGAATTTTGAGTAACTCTTTTGACATTTACAAGCACAAAATAAAATTTAGTTTTCGTGTGTTGCGAGTTGAATTAGCCAGATCATTGCTATTTTTTCTAAGTGTGAAAGAATTTCGTTATTATGTTAATTAATTAAGTCTCAAGCATGTTATGTTAATTAAGTCTCAAGCATATTATAATTACTTTCCGATTGTCAAGACTTGTGCTAATGTACATTGTATATACTAATCAAATTTATTTCATAATTTACTTTTTCTTAAAGTCGTTTATGTTTAGGTTCCCTATTAAATTTGAACCTTGAACGAACATGTTCTCTTTTATATTCTTGGCTGCTTTATTCACAACTTATTGTGCTGCCAAGCGTAAAACTATGCTCAACACTCCAAAGTAAAATGCAGATGCAATGATCTTCAGCTTCAAATGGTTGCATCTGAGGTATTCAAGTATTTTCTTCCCTACCAAATGCGGCACATTTTAAAGTCAGCAAAAAGGGACTCACTTGAAATGTGAGCTTAACAACAAACTAAACCAAAGCACATAATCTTAACTTACCAAATCGGGTCTTTCGTGCTGTTCAATTTAGTGCGTCCGTCTTACACATAAAGAATTGTGCGTGTGTCTTGAGCTCTGTTTAAAAGTACGAGACGTGTAGGGTACATCAAAAAATAACACATAAGTTTGGTAAGAAAAATTTCGTAAAAACTATGTGAACTTAAAATTGCAACACTACACATTTGTTTAGCTGTTAATACTTATATGTATCATAGTTTTTTGTTCTCTACTTGTGAAACCCGCGGCTTCCCGAAAAAACAATTGGAAGAGAGTTTGTTCTTTGAACTTCAAAGCCAAATACAAACGGTACAAATGAGAAAAAAAATACAGCATTCAAGAAGCAGCATTAGCATAAGCACTGAAAATTCAAACGACAATTTTTATGTGAGGCTTTGCAAAAGTCTAAGCATATAAAAAGGATATTTTGCTTTAAAACTAAATAAAATAAGTATACAATAACCTTCTTTAGCACACATATGTTGTTTTAAAAAAGAAATTATAAAAATCAGTTCAGTATATTTTGCGTCAAAGCGTTACAAACCATTTCGATGTAAACAATTTTATATAAATTGTAAACATAATGCATGCAAAATTGTTGTGATAATTAGAACATTTTCCTAGCACCAATTAGTAGTACATTGAAAATGCAAAGAGTGTTACTTAAGCTATGATTTTAGCTCTTCACACTGCATTTTTCAAAACACCCTAATGTATTTCGCTTTAATTTTGTCTTTAGCCAGTGTTCTTACTATCGATTCCCGATGCCAACATAAATATTTGTATACAAATCATAAATTTTCGCTAGGGTTTTTCTTAAATAGTTACACCGCAGCATTGGGCCGTATTGAAAAAAGTTGGTTAGCTAGCTAGCTGGCTGTTTGGTTTTTCAATTGGTCGGTCAGCAGCAGCACATGATTATCTCTTCGTGCCGACTAAGTTGGACTTCTCCTTATTTGCTATTGTTGTGCAAAGTTGTTGGTTGTTATTACAGCGCAACGTATTTGGTTGCTATTGCTGCTGCTGTTGTTGTTGTTGTTATTCTTGTAGTTGCTGTTGACCATTTGGTGCTTCTTCTGTGTCTGCACACATAATTTCTGCTTACATTGGCCTTGAAGATCCTAAGCACAAGAAAAGAGGTCATTGTCGCTTAATGTGCCATCGTTGGTCGATTGGCCAGTCAGTTTGTCTCTCTCCCTACCTGATCGTTCGTCTGTCTATCTGACATTGGTTAGTTGCATGAATTACTGACGATTTCTTGGTCACTGATATAAAAAGAGAATCTTTTGGTGCATTGCTTGCAATTAGTAATTAAAGTAGAGTCTACGTCGTCATTGCAACAGAATTCTATGCAAAAATTGCAGCCTATTTTTATTTTCACTTTGAGGCAGTATGCTATACCAGTGATTGTTGTGAAATTTGCAAATTTTTTCAATTCCTAGAAAACGAAGCGATTGACTTTTAATATTTTTGTGTTGCTTCTTTGGATCACTTTAGCTGTCTTAAAGTAACGTAATTGTTAGCTTCAAGTGTTGTCTGGAAATAAGTAATAATACTATTCTGGGGCCAACTTGTCTTTTTATTGGGAATCACTACAGTTGCATAGACTATGGATAACCTTAAGTAAAAACTGAAAGTTTCTTTTCGTAAATGAAATTGGAAATTGTTTTACGGCCACGAGTACGCCATTCAATTGAAACCTAAATAAAAAGGTTTAGAGGCGGCAACATGGTCCTCGTAACATGAAGTTCAAATTTTGTCTTTTGCATAACTACCAAATTTTATTGAATTTGGTGAACTTATTTTGGTAGGTAGGGGGCGGGAATTGACTTATTCTCCCCCGGCGCCAAACTCCACGGTATGCCACTAATGATACAGTCAACGTAGCTTTTTAAAAAGAAATATTAATTTTAACTTTGCAGCGTATTTCAGGCAAACGCCCACTCAGATAGTTCGACTGCTATAAAATTTCATGAATCAGTCTTCCTAAATTCACTACTGTCACTGAAATTCTGCACAGATCTTAATACGGTAGACAGCTCAGCATTTCAACATTCAATTCATCGGAGTACCTAATTTAAAATGCGTAAAAAATAAGGCAATTATGACCGGAATGAGATACCAAGCGCTATTTTGCACTGCTATCCTGCACTAGACAGTGACTCATCACTTGTTGTCAGTGGCGGATCTAAGGAGGGGACTATGAAGAATATAGGGGTCAAAGTGACCGACATTCAAAAATGTTATTGTTAAAACTCATTTTATGAAAACTATAATTTTAGCCCAGGTAAAGCAAGTACCTAAAACCCGAAGCGTGTAAAAAAGATCTGACAACTCTCCTTATTAAGCTAAAAAAGTTTAACAACCGAGCGTTGTAAACGGTAGAAAATCCCTACATTTCAAGAAAACTAACGAACTGAAGATTATAAATTTTTTTTTAAAGTAATATTAAAGTTGCAAGTCAGACTCCAAGCTAATTTTTGTTTCTATTTTGCGCTGTATTTTGACAATTAATAATCTGCCATAATTATTATGTATTAACTTATCACTAACAACATTTCTTGTCACTCCGGAACATATATTTTGTATGATCACTTAATTGTGAGTCATGCTTAATCGAATATGATTGCTTGTTACATGCCAGACATCAGCTGTTTCCCTTACATTTCGTACGCTTGCCTACTACTGTCCACATACACAGTAGACGAATAATATACCATGTCACATATTCAATTAGCCAAGACATATACCGCAGTGGCTTATGCAAAGCATGTTGTGCTCTCTGTCTGCGACAGCAACAACACAACACAAAGGTCTAGGTCGACCAGAAGAGGCGCCACGACAGTAAAATACGTACATCGGCATAAAGTTGATTTGTCTGACAAATGACTTGTAATTCTTCAAAAGTACGAATGATGTACCTGCCCGCTACCCTGCCCGTATGCATGTAAATGTTTTTATCAGGTTTTCTTGACTGTCCGGTAAAACGGAAGATAAATGTCAACTAGAGTTTTGACAGCTTTAACGTGTGTCTGGCATTAAAAGTGATTTTTACGTCGTCGTTTGAATCACGCATATTACTCGCATATATCGCATAAGAACAAATAAAACTTTTTGGACAACTTAACTACTTTAACGTTCTATATTTTAATATATTAACTTATAGATTTATTGTTCACTTTTTTTGTTTATCTCTTATGCCTATAATTGTTCTGAGAAACTAAATTATCGTAGAATTGGTTGTTATTATTGTTTCTTTGAACTTGGTCTTTATATTATTTAATGTACGCAAAAAGTCGTTTTGAATTCAGCCGTCGTCTTTTGATTAACATTAATTAATATCAATTTGCACATCATCTGAATATCTTAAATTTCATATAGACTATTGTGTCTAACTACGCTGTATGAATCATAGGCGTAACTAAATGTAGTTCAATTTTATTAGGTGTTTATTTTAGTAAGAAACTGAAAATTAGCTGCGTTCATAATAAAAATTTCTGAAGAGAAGTAAACAAAATTGCATAAATATTTATTTTATCGCCAAAATACTTCCATAAACAGTTTTAAGCTGAGCATATCGTTCGTCAATTTGATTACGGACAATACAATATTTCCAACAGCAGCTGTTCACCGAGTTAGTCCATTCTAAGAATGCTAGGTTTAGCCGTAAACAAATTGAAGAACAACATAGCCACCAAATGTGATGAAATATCATCAAAACTTTTCAAGCCGATATACTCTGGATTGGAAGCCCCACATAGACAATTTGGTCCATAGTGATAACTCTGAGTTCTCCAAAATTATGTCGAGCGTAATAAGCTTCCGACGTGTGAACTAATTGATTGACAATACATTTTCGGTAGAGTGATAAAGAAATACTGGTTTCAAAACTTTGGCTTCTCTGGAATTTCTCTGGATATTCTCTATCGACGTTCTTCTGTCATTGACCACAAATCCAGTACATTCTTTTGTAGACAACAGCAAGACTTGCTCATCGTATGTACTATAAATTTGTGGAATAATTTTATTTCGAAAATTACTATGATACCTGACAGTTTCTTCTTCTCGCCCAAACTGATATTTTTTTTTTTTCGTCCAAAAAGATAGAGTCTAATGGCATTTGGAAGCATTTTGCCTACAAGTCATGAAAATCAGTGAATACTTGATTATGTGACACTACTTTCAATATGTTACTCTCGATTAAGCCAACCTGTTCACATCCTGGATAAAACACACGAGATGACTAAAGCATAACCATCGGGTTAGTTTTCCAAATTGGCATAATCGTGACAAGAACTTATTGGGTTACTAATTTATGATTACACTACTCAACAAAATTAACTTTTTTTTTGTTGCCCTGGATGTCTCTGCGGATTTCTATAGTTTCAAGCTCACAGTTTACGAATTTATTCATGGAAGTGCTGGATTGGCTCTATTTTTCATGATATTGAGGTATTTATTTCTCATATATAAAAATCTCGTGTCACAGTGTTTGTTACCGAACTCCTCCGAAACGGCTTGACTGATTTTTATGAAATTTTGTGTGTACATTTGGTAGGTTTGAGAATAGCTCGCAGGCTATAAAACTTTTATTTAGTGTGCATATTTAGGGTGGCTCTCATACAAAAATATTTTTAAAATAGCATTTTCACAAAGACCATTACATCGTTTCACATGGAATTTACACCACGTGTCGTTTATGTCTTCGTAAGAATGCTATTTTAAATATATTTTTGTATGAAGGCCACCTTAAATATGCACACTAAATAAAAGTTTTATAAACTCAACTATGTCTCTAAACATAAAAGACACGGGGTGTAAATTCGATGTGAATCGATGAAGTGGTCTTTGTGAAAATGCTATCTTAAAAATATTTTTGTATGAGGGCCACCCTAAATATGTTCCCTAAATGAAATTTTTATAGCCTACGAGCTATTCTCAGATCTAACAAATATACACACAAAATTTCATAAAAATCAGTCGAACCGTTTCGGAGGAGTTCGGTAACAAACACTGTGACACGAGATTTTTATATATGATATAAATACCTCAATATAATAAAAACTAGAGCCAACCCAGCACTTTCATGAATATATTCGTAAACTGTGAGCTTGAAACTATAGAAATCCGCAGAGACATCCAGGGCAACAAAACCACTGTTGACTAGTGTTATCGTTTGAATTATAAAAACAAACCAAAATTGTCAGAGTAATTTTTTTTATTAATAAATAAAGAAATAGTTAATGAAATATTTTACTTTCTAAATCTAGTGAAAATCCCAAAATATGTATACATCAGCGCATTTAATATCTTACTTAGGCACCTACTGGACTATTTTTTTTGACTTTTTCCGGAACTAGGGACTTTCATTACTGAAAAATGTAGTGCGTTAAGGTATTGTCTTTTCTCGTAAACGATCTGTGATTTTTTGGATCTTCGATCCAAGTAACTCCATTGCACGATGTACTCTCACCATTTATATACTTTATATAGTCAAACCTTGGTTGCTTTGTTTTTGCATTTTTCCATTTTGTAGCGTGACGACAAAATACCAACCACCATTGTCAAATCCAATACAAAACACAAATTCTTATGTGACATGCAAGTTGAGTATATTAAGAATGCCACAATAAGATGTTACGTACTAAATGAAACACTGAAAGACAGAAATGTTTTCTTCGAATTCCTAAAATAGCTCTCTTTAAACAAATGTCAAACAAAATTTTGAATCGATAAGTTGGAGGAGAGACCCCTGTCGTGATTAAGTTTAAATTCCTGTATCCACTTAATAAGCACAATTTTCATGAATAAAAAAATTCTATTTTTAAAAGTAAAACACTAAGTCCTTATGCGTGCAATGTAACAGCTCATTTTAAGAAATTGCTATGGCTAAGAGCTACTTACTTGATGCAACGACGTGACCAAGTGTGGTTAGGAACCAAAAATAGCAGCTATTAAAGAACATTAACAATAAATGGAGAATTATGCGTTTGCCTGTAGGATGCGTACGTATGTTGTGCGAATTAATGCATCCGATGGCTATTTCCGTCAACCATTTTTTTTTCAGTTGTTTTCTTGCATGGCATGTAAGAGGCAACTGCAGAAAAGGATGCAATTTTCCAGGAAAGATGATACTACCTTCATTAACTAACAAAGGTAGCATTACGCAGACCTGTCCTAATGCCAGGTATTCACGGGCGAAGGCAGGAGCAAGCAGCTTTTCGCTACTATCTCGTTACCTACTAAGCAAACTCGGAAGTTGTTCAGAAAACTTCAATTGTTCTCATAGTATTCAAGGTCAAATGTTAAAAACGGTTTTTTTATTGTTGTTAATATCTTGCTCCCTGTTGGTCGAATACTATTTTGTGTTTTATTTTATTTTAACATAATCGGCCTTTATCATGAAAACTGTTAGGCCATACAAATAACAGTTTAAATTTCATTAAAATAAATTCAATAAGCAATACAAAAAGTACATTTACCTGTTCTTCGAAGGGCCAAAAAGAAGTGCTATACTCCAAAAAAAAGTACAGTTGGTTACGTTAGTCATATGTAACAAATTGATATTGTTTTTTTTTTTATGAAAAATATCATAATATGCAGCTTGAATAAAACATAAATAAGTGTCCGATCAATAAAGACGGGGCCCATGGAAATGGATCAACTAAGCAATGCACTTAACCTTTTTTTATGATAAATTCCCTAGTCTATAACTTTTGCTCAGACTGAGTTTATGTCCGAATATAAATGAATGTAATGTTAAATTTCGTGTAAATTTCATGATGGATTCTTATGTACGCAACTCTCTACCTATAGCCGCCTCTCCGCCTATAAGTCGCTATCCAATAGCTCGATCGATGATGTATCGAACGATCGATCGGTTGGTAAAGTTGGCGTTATAAGAGACATTAGTTCAATGGCCAGACTGCAATCAAATTTTGCACCTGATTGGCCATTAGTTGCAAGTAGTAGCTGTCGTCGTCGACGTAGTATATGAGTACGGTCGTGGTGCGAATAATACAAGTTTCCTGTTTTTAACCAAGGGTATGTCTAAGGATTTGTTAGCTACTAGCAACTAACTTTAGAATTTCAGATGCTATCAAAGTGGTTTTTTTATCTAGCAGTTTCGTTGCAATCTTAAAAATAGAAATCTGCGCATTGCTATTTACGTCGTGTGCTTGCACAGAGTTGCTGCGCATGTACTTTAAAGATTGTTAACAACTATGTTAACAAATTCGATATACACTGAAAAAATAAACTTCGATTGAAAGGAATGATTGTCAGAAAAAAATTACTAAGTTTTTGGAAGAATAGCCTAACCGCTCCAATGTAAAGAGAACCTCTTCAGTTTATTTAACCCAAGAATGTCACCACAAAACAAATTTTTAAAAAAATCATCTATTTTTTCGTTTACAGTATCCTGATATGGAAAGATTTTTGGACGCAACTTTTCCATCAAATAAATCCGCTACTGGTCTTGATGTTACCGATGACGTCGCACAAATTGCTATGTTAAATGCAGAAACATTGCCTTCATTAATTTTTTCAAAGCTCGAGGAATCATCTGACTTTCTTCCACCGGAAGTCGAATGCTTGCCACATGCAGCTAGCGATGTAATCAAAAGGCTATTAGAGTTTGATCCAAAGAAACGAATTCGTTCAGTCTTAACATTGCAAAGGATTGCTTTATATCAGAACTACAAAATTGATTCCAAACATTTGTTAAGCGTAAGTTATTGGTTGTTTTTTGAAAGCAATATAATGAAATTGTTATATTTTGTATTTAGATTTCGCCTTTAGATATAATATCGAAAGATCACTTAAGCTTAATATCAATGAATCTCGAAGCTGAAAATTCCAATACTCTAGCAACAAAAGCATTCCAGGAGTTCTAATGTTTTTGGGGTTTATTTTTGTCACACATACCTTTATTATAATTTTTGCTGTGCTTTTTTTTTTGCCAATGCCTGTACTAAATCAAATTTTTTATAAAATTTTTTTTCATTAAATATATAATTGCATGATCAACAAAGAGAATAATTATTTTTATTGTGTGCCTTGAAAAATTTCTGGTGTTAAGGTTATACTGTACTTTTGCGGCTATAGTTGTAGAAGGATTTCTTCAAGGTTAAGTCGCTAAGTCTAAAATTATTTGCTGATTGACAACAGGCTTTCATCTAATATTCTTGACTTCCATTTATCGTATTTATTAAGGTAAGTTAATACCGACTCTAATTTTCATTCACGGAAAACTATATTCCTTAGTAGAGAAGATAATTCGATGAAAAATTCAGGATAATAGAACTGAAAGCTACAAAGATCGCCTGGCTGCATGACTTCTATAGATAACTAGCATTACCCTGTGCGCATCGCCTCACCTCAACCGTAATGTAGATTCGATGCGTGAAAATTCTATTTGAAAATACTTTTATATGAGGACCACCCTTAGTATGTATCCAAAATAAAATTTTTACAACATAAAAATAATATTATTAATATAAAAACCACGTGATGTAAATTTCATGAGAATCGATTAAGCGGTCTTCGAGAAAATGATATTTAAAAATATTTTTGTATGCGGGTCACCCTAAATATGCACCCTAAATAAAATTTTTACGATCTAATCTGTGTCTCTTCACATAAAAGCCATATGGTGTAAGTTTCATGAGAATCGATTTAGCGGTCTTCGAGAAAATGATATTTAAAAAATATTTGTGTGTGAGGGCCACCCTAAATAAGTTTTGTATCCTTAGCTATGCCTCTTAACATAAGAGCTACGTGGTGAAAATTCGGTGTAAATCGACTAACTGGTCTTTGTGAAAATGATATTTAAAAATATTTTTGTGTGAGGGCCACCCTAAGTATGCACCCTAAATTTAATTTTTACAATCTGATCTGTGTCTCTTCACATAAAAGCCGTATAGTGTAAATTTCATGAGAATCGATTAAGCGGTCTTCGAGAAAATTATATTTAAAAAATATTTTGTATGAGGGCCACCCTAAATAAAATGTTTGCAGTCCAAGCCATGCTTCTTACCATAAGAGACACGTAGTGTAAATTCGGCGTGAATCGATTAACTTGTCTTTGTGAAAATGATATTTAAAAACATATTTGTGTGAGGGCCACCCTAAGTATGCACCCTTACTAAAATTCTTACGATCTAATCTGTACCTCTTGATATAAAACTCATGTTGTGTAAGTTCGAAGAGAATCGATTTACCTATCTTTAAGAAAATGCTATTTTTTAAATATTTTTGTATGAGGGCCACCCTAAATGTGCACCCTAAATAAAAGTTTTATAGCCTATGACACCCGCCTGATAATAGCATACTGTAAAAATTTCATCACGATCGGCTGGATAGTTTCCGCGTCCATAAAGGACAGACAGACAGACAGACAGACAGACAGACAGACAGACAGACAGACAGACAGACAGACAGACAGACAGACAGACAGACAGACAGACAGACAGACAGACAGACAGACAGACAGACAGACAGACAGACAGACAGACAGACAGACAGACTGCCTTCATGGACCAAAAAACAGTGGTAGACAAAAATGTACGTACAAATGAAGTCATTATCAAAGGAAGACTACAACGAAAAAACAAGAGCACTGCTCGTAAACTGGGAACTCCTTTTAACCATGCCATCAAGAATAGAGTTTATATAGTTTGAGTGCCAAGTACTACAAATATCTACAGTAATGAAATTCCCTATACTCTAGTAACAAAAGAAGCTACGACCACAGCTCTATATCCACGTTCTCCTTACTTAGGCCTTCTTAGGTTGCAATGGCTTGATAACTTGCTCTCACCTTCTAGTACACCTAGTCTGGAGGAGACAGATCTCTAATATACAATAAAATCACCTGACGCAATAGTGTCATCGGATCTATTTAATGCAGGCAACGCTGTTGTTTCAGGTAGCATACATATAAGGCTGAGGCGATCAAAATTGAACATTTTAAGTTTTACAAGTGGAGACGCCAAAACAAATATGTATTTGGATAGATAATTTGAATTTTTGTCACTATGAAATTCTAAAAAATGTTCGCATTGATAAAGTTGTAAGCGTTTGTAAAATAAGAATGTTCGGTTGTGGTGGAAATAGTGCGGAAATATTTTATTTTCAAAAATAAATTTCAATTGCTATTTCTTTTAAAAATTTTTTTGAGTTTCTTACATTATACAAGATACACCAATCAATAATAAAAGGTGTAAGGTGAGTTTTGAACGTTTCCAAAGGTGACCAGCGTATCGGTAGGGCATGTTATGGTTTCCCATTTCAAAAAATTTGTTTTGCAACAGTGTGTGTGGAAAGGTCGAAACTGCGCAAAAAAGCATGTAGATTAAAACCATTTCATGTGAGCTTGATAATAAAAACAATTTTATAAAAAAACCCTAACGTTTAGTGCACAAACCGATTAACGCCAATTTTCAAACATTTTTAGTTTTCATGCGCTACAATAATCTATTAGAGCTCTACTTTTCGTATTTGTTACAAATGGGGCTAAAAAAATTGGTTGAACATCACAAATGTCAACATTTATTTCTCGTTCGCCATATGCAATGTATAGAAGCTTCAATTTGTTTTTCGACTTGATGTTATATGGAGTTATTCGATTTGTGCACTGAACGACACATACATATGTATGCATAAGTATAACTTATACCGCACAATCTACCTAAGGGTTAAGTGACACAATTTTTTTTTTAAACATGGCAACGTTCCCTGTAAGCAAACTGTTGATTATTTGCGTCAAAATTGACAGAATGCTCTCAGAGCATAAAAAAAAATTGTTGACGTTTATTCTGGCATATCCTTTTTGCCACTATATCCTTTTTCATTCTTTGTTTTCATGCAGCTGGGGAAAAATCAACTTGCCATAAATGGTTGAAAAATTGAAAAAAAGTGAAAATCCAACAGTGAAAATAAAGAAAAGATAAATTTTTCATTAGAAAATTAAGTATTATATTGAAATAAAGAGCAATAACTTTGCGCTGGAGAGTAGAGAAAAGTGAATTTCATATTTGAAGATGAATAAAATTTCTTAATTGGATTCGGAAATTTATGATATACACAGAGGAATACAATTTTTTTTTCGTGAAAAAAGTAGATCGAAAGACGAACAGCAATAAAAAATGTGATAACTTTTATATGATGTGCGCTATAAAAATTAAAAGCAATTCAAGAGAAAATGTCGCAAAAATTCTAAAAAAAATTAAATAAATTTTCATTATATCCAAGCTGCGGGAATTAGCCACTCTCATTTTGGAAGCAAACTTAAAAATGATACTTTAATATCATGATAATACTGTGTTAAAATTTTGGAAGACTTCTCATCCGGGTCTCTGCTGTCATCATGGCCGTGGATCATACTTTTCTAGGCACATGGGAGGTATGTTGTTACACAAAAAAAAATTAAGAAATCGACCCAAATTTTTTTTCGAAGTAGTATTTAAATTATTCAAAAAATCAATAATTTTCAAGACTTAAATTTGATTGAAAACGACGTACCATTCTGACCAAAATGTCGAAAGTTGACAAGTGACCTAAGGTCATCCAGACCTCAGTTATTTTGGTTGTGTGCCTTGGGTCATTAACTTGTTAGAAAATAACATCTTAAATTTAGCTATTACACATTAGCTCGCTTTGTCCTAATCTGTTAACTGGAAAAGAAACATTTCATCTAGCATCCATTATATCAATTAAAGTCTGTCCAACCCCTTTTGCAATCATACACCCATCACTTTATCGAAAATTTTGCAAACAAATGCCTTTAGTGGCCATACAAAATTTTAAAAATTAATATTTACCAAGCCATTCAAGTCGGAATTAGCCAATATCTAAAAGCATTATGCAGTCGTTGATTGCAAAAATTTTCTCCAAGGGAATACGCATCAATTTATTTATTGATACTTCAGTAGCACTCAGTCGGCCAACTATTTAGTTGTAACTATATGGAGGCCCTAAATGCTAATACTTTGGTTTTTCGATTTGTGGCATTAATTTTTTATTTTTTTAGATTGTATGCTGCACCTTTGAAGGCAAAGCTGAAAGCTCAGGCTTAGAAGGGTGAGTCATACTTATTTAGCACAGCCAAGTGACTTATTTCCGATTTATTACTTTATTCTTTTAGCATAAAATTTCGCTTAGATGACACCAGTGACATTACTTGGTATAATGATTTAGTTAGCCCGCTTCCTGAATCTAAAGACTGCGATACTTGCTGCGATTCAGCGAGTGTCTTATTTAGTTGCGAAACTTTTGACGTGAATGAGTCTAATCCCCGTTTGATATTTGGAGCGTTCGCTGGTCATAGTATAGAATTTAAGGTGAGTAAGATAAAACGTAAGCGAACATTGTAAAATTGCGTGGAAATAAAAAAAAAAAAAATGGTTAAAAAAGCAAAACAAAAAAAAAAAAAAATTAAAAAAATAATTTATTAAATAGATATATTTATAAAAACTTAAAACAAAAAATTATTTATTAAATACATATTTTAATAAAAACTTTAAAAGATTAAGTTTTTTTTGTTCAAACAACGAATCGGACGATATTTTCATAAGTTGTTTGAGAAATTAAATTCATGTGAAATTGTGAATTGCTGTGGACATTACAATACCCGCGCTTAAACGTTTCTGAGCGCTTCAAAGAAAAAAAAAATAAAACAAAAAAATGCTATGGGTGATACGTAGAAAACAAAATGTTGCATATAGTTAGGCTTATTTTTATAATGTTGCAGAAATATTGCAAGTTCTTAGGCTTAACTTCAACAGTGTTGGCAGAAAATTATTAAACATCGATTATAATATAAGCGATATATACTTATTTTTGTTTTTAAGTTTCGGAAACTTTTTAAGCGAATATCATGGGTAAATATACCCACAAAAATAACAAATAAAGAAAGTTTATGAGACGTCAATATTAAGCTAAATACTTAAACAAACAAATTTAATAAATTCTGAGCGCTTGCTGGATTAAAATGATTAAAATGCAGATTAAAACGGGACTTAAAACTCGAGCTAAATGCCGAGCTGCGTCTATATTGTGGAATCCACAGCTTCATCAAGCCATGAGTAATATTAATGTGCGGTATTTTGCAAATAATTGTTAATATTTCAGCCTAAAGGTATGCCCAAAAAATTTTTAATTTCAAACGATTTTCAAACAGAAATTAATAGTTTTAACTAGCCTAACTAGAACTTATCGCCTTGTGATAAAATCTTAAATTATTTAATTTTTTTTTATATTAACAGACAAATACGTTAACACCGACTGATACATTAGTTTTGGATTGCGAGAATTGGTATGCGTTGGAATGTAAACGCCTCAAGGAGGGTCAAGCAGCAGGTCAGGAAAAGGAGTTCTCTTTATCGGAAGCATTAACTGAATCATATTTCACAGATGTGATAGTGAAGAGTTCCAATGGCTTAGATGTATGATATAAAGAAAAAACTAAATTTATTTCATTCTTTTACATAGTTCATAATTTTTTATTTTCATTTCTTTAAAAACTGAGAACTATGATTTTTTAGCTTATTTTGTGTTGGTAAAAATTTCTTTGAGGATGATTTTTTTACATCGTCTCTCAGATTGTACATATGTATATCCAATAATTATTATGTATTATTATTTGAAAACTTTAGCAACAATATAATGGGATATAAAGGGCCCCCAAATTAAAAATGTAAAAAATTAAATTGCTTGCATAGTTTTAGGCTCTTTTTTTTATAATTTCAACTGATTTTCGAATTATTTGGTTTTTTGTTTTTGGTATATATTATTTATCTTATCCATGATTTCATGAATTTTTGACTGATAAAAAAAAATATTGATGTATTTTCTATTTAGTACCATTTGCACTCTTCCGTGTTACGTTTGAATGGTTTTGATTGTAGCATGTGTGCGCAAACGCACACAACAATTCTTACGCCAATTAGCAGTTGCAGAACGCATGATATAATGCAGCAGCAGCAGCAGCAAATGAGTAAAAAATTTGGCGAAATTAGCAGTGGGTCAAGCACACCAATTAAAATCTCTGTTACGTTGCCGATAATAACTGGCGTCAGTAGCGGCAGCGGACGTATCAGCATCATTACCACAACCAGTTGCAATAGTAGTGAAGAGCATCAAAAGTCTTTGCCACGTTTAAATTTATCCCCAATTTACCTACAACCTCCAATGGAATATCCTGCAATCGGCGGTGGCTTAGGAGCACATCGTGCGCATCAACTTTCGAACTCCTTTAACTGCCTTTCAACAACATCAGCAATGCACTGTGGCAGTAACAACGACAAAAATTCATCGCTTATCGGTGGTAGCAACATGCGACGTTTTCCGCCAACTTCCAGTTCAGACTCGCATTTGGAAACGCAATCACATTGCAAAAATATTTTCAACTTCTGTCAGGACTTAATGTTGAATCCAATTGAACCGACTACAATTTGCAATACACGGCGACCACCACTTTCACCATATCGTGCACGCAGCCCGTCACCTTTTCCCAGTTCAATGGATACACCACCATCATCACCGCTTACACCAGTGGGTGTGCTCTACAATTTGCCCTCATTTCTGTTGACACCCATATTACATTGGCTATACACGGAATCATTAATGCCAGATATGGACGAGGATGTTTGTGAGAAGCTGATCAATTTTGCTGAAACGCAACCTTCGCTAATGAAGTTGGTTGAACCAACGAAAAAGTACTTGAAGTTGATTACATTAAAGAAATGTAAGTTTTTTTTCCTTTTCGAAAATTTTAGATCAGTTAAAGTTTAAACTGCTATTTTTCACAGATGTTGTTAATATAATAATGGATTTACACAGTATATTAAATCGTACTATACAAACAATTAATCCTGTAACAATATCACGTCAGCCTGTGCTATTGTATGCAACATATCAGGATTGCCTACGTGACTGTGCAATTGGTGAGTACAGTAGATCTACAGAAATAGTTTGTGTTATAGTTGATGAAAAAAAAAGAAGATAAAAATGACTAATACGATGATTTAGCGATTTTTATCTTTGATTCAAATCCAATTTATTAAAAAAAAATTCAATAACAAAAATGATGTGTGCAGTTCACACGTGGTAGAAGTGAAACTTTTAAATACTAAACTGCGATAGAATGAGACGAAAATGTTTTATTAAAATGATAAAAGTTGAAGGAATTTAGAATAGCTACAGCAATAAATAATATATCAAATTAAAGCACTCATCGAGCACAGTGCCCGAAAATTATAAGCTTCGAGATCGGTTAACCAAAAGCTGAGATATAAGCGTGGAAAGATTTCATATATTTCAAATTCTTTCAAGCAATACACTGATTAACTACCAAAGCCTATAGCGAGGAGAACACATATAAATTGGAAATCTTTCCATGCTTATCTCTCCGCTTTTGGTTAACTTATTTCAAAGCTGATAGTTTTCAGCCACTCTGCTCAATGAGTACTTTAATTTGATATAACATTTGTTGTTGTAGCTATTCTAGATCCCGTCAACCAAGCCTTACATTTGAGGAAAAAACTATACTACGAGACAGTACGGCTAAAAAAATAGTGTCGTGTTTCATCATACACACCTTATTTCAAATCTACAGAAGAAGTTTCACTTCTAAAACTTTACATTTGCTTTATTTTAGGATGTGCCAAAATATTGCAATTTTGCAATATCTTCATTAAGGATGCTGCAGATATAACGCGTTATCAGAAAAATGAAATAATCAAATATGTGCGCACGCGTATACCACTTTTTATGGCGCAAATTCATCAGCTCTTAAAAAATATTTTAAATATCTTCATAAGCCTTACTGCGGAAGAGAAGCTGGAATTAGTGAATTATTTAGTACCTGAGGTCAGTTGATTAAATTTTATTTCCAAATAATAACTTTGATGAATATTATCATACTTTTCCAGATCGAATCTACATTATTAATTTTAACAAGTGTGATAGAGGAAATCAAAAACTCTTTAGAAAAAATGTGTAAAGTAAGTAATCAAAATGTTCATGCATATCTATGTAGGTACTCGTAACGCTGAGAGAATTTTTTTTTTGTAGGACTTAAAATGCTCACATCTAGATTTATCAATGAAAAAAGAAGCGGACGATGCAGCAGTTTTTCAATTTAAAAGTAGCACCTTCATTACACCCAATCCCCTTGATGAAACTGGTATTAGTATTTTTGGTCAGCCACCATTATCGCCACGTCCATGTCGGCCACCACATGTGGGATTGACATTGTATGATAATCCAACAGGCAAACAGCGTCTGATGTCAACAGAGAACGATTTAAAGTTTGTGCTTTATATGTATGAGGTGCGTAAAATGCGCGATATCTATGGACGTATATCGGCTGCACTAGATATTATTAGGGATAAAAAGTAAGTGACAATGATGTGCATATCTATTCTAAATCATGATGCTTATTTTTTTTCACAGAACCACATTTTGCGATATGGACTTTCTAAGCAAGCGTAGCACTATACATCAAAATTTAGAACAACTTATTGTAGATATTCCCACGTATATATCAATTGTTGAAAACTTATCGGATCGTTTGGATGAAAAATTGGGCTGGAAAGAATTTAAATTCTGTTTTAAACTGGCCACCAGCCAAGTTGTAAGTGTAATTGATATCAAATTTGACTTTAGATACACGCCGTCGTTTGCAAGACCGCACAATCTTATATCTTTCTAAAAAACCGTTGATTTAAGATAAACTTCGAATCTTATGAATTTTTTTAACTCGATAATAAGCTTCCTAAGTTGATTATATGTATCATTTTCCATAATTAAGTTCGAAGTTAAACATATGTTTTTACTTATGTTGTATTTGTTTTGTTTATTTAGAATGGCGTCATAGTCAAGCTCTTCGATCATAAAGCTGCGCTGAAGGATCCCATTAATCAGGTATCTAACTTAAGTGTGTTTTTCATTTCAAATTATAACCTCAATTGTTTGAATTCGCAAGGTTTGCAAATTGGTGAAAAAACGTGAATTTACACAATCACTCATAGAGTTGGGTCTGCTGGAACCTTCGAACATTTTGCAAAATGAATTAAAAATGACTGATAATGAAAACAACATGGAATACAATGCCCAGGAATTGACTATTGAGCATAAGCATTCGTACGATTATAAAAATGTGAAGGTTTGGATGAAAACTTAAATTGAAAATTATTGTAAACAAATTATTTTCTATTCTGAAGCTCAACTTAATCAAACATCTATGCGAATCGCCATTGGCTGCCAATAGCAATTTATCAAAAAATGCTTTGCGTCTTTTGCACTCAGCACAGTTAGCCGATATGGAATTTGAAGTACACACATATATAAACACGACATTACCAGGTATAACAGTACTTGGCAAGGACGATTTGTTGGAAGCGCCCCAAATAAGTCAACAGCAACAGCAGCATCAATTGCAAACGCCGCCAGGTACAGCACAACAGCAGCAATCATCTATACAAGTTCATACGTTTAGAGCACATCGTGTGATCGTTTCATCACGGTAAGTGTTTGCACATACATACATGCGACCAATTAGTTGTGCAATTAAATATCACCTGATAAATTTCAGTGTTGACTATTAAAAGTATGTAGATTGAGATTAGTTCGCAATTCGTTTCCCAATTCATTAGAGTGCAAAAAATCGTATTTCAAAATTTTTAATTCGGTTGATATTTGGAGGTCGCTCGAGTCCTTCAAAGTGCAGCATCAAAGAGAAGCAATCTCTCTCTCTCCCTCTAAACTGTATACCTCTTGACTTTTTCAAAACAATGCTTCGCACTATACTGTATTTTGTGAGATTTTAAGGGGGAGCTTCCATTTCAATGGAAGATATTTTGAAAACTAAGGGTCGTAATAAAAAGGCGAAACGATAAAGTTTCATGGGAGATATTGCTCTGATGTTATAAACGAAAACATTCTTGTTGGATTGAGAAAACTTTAAAATTATCATAAAACTGCGTTTTTCTATTTTTAACTCCACTGACCCCCAAATACTAAGCGATTTTAAAATTTCAAAAGACAACTTTTTATTTTTCGATGCTCTTACCAATACTAGCTTGCGTCCATTCGGAATTCCTAGTGAATTGTAAATTAAATTGCTTCCAAACCCTACATATCTCCAGGCTTAGAACCGTGCGGACTTTTCTCTTTTTGAAACTTTTCTTTACGGAAAAATGTTTGGCTCATTAGTGAAACAAACGCATATTTTGAAGGTTTAGAGAAATCGTAGTGAATTTGAAGTGAACCAAAAATTAGAAAATGATTAGATTAAACTAAAAGGAGGCTATGTTGAGAAATAAAACTTTTTCAATAAAAGAAAAACCCAAGAAATCATAGTTTCCATAAACAGCTGATGTAATGAGGCAAAACGGGAACTGAATTTTAATTCAGTGACCTCAAAATCCCTTAGAATAAATAGTTTGATTCGAGTACAGACAAAAAAAGTTTTTTTTTTATGGTGTTGGAATCACATTTCTATTCATTGCTTTAACAATAAAAATTACTTTATTTTGCACTTGCAGCTGTGAGTGGTTCAAAAAAGCGTTGCTTTCAGGTATGCAAGAAAGTATTACAAGGTACGTTTCGAAAATATTAACTCAAAATCTTATACATTCAAATAACTTTTTATTTTAATTTTAGAAAAATTATTATTACGGATACTTCACCCGTGATATTCAGACGTTTGCTATTGTATTTATATGGTGCACCAATTGACAAAACTGTTGGAGCTGAACAAATATGCGAGTTAATGCTGCTCGCTGATCGCTATTCCATTGAAGATCTCAAAGTATAACATAAATAAATTTTGCTTAATAATATAATAATTTTTAAAAAACATAAACACGCTTTGCTCTTAGGAACTATGTGAAAATACGCTCAATTCATTGATTGATGAGGAGTCCGTTGTCTGCCTCTTAGGCATTGCTGATCGTTACATGGCAAGCGTTTTAAAATCAAATTGCCTTTCATTTTTATCACAACACGCGAATTTAACAAAATTAGATATGTTTAAGGAATTGCCACAAGCCATACAGGTAGGTGGAAACAGTGAAAATGTTTAATATTCAAGTGTTTTTTTATGCCTCTCAATTATTTGCTTAGTTGGAAGTAAAAGATCTTATACATTGGTATGGGCGTGTTTCAGAACCATGGAGCGATGGTTTTAAGTCACGTAGCGGTTCACGTCATAGTCTTAAGAGCCCTTCAAAGCCGCCGCGTTCACGTTCAAGGAAATCATCACCATCTTATATATGACGCTGACTTTTGCTCTTAAGCATCGTTGCTTTAGGATTTTAAGTAGCATAACAAACTTAGAATGAAAAAAATAAAAAAATTGTTCATTCTTGTCTTGCAGTTGAAGTCAAAGCAATTAAAATTTATTAAAATTATATTGAATTCAATCATATCCATGAAATGTTGAATATAAAAAAAAGTTCAAGTTATAATAGCTGCGTTCCCGTACAACTTGGAGAATTTAGGCAATTTTTTGTATAGATTTTTCGAGTACAGAAATGATTTTCAGACTATATTCTGATTCATTATGGTACGGAGCGCAGCTAATATTTTGAATTTTCCTTTAAAGATCGTACAAAAAATAAAATGTCTTAATTCCTCAGCAAATGCTTCGACTATGCAATGAAAAAATGTAGTTGCTATCGTTTTCTTTTATGCTGGTGAAAATAATGTTTGATTTGTATTGCATAGTTGTAGGCGCTTTCTAACAGAACAAAACCAAATTTCTTCCGCACGTCGGTATTCAACGATCTAAATTGTTTAAGGACTTATTTATTTATTTTTATTTGGCACTCGCTAATTTATACTCCAAAATAGAAACGAAAAAAGTTTATAAATATGGATAACTCGAATATGTATTTCTTGTGTGTTTTAAATGATGTATATGAATACAAAATCTCAGTGTGATTGTACCTCTTAAACGATGTGTTAAGTTTTCCTAAGTCTAGTTTAAATGTTATTTTTAAATTAAGAAAAAATATTGTAATTTAAATTGATTTTGTAAACTTTTATGTACAAGTATATAGCAAATTTATAGTCAAACAAATTTTAGTACATATCTAAATTCTTGTTATTTGAAATTGAATTGGAAAAAGTCGACGAATGTAAACTACGTTACCAATATGAATTAGTTGTCGTTTGTTTGGATTATTTTACTTCTGTCGTACTTTAGTCTATCTATTGCAATAATGCATGTTGTGTTTATTTGTTTTATATTCATTTCAAATACTTGTTGTATTTATACACAAATATTTATTAAAATTTTATTAAAAAAGATATTTTTATTACGGTGTATTTTCGAACTTATTACTACATGCAGTTGAAAAACAAAAACTGTTTTTCTAGCATATTTATGTATGTATTTACATTTCAAATTATATAAACTTATTGATCATATAATGAGAAAATTGGGAAAATTAAAAATAAAAACAAAAGAACCTTAAAGTGATGTAAAATTATATTTATTGTTGTCTTTTAATTCTTCAAATAAAATGTAACATTGCAAATTTACAAAATCCCAAAACTAAGTGTTTTTTTTTTAATTGGATGATGAACAATGTCAGGAATGCGCCAAGTGGAAAGTAAAATAAAATAAGTAAAGTATATTGCTTTTGCTAACAAAAATAAAGTGCGATAGCAATGGAAAAATTAGTTCTTATTCAATCTTTTCAGAGATATTAACGTGCTGAAATTAAATATTAGTGAAACAGAAGTATGAACACTGTTGATTTCTTGACACTGAAATCAAAGTTCTTAATAACAGGTAAGAGTTCATAACAATCGGCAAAAATAAATCTGGCATTTTTTGTGTAGTTGTTGAGTGTATTTTCCATCAAAACAAGTTAAAATAAACTGAACTTCCCTTTGGGTATAGTAAATTTTTCTATTGCAAGCATGAAGAAAATAAAATCCATGAAATAAGTGTATTTTATACGAAAAAAACTACCCAATACCAAGTAAATTTGTGACTTAAAACATAACACACATCAAAAAACTATGCATTTACATATATTCTATATATACTAAGAAAACCTGTTTTTTCAGAACTATAGATTTTTCATCAAACTTTCATACAACATACATACGGGTTTGCTATGTGGGTACCCACTTGCTATTTAAAAAATCTTTGAATCCACTGTAAATCAAGTGCCTTAAGTATTCAGGAAACCATTAAAATTATTGCCATTCTTAAAGAGAGCTTAAAGAGATTCGTGTCAAAAAAACGTGATTGAATAGCCAAAAAAGCATTTCATGAAATATATCTTATTTTCCTATAGTTTTCGGAATGTGAAAGTGAGAATCGTTTTGTTTTTTTTTTAGAAAATATTTTCATATACATACTACTGATATAATATCTCATGTTGCTAAAGTTTTCTGAATGTCAAAGTGAAGACACAACAAAAATTTTAGGATTTTAACCCAAACATGATGGACTTTTTGCTATTCCGCGTTTTGCCGAAAAATATCTGGGCACATTATCTTAACCTCCTGGCACTAACAGCCCTATTCTATCTAAATAGTATCAATTGATACTCTACCAAATTTTGATATTTTTTTGATGCTCGTATTGTTTTAGGTATACTACATGAATAGTCACAAGAAAGAAACTATTGAAATTCCCCACACACAAAAGCTTTCGTGGTAAACTTGTCAATATCAGTTGTAAAAATTAGATATGGGATATGTCTCATGCTTCAGGAAAATTAAAATTGACCAGATAGTTTTAATTTCATATTTTTATTTCACAGTTTTCATTTTATACAACAACAAAAAAGTCAATGTTCCCGTATGTATCATTTTTTTTTTGTTGCGACTTTTGTTTACCTGTCGCTGATAAAGTCACAATTTCGATAAAAAACTTTTAATGAGAATATCAAAATATATCAAATACGAGTAATAGATAAAAGTCTCAATTGATATTTGATATTGAGATTAATTTTGTTTCTGAGAAAGAATAGAGCTGTAAGGCAAACGTTTTCTTGTTTGAACGCATTGTGCCAAGCACTGACTTAAATAGTCTCTGATCCAGAAAATACACAAAGAACTTGCTCGAAGCAATACTCTTGAATATGGCAAAATTAATGCAATCACGTTCACCGCAACATGAATGAAGTTGTAAATTTAGGCAAATGCTTTTATCTATTGTTGCAATAAATCTGATTAAAGCTGCTCCTGCACATACGATTGGGTGCTCGCTGACAACCCTTTGGCGAAACATGCAACGTGACTTGTCATCTCTTCTCATCTTTACGGCTCTGCACTTATAGGTCCACATTAAGTTGCCAGCAAAGGACTCTTCATAGTCCCTTAATTCAATCACTCTATTATGCAACACTGTTGATGGTGATGCTTATTATCCTTTCACTATTGCAACTTCCTTCTCTATTATATTTCCATTATTTTTGTCTTGCTATTGTTTCTATTATCATATTGTATGTTCATTACATTGGATAACAAAGTTTAAGTTTTACATATTAGCTACTGTCGATTAGGTTGAGTTGAGTCGCCTTTTGAATGACAAAAACAATAAATTCTAAATTATTACCCAGCGGCCAATAAGCAGAGTACTCCGCAAATTCATCAATAACAAGAAACTTATTTGTATGGTGCGTTTGTTTCATCGATTCCATTGTTAGTGCTCTAATTAAACATCAACATTCTGTAGCCGAGCTAGCTAAGAAATGGGGTCGCACTCAAACTATGTATACTAGAAATGAAGCAGGTTTAAATCTCAGTTGAATTAAATTGTGTTATTCAAGTTATTTTATAAATAAAAATTGCATGTAAAATTCAATTAAAAAGAATTATCTGTTCCAGGATTTGAGCCCGAGCGTTCTGCGTCCCAAGCAAACTTTCCAACAACCGACATAAATATAATTTTTTTAAGTTAAATATAAATTCCATTTAAATTTTTTAATTTGTTGAATAGAATAGAAGGCAGAGTCTCTGTCATCTTCTAACTTTGTATGTAGAGATGTAAGGGGTCTTCCTGTTGGCTGCATGCTTTGTATGTGGAGATGTAGCAAATTCGATGTTTTAAGGCAATGTGCCTTTCGTTTATAACACATTGTATATAGAGCTGTAGGTAAATTGCCTACAAAGCAGCCATCGCTTTGTAATAAGAATTTACAGTTGTGAAGCATTACTGTCTACAAAGATTCTATGTTACTATTTTTGAAGTAAATAACAAAAACAATATTGGAAATTAATTTTTGCAAATTTTTCTTGCTTTCTGTATACTTTCATCTTGCTGATATTTTCATAGTAACTTTTTATAAAAATATTAAACGCAGATATAGCTATTTCGCTAACTGACTGCGATCTATCTATTTATCTATCCACCTATCTAAAAATTGCACTAATTTGTATGGAATTTTTCAAATGAAAAGAGTGTTGTACAGTATTTTCGTAAGTAAGCAATGTTGTTTTTTTTTTAAGAAAATGTTTTTTACATTCTCGCAAGGTATGAGTAGTTACGAACGTTTCGCTTTAGCTCCCACCTCACCTGAACACACACACATACACACACTTATTATAGTAGCACTTCACGTTTTCATTATGTGCTGCTGTTGCTACCGTTGTTGTTATTGTTGCTGCTGTTGTTATTAAGGATGTTGTTGTCGTCGTCTATGCAAATATTTGAGGACAAGAGGCTTTTATTGTACTCGTAGCTACTTAATTGCTGTTGTTGTTTATGTGGTCGTGCTGTTTTTTGTGCATTTATATTTCTTTTTTGTGTTTTGCAACATTTTCTCTTTGCATAAAAAGATACGAAATTGTTTTTATGATCCGTAGATAAACTACAAGTAGCTGCACAGAATAATTGTTTACTTAGTGTGTAAACAAAAGAGGAAGCTTTGCATGTAAGGCAAGGTAAAGAGTTGATTGTCATTTGCATTTAACTAATTGTTACAGGTTTAATAGACGAGAATTTGATAAAAATGACATTTTGTTTTTGTAAAATACCAAGAAAAAAGCTACGTACATCTAACACTTACATTTCAAAGTGCCTATTACTAAATGTATGCTTTCCATAAATATCATTTTCCCGATGAAGCACCAAAAAATACTAAATACTAAATTCAAACGAATAGACCGATACAAAACCAAGTTACGTCCACGCTAATTTCCACGCAAATGTGAACGATATTTTACATGAAATAATGCTCACGACGGTAGGAGTTGTTTTGTACAATTTGTGAGCGTTGTTTCATTTCCGATACATGTAAAAAAACGTTATTATCTGATATTATCTCAGAAATGCATCAAAATTTTATTAAATTAAACACTATACACCTGAATTCATTTACCACGGTGAGCAAACCGACTGCAAAATTGCATAAATATAGTTTCTCTTCTTTGTAATTTTGAATAGTATTTTGCATTTAATATTTAATTCTTTAAGAGAGATTATAGATACATATATGAAGATAGTCATTCTGCAAATCTCTATTCCAACAACAATTTGCTAAAAAAAATGTAAGGACATCAAATAAATAGTTTTTATGTTCATGTTCTAATGTCACGGGCACTATCGAAAAATATTATTTGTCCTGACTTTGTAATTGATAATAGCAGCAAGTGTGTCAAAATTTTTGTTTTAACAGATTTTCATCCATATAAGTGAAATAAGAAACAACGAGTGCAAAAAAATAAAATATAAGATTTTTGGAGCTGTTTGAAGTTGGTCACGTGCGCAATCGTTTGTATGTAACCTTTTGTAATGCTTGACAATATAAGCTAAGGTTAGCAGACGAGCAGGAAGCAAATCGAGAAGTCTCAAAAATGTTTAAGCCATAAACATGTTTTTTTTTCAATCATTTCCAAATTGATGAGAAATAAAATCAATGGCTTTCGTTACAATTGATCAAACATATAATAGTTCAACGATCGCGATGCTGGAACTGTTTCCTACGGGAGCACATTTTTAAAGCGACTATGATCCCTAGAGAAAATAACTGGAATGCTATTAAAATTTAAGGAATCGTATGGGGTGGATCAGCTTTTCTAAGTTATTAGCTCCGCAATAAATTCTTAAAATATGTATGTCATATGAGAGATAATTTAATAAACTCTTTGTATATGTAATTTTAAGATCCGTGCCATCATAGATTTTGATGTATAATTTCTCTTGTTCTTGTTGATTTTCATAAAAATGTAACACTAACGCGGACTTTTAGAGTTAACGTGGCATATTAATTTGACGGAGCAATGGATATGACCTTTACTAGTTCTTCTTTAACTTTACTCTTTTCGGTAATTTTTTAGCAAAAATTTTTAATTATTTTATGAATTAACCCAGATATGCCGACGGGCGCGTTAATGCAAAAACCTTCGTAATTTTTCATAATTTCTTTAGTTCTGACAGAATAACTTACAGAACTGAAGAAAAAATTTCAAAAAAATTATTTTAACTTGGATTTTGAGTCCGTACTAAATGTAGTACGCTCGGCACATATGAGTAGTAAAGGCAGTATTTTTTTTTAAATTCAAATTGTTTATTAATCAGCAGTGTTCATGTACTTAAGTATAGAAAAAAAAATTCTGAGAAAAATTATATGGTAGTGTGATAATCCTTATTAAATGAAGCGACACGTCACATTCATCTTCACACTTTTGCTAATTTCACAGAACTGAAAACTTCGATCCAAAAAAAAACGTATAAGTAATTACTTTAGACACAACTTATCAACGCACGGTTTGTTGACAGTTATGTTCTGTAGTACAACAACAGGTTGGCTAGAAAATTTAAAGCCTAGTTAACGCAGCAAACTGAAAAGAAGAGGTGTACTACATGTAGGAAACTTAATTTTTTTCTCAAAAATAAAGAGAGTCAAGGACATTCGAAGAAGATTGATTAAAATCGAGGAAACGTTCTTGAAATCAAGGACGTCTGGTAAGCCTTCAAGATTTAAATAACGTCCATGCCACTTTTATTTTAAAGTACATACCTTGCATCGCAGACATTATTTACATTCAGTAGGACTATTTCATTATAGAGCAGTTGACACCACAATATCGCATTAAAATGGCGAATGATTACAAAATCCACAGCCTCAACTATAAATTTACTTAAAGTGCACATGATTTTCTTAAAATTTTGGGTAAGTTTCTTTGAGAATGCGGCAAATTACAGGTCAATATATATAAACCAGTAGCATTAGACCATTTGGTAGTCAACGTTTCGTATATTATTACTTCAGATGTTTGAAAAATTTAACCTCCACACTATGCTATGCATGGGCCAGTCGCGGCTTTGTTAGTCCAAAAAAAATATTTAAATGGTAAATGTTATAAATTTGTTGTATTTCATTTTAATTTAAAATGTGTAGTTAAAAACGCTCTCCAAAGTTTCCGCTCAAAGTTTTAAGTATCAAGTATACAATGGGCCCCTTGAGTGGCCTAAGTTAATAATCGCAAACTAATAATCACCTTTATCTGATTGAAGCTTAAAGAGGACAAACCTTAAATAGAGTGAACGTTTGATTTGAATGAGCTGGTCTAAAAATATGTAAAAATGAAATTTAAAGCTGTTAAATTTCCTTTGGGCGATTTTTCACTTTATTTTAAATATTTTTTGGGTGATTTTGATGTCCACTTTCTCAGTCAATGTCGACCGTAACTATACTCGCATATCGGTACAAAAAGAGTTTTATAAAATTTTAATTTAATTTACTAACTGCCTTATGGTATTTCATACACATCAATTTCGTCATACAGCAATGCAAACTTTATTGAAAATACCGAAGAATTTCCCACATTCATAGGTATTTCCAGAGAAAATTTCCCTTTAAACATATGCAATGACGCGTGGCGATTAAATGCCAAAATAAATAGAAAGATTGACATTCATGAAATTCATTGGAAAGCTTAGAGAAGTGGGGTAGGAATGAGGTTGAATGGGCAGTGCAATGCATTTGCAATGCAATAGCGTAGTTTTCAATTGCAAAAAATAGTGGGTGAACATCAAAATATACAAAAAAAAAAAAGGAAGAAAACTAAATATTCTTTACATGGAGAAGAAGTTTTGCTAGAAAAAGTGAGGTCATAATGAATTAAAGCATAACGAAAAATTCCAGATATTTGAATCAATCAAATATGTTTATTAGAAAATAGCGACGATTTTTCTAAAATTTTGATCATACCCTCTGCGATTTAAGAAAAAATCCTTTGAGAATTATTTCTCGCCAAAGATTTTACATTTTGACACAGGAAGGCCTTACCTTCTAAATCTATATAAATAAAATGATAGCCGTTTTCGATGAACGGGATTCACGCAAAATATACTGAATAAATTTCGATCAAATTTCTTTAGTTATCTTTCTTAAGCGCTTGGTCTTAACATAGAATTAAAGTTATCACGATATTCCTCTTAAATATCAAAATATTAAAGTTTTAAAATTGCTAAAAAAATTATTAATTTCACACATAGAAAGAAGCATGTAAGCATAACAAATCGTTTAATAGCAAGTTAGTGGGTTAGTAAGGGTGTGTGCGTTTTATTTGTATTTGGCAATACAGTGGAAGACAAAAAACGGAATTTTACTCTCGCTCTCATTCTCATTCTCATTCTCATTCTCAATTTGTAAACACAACAGCGCGGAATTTGTGAACAATGAAGAATAAAAAAAAATACAATAGGTTCACACATAGAAAACACACATGCTGTCCTACATGGCTTGACAACATGTGTGACTGTCAATATTGCTTTAAGTTCACATTATCGAGCATGCCATCAAAGATCAATTGCAGAACAATTTATGAGCGTCCACATCGAAGTAAACTGCATGAAATCCTATTTAAAATGAAAAATGTTCACTAGGCTTGATAGTCAGCTCACACAGGTTGTAAGGTTGGAGACTGCCAGCAGAAAAATTAACAATTTTTGAAATCCATCCAAGATGTGTGTCAAGCGGTCGTTCCTAGAGTTTACTATATCGAACATTGATGTTGTCAAGCCATGTTGGACAGCATGTGTGATAATGTGAACTTGGTTAATTGAATGTGTTAGTTAGTGTGTGTGCTTTGGATTTTGAGAAAACAACAACAACAATAGATTTGTGAAGAAAAATCAAAATTGACTGTAGATCTATTTAAAAAAAATTAAATTGTTTGTCTTCGCAGAAAAACAGGCTACGCGTACAAAGTCGCGGGCATCTGCTAGTATTGAATATTATTCTTTATATCTACTGCTTTGTATACTATAAAGCAATTACATTCACGGGGAAGTATATGACAACCATTTAGAAATCACTAGAAGTTATTCCTAGAGAAATGTAGCCGTCTTATTTTTTCACTGACGCTTCCAAGCTTAATAGCAATGTAGAGAGATATCGTGCAAGTGAGTTGTTGAAAATTATCTTAACTCGATTCAAGAGTATATACAAATCTTCTGTAGCATCGTCAGAACCTAGTTGAATTTGAACAAGCTGATTCAAAGAGGAAAATATGAAAGTAAAAAGTTACAACATTCTCGCGTTTCTTTTAAAATTTTAACTTTTGTAGGTATGTATCTCTAACGATTTCAAAGTTTTTCGAATGATTGAAAAGATGTGAGGGAATCTCCAAATAAGATAGAATTATATGTATGTACCAGAAATCACGGAAATTACTTATGAATAACGGTTTTGCAGACAGACCAATGGTTTGTGGAGATATGTAGCTCAATATTTGTAATATAAGCTATTGAAAGCGCCTGTGTTTGACTTTCGAAAGGTCATAACTCATTTTCAAGGTCGTGTGAATGATTTGAATTTGGTATGTACATACTAAAGATCTGCATGAGTGAACTCGAAGCGATCATCATATAAAATTCCACTCGCAACGTGGCGAGTGGCTTGATGTTCGTTTCGAGTACACTCATGCAGACTTCTAGGATGTACCTGTAATTTCAGCAATACATTGGTACACATTTTTCTTCAGAATAGCAATTTTATGTAGAAAACGTAACATCATTTAATCTATAATAAAATCTAGATATATATGAAATTTTTTTTAGAGTAAATATCCCACACAACACATTAGAATGACCATGGTGAAAATTTCTCTTTGAAAATTGCAAAACTTCCAGATAATTAAAGCATCCGCCTTCAAGCAAAAATCAAGAAACAATGAAAACAATACGAGTTTGCCAAAAAATAATGGTGAGAATTTTCATTTCGTGGGTATTTTTCCAAAAAATAATGTGATTTTATTTCTCACGATTTTTGTTAATTTTTCCAGGAAAATAATTAAACAACAACCAGAGCAATGATTTGAGTTTTTCCTAGCACTTTTGTGCTCTCACGAGTTTTTCCGCACTCTTTAGTTTTCACTCTCGCCTATTTGTGTGATAGATACAAAATGTTTGGCATTTTTGCAAGTAGCGCCTGCTCGCTCCCTACTTTCGAGCGTTGTTGATTTGCAGTGGAAAAGTTCAGGTTTTTCTTCAGTTGCTTAACTTGTCAGACGGTAGGCTTTGACATTCGTACGACGGACGTCCTTGCCGTTCGTGTCGTAGTCGTCGCAGTCTACGTTGTCGCGTTGGACAAACCTACGTCCTACATAAAGTGATTTTTCCACATACATAAGATTATTGAAAAAAAAAATGAACTTAAAGTGAAATGAAAATTTCAAATTTGAATTTTTTTTTGTATAGAAGTAAAAAGGTAAAAAATAGTTGGAAAATCTTGTTACCAAAGTGAAAGTGTACACCAAAAGATGAAAGTTAAAGTTTTTGTGATAAAAAAAAAATAAAAAAATTCCATGAAAGTATTGCGTTGAAAAAAGAGAGATAATTTCTTGCAAAAAATTTTCTGCCGTGAGTGTGAAAAATTCAAATGGAAAAAATTTCAATGAAATTCATGCAAATCGCCAATGAAAATATCACATAATATTTCATGAAATTTTGGAAAAATACCTGATAAAATCAAAAATTTATTTTCTATGCTGTAAAATCGGATTTCATTGAATGGATTTTTCCTCTTAGAAGCTACTGACACACACACACACACATGAATAGAGACACATACAAGCAAAGCTAGGAGTGCTCCATGAATATTCGTTGTCTACGTTTTCAACGCTCATCGTTGCGTTCGTTTGACGGTCGTATTGTTGGGGTAATTTTTTTTTTACTTTTTTGGAGGAATTTATTCGCGTTGCGTTGGACTGCGGCGACAGTGCTATTTTCCATGTACTTGTGTGTGTGTGTGTGAGTGCGCGCTGTTTTTGGTTTTTGTTTTTACTCTGCTAACTTAGAATTAAATTTTCTGCGTTTGAGATACTTCGGCAAGGTCGAGATTTTTGATTGCTGAAAAAAAAAAAACAAATTTAAAAAAAAGAAAAAATTGCGCATTTCTGTTTTTTGTTGTCGTTGAAAACACAAAGAGAGAACAGCGTATCACAGCAGAAACGGCAACAACATTACAAAGACAACGCTAATAAACAGCATCAAAGAGGCTCCTTAAGTCTACTTAAAACAACCCCACAGGCGATGCTACACTCAAGTGTGCCGCATGTAGCGTGCAAACAGAGTAATCTAAAGTTGAAAACAAAATCAGCCGTAAAAGTGAAAAGTTTTTTAATTCGGAGAAATTTTTGTTTATAATTTAATTTGGCTAACAGTGAAATGTCTTTTTGACTCGCAAAATCCTAACCCCGATCAAGGGAATCGTAAAGAAAATAATGAATGAACTTGTAAGCAGGGCAGCATTCAGGGTACTGCACAGAAGGCCCAAGTCTAAAGCGGGCAAAATATTATGGATTTATAAGATCCATTTTTTGTTATTATTTCTTAAGCTGCAATACTTTATCACGTGCTTTTTGAATATCGTTCTCTTGCTCATCAAATTTACCTTTAGCAGGAACACTTTTTCACCGAGGTCCGGTGAATAATTTTTTTTTGGTATAAGTTAACTGAAGGAGCTCTTCTCCTCTAATTACTAAATTATAGTTTTCTTGAGCGGATTTTTAAACTGTTAACGAATATGGAAACCAACGTTGCATGACGCATCTAGCTTCGGAGATAAAACCATTGCTTTTCGAAAAGTCGTTATAAGTTATAGGTGTTATAAGGTGTCACTAAGCTGATTTCCAGCAATTTTCCATGAGCAGTTATTGTTTCAAAAAAAAAAAAGCATTCTGTGGTTTTATTGACATATTAGTAAAGCTCTTTATATGTCCTTTTATTTATAAAGAGTCCTGATCTTCTTAGAAACCTTTCTACCGGAAAGCAAGATAACTAATTCAAGAAACTTTTATTGCAACTTCAGAATTTATGGACAGCAACAATACAACCATCATTATAATTTTTGCTTTTCGGAAAAATCTTACAAAAATCGTTAATTTTAAATAAAAGACACAAATTTTGTGTAAGTTTTATTTATATTAATTGAATGGTTCCGGTTAATAATGGAAAAGAATGTCATTCAAATGACCTCCTCTGCTAACTCGGCCGGTTGTCAATCTTTTACCAAAATTAGTGATATTTGCTCGATGATGTTGTTTTTGAGTATTGAATAATTGAATAAGTTTGAAGACTATCCCCATAGACTCTAATATTCAAGAAACCCCGTAAAAAAAATCCAATTGTATTAAATCCTAACCCCGAAATTATTCGATTATTAAACTTGTATTTCAAAAGATCGATTAATTCAGTTGCAGTGTGTTATGTTTCACCGTCTTGCTGATTTCACGTATTCTATACATCAATGTCTTCCAACTTACTCCACAAAAAATTTATAATCATCTCTCGATATCGAGCTCCAATCACAGTAATATTCAAATAGACATGGACCAGTTACATCACCACATCATCAATCCATACCATGCCTCAAATTTTAATACCATTGGTCCTGTTTGTGACTTCATTTGGAGTGACTTCTTAAGTATTGCATAAGAAATAAATGTGGACCCTATTTGTGCAACTAAGTGTTAAGAAAAGTTCCACCTTGTCTTATGAATAATTTTGGGGTTTTCGATGCATTTGCACGGTCCAAATCCTTTTGTTTCAACAGAGAAGGCCTTATATTTAAGGCAAAAGCATAAAGCACAATGACGATATTGTAAATAGTTTCGGAGTGAAAATAAAGTGTAGGTTTTTTTTTCGAAAGCCATTAATAGCAGCGAGTTCCTGTTACTGTATTGTATTTAATGTGAAATATATAACTATCTGAAAGGCATGTCAAATTATTAAATCCAAAATTTTTGAGTGTAGTGATAGGCTTGTCTTACATGAACTATTTTAAGTATGGCTGCAATAATACTGGTATTGTGTAGCAATAATCCCGGGATTGGTATATAATTTAAAACAAAAATCTTTATCTTAAAAATGTACATTTTATTACAAACTAACTGCTCATTTTTGCCTTAGAAGATTAGTTATATATTTAAGTGGCTTAAAAGTTAAAATCTCATGTTCTTCGGCATTAGTTTTAAAAATGTTCTTAGTCAATTCTTCCGTAAATTTGTGTTTTTTTTAAAACATTGTTCTGCTGTCAAATATAGCAATTTAAACTTTACAAATTAAAGTTTCTCACTATTCAATTTCTATTTGAAATTTTGTAGAAATATCCGGGGTTTTTGAAATGGAAACAATATATTGTAGTTAAAAGCAGCAAAATTTTGGTTGAAAATTTATGTTTCAAAAACGGAGAAAACGTTTCTAGTTGTTTTATTCTAAAATGCTAAGGAGAGATTACAACAGCAACTTTTTAAGGCCAATACTTAAAGGTTGAATATCTTAAGTGGTGTGCCCAAAATTAGTTTCGAGGACTTCTGTTCTAATATACGTTTTGGGCTGTTCTTGTAGAAACTCTTTCACAACATATTGGGGAAATGACGTGAGCAATTAGAATGAAACAAACAATAACCATATTCTGACAGCAACTCACGAAATCCAAAAATCATTTGGGTACATCATATTCTTGACTTTTAGAAACTTTCATTTGCAATTACAATTCAAGATTTAAAATAATAGTTTCGGCACATCGCTATGTCACATACAATACATTTAAACTCAATAGAATTGATAAAAAATAAATTTGTTTTAGAATTCATTCATTCATTTATTATTCTATGCTGTAAATAATATACTTTCCAAAAAAAAGTTTTTTAATTGTTGTGCAAATTTCATTACTAAAAGTTTTTGTTTTGTGGCAAAATAAAAAGAAAAATCAGAACAACGAAATTTGCATATTTCATTTTCATGTAATGTGTTACATGTTACTATTGAGTGTAACATTTCATCCCTTAGATATAAAAGTCGTAAACTGTTTAACCCATAAAATTGGTAATAACCAAAAATCCATTGCCATTTGCTGTCACTCTGCTGGCAAGTCATTTTGTGGATTTTTATATGTATTGCCTTATTTTATTGTATCTTTTTTATATGAAAACATTTTTATTACTTGCAACAGGAAACGTCAAGTTTATGAAAATTTTTACTCCCAGACAAAGCTACGCTGTTGACATGCGATATTCTATGGAATATCTCTATCGCTACGATTTGGTGTGCGTATTCTTTTACGACGCATTTTATTAGAACGTTAATGTTCCATTAAAACAAATATTGTTGGACAACTTTTTGGGAATTTTCAAATAACACATACGTTTTGTTTCTTTTTAATTTCGGAAAATCTATTTCAAAAACCGAGCCTAAAAAATATTCTGTACTGTACACAAAGAAAATTTTATTTGCTGAAGATCATGGTATTTCTAAGGCAGCGAATATACCAAGCTAAGCAAAAGGTAAGAAGAAAGTTAAGGAATACATCAGTGTTCAAAATGGCTCCAACAGAAAGAATAAGGTATAACTACAAAACAACATAGCCTGTGCGGTTCTTCTGAATGTAAGGGTGCTTTATAAAGTAAGCAAATAAAACTCTAACTCAAATGTCAAGGGAAATATAGTCCAAGTCAAGCACAATGCTCAATGATGGGTCTAGTCTACTTACGAGTATTAATGATAAGCTCAAACAATAGATAGCCATTGAAATGCGTGTGCAACATGGTTCTTCTAACTAATGACAACAATTCATCAAAAAAATTCCAAATTATATTAATGCAAATAGTTGATAATATAACTGTAGAAGTTCTAAAAACCGATCCAAGCATCTTTAGTTAGATTTATCAATACAAAACTTTCCAAATGAACTGAATAAACTTCGGAGATAAGACAATTCTAAAGACAATTATTATTGATAGTAAGGTGTCATTAAGGAGAGTTTTCGGTTCACATCGATAACCTGCCCTGCTGTCATATAAAATTACGTCTTTTAACTCTCTGTGTTCGGTCTCACATTGCGGTAAGTTATCGGAAACTTCAGCAAAATTTCCGACATTTCTAAAAGTTGTCTACTTTCACCATGATTTTCTTGATTTTGTAAATACAATGCGTAAATGGTCAATATAAAAAAAATAACATGAGAAATCCAGACAACGTTGACGATGAAATTACGTGTAGATATAGATTTTTCCAAGACCACAGAAGTCTGATTGAAAAATGATTTGCATTTAACATTCTTCATAAAAATTAATATTATTGAGAAATTGAAGTGTTCCCAATACATATGATGCATAACGTCGGAAAATGTTGGATCGTTCTTCCAACGTTCCAACGTTTACATTGACTAGAAACACAAAAAATTTAATTCGTTTTATAGTATCGAAAAAGCTGGAAATTGTTGAAAAATATCGATAAAGTTAATTTAAGTTGAAAAGCATTGATTAATATCAAAAACCATCAGAGAAGTATTAGAAATATCGAAAAAATTAACAAACCATCCGAAATATCGCGAGGTATTGTTGAAAATCGTTGAGTATCGAAAAATCTGATATACTTGTATATAATTCTGTGAGCTTCAAAAGATCGATCAAAGTTCTAAAGCATCGAATTAGACGATATCGAAGAAGTCGAAAAGTATTAGAAATATCGAAGAAATTATTAATATCAAAAAAATGTAGTCGACTCCATTCGACAAAATTATGATATATTTTGAGCTATGGTGTATTATTTAAATAATTTATGGCTTTAATTTCAAAATAGAAATTGAGATTTAAATAAAATTTTTCGAATAAGATACGAGTATTCAAACATTTTTAAAAAAATGTTTTTTATAAAATTTCACTTGAAAGTAAATTTTAAGGAAACCAAACTCCGATATCCAAACCATATTAATTTAAAAAAAAATTTCAGCTGCCTCACCGCCAAGACTTATAGATTTTTTGTGAGAAAATGTACTTTGGAAACATTCTGGGGTTCCCTCTGGCCTAATCGTTTATCGTTTTGGGCATACTCGCGATAATTGGAATTATAATGTAATTTTCAGAATATCTCATTGTTACCAAATAGATTTTTGAGAATATGATGAAATAAGCATATCAGCAAAAGTTTGCTTAGAGCTCAACCTAAACAAACTATTTTTTTTTTTTGGTGCGCCTGCCAAAATTTGTTGTTTATTCATGCGTTCTTTGGAAAGTTGTTGTCTCTCAGCTGCTGTGCGTGCTCTCTTGTGCTTATCATTCCAGTTGAATTGAAGAGAAAATGTGGGGGAAATTTGTGTGGACTACATTTTGTTTGCTTACTTGCAGTTTTCATCGTTGCCGCTGTTCTGTATCAGTGTACATTTTCCTTTATCCCTGCTCTCTCTCTCTCACTCTCTGAGTGTGTGCATTTTTGTATTTGTGAGGTATTTGTTGTGCAAAACTACGGATACATTTTGAGTAGCGGGTGTTAGCCGTTCGTTTCCAGCTGAATGCTGATTACGGCTGTTTTTTGATTTCGGATTTGCCGTGCTTTCAGTTCAATTCTTGAGACGTATGAGACTAAAAATGTTGTTTTTGTTGCTGGATTTTGTTTTTGTGTGCTACCGTTACGCTTAAAATATTGCGTTAATAAGGTGTGTGTGCGTGTGTATTTGAGGAAAAAAACAATTTTGCAAAATTAAACTTAATTTATTGTCTACGTTGTGTTGGTAATTAGAAATTTTTTTGTATAAAAATTGTGTAAAAATTCACATAATTAATGGCTGAAACATTTCGTAACAGATGCGAACATTTTCAAATCATGAATTTTATTTCATATTGGGTGATCACTAAGGGTGATGTTATGTAAACTTTCAAACTACCACTGATTACGGAAATAATTACGCTATGTAGACGATCTTTTGATTCATGTTACTGCTGCATTTTTTTATACTTTAAGTACTATTTTAGTGCTCTTTTTGTTATGACGTTTTCATTGTGGTGCTTTGTGGACAAGATTTAAAAACGAACTTTTATCCAGAAACTGTAATTGGACTATTTTGGTACACTTAGCTTAGTGCCATTGGATGTGAGAATATTAATATTTTATAAATAAAAGTCTTATAACTAAAAAAATTTTCAAAAACTTCAAGGACTAAGTCAATTACATATTTATATCTATAAAAATATTTTTTTTTGTATTTCGAAAATAGAGTTATTTGGCAATATCTCGAAAGCTAGAAGTGAGAACGTTTTTAAAATATATATTTCAGTATCGCTTTTTTACTTTATGCATGGAATTATTATCAGATGATTTGGAGCAAAACCTTATGCATTTGTTATTAGATATATTTTTAGCATTTTTCTCAAAAAATTTTTCTTCTCTAAAACATTAAAAATCAAATAAAGTTTTTGCCCGTTTTTTTTATCAAAGCAAAATTGTTCGGAACTGGGTGAATTTAATTCGAATATATTTAAAAAAAGCACAAACAAGAACTCAAAAGAACTTTACAAAAAATCATAACTACCATGCCCATTTGCCGTAATTTTTTTTGTGCTGGACACTTAAGTGGGAGATTGTCATGCACTCTGTCTGTTTTCTGTTTAAAAGTTAATTTGGCTTGAGGTTACGTTTTTATGTTTATTTGATTAAAAATATAGCTGCCAGTTATGTTTTCTTATAGCTACCTAAATAAATGCTATATCTGAATTAGTGACAACCTTCACAAGCGATGACAGCAGCTCCCGAATGCTCTTAATCAGAAATCTATATTAATTGGAGTTACTATTATTTCTCTTGAAATCATGCTAAGGTTTTGAAAAAAAAAAAGAAATTCTTTCTAGATCTTTTAAGTGATTTTCTGATAATTGTGGCCTTACCAAGATGAACTAAGAGCGTTAGGCTATATTTTTCAGTCATCCAATAAATTATATTAATGCCTTTGGCAAGTAAAAGGTGATTGTTTCTAATTAATTCCTTTACACAAATAATTTTAAAAGCATAAATAAAAAGAAACGAAATTTTTTTTTGAAAAGAAAATTAAGTACGGAAAAGCAGCGTTCGTTTCGGCATAATTTGCCATAGTCGTTAACGATAGCTCCATTCGTTATATTTTCGCTATCGTAAACAAAATTTGTGCCGCTTGGGTAATTTTGGCAACAACAAAAAACAAAATAATAAAATATATAAACTAATTTTCACAAAATTTTATCTACTGCAACGATTTTTTCTCTGTTTTTTTTTTTTTTTTTGGCAGAAAAACGATATTTTCATTACCCCCTTTTTAAAATTTGCATTTGAAATAAAAACAGCAGACAAAATTTTTGTTTCTGTAGTTCTTGTTGTTAATATCTATTTGTCTATTTATTGTTGTTGCTTTGCTTTTATTGTTGTTGATAAACAAAACTATCGATAATAATGACGATGATGATGAGTAGTGATAAAAAGCGATAAGAATCTCAGATAAAATGCTAAATGTTTGTCTGAATGAAATTTGATAACTTTTGTGAAATACCAATTAGTTGTTAATTAGATGTGATTGTATAGTGGCTATGATGTGGAAGTCGCTTGCAGGATTGCAGTCAGCGAAGGGGTAGTTATGTGCTTCCGAAGATTTTTGTTGCTTCAATAATGCTGTCACTGAATATTGTATAAATACATTTGTATAGTTACAGATAAGTGCTATATCTATCTATATATAAACATATGGCTTATGTCTTGTTACCGCAGTAGTGGGCAATCAATCATTATGCAATAATTTTCTTTTAAAATTTTTCTCCATGTTAATCATTACGACATTGCAATTTGTTTGCTTTGCAAATTTGCGGGACAATTTACGCATTGAATGCAACTACTGCGAGAACTCTTATTGAATTTTATGATCCGAAAGTCTGTAAGGAATCTTTCATAGACTGAATAGCTACGAAGCTGGTGAATATTTTAGGTACCTGATTTTATCGTCGTTGGCATTGATATGCAATGCAGTTAACATTTGTGCGAATTAGAAATACTAAGAGTTAAGCGAATTAAGCGCCGCTTTATTTATTAAATGAATTTTGAAGTTGAAAAAAAAACTGCATTAAATTATTTTATCGCGTCTGCCTCTGACATATTGTGTTAAGATCATAGTGTAATAATGTAGTCAAATACGAATTTAACCAAACTCGATAATTTTGACGCATGCGACCGCATTTATTTTGAAATAGTGAAGACCTAAACGTCAGCCACTTGTATTTTCCAATTCTATGAGCAATACTGAACATCAATGAAATTCTGGAAGAAAACGATAAGTGGTTTTTATACATATTAAGAATTGTTGCTCTATAATTTTGTTTTTTATAAGTAACAGAACCAGTAAGCAAAGAGGCAGACGCGATTAAATGATTTAGTACTCAATTTTTTTTCGCGCTTGTAATTTTTAAATGCTGCAATAACTAAGTGGCAGAGGTTGTTTCTTTTGTTTCTTATGACATTATTTTTATAATAATCTTAATCTGCCCGCAAATCACTTAAGTTTTTATAGTATAGCATATAAAAAAAATTTTGAAAAAAATTAAAACTACTCTTAAGCGCGACAACAAAAACGTCTTCCCCTTTTTAATGAACTGGTTTTGTGTATAGACACATATTTAATACAAAAGGTAGACGCCATAAAATTGCTTATGGTACCTTTTTTCAACAGTCTCAAAAGGCTCTCTTTATTAATAGTGCAGAGGCAACGCAATGGCAGACATTGTTCACTTAGAACGTCATGGTTTTCAACCTCTGCCGCACGATAAAATCATACAGAAATATAGGCCACCGACTCCCTAACTATAATTAAATGAAATGAAAAATAAAAATGAAAATGTGAGATGAAAACTTGCCCAAATATTTCTTCTGCGAAATGAATATTAAATTATGAAAAATGTTTCCATCTTTAGTTTTTGGGCCAAAATTCGGATATTATACGGAATGCATCAACGGTAACAAACTATGGGTCAATGACATTACCCGAACTTACTTATATGAATTGCACTTGGCAGTTACTCTCTGCGGACACAATGGATTCTTTAAATTACCTTATGGGTTTGCAGAGCTTCATATATGGGTCTTTTGTTGAGATATATGTGTAATGAGCTTCAGCCTTGAAGAAAATGTCCACTAAAAATCATATGTACTCACTGTTGCCTGTTGCTCGAGTAACCTATCGGCATATCTTACGTTAGTTGAACTTTACATTGATAAAGATGTGAGTCCAGTAAGATAAGTTCAATTGCTGAGCGCACCATGGTACCGATAAATTTGGATCTTGGGCTATACTTTTTCTAACAGCACCTATATTTTCAATAAAACTTTCGTTCAGATCATGCCTTGATGTATGTCTTAGCACATCCAATTTCAGCAAGTATTCGAAGGATTTGCTCAGTAGCTCTTGTCCTTAAGCTAGAAACGCAGTTACGGCAGACTCAACATTTTTGTAGAAAATTTTTGCAAAGCTTGAACGCGTTGTTTGGCACCTAAACGGCCCATAATGTTAAAGCTAACTTTAGACTTTAGGTATGACACCTTGGTTGATATATGACAGCGCTTCACTTTCCAAATCATCAAATGGATAATATGTTACCCTTGCGTGACAAAAAGTTGTATGTACAATTATTTGCAAGAACGCAAACTTAATTTTTCGAGCAAATTTTGATATCCATTCTGTGAAGGACTAAAAGTTACGAACAAAAAAACGCGTTTTTTTTTTAGCCAAAAAGAAGTTTCAGGAGAATCAAAAGAGCTCCATTGGTTTTTCTCGGAACGAAAAAATAACTATGCAGATATCGTTTTTAAGGGTCCTTCTAAACTTTGAATAGGTGTCCGGATGAATCCAAACTTCTACCCGGCTTAATGTACAGAGGCGAATATGACTCAATGCATTTAAGTTTGCTGTATTAAGTTTTGAGATGATATGGAAAATTAAAAAATAATCAAATCGTGCTGATTACCTGGGGAGGGAAGAACGATGAAAACTCACCAAATTTAGTTTTATGGGTGATTTTGATTACATCAGTTATTGGGAAATTAGAAGACTCATATGCACTTTAGCTTACGTTTTATTCGGTAATTTTTCTTTTAAATTTTCTCTACAGTTTTGCAAAGAATTTCAACAAAATTTTTCTCAAGTGTTGGGCGATTTTATTAAGGATTGATTGATTTCAAAAGTATATTGATTGAAAGTATAAATTGTTTTTTAGTGAGTTATCTTGGTTTCCACTTTATTCTACATTTCCATGTCTCAACTCATTTTGTCAGTTATTTTTACTTTTTTTCTGATTGTAGTAAAATTTTCACATACTCAACTGTTGATAGAAATACACAAGGTACTGAAAGTCAACCGAAGGAATAGCATTTCTTTATCTTACTGTTAATTAATGTTACGCACTTTGCACCTTTTTCCGAATTTTTGTTCATTTTTTGCTGCCTTTTCCAAGAGTTAAATTAATATATCATTAAATTTCATGTTTTACGATACCAAGACTTTTTTTTTGTTTCAATGCCTGTGACCTCAAAGCTTATAATTTTATTTATTAAAATTTTTAGCTAAGTTTTCTATTATGTTTATTTTCGTAACTAATTGTTTACATTGAATTTACTTAAAATTTTAGTTTATTTTTCTAAAAGTCAGCGTTCTTTTTGTACTTGCTGCAGATGGTCCGATTTGCCTTTTTGGATTAATTCTATTTAATTCTTTTTATTCAATTTTTGTATACTTTTGACTCCACTCTTTTTGCCTGTTCAAATAAATAAACATCCACGTTTTTCGCGCACTCTGCTGATTTATGAGTTATTGAGTTCCGCAAGATAAATAATTACTTTTTTCCCCCATACATTTTTCCCAAAACGTAGCGGTGAAATATGGTTCATGAGTGTTTTTTTTTTCAACTTTTCCGCTAGTAATTGAAACTGCTGCTGTATAAATTATTTATTTTTGAGAAATTTCTTTGCACTTTTAATCTTTTTTTTCTGCTGCTCTCTAGCAAATGTCATCGTTAAAAGGAAATAAACTTTTAATGGTTCAAAGAGCTTTTGAAGTGCGGCATGTTATTTGGAATTTGCTGCATGTGGATTTGTTCATTTCGAGTGGGGGTGAATGAGCAAATAGTTATTGACATGCATATTTTTAATAAATTTCTTCGCTTGGTTGCAGCGGCGAAGTGGCACAGCATTGAAGTGGATCTATTCAAAATTTTAATTATTATGAAAGGAACTGCCTACCGTTTGAAGTTTTGTCAGTTGCCTTGTATTTATGAAAATTTAAAAAAAAAATTTCTTGAGATTGGTCACATAAAATAACTTAAAAAATAGGAAATGAAAATAGGAAATCTTAACATCCATCCGAATCCAATTCCAATTCCAATTTCCATGTGCGTGCAGAGATTTTTTTAGTTTTGTAGTATGTATTGTAATAGATGCTTGGTGTTGTTCTTGATTAGCTAATTGATTGTTCTAAAATTTTAAACTAAAAAGTTAATAATCGAAATACATATTTTCAATAAAATATGTCATGAGTTTTTTTAAAAGTCTCATGTTATTTTATGATAACGGCAAGTAGAGAAGGGTAAATCAAACAATGAAAAATTTTAAGAAATCGTTGAGACTTTACCAGGACTTGCATAAAATCCTGACACAATGGTATTCAGAAGTTAACAAACTAAATAAACATACAACACGCGTTTGAGCCATGCTTTTACAAGCCTGACCAACCCATTTTTAAGTCTGTATATAATTTTTTTTTACATATTCTAGGCACAAAATGAGTGAACACCTATATCAGAAAATTTTTGTCGATAATAATTTACATAATTTTTTCTACGAACGTCTTTTTTTGAAAATTCAGTGCATCGATTTAATTTGTAAATTAGGAATTTTAATGAGTGATTCCAATAGATTTGCTTATGATTTTTATCAAAAAAGTACTTTGTTGTTTGAATTTTTTTTTTTTTTAAAAAATTTTGCAATTTAAAAATGTTTTTGCATTTTTTGAAGAAAAAAATATATATTAATACTTTTTTAAATAGGCTTATCTGAAAGCTTGATTTATTTGCTTTCAGAATATTAAGATCTCAAAATGGGTTTTGCGAGTCTTTGAACGTTGAAAGTGTGAGCGCGCCTAGATTGTTGTAATCGCCAAACTCTGCATTGGTTTTATTTTGAAAGTTTCAATCACCTTTTACTCCACTGCCCACCAAAATTTATTGTCGATATACGCAACACCCACGTTGCAGTATAACAAAAGTCTCACTTACGTCGTAGCAGAGCATTGAAATAGTTGTTTTTTCTTTCGTTGCTAAATGAAATTTTAAATTTGAAACATATGTATTATCTCTACAACAATTGTTTCATTATATTTTTCCATTTAAGGCTCTCACTTCTTCAGTTACTGAGTAAATAATTTGTGCGACGTCTTGTCATATTTGGATGTTGTACCACAAGTGTGATAAAAGCTAACGATTTTCCAGCCTGCAATATTCAATTAGTCGTATAAACAGATTTTCTGGTGTTATATACCATATAGCTGCCGATTACTTAATGTCGCCGGCTCACGAGCTTAAAACAAAATTGGATTGTTCTTCAACATGTGGTACATTTGATACCTTTTCAATTGTACCTCGTGGGACTGAAAATTTTCAAAAACGTTTAGCGGTCTTGTCAAGAAGAGCCTTGATACTACAGTGTTTAGAGCTGAGTTGACATAAATGACCCAAAAAATGTGCGACTTTATTTAGTCTGTCGGTATCTGCTAATTCGATTGTAGCCAATATTGCCGAAAGCAACTCTAATGTCTATGAAGCATCCAATTTGTATTCCCTGCTGTGTTTCATTTTCCACAACATAAAATGTTTCTATGAAAGAATTTTGTTAAGTATTTCATAAATTAAGTGCCTTACCACTAATACTCTCATTTTCTGTAACACAAAGGATTTGGGGTCTATGTGCCTATAATATTAAATTACCTTAACTGGACTAACTTTTGCTTTTGGTATATACTATATATTAGTGAGTATCACAATTCAAACATACTTTCTTTTGTTAATTTGACTTACATAAGTCACTGTTATATACATATGTATGTACAAGAGTTTGTAATTAAACATGGAAATTGTTGCTAAGTATTGTAGTTGAATATTGCGACTTTGAATTGTTACTATATTTTTTTAATTCTTTTTATGAAATATCGTAATTTTTCTCTAACAATCAACAATCAATTTTTTTTTTGGTAGGAAAAATTTATTCATTGAGTACTAGTATCGAATTTCTGAAATTACGAACTTTTTTTCGATGAAAGTAGCTTTCGCAAGCTAAGTATAATATGCATAAACGGCTAAAAGCCTGAATTTTTCACAGTCGAGAAATAGCTTTAAAAAAAAAAAAAATCGATTTTCAGAATTTCCATTTTGAATAAATTACCAGAAATGAGTGGAAAAAATCAAGTTTATGGCACATGATTTTGATCATATGAACATTTTGTGAATTGTGTTATAATCAATTAAAAAAATTATGTAGTTTTTTTGTGAACACATTTCAGGAAAATATTTAATTTGAAAATACCATAGAAATGCGATAAGCGCTACACAAAATGGAAATGATTTCAATGATGGTTAAACTTTAGAATAGAGAGTATAAAGCTAACATTTTTAATTTCAAAAACGAATATTTTTATATGGAACATTAAAATGAAAAATTTTCATTGCTAGACAAAATAAGGTAGACATCATAGAAATTTATTTAAATCTGTTTTATTTTATCTGAGCATCGAAGAAAGACTTGAACACTTTTGGTACTATAACATATAATATTCTGTTTTTCATTGCCAAAGCTTAAAAGTTAAAATAAAATATAAAAATTGTAATAAAAAATATTTAAATACAAAGTTGCGTAAGAACCTTAAAGTGAAAAAAGAGAAATTTTTACTGAATTAAAAGGAAATGATCAAATATAATATGCAACAACAAAAGTAATGTGAAAACTGAAACAACAACAAGATGAAAATCAACTTACAAGCACCTTAGGAGCGGAAACTAATTTGCAAGTAGTTTTTCACTTACTTCCGGTGCAGAAAATAACATTTAACAACACTGGCAGCAGCAACATAAACGAAAAACAAACAGCAGCAGCAAAAATTAAAAGTGAAATCCTAAATAACATAATAACAACAAGAATTACGAGGAGAATAACAACATAAGCAACTACAACAAAAAAACAGCAACATAAAGTAAAAACGAAACAAAAGAAAAGGAAAATATTCTCAAAAAATTAAAAGCAGCAGTGAAATTAATTAAAACCGAGTCGCGCAACAAAAGTTGATGGTGTGAAATTAAAAGGCCTCGGAAATTTACAAAAAAAAAAAAATAAATCCAGATAACCCAATAAACCTATTTCCCTCCGACACACACACACACACACATACACCTAAATGTTACACACACACTGACGCGCATAAAATACCAAAAAATTTACTGTTATTTGTTTTGTGTTTGTTACGCGTGCAAAATTTTTGACAGCGCATTCGAAGTGCGTGACACACAGTAGAAGCAGCAACAGCAGCAGCAGCGGAGCCGCACAGTAGCAACGACGTCGGATACGGAAGCGGCAGCGTGACAAAAACACAATATCACGCGTCGTCCAGCAAAGAGCGTGAACTTCTTGTGTTTGCAATACAGAGCAAGAAAGAGAAAGAGAGAACAGAAAGAAAGGGCACTCTAAACAAAAACGAAGTGTTGCAAAATTTTTGGCTGCTCCTTTATTTTTTTTGTGCTTCAACCTTTTGGCTGCCTTTTTTGTTTTTGGCCTCGTCGCCGTCGTCGCTGGGTGTGCGCGTGTATTTGGTAAGTGTTTTCAAAGAAAACTGTAGTCGAAAACAAAACAACAAAATAAAAATTTTGTTTTGGCCTTTTTTTATTTTCTGTTTTTTTCTTTCTTTATTTTACTTAATTTCTGAAGTTATTTTTGTATGCCTTTCCGTAGCCTTTCTATCTTTCTGCTTAAATTTTACGCCAATTTTTTTTCTTCTCAAGATGATTCTTCCAAGTTTTCTTTTTTTCATTTTATTTTCTTTTGCATAAATAAAAACTTATTAAAGCAATAAATTTATGAGAGCTGCAAAGAAATTCAATTTTTAGCCCTTTTTGAAAGCTTAACTTGGGAAATTGTTGGATAATTTTTCATTCTTCTTCGTATGCGTGTGTGAGTGAGTGTTTGCTAAATAACACGACCCCGCATGTATTCATTGCAATATCACACAGTAAAATCAAATAGGTGTGCGTGTGTGTGTGAATATGCAAAGACGGCCTTCAAGGCAATTTATCTAGGGTACATGAAGTGAGATATCTAAGGAATGTGTATGGGACATATTTTTCCAATGTTACACCTCATGCTGTCCTTTGATTGAAAAACTTTCAATAAACCTTGGAGCCTAAGGGAAACCTTATTTCGTCGAACCGATGTTCATGTGAACTTTTAAATTGAACAGTGCTTTTTCTTAAAAACAAAACTTGACAAGACAACAGAGGGATCAATTTTACCTGGTAATTGACAGAGCAGCTTTGTTTAATTTGTATTTGAACTTGGACTGCGGCCATTCTATGCATTTTGCTTAGACAGCCCCTCTAACACGTGAAGCGGACTGTGATAAAAATACGAGTTTTTCGTTCACATTCGGCCATATTCTACTGCTAAAAGGTGTAAATGTAAGCACACAATCGTTTTTTGCATGAGGCTTAGGCGTCAAATTAAAGGCTTCTAAAAAATTGAAACAGTTTTTCAAAAAAAATAGTGGTTTTTAATAAGAAATTTACTGTTTTTTTAATTATGAAATCAAATTCGAAATTTAAACATTTTTTCTTGCAGAAAACCGGAAGCAAACATTTCAAATTAGAATTTAAATAATTTCGACAATTTTTCATAACATAAATTTAATCTTAAAATATAGCTTAAAGTAAATAGATATTGAATCAAAAATTGAGTCTACGTTAGTTCTCGTGATAGATGAATTAAAGTAAAAACGTGTCGCACTAAGCGTGGTACCTGGCGCTTACTTTACTTTAATTCATAAATCTTTATAACCAATGTAGATCCTATTTGGAAACTTTTAGTGTATTATCTATATACTTTATTTTATACTTTGAAATAAAAATGATTTCGTAAAAAATGTCTTAAATTATTAAAATTTTAATATAAACTGTTTACATACGGCTTTCTATATAAAAAAAATCAAATTTTGAGACGAAATTTCCTATAAAATCCACTTTGCTTAATATTATACTGTAATTTTTTTTTGATTTTTGAAACTGCTCTCAAAAAATTCATAAAAGTATAATTATGAATGTATTTCAGAGTCTCACATTGTTTCGTTGCCCACATCACATGAACTTTCCGGTGAGCTACTGTAAATTTTGACCTTCAGCTGTACAATCTGTCATTTCACACACAAGCGGCATCTGTCATTTAAGTAAATTCAATGAAATGATGTTAAATTAATTAACAATTAATAATAAAAAACAATAAAGTTCAAAAATCTATCAAAAAAGCCTAAGAATCAACAAAAAATCAAATGAATTTGCATTAAAGTTTTGATTTAAAATTTCATTGCATACCTTTAAGCGTTAAAAGTAACTAGCTTTGAGTAGGGAAAACTAGTTTTTCTTGTAACGTATGCAGCTCGTTAAAATGTGAGAAATTAGTATTTTCAGAAAACTACATTTTTGGTATGCAATTTTAATAAAAGTACAATTTTCTATAAAATCTATAAAAACTTGTTTCGATATAATTCAATTTCTGAAAATGGAGATAGTTAAACAGACATGAAATATCCCCTTACATTTTACAGGAAAATACGAGTACGATAAGTGATCTTTTAGAATCATAATTTTCCAACTAAAATTGGGCAGCTAGAAGTGCAATTTAATATTAATAAGAAAACTAGCAATGTGCTTAAGTTTCAAAGAGAAATATACTTCAGTCTAATATCTCAATTTGTTTTTCAACAAGTGAGATTAAACGTGTCAACCTACAAGAGCATGAAGGGTAATATACATAAAGCATGGAAAAACTTTTATTACTGCTAACAGTCTTCGCATTGTTCAGATCTTTTATAACGCTACAAAGGAATTAACTTTGTGTTTTTTTTTTTTTATTCAAAACTCAATTAACATGCAGCCTTTTAAAACAAAACGTTCTTAATTGCCTCAAATAACGCCACTACAAAAACCAAATTAAAACAAAATTTTGCTATAAAAAAATTTTATGAGCACAAGAAAAATAAAAAATTTATGACATTAAGCTGCACAAATTAAAAAAACTTGCGTGCAAAGTCAGTTTGAATAAAATTTAATATATATAACTTTATATAAAAATATATTGCTATTTTTTAATGTTTTATTTTTGCTAATGTTGTCATTACTGCTGTTAGGAAACTTTTTTTTGACAGCTTGAAGTTGAGAAAGCAAATTTAATAAAATAAAGTGACAATTTAAGCACATCCAAATAAATTAAAAATATTATTAAGTTTTAAAAACACATAAAATTGCTAAAACAAATGATAGCTGGAAGATCAGACAAACACAGCGTTCATAGCTATTTGAGTGTCAGTTTGAATTTTGCTTCTAAGACCTTCATTAAAAACAAATATAGTTTCATAGTTTCGATTTTCCGAAAAACAAACTCTTCATTTGACAAAAAGTATAGCCTTTTTATTCACTTTCTGGAAGTGGTGTATTTGGAATATCACAAAAATAAAATTTGAATTTGAGAGGCATAGTACTATGGTTTTTGTAATCGTTATCTCTAATATTGAAATAAAAAAATAAAAATTTATTAGAAACGTGTAATTTTGTACTATTTACTTAAAGAGCTTCCTGAATGTAGCAACTTATGTTTTTTAATTGCTTGAGAAGTGCCAAGTCTATTTACGGAAACTGGCTCACTCTTTGTCTATTGACTGCACTAACCTCAGTAAAACATTTTGAGATTCTGTCAGCTTTCTAGATTAAATGAGCACATTTTGCACCTAGTGCATATCCAAATCTTTGAAAATTTTTATAAAGTTTGGCTGCAGAATCTTAAATAGTTCCTTCCGTATGAAATTTTGTTTTTTGCTTGTACAGAAACTGCCAATTCCATAAAATTTGTCCACTTTTTCATCGGTACTTGCCAAAGTCATTCAATGTGTTTGTGTCGGCTGCATGATTTTGCACACTTCTCTGTTGAGTTGTTGACACTTCTTGTTTATAGTGGAGCTGCAACACCATCTTCTCCGAATTCGCACATCGCAAAATCATTTGTAGTTGCTGTTGAATTGCTTAAATAGGGCACCAGCTATGTTTTCTTGAAGGGGAAGTGCTACTCCTCTTTCAAATATCATAATAAAGATCTGAAATTAGTACTACAAGTCGAATGATTTGGAAAGGTATAATTGTTTGAAATTATTCAATTTAGAAGCTCCATAGAGAGTCCCGAAAAAGGCTTATATATGGAAGGGCGGTAGAAACATTTCCAATCTTACGCGGCACAGTTAAAGAGGTAACTTAATAAAAAAAAAATAATATAACGTGATTTCCATCAATACATAGATTGGCATGTCTTAATCTACTCGGAGGATGACACTACACAAGAATATATGTACACATTTTTATACCTTCTATATCCCCTTTTATGCGTAGTAAACGGACGAAGAAGAAATATTTCACATATTTATCGTTCGTTGGAATTCGCGAAGTCACTGCTAAAGTCGCTGTATAAATGTTCGCATATTTTAAATTTAATGAAAGGATAATTCTCAATTTTATTATGCTACGTATAAATTCATTAACATTTAACGTGACGTATGAGTAATTTGTATTTCATATGTAATTAAATGTTACTCATACGCAGTGTTAAACAAAATCAAGCAGCATAATTATTATGGAAACGTGTAGTAAAATTAATTAAATAAAAGCGAAAAATTAAATCACCAAACATTTTGCATTCGCACGAGCTGGTTTTTATGTCCCCTTTTTGATATTAATTTTATGACAGCAAAGTCTTTCGCATGTAAGTTTTCCAAATGAATATTGAAAGTAATAATTAGGTAATGACCATTTATAAATTCTTTTCAATAAAATTATGTTACGCAAATAGGCGAAAACTGTCGACTGAAAGTCACATTGTCTAGCAGTGAGCTAAAATACACACAAACACAGCTACGTGCACACATTTACAGTCACGTAAACAAATGAATAAATAAATTGGTTATGAAGAAGAAAATTTTTCAAAAACTGCTGATAGCAGCACAACAAAGAAGATGTGATGTGACAAACTTTAGAAAAGAGAAGAAGACACACGAGTTAAAGTAAGAGAATACTAAGAAAAATAAAGCAGCATTACATAAATGGGTCTTACACTGTTAGCGGAGCTACCCCATTTCTGCAAAATATTAATATATTTCGGCGAATCTAAAAGCAATAAGCGTGTAAATTTATTTAAAGCATGGCAACGAATCCAACATGCTGAAAAGCACTTTACTAAAATATTTCATTTTGCTAATAATTTGAAAAATTTTGTTACTACACAATTGTTACACAAGCTTTAATTGTGCATTAAAAATGCTTGAAAAATTTAAAATAAATAAATTTTTCATTAATGAGAGCAAATTGAAAGAGAATGACTCATATGCAAAGGAGAGAAAACATTTGATCAACCGTAGCAGTAGCAAATTAATGCGTTTGTTTATTGAGTCAACTTTGTTGTTTGGCGAACTGAAAGCATTTGTTGTGCTATTGCTTTTGTTTGTATCAGTGAATGTATTGCGTTTATTGTTGTATCTGTGTGAAAGTGTGTTCGCAACGTGTAGCACATGCTAGAAAACTGGCCCACACAGTAGCATCTGATCATAAGAACTCGTAAGACATATGTTGCCTATTATTGATTTTATTGCATAAATTGTACTACGAGTATATTCATTTTGAATTATTGCAAAAAAATGATTTAGATAAACAAATGGCAATTTTTATGTCATCCGCACACATCTGTGTTCTGAACTGAATATGAAAAGTTTTCAACAGAATTTGACATTGCAGCAACTGAAAGTATTTTAAAATATATATATATTACGCAGAATTTCATTTGTGTATTGTCGAAAATGTATTTTTTAAGGTGACCCAAAATCATTTGTATTTTTTGAAAGAAAAAATGAATTTCATAAATTTCAATTAAACTAACAGATTTGACGAATGTGTATATATGTGAAATATCTGTAGCTTGAGCTGAAAATTTGAATTTTTTCAGTTTTCTTTAAATTTAAAAAAGAGCCACCTTTTTTTTTAAGCGAATGTATAATATTTACAACTTACATGTATCATGTTAATACACACGCACATAACATACAAACGAAGAATTCTTAAGATGTGCTCACGCAAGCTGAAGGCAAAATATGAAGTACAATAGAAACCGACTTAAATGCTGCAACTGAATTGTAAAACATTTTCGATGTCATAATCTAAAGTTTGAAGCATACAGCACTAGAAGCAGCAAAAGATGAAAGCAACTTGAAACCATAAAAGGAACCATTGAAAAGGCACTACAGTGGTATTTTTTGGTATCTAGATCTGTTAAAATAATTGTGGAGCAAGAATGATTTTAAACGAATATGAATATACTGGCTAGTCCATGAGTTTCGGGCCTAAAAGTGAGAGACTATATGTTTTATCTATGTTAATCTACCTTAACTTCATTATGTTTTTTCTAGCGATTCTCCATTTCATGTTTCCCTTCTATTCGGAAGACGTTCAAAATACTTTTCTACGGCTGGAATTGATTCTTTATTCGATGAAAAAGCTTTCCACGCTCTTGAGGTATGGAATTAAGTAAATAGAAATCATATAGTACAGAGTCAGATATGGTGGACAGGAACATTTTGCACCTTGCCATTAGCTTTTTCATACTCTCAACAAAAGTCAAGATCTCATGTACTGAACCATATGAAATGCACATGACCTCAGCTAATTCATTCTCAGTTAATCGGCGGTTATCGAATCCTTTACTTGGTCAAACATTTCTTGGAAAGTTGCGCTTTTTGGACGTCCTTCAGAAACATCTCGTTTCTAAGGACTGTCCCAGAAAAAACTTTTGGTCTTATTTTGTTCGATTTTACACTACCTTATAATCTTATAGATCTAAAAAGACACAATATTTGTTTTGTATAAAGTGGCGTTTAATATGATGCATAACACTTGGTGATAGCTCTTTTAGCGACAAAGATGTCGAGCAAGCAACAAAAAGTTCGCGAACTCATTTTGTACACATACCTGCAAAATCCAGAATTAAAAGATTCAGCTATAGCAAAAATAATTGATGCATCAGATAGAACTGTTTTGATGGTTATTTCTAATTAAAAGAAGGGTCTACCTGTTTTACGAAGAAATGGTTCAGGCAGAAAACCAAAATGTTCTAACTCAAGGTTAGTGGCGAAGGTGAAGGGTCTTTTTAAGCAGAGTCCCAATACCTCAGTGCGAGATATGGCGGCTAGAGCAGGTATATCAAAATTTACTGCACAAAGAATAAAGGAAAAAAGTAAGCTGAAAACATACAAAGTTCAAAAAGTACCAGAACGTCCTGATGAAAAGCAATTGATGGCTCAGATACGAGCCCGAAAATTGTATGAAAGGTAACTGACTAAATTTGATTGCTGCGATATAAACAATGGAAGTTACGTCAAAGCAGATTTTAAGTGGCTACTTGGGCACAAATATTATACGTCACCGAAGAAAGGGCATGTGTCTAGTAAATTCATGAGAAAAAGATTTCAAAATTTTCGAAGCAATATATGGTTTGGCAGGTCATATGTTCCTGTGGCATAAGAAGAGCTTCTTCGATACGCAAGGCACAATTAATTCAAAAGTTTATATAGACGAGTGCCTCGGAAAACATGTCCAACCATTTATTCATCCACATGAGGGTACACTGATGTTTTGGCCCAATTTAGAAACCTCTCATTACTCTAAAGCTACGATGAAATGGTATCAAAGTAAAAAGATCAATTTTTTACCGAAAATAGCAAAATCTGCATAACTGCTCAAATCTTCGCCCAATTGAGAGATATTGGGATCTAATCAAAATAAATCTTCGAAAGAGTGGTAAGACTACAACAAATTTAGAAGACTTTAGACTTAAGTGGAATCGTTCCGTACTGTCGATGAAACACCTGTACAAAATTTAATTAGAAAAACGTAAGAAATTTTTATAAAAAAAAATTGTTCATTAGTTTTTTAGTTATTTATGTTCTGAACACTATATAGCTTTTATTGATAAAAAAAGAAACAAGATCAAAAAGTTTATTGGGTATTTTTTTATAACTGAAATACAAACCGAAAGTTTTTTCTGGGACGGTATCGAGTTTGAAACACTAACAGTAGCACTGAAAAACTGCTTTCATTTGAAGTTGCATACGAAAGTGAAGTGCTAAATTTACAGCAGAAAACGCAGCGAGACTAAAACGCTTTTACATACAATCGTCCTAGAAAAATAACTGCTGAATACTTGTAGAATTATATTTTGCACTAACTTTCCATTAGTTTTAAGAAACGAACGCCTATTTCGAACATATCCGAAGTGAAGAGTTTCATCGACTTAGGTAAATAAATGCTGTCTACTTAAAGGAATATATTTTGCACTAACGAACGTCCATTTCGAACATTTCTTCATTCGGAATCTTCAACGTGACAAAATCGTGTTGTTGCACCATGTTATGGTTATTAACAATACAGTACCACCAGATTGCTAAAGTACCTTATATTCATTAATTACATTGAATTGAAAACATTTCTTTATTAAATTAATCAACTAATCACTGAGAACTCATTAGTTGTGTTCATAGTCATATTATACTGAATTTTAACTTTTACATAAATTTTTTGCGTCTACTGTACTGTATACCTTTCTGTAATTGCTCTCGACTATTAAAACTGGTACAGTCACTCCCTCCTCCTACAATAGTTGTTCCAGGAAAAAAACAACAGCAACAACAAAGTCTCTTCCTTTATTTTCATGTCAAAAGCTGAACTTTTTATTCATATGAATTTTTTTGTTGCAAAGTTGCACGTAAGAGGGATGTAAAAAAATCACTCACTTCATGTCAGAGTTATGTTATATGCGTGCGTGCAATTACAACAACATTTGTGTGTGTGTGTGAGTGTTTTTTTACTGACAAATGCATTTAATTGCATGTCCTGTTTGTTTGTTGAGTAAAATACTATGTTTTTTTCTTGCTGCAACTTTAGTCCTTTTATCGGGTGGTTGTTCATTTATTGCTGTTGCATTTGTGCTTTTGTTGCTGTGTGTCATCTTAACACAAATAGATATACATCTACACTGACATATGTGTACCTACGTGCATACGTACAAAGTGTTGCATAAACAAATGCACAACAATTTGTTACTGTTTGCTGGTGCCACGTGTTGCAGCATATAGATTTGCTTTCATCACTTTAGTTGCTGTTGTTACAGTTTAATTTTTCAATATTTTTACTTTTTTATGATTTTTTTTTTTTTTGAATTGATTTGATGAACTGTGATATTATGGAATTTAATTGTAGGGCTACACAACAAAAGGTCACATCTGCAAATGTGTCTGTATGATGAAATTGCTTATGTCACAAACAAAATAGCTGAACATAATCCTTTCGTTACGATTGGTGCTGTAGTAAATGTTACCTTTTTTTTATATGGAGCTGCTCAATTAGAGCTCACTTAGCTACGAATATTTTGTATGAGTGCTTGGTATAAGAACCTAAAATGTTACGGGAAAAATACAATGGAAAGTCACCCAAAAATTGTTGGAAATTATTTCAAAAATAAATGAAAAAATCTGAACTATAACAATGACAAAATGATAAATAAGCTTTTAAGCGATAAATTTGGAGTCAAAAAAAAAAAAAAAAATGGGTCGAGCGCAACGATAAACATGTCTAATTTTGATATCTCTTTTAAAGAAGTTTCTCTCAAACATTTTTTAGATTTGTTTATGCTTTTTATTTTAGGCGACTTTCCGAAATTTAAGAAAATCACATAATAATCCTAATAGAAAAACTTTCTGGAAAATTTTATATGATCCTCAAAATCATTAAGCCGTTTTTCATATCAAGTAAGTCAGAAATTTGGTAATGTTTTGGAAGTTAATTCTTTTTTTTTGTCAAAAATTAATGAAGAAATTGTTAAAAAATATCAATAGTTAGGATATTGGTAAGCAATGTGATGTAGTATATTCTATAAGAGATTTTTCTTTGGAATTACTTAACTAATTACTTAACTAACTTAATTTGGATCATATAAAATTGTCAGAAAATCGTCAGCTCAAAACATTTACTATTTAATTTTAATAATTTGGTAGTTTTTCAAGATAAAAATTCCATGAAATTCAAAAAAAAAAATTTATTTAACATAATAAACTGTTATAAAAAATATATCGAATTCAAATAACTATCGATATTTCTTTATTATTAATATTGGCCAATAATATCTTTTTTGGTTTTTGGAAAACAGTATCTTTTTTCGATTATATAGATATTCTTTTCTTTTGAACGATAGGTCTTTGGGACATTTTGCTTCATAACAAAAATCAACAAGCAAATCTTTTGTTAGATTTATTTTTTAAAAGCAAAGTATCTTGATAGTACAGTGAAATCTGGTTAAGCGGTACCTGGATAAGTGGGAAGCCTCTATTAGTGAGACTCACTTCAAGGTCCCAGCACTTTTGCATCAAAATATCTCTATTACTGGGATTATTAAACCTCTATATTTGGGATATGATTTTTGAAGTTTTTGTGCGTTTTCGCCTCTATAACATGGGATTTTCCCTCAATAACTGGGACTGTTAAGAAAAAACCTTTATAAGTGGGAAATAATATTTATGTGGGTATAATTTGTTATTTTGAATATGAACGTTTTATCGGTCTGAGTAGGCTGTGAAATGGTTGTTTAAATAAAATTTCATAGAATCATTGACTTAAGTAGGCTGTCGTTTACAAATTGTCATTCACATAAAATTTTCTTTTTTATTGAAGATTTTTTCTCTCCTAAATAAAAGAGGTTCATCTTGATCTCTCTTAGTGTTACCCTCTTTAAATGGAACAACCCTATATTAAGCCTGGTTATTTGGGAAACTGTGTAAAAGGGAACCTTATTAATTGAGACAAAAATTTTGGTCCCTTGGAGATCCCAGTTATCCAGGTTTCACTGTATTTGTAAAATTTCTGCTGTATCGATAAAACAATTATCAATTACGGCGAATAACAAAAGGTAGTGATTCTATTCAGATGTTGCTTAGAGCTAAATTTATAAGATTTATAAAAAAAATTACTACATAGATGACAATACAATAAATCAAAAGTAGGTGAGTGTAATTGACTCGCATTTAATAATATTTCAGTGTGTTACAAAATGTTGAAACAGTTCGAAAAATATTGCAGAAATTGAAAAATGTTAGGGAGTCCGAAAAAAGTTACGAAATATGGAAAAATTTCAAAATTGATGAAAAGCCAATATATATCGAAACAAGTGGAAAAAATCGATAGCGTGAAAAAATGTTTGAAAATGTTGGAAAAGCCGACATATGTTGAATAATTCAATTAATGCGGAAGTTGAAAGATGTTGAAAAACGTTAGAAAATCCAAAAAAAAATTTGAACAAAACAATGACTGTATGAAATGTAACACTACGAGTAATGTGACCATTGCGTTTCACGTCTTACTTTAAAGGTATTTAAATTACCTATATCCTCTTTCTTTCCAAAGTTGTTTCAGAAATTATTGAAAAATATATAACATTTGAAAGTAGGGACGCTTAAATTAATAAGAATAATTTTCATATATATTCTTAGTCCAAACATATTTATAATTATTTAATTTATATTAAATTTAAATTTAACATCCACCTACTATCATAAATTTGCTTATGTTTCCGTTTAGGTTTTTTTTTTTTTTGCGCAGAGTATTTATCTACACAAAAATTGTAAAATAATAGGTACGAGTACATAATTAGCATAGAAAAACTTAATATTCAGAATCATAAAAATATTACAACTTTTATTAATGAGCGCAAGTTTTCCACTTGAAATCTTATGGAAAATTCAACATAGTCTGCTTCACATATGTACATGCCAACGAACATACGCTTAGCAGAGCATAAAAAGATACGCTACGCAACCATAACCGTAATCGTATCCATAATCAGCAGCAACATATGATGGACGCGTAAGAACGTGAGAAGCTGTAAAAATGCATTCAATTGAGCTGCTGTTGATCCCAGTAGAAAAATTAGGAGATATTTTAGCTTAGAAACAAAAAACCTCGATAAAAAAAAAAAATTCTGCAATGAACCAATGACCCAAAAACTAAGTCCAACAAAGCAAAAACAACATGAGTGTAGAAATAAAAGTACACTGATAAAATAAAACAAGAGAAGCTGTCATCAAAAAAAAAAAAAAAAACACAAACGATTCACATTTAAGTAGTTTTGAGAAAATTGGAGTTTTACGTTTTGGCATCCCAAAAAAACACGGCATTTTTTTAGTCAAAATTTCGACACTTTTGAAAAGGCAAATGTTCAAAATTTTATATTTTATAAAAAATAATACAATTTTTGAAAAAGTAAGTAGCAGCAATTAAGCTACAAGTTAGAATACCATTCTTTAAATTTTTATTTCGAAGAAATTAGCGATAAAGTGGTATAAGTCAATGAGTTAAACCACTTTTCCTCAAAAATGTAGGCATGATTAATAAAAAATTATTTTGTTTTTCCAAAAAATACTAAAATAAAATTTTCTTATATTAAAACATTTACATGGAAAATGATAAATTAAAACTCAATCGAAGTAATTAAGTCAATTAAAATATTCAGGTAAAAGAGCTATTCATCCTCCTCGGTCTCGGAAAGTGGTCCATTGTCCATAGAGTCAGCTACGGACTTAAGATTTATGAAAAATGCATGTTGGTTAGGTGGTATCCATTGAAGAAGTTCCATGCTGTCCTTCTTCTTAGCTGAAGTTACCGGTTTTGGCTCTTGATAAAGTTTTACCAGTTGAAGTTTAGCGAAAGGAGAAGGGCTTCTTCTTGTTTGTTTTTTAAAACCACGTATGAAAAATTTGTAAGTTTATTGAGGCTCTCTTTGCATAACGCAGCAGGGTTGCTTTTTACTGCATCTCAACTCGAAATTACTTAGCTTCTTACCTAAGAATTAAAACAAACACAATGGCTCGCGCAGAGCTGTATCACTGTTCCGCTTGGAGTTTGAGGTATTTGTTTCGTGCCAAAACTTTCCGTTGTTCTGTAGCGGCCATATGACACGCTAAGGTTAAGGCATTTTGCCTAAAGATAATTATAATTATATAACAAGTTAGAAAACGGATAGAACTCATGTTTTGAAAATTTTGAGTTATACCACTTTTGCTCTCAGCGGCTCATATGTAAGTGGGTGAGTGCATGTGTTTGTTGTTTTGATTATTTTTCTAAACAAAAACGACGTGCTTATTATATAGGCCAAAATTGGAACATTTTTCCGATTTGGCCCTTCCCTGATTTGAGCAAAATATAAAATAATATAAAAAAGAGAAAGTAGGCAATAGCTTAGAAGAAACGATGCATCATTTTAAAACTAAAGCTTTGTAGACTTATAAAAATAGATACAAGTCATAAACACATTTATTGAAAAAATAACAGTTGTTTAAAAAAATATTTTTAAATATTTCAGAAAAATCATCACATCTCTAAAACTATAGGTCAAATTTGAAAGGTATTTTCAAGAATATTGTAGATCATTAAATTATATTTTATAATTTGGATATAAGTCTAGGGATGTGCAAAAGCTATATCCGCATGAAGTATGAACATTTCTACTATGTTAATCATATAATTTGCGGTTGCACTGATCACCACTTTTGCTGTTTTTCGTTTTGTTTTGATTTGATTAGATAGAGTTGAAATGTGGCAATTGACTTAATGGCCGTTTCAAATGCGCTTACACAGACCTTAAGTGCGAACTCAATGATGTTAGTATAGAAACTTTTGGAAAAACTTGAGTAATATTGAAAAACTCGAAAAGTTGAACATGTTGAACTAATGTTGAAACATGCTGAAAGGATTGAATAATGTTGCAAAAGTCGAAATATGTATACATAGTGTGCAAAATTTGGAAAATAATGAGATGGAAAAGTCAAAAAGTTGAGTATATTGATAAAAGTTGCAAAGTGTTGCAAAAACTCATAAAATGTTGGTAAAGTTGAAAAATTGGTAAAAATGTGGAAAAAGATATAAAATGGTTGAAAGAGTCGAAAAATGTTGAAGAAACCGAAAAAAATGTTAAACATATTAACAACTGTTAATTATGTCGAATAGTTGAAAAGTGCTGAAAATCTTGAAAATAGTCGGAAAATGTTGGAAAAGTTGAAAAAAAAAATCGAAAAATTAACTAAGTCGACAAATGTAGATAATTTTGAAAGAATTCGAAAAATATTGCAGAAGTCATAATGCTAGATACACACGAGGCAATCGTTGCAGCAACGCGTTCTGTTTGTTCACTACACACGTGGCAACTGTTGCCGCAACCTCAGTACTGTGTGTAGCTATGGTACAGAAAAGACACAAGCGGAAGATTTTCGTTTTTATATTTTTCATAAGATATGTCCCATAGCTTTCTCAAATTTTTATACTCTTTAATAAAGATCGACGAGCCTAAATAGAACATATAGAGTTACCTTGTCGAATCATGTCCTAACACCCGTTTTTGAGGTCAACTTTTCTTAAATGAGTGGTAACTCATGTTTGGCTGAAATTCGGGCATTTTTGGCCATCGGGACAGGCTTTGGCAAGGCAACCCTAGTTATTCTATTTAGGCTCACCGAGCTCTATGATTTGGCATGCATCCCATCCTGTAATCTTATACACTCGACTTTTCTACAGCCGACTCTTGGACTATTAACATAATTTTCATTATTTGAAATTGGAATTTTCCTTTCTTCTTTTATTTACTTATTTCCGACGAAATGAACTAGTAAATACAGTAAATAATGATACACACGAAGCAACAGTTGCAGAAACCGACCAAAACTATCAAAATATTTTGATATTTCAGGCAACGGTTGCGGCAACACGAAAATCAATGGGCAACACACCTACACACGAAGCAACGGTTGCTTCAACATGGCTGTGTTGCTGCAACGGTTGCCTCGTGTGTATCTAGCATAAGATGTTGCAATAGTCGAAAAATGTTCAACAAATGTATAAAATGACGAAAACTCTTTTAGGCTTGAAAAGTGTTGGAAAAGTTGAAAAATGATGAAGTAAAGTTAAAAAATGTTAAAAAAGGTAAAAAACAAAAAAATTCAAAAATGTTGACATCGGCGAAAAATATTGAAGAAGTTATAAAAAGTTGAAAATTTTGAGAGGAGTCGAAAAATGTTGTTAAAGTCGAAATATGATCCAAAAACTGAAAAATGATGAAGAACGCAAAAAAATGTTGGAAACGTTGAAAAGTGAAAAGTTCTGGAAAAGTTGAAAAACTTTAAGAAACCGGACAAATGTGAAAAGTCCATAAAATAAAAAAAAGAAACAATAAAATCTTGATGTATAAGAGCAGCATTGAATAAGCATTAGCGTTTCTTTTCCGTCAATTCAATTAAGTATGGAGGTTCTTCCAGTAAAGTGTTCTCACATCAAATGAACGAATAATAAGACAATATCAAGCAACATTTTAAATACTTTTAACAGAAACTTTTTTTTTTAATCTCCGAAGGAAGGGATGGTGTTTTCTACCATCTTAAAACATTTTTTTTGTTAATTTTGACTTGATAAGTCTCATGACATGAATGAATTCCTATTGGGTAATTTACGTGTGCAAAAATATGTGCATATAAGTGCAACACTCAAGCCAGCATGAGTTCAAATTTGCCAAAAAGTGTTTGAATTGAAAAATAAACAAAAGCAATATTTGCTTTCAACATATAGTTTTTAATTAAACCATAACTTTTCAACTGAACAACCTGCTTAATTGGAACTTTTTTCTGCCAATTTTTGTGGTCAAAAAACTGATGCTTTTGCATTGTGGTTCATTAAGGGCGCTGTAAGGAAATATGAATTTTTTTGATAACTGCGAATATTAAAATATAGAAAACATACCACATTATTCTTACCACAAGCTGGACTTTTTTTTAACAAAATAAAAGAAATTACTTCTTCATATAAACGTAGTTATAAAATGAAAGTATAAGTGTTTTTATTACAAATATTTTGCATAGCAAACATAAACATTTTGATGGCCTCTTCCATGCGAATATCATTAAATAATCGCATTTAAATTTAATAAACTTATCTGTCATAATAAACAAAATGACCAAATAAAAGCGAATATACCAAATAAATGAATTTATTTATTAATTAAATTAAAGCACAACAACACACAAATACTGACGCACTCATAAAAAGTCATTTGGCTTTGTTTTAGTATCTATGCGGATGGCATAAAACCAGTAGGAAACGATCAAATCAAAATCACAAAAATTGACAACCAAATTTATTGCTTTGTGGTCGCCAAACATAAAAATGTCGACCAACTCTTCGCGAAAAATGAAATGGCATCATTGAAGTCAACCCGAATGAGACGGTGGTTGGATGGGATGTGGCACTTTCGATTTTGCTGTTTCCATTTTGGAAATGTTACGTATTTTAACCTTAACGAGGAATATATTTTTTGAGCAAATTGACTTAAGATATCAATCGAATTTTAGATTCCAACACAATAATTTCTTAATTCTGTACTTTTAACACTTGAAACCCTAGAATGCAATAGAAGACATCACCTTAGCACTACCTAATATTTGAAAAAAAATAAATTTAAGTTACTCATTATTAAAATAAATCAATGCCAAAAGGACATCATAACCTCGTTATGTTGAGGTAAGCCTCAAAGGACGTAGAAAATTAAATAATTTTTATATCGAATGCAACATTTGACGCAGCAGGATAACCAACAGAATTACAAATCAAACGGTTGGCAGCATAGTTCAATGAAAGGGAAAAACTCAAATTGACATTTGGGCGCGGGCACTTAACTATGTATGTGTGAGTGCGTACGTCCATGAGTATTTGTCTATGTGCTGAGTATTGAAGACAAGCAGACGTGCCTATGAATTTGGTTATTTTATTGAATTTATTCAATATTTGGCCAAAATATAAAAATTCAATAGCAGAAATGCCACAGCAGCACAGTAATGGTGACAACAGCAACATCAGCAACAGAAACAGCGGCAGCAGCAGCAGCAGCAAAACAATCGAAAAACAACAAAATAAAATTAAACTGAAATGGCAATAAAACAAACAACATAAAAAAGAATGGCTTGGCAAATTCACTTTGAGCAACATTGGTAAGAGGTGTGATTTGCTGATTGGGAGGAGGTGGCGGGAGAGTTGTTGTATGAAACAATGCTAACGCTATTTGTTTAACAGTGGGTGCGCCGCTGCGGGCACACACACTGGACTGATTTTGAATTGGAACTTTCATTTCATATTATTGCTGGCTTGGAAAGAGATTTGAGTTTGACACAAACACACCCACATAAAACGTTCTGACTCGCTGACTTTGATAGCATGGCACAGTGCTGCGGTGTGATTTAAAAAGTTTTAATTAAAGAAAATTTTAATGAATTGACTAAACGACGTCTACCCATCGGTTTTGTCTTTAAATCCAAAAACAAAAAAAAAAAAACTAATTGGTTTTCATGAGGATAATAATTTATGAAAAATTGTGAAAAATTCGTTCAGGAGCTTTTTCGGTGATTTGAAATAAAAACAAAAATTTTATATTTGTCTGCGCCCGTTGATTTTAGTCTTCTTGAGATGATTGTTTGGTATTAATCAGACATCTTCTTTAATACAAAGAATTAATTATAGTTTTAAGTTTTTTTGTTAAACAGGAACCATTGAACACATAAAACACACCGATAGCTTACACTGAAAAATTAATCAAATAAAGTTTTATTTCTTATTTTGAATAATAATAGATGCCCGAAAAGTTAAAAAACAATGCTCCACAATTTTTCAGCAAAACAAAAAAATATTGATCAAAATAAAGTCTGCTTGATAATAATAATACTCAACAAGATCTTCGACAACAAATTCTGATAACATTTTCAAGAGTAAAATTTTTCGTAGAATATGAGTATCGTAATAGATTTTTTCAATTGACCCCAATTTTCCATATAAATTGCAAAATTAAAAAAAAAAAATGCAGTGTTGAGAGCACATACTATATCTTACATAAATGCTTGAAAGAACTTTAATTGTCAACCAATGGGTTTTAAATATTACTTTACAGTAGAGGAGAGTCTTATAAAAATGTTAAGGTCCAAATTGTGCTAATAGTGTTAATGGTATGGTTCTTATGATCGAAAAAAGTTAAAAAAAGGTTTTTTTTTCTCGTTTTTTTTCTTCGAAAATTTCAACTTTGAAACCCTCTATCTGGAATTAATTGAGTGGGTTAGAAAAAATTAGCCCTCCTATCTTATAGAGCCTTTCATTATAAAAAAATGTTTATAGAAAAGTAAAAATTAGAGCAAAAACGTTTTTTCTTATATATTATTTTGTGAATGAAATCGTTACGATTAAATATTCTTTGTTTTATAAAAGACACAATGTTTTTCCTTATAAGTAAATGCACGTTATTTTTCAAATCCACTAAGGCGGACAATATCAATGTCATCGATTTGCCGAAAATTTACAGGTATCATTCTATGACCATATTTTTTTATTTTGCTGAAAAGCCCCATTTTTTCAAAGTTATCGTCATTTGAACTTTGTATGTTAAAATTCCAAATACGAAAAAAAAAATTTTGTTAGGAATTTTTATCTAATTGTCGGTATTTTCTCAATACATAATGGGTTTAAATAACTTTTTTTAAATTTTTTCATTATTTTATGGGATCTATGAAAAAAAGTTTCGTTATCATTTTGGAATCGAATAATCATGATACCATCGCGGTCCATTTATTCAATAAAAAAAAATATTGCTCACTTAAAAGAAAATTTTGAATGTGTCAATATTAAGTTGATAATTTTTTCTCTGATGATTGCGCTGCTCAATACAAAAACAAATCAAGATTTGCTAATTTGCTACACTACGAATAGGATTTCGGTATTAAATGCGAATGGCGTTTTTGTGCAACTTCGCATGGCAAAGGTCCTTGTGATGTAGTTGGTGGGACTGTTAAAAGGTTAGCATCTCGCGCAAGTCTCCAACGTCCTTACGAAAATCAAATATCGACGTTTCGTGCATTGTATGAATGGACTATAGAGTATTTTGACAACATCTTCTTTGATTTTTGTTCTGAAAAAGAACACAAAACAGAAGGAGAAACTTGACGCAAACTTTTTGAAAAACCAAAGTTAATAAGAGAAACTCGGTTCTATCATTCATTTATTTCACTTGACAACAAAGCATTCGCATGTAGAGAAGTCTACAACAAGGATGGCTATGATGTACATTATGTGTTGTAAAAAGTTATAATGAATTGTTTTAAATATTCATGTAAGAAAATTATTGATTAAAGACAATTTTGAAAAACTGCATCAAAAATTTCAAATATTTTACACCTGCCCGGTATCACTATAATATTTATACCGTCAAAAATAATTGAGGCTCCACGATTTTTTCAAAGGATTATTATTTGAAAGGGTTCAATGCATCTTTGTAATTTTTTTCAGATTTTTCCGAGGCGGAACACATCATTAAAATCCAATTGTTAATCAAAGTTTTTGCTAATCAACAACAAAAATGCAAAAGTTTTGCAATTTTTTTTTAATACATAAGTTCAGCTTATTACCTATAGAAATTAAAAAAAATTGTCACGATCAGTCAAGCTGCTCAAAGCTTATAACATTTTTATAATTACTGCAAAAGAAATTTTTTTTTCAAAATCATATTTATTTATAATAATATAAGATACTAGTATTTTTCAGTAACTTTCGTATTTGTAAAATATTTTTTTAAAATTTATGTATAGCTCCCAATATATTAAATATTTGCGAATCATTTGTAGATATCTAACGTTTGTGCACTGAAATCTGCTGAAGGAATTGTGCTTAATCGTAATGGAAATTTTAAAGTTTTCGGAATATATCCAATTTACCAAATTAAGTTCTACAGTGTTCTCGCACATTATCAAGTTATTCTTGTGGAAAAATGTTTTACAATTTTTTCCAACATCATCGTTGTCGTAGCGTGATTGTTACTTTTGTTTGTTAAAGCCACATACATACATATATGTGTGGTGAACATACATATATATTAACTGCCATTGCTGCTCCTTTTACTTCAATGTATGTATATAGTTTAGCTACCAGCAACACATTTAACAAATTGCATGAACAGCAAATCGAATTCTGTATTGAAAACCCTTATCCAGCACATTTACTATGAATTGCGCACACAGTTACACACACAAATACCTATGTGTACGAATGTGGGATCTCATGAAAAACACTAACTGCACTGTAAGGCATCGAATATATATAATATTTATACCAAAAGAGAAAACCGAAAAAAGGTTAATAGGTACATTATGTAGTTTCTGAGATTGATTTACTGAATTCGTACAGGAAAATTTGACGTACATTTGTCAAAAACAGCATGATTGAGAGACATAAAAACAGCAGGAGGTGTAGAAAGAGTCCTTATCGCACACATCGATAAATTATGAATATGCGCCTGAAAAGTTTTTTTTTTTATAATCAAAGCATTATGATGACCTACACTTAACTTTTATCTACATATACTGAGTTATTTGAAGATCGCTTAAATGGTTAAAAAATTCATATAATAATGTAATTAAAATAAAATTAATATAAGAAATTATTATATGCTTAACAATTTTTGGAATGTCAGTCACTCAAAAATATGAAAATCAATAAAAATAACATAGCATACTTTTAGACATACGATGAAAATACTTAAGAGCTTGCAACTTAAATTTATTAAAAAAATCAAATTTGGCAATAGATTTTCTTCAGTGTTGTCAAAAAAATGGTACATACCATTGAATAGCTGTGAACCACAAATTCCCATAAAATTTACGCTGCGAGTTCACAAGAAGACAAACAACACTCAATTCAATTTCGAATGGCACCACTAGCCTGAAATAACGCTCGGATATTGAAAATCGTATTAAATTGTCCAAAGCAGAAGCCCAAAGCTACGCAATACAACGCAGAAAAAAAAAGTTAAAAAAAAACAAAAATCAATAAGGAGAGAACTTTGTTCCTTCTATTTTTAGCAGAAAGGACTTTAACGTTAACGCCAACAACTGCAGCAACAGAGACAACAACAGCGGAAACACGGCAGTGGTGCACGAAGCCCTTAAGTTACAGCAATAAATTTTGCCATTACGAAGCAATCGGGGGTGTTGTTGCTGCTTGCGTTTCTTGCCCTACAGTTCCGCTTTCTTTATTTCTTTTATTCTACTTATAAAACTTTTTATGATGAAATTGCTCTGGTGCTTTTCTTTTTCACTTCATTTTCTATGAAAGTTGTTAGGGTCATTGAGGGTTTTGTTGAAATTAGAGGTTGTATATTCAACTATTTGCTGTTGCAAAGCAATTTTTCAAAATGGTTTTTCAAGATACTATTGCTTTCCAGTAATCTTTCAAAGTTTTGTTGCTAAATTAAGTCTGAAATGACCATTGGTTTGATCCAATGTTTGATTTAAGTTTATTTTCAAGTAAAGAGAATGTGCTGAAAATTTCCCGTGTTGTAAAAAACGGGAACATGAAAAGAAATTGGTCGTACTTCAATTTTACATATGTATATGTTACCGGTCAAACTATTTTCTAATTTTTCCTAGGCCAAACTACTTAGTTAATTTGATTGCCAATTTAATTTTACTACAATAGCACTGTGAATATCGAAGCCGGTAATGGACATATTGGAGGATGTAAGTCCTGAGCCGCGGCCGAACCATCCCTGACCACTTACTAAGTATTCAATAAAATTTATAAGTTTTATTGTCTCACTTTGCTACTGCCTTAGTTTTCGATAGCCACAGAGCTTTTGCATTAAGATTTCATTACATATATTTATGCTTAACGGTAACCAGTTTGGTCGAAAACTAGTTTGTTCGGTAACATATACAAAATTTGCCGATCTCTAGAAAACCACGTTTTTGGCTGTTCTCTGAATTTGGCACCAGTGCTGGATGCTATATTCAGTTGCCATCAGAACCAATGTGTTGACTTCTCCCTTCATTTTATTGTATTATCATTCATTGCCAATACCTCAATGATTAAAAGGTTTGCAATAACATACATATTTTGCCTTAAAAAAAAAACAAATATAAAAAGCTTAATTTAATAAGAAAATTGTTGTTGGCTTAAGACTCACTTTACTATTTATTTCGTATTCATTTATTTCACACAACAGGTCGTATGAGTAATCTCCAATTTAACATGCGTCTGATTTTTCTGATATAATTCGTTAAACACAAGTTCGGTACACCAAATAAAATGAAGTATTTGCATAAGAAAAATATTCGATTTGTGAAAAGTGGATCATTTCTTTCAATCTTTGGAAAAATTTTTCATGAATATCAATTTGTTGCTTACTCTACAGAGCAGTTCTAAGTGAGTACTCAGTTAGCTTGTTAGCACATTGGGGGGCGTTTTCATTCATTTCATTAAATATTATAATAAAAATACGCTTTAGAAAACTCTGTTAAGTGCCGACATATTTGAGCAGTGTTACCGTTAAAACTATATTTTTTTATTGCTTATCAGTCATTATCCAGCTCAGAACTTTTAACTAAACTAAAACAGAATTTACTAAAAAGTTGCACTCACTTTATTGCTCATTGTACTTAGTCATTGCTTTAATCGTCATAGAAACTGTTTGACTTGAATATGACCTAAGTATGTAAATGAGCTGAAAATACACAAAACATTGTGAATTCCCTTATTGGTTTTCTTTACAGATGCCTGCATTTAGCATAGACAGCGTGACGATTGCTGTTGTAGAAACTACGTATTTTCTCTAACATTTTCCTATCATTTTTTTTTTGCGTGTGGGTGGCAAAATATTTCTCTTCCAATCACAATCCTGGGTAGGTCATATGCTGCATTTGATTTTTGAAGTATTTTACTCAACCTTTTAGTTTTGCTTCCTTTTGGCTCTGCTGCGTTTTGGAGTTGATTTGTTGTTATGTATGTGGTACATTTGTTCGTCCATTTGTCGGTTCTTTTTCACTTTTGTATTGACGTCATTTATTCATAGAGTCATTAATACAATTGAGCCGTTTCAAGATATTGAAGGTTTGCATTTAAATCGATTAAAAAGCAAGGGTATAGAGTAATGATGCAACTTTATTACTTTCGGTATCTTAATGCTTTAAATTTTATATGATAATGATCTTAAAACAAATTTGAGATAAAGCGTTTTTATTGAATTTTCAAAATTATGAAATTTAATACAAAATTAGTGTTTTCATTCATTTTATTCATTTTCATTCATTTAATGAATTAATATGTTAACATCTAAAAGTTTCAAAAATTCCGTATTTTATAAAGTACATTATAATGAAAAAAACTATTTTGTAAAGAGTTTTGTTTAAAATTTTTAAATTGATTTAGAAATTTACTGTACACTTTTTGCAAAGCATAACATATAATATGACGTCAGACAAATCAGTTCAGTCGGAATAATATGACTAAAGAATTCTATGGAAAAATTGCTACATAACTAAATGAAAAGATTAATTCCATTAATGAAATTAAAATGTGTTTTTCATCTTCGTATCACGATTTGAAGTGCGCACATGATAAGTGCAACACAATTTAATTAAAATTGTCATAATAAATTCATTAGAAATTTAATGCATTGATATTCTAATTAATTATGTGCGTGTATTATAACTTATTAAGTGCATATTTGTGATTTTGCAAGTGTCACATATACACATACATAAGTATAATATGAACGCTAATAACTCAAATAAAAGATGTGCTTTATATGAAAATGTTTTGTGTAAAAATTGCAATTAAAAAGTTTTATTTGTTATCTATGAGTTGCCTTACGATATTTTGCCTGTAGCCAAACAAAAAGATAAATATTTCAAAGTAAAGCTGTGAATGATAAAGGTTGCCTTAAAAGTTGCGACAACATGATATAGCACATATACCATACAATACAAGTGTGTGTTTCTGTATCTATGCATGCATATATATATATATATATATATATATATATATATATATATATGTTAGGGTGGCACAAAACGAATTATATATGAATCTGAAACTTATTGCTTAAAGAATCTGTCTTTCAAGCAAAATTTCAATTCGGGGTCATTAATAACAATAGTTTGATTAAAAAACACACTGAAGCATATCAGTTCCATTTTTGTAATAAAAAACAGTGTGATATTTGCAAATTTTCGATTCTATATTTTTTGTTATAAAAATTCCAACATAACCATTGTTGATTTTGTGGAATAAATTTGCTTTCATTCTTTCCAAATGTTTTTATTTCTTTAACTATAATACCTACAAAGTTGTTGCCTTAAAGAGATCCTTCCTAAAGCACAAATAACAACGTAACGTAGATGTATGTGTGCATTTTGGTTAAGTTGTTGTTACTCGTCTGCTGCTGCTGCTATGATTTGCAAAGTTGAAAAGTTTAGGTATTGTTCAGTTTTGATTTTTTCTTAATATGAATTATTAAGTTTTCATTTATTTTTCTCCTTTTCAAGAAAGTTCTCGTTTACGTGAAGATGTAAATGTTTCTCAGATGATGGGGCAAAAAATAAGTGAAACATCATGTTAAAGTTTAATTTTGATTTATTTGAGATTTAAAATGATACCATTGTGTTAAAGTCTTTTCATGCGCATTCTGTTTATAATTCTTATTTCATTTGTGATTCGGAAAATTGGTATTGAAGAATTGAATAGATTTAAAAAATAACGAAAATAAATCGATTATAAGTAGATAAAAAGCTATGAACTTATTCTATATTAAACAAAAATTGAATTCACATTAAAAATTATTTTTAAAACCTTACAAGACTTGGCAAAAATGAAAATAAACTTCGCGGAAACATCAGATGCCATTAGTCTCCGTCAAATCACATATATCTTTGAGCAAAGTTTCAAGTTGAGTCTGATGTTTCCACGGAATTAAGATTTTTATTGAAATCGCAAAAGTATGCTTAATTTATTGTCACTGCTCATATTCTGTGAGACAACAGCTTAAGAAGTACTCCCACTTACTGTAACGATATAAATACAGGGTGTCCTCCTGAAAGGTATACTATTTTGTTTTTCCGGCATTTGGATTAATATTAGTTTGAACAGCCATGGAGTAAAGACTTGGAAAATTTATTGTAGAAAAGTATTCGATAAGTCAACGTAACTTTATGTAAATCAATCATTCAATGCTGTGACGATGAGCGAGTTAGGTGACATGTTTGGTAGAAATAAAGTAGCGAGAAAACGCACTATTTATCGTGTAGTGCATGATTTCGAAGAAGGTAGGTCTGTAGCTGATAGGCGCAAGCCTTAACCATAATGTACTTTCGGCTGAGGATATTGCTGCTGCTTATGAAAGTAGTCAAAACAATTCATAAACCTCAATACAACACCGTGCTCAGGAACTTGGCTTACGAAGAACTATTTTGGCCACAATTATGCATTTATTTTCATTTGAGATTCAATCAGCACATGAGCTTCTTCCACAAGACCACGTACACCGTCGTATATATGTCCATAGGATGTTAAAGCTTATCGATGAAAACTCTGATTTCCTCGAAAAACTTTCGTTTGAATGGATTGAAGAGTTATAGTTGGTTCTGAGCAGAAGGAAGCCCAGAAATTTTTCATACTTTCCATTTACTTGCATTAAAAGTGACAGCCTGATGTGAAACATTGAACCTTACTCATTTGAAATGAAAACGGCATAATAAACTGTTACTTCAGAACGATATCGTGCTATGATTACGAATTTTTTGATACCAGAACTGCATATTTTGCTTTATTAAGATGTGGTTCCAACCAGACAACAAGCTACATCGCATGCAACTAGAATCACAATGAATTACTGCGAGACCTCATTGCACAAGAAGTTATCTCAAAAAATGGTGCTGTTTATTGACCACCATACTCGCTGTACTTGACTACTGCGGACATTATTTCGTAGAGATATCTGAAGAGCAAACAAACAAGGAACTTGAGAAACTCAAACAACTGCTTCAAGAGACCGACCATAGATCGGTTTTGAGATTGAAAAAGTCGAAATAATATGCAAAATGTTGAAAAAAGTTGAATAAGATTAAATAAGTTAAAAAGTATGGAATATTTTTAAAAGTTGAAAAAGGTTGAAAAAAATCACGTGCTGAGAAGTAGTGAAACTTTTAGAAAACTAAATAAACTGCGATAGAATGAGACGAAAATGGTTCATTAAAATGATAAATATAAAATAAAGATTGAAACAGGTTGAAAGAGCATAACACGAAGTTGTTTCTCATCAAATATCAAGTTACACTGAAGGGAATTCCTTACCCAGCAGGCAAATGAGCAAGGCCTGCCTCGAAGAAGGCCTGCTAGCACTGCTGCGATTATATAAGGACTTCTCAAAACTAGATTTTCATGCAAATAAAAATACAATCATAGAAGGCATAATATGCCTTCCCACAACAGACGTGCTATCAGGCCTGATATTAGAAGGCAAAGAAGAAGGACCCCATTTACTTTAAAGCTTTTCTGTTTCTTTTTTGATTTCATGTATTGCAATGTTTTATGATTCGTCATTACTTTTTTGTCATATGCATTGTACATATACAACATGAAAAGTAGACACATGGTTAGAAATTAAGAAAGGTGTGCATATTGCCAGGCTAGTCTTCTGTTGTTTCATGTTATGTTAAGGAGGTAGAGATTTGTGTATTCTTTGTCAAATTGTAAATTAAGAAACATCACAAAAAAAAAAAAAAAAAATCATTAAAAAAATATCAACGCAAGTGAGATAGCGCGGACAAAAAAAAAATTAATATTCAGAGTCTTTGCGATGTATTAAAAAATAATTTTTTGCCAAGTACTTCTGAGAGTCCTAATACGGTAAGCGGTCTTAGAAAGCCTGCTTGGAAAGGCCTGTTTTATTGGGACATTTTGTATAAAAAAGAAAGTACTTTTGAAAGAAGTGTGGATGGCCTTATACTTACCAAGGAAGGCCTTCTAGAAGCACTGTTAGCTCCTGCCCTTGCCTACTACAATGAGAGAGCGTAGTCGAAGTGTTTTGTTCTCCTCATTACGACACGGCTTCTGCAGTTGATCAGAATTGAAAAAATAAGAAATCTTTCCACGCTAATATCTTAGCTTTTGGTCCACCGATATCGAAGTAGATAGTTTTTGGGTACTTTGCTTGATGAGTACTTTGATTTGATACATTATGTATTGCTGTAGCTATTCTAGATCCTGTTAACTTAGCCTTACCTTTAGGAAAAAACAATACGTAGTGAAAGTACGGGCAAAAAAATAGTGTCGTTTCAGTGTACACACTTGATTTCAAATCCAACCCTTGCTAAAGAAGTTTCACTTCAAAATTGTGGAATATAATGAAAAACGTTGTTAAAAAAGTCAAAATATGGAATATGTTGAGAACGGTTGAAAATCCCAAGAAAATGATATATGTTATGAAAAATTGAAAGAGGTTGAAACTATTTTGAAACAAAAGAATGAGGTTGAAAATATCAAAAAAAGTTGAATGAGGTCGAACAAGTTGAAATATATCGAAAAAGGCCGGAAAAGCCGAAAAGTATGGAAAATGTTGAAGAAATTAAAATTGGTTGAAACTATTGCAAAACGCTAATAAAGTTAATAAAATATGGAAAGGTTGTTGAAAAAAATGTTGAAAAGATTGAAAAACTCGAAAAAAGTTGAAAAATGATGTTGAAAATATAAAAAAAAAAAATTGAAATGGGTCGAAGAAAATGTGGAACATTTTGAAAAAAATTTAACAATTTTTGCATTTTTGTCGAAAAAATATGGACAGTTGAAAAGTTTAACAAATCGAAAAAATTTACAAAATATTGAAAAAAAGTTGGAGAAGGTTGACTGAGTCGAAAAAATATATAAAATATTGAAAAAGGTGAGAAAAAGTTCGTAATTTTTGAAAAAATATTCAAAAAGTTGAGTACCCGAAAAAAATGAAAAATGTTGAAACAATTGAAAATGGTTAAAAAACGATAATATATGGAAAATGACGAAAAAAGTTGCAAAACTTGAAAAAAATTGAAAGAAGTTGAAAGTCTCGAAAAAATTGAATCGGGTTGAAAAAGTCGTGTTAAACGATTCAGGTGAATTGAATGAAGTTAGAAGGGGTTGAAAGCGTCGAAAAGGAATAGATGAAAAATGCTGAAATAGTCAAAAAATATTAAAAAAATCAAAGAATGCTACGCCCAAAACTTTTAGTTAACATGAGAAGCGTATCGTAACCGACACCTTAACACCAAATTGTACAAGGATCTATTTCATAGCACATTTATTATAACCTTTAACATGTTTTGCTTGTATGGAAAGTGCCACATCCACAGGCGTACTCCCAAATTTGGCTATGAAATACCATAAGGCAAGTATATCTACCATATTAAATTTTTGATTCATCCGCAAGACGAATTTCAGGGTATGTAAATTTGACTAAAACCCACTGTGGACAATATAATTTACATATGTGAATCTAAGTGGGTTTGTCTACTGTATACTTCCGTTTGTAACGGAATGAATTTTTAATTACCGCTCACAAAATTAAAAACGGGCAAAATCTGTCTGCACACACGCCTACCGCCTAACCAAATGAAGTATTTTAAATGCTGCATAGAGGGTGTTATTGAAAGTCATGCAGCCACAGAATGGTTTGAACAGGAATATCGACCTGAGAATTTGTTGCAAATAGTACTGGTGTTTTTTTAAAAAAACAATTTGATCTATGAAGGTAAATTTCAATTATTTATGAGTGTCATATTGTGTAATACAGTGTTGTTTTTAAAATGTTATCAAAATGTGGAAAATTGCAAGTTACTCTTTGGTCGCCCACTCATCATAAATAACAATGTGTTAATTTTCCTTTTACGTTGATATATAAGATTAAAGGTCAACTAGAATACTTGATAAATATTCATATAATCTATGCAAAACAAAATGCTCTTTCTGAGAAAATTCGTAAAAAATAAGTGCCTATGTGGTAATAACATGAATTTTTTTGAAAAAGTTTTATGCCAAATTATGTACATCATAAAAAGAGGCCACTTGAACTGAAATTTAAAAACAAAGATATTATTTCTTCAATAGAACAACAGCTCTCTTTTGGCTCTTACACATTTCCCATATCAGCTTTTACTATCTACCTATTTACAAAAGTTTTGTCTTGACTTGAAAAGTTTCGTTGTCATCATTGTACTACATCCTGTGTTGGCTCATCGGTTGGCAGCAAAAATTTGCACCCACTTGCCTTCCAAAAAAAGTTTCTACTGACGGCGTAACCGCTGGCAGACATAAAAACAAATAGCAGCAGTAGTAGTAGTAGATGTGCATATAGTACAGGGTGGCGCATTAAGACTTATTTTTATATCTTGAAGAATATATAAAAAAGAGAACTGCGCTCAAAACTCATCGAGTTTTATTTTACAAACCAGCGGTCAATTAGCGTTAACATCATCCACAATTTTATAATGAGCAATGAATTGGTTACTGAGAGTTCAAGAGCGTCAAATACACCAACATACATAAGTGTATCGTTAGAAAGACGATTTCTTCGAAAATGAAGCAGATGCTGCAGTTTCCATTAAGAAAGAAATTTGTGTTACAATACCTCGAATTCTGCGAAAGGTCATGAAAAATATGTTTTGAAAATTGCAGCAAATGGTAATTGAATACTTACTGTCAGTAAATGCCCCCATTTTCAAAGCATAAAGCGCATTTTGCGCCACCCTGTGTTAATATTTTGGCATTTTTGCACTATAGTACACATGTACAGATGAAAATTGCTCGAGCATCTTATTGTTTTACTTAGCAAAAATTCCTTTTTATGACGTAAATGGCTGACAGAAATTGCGTCACGGGCGACATATTTCGTAATAAAATTTTTGGGGATATTTTGATAATTTAACTGACAGTAATGGTGCAAGTGGGGATAGCAGCAAATGTAAAATGCTGCCATCTTTTTTAATTTTAAATGAAATTTTAATAAGAAAATAACAAATGTTTATTCGTTGCTTTTTCAGTTTAAAATCAAAAGAAAAGTCAGAAAATCTCTACAAGTCCTGAAACACTCGAGTGACAACAATAAAAGCAGCAACAACTGGCTTATGCCAGCAAGTGGCAATTAGATTTTCTGAGAAATTTCAAGAGAGTTTAATTTTCATTTTTAATTCGTACACTAAAAATGTCCCCAAATACTGACAGTTCGAATACGAATGCACACAAGCCTACAAAAACAGAGGCGTTTGTGGAAAAGGAGCGTACGATATCGCACTTTCATTTTGATAAAGCGCTAAAAAGCAAAGAAATTAGAAATTACAACAGAAGAAAATTTCAAGTAAAAATCGGTTATCTGTCATAGTTGAAAAAGTGAACCAAAAGTTTCTGAAAAATTTTTTCCGAAATTTTTTATTTGAAAAAAATTACTATGTAACGCCCATTTCACGTTAAAAGTAAAGTAAGCGCTGCATGACGTTTTCAATTTGCGTATCGTTTTGTCTTTTGGTTGCACGGGATCAATGAACCAATGCAGAGATGCTTCTAAATTTCTTGTACAAAATTGAGCTAGACTTGGCCCTTTGAACAAAAATCGCCCACTATTCAAAAGTGGTAAAATATAGTCGCTTCAATAATGTTGCTGGTCTTGGCGAGAAAGCAATACAAAACGTATGATGCCCAAAAATGTAGTGGCAGTGGCCAGTCACAAAACTGGTCAACAAGCTACATCCAGTCCGAGTTAAAGATAACAAATATTTTGTATCTATATTATGAGAGCGTGGCCAAAAAGCGTTCTGTAATACTGCTTGCGGTATAGCTTTTCCGATGTTGATAGAAGTTCACTATCATTTAATAGATAATAGTGTTGAAGGAGTGCTGAGGCTTTTGTGAGTCGTGCACCTTGCACGTAGATCTCCCTTTTCATTTCCTATAATTTTGCAATACCCAAGTACCCAATGGAGAAATACTGGTTGTGCTACAGCAAAAGTTGAAATATTTTTTTTTTGCAATAAGGCACATAATAGCACAAGTTGAGCACAATACAGCACAACCTTTTTTTTTTGGAAAATCGACAAATGCTGGGCCAACTTCACACATCTTAGAATAATTTTTTTGATTAAGTTTTAAGAGTTACTCTTTTTGCATTACGGCACATCATAGCACAAGTCGAGCACATTACAGCACAACATCAAATGCTTGAAAAATCGAAAAATGCTGGGCTAACTTCACACTCAAAAAATGTTTCTGCTTATAATGGTCGAAATCCCAAGAATAATTTTATATCCTTTACGACACATGGCAGCACATCCTGAGCATATTACAGCACAAGGATTTTTTTTAAAATACGGCACATCATAGCACAAGTCGGGCACATTGCAGAACAAGTTTTATTTTTTAAGAAATCGAAAAATGCTTGGCCAACTTCACGACATGATTTTTTGGCATTTTTTGCTTCTTTTATTCATATTCTGTGTATGAATTTCTCCAAGAAAAAATAAATTTTTTTAACTACGCCAATGCAAATACCAACACAGACAGATGACACTCTAAGAATTTAACTGTCACTTGAGTTCGAATTGTAAGCCTCACACTCTATGTATACTGCGTCCTGCCTTATCTCTTTTTGTTGATGTCCTTGTCTGGATTCACTATAAAATTCACTCATGCCAGTACTTGAACATTGTTCTCATTGTTGTTGGTGTTATAAAATACAACATGTTTTTGTTTTCCTTAAGTGGATATACTTATATTGTTGTTGTTGTTGTTGTTGTTGTCATTCTCGTCGTGCTCGTACAATCCCAATACATTAACTTTTATAATTTTGATGCTTTTCTTTCCTTTATTTTGCAAAAAAAAAGAAAAATTACAATGAAAGGATAATGAATCAGCAGCACAAACGATAATGTGGCAGTAGTCTGGGGAAAAGTGGAAAATAGAAATGAAGAAAAAGTTAGAAACAAAGTAATTTTGAGCCGGATTATAATATGCAGAGATGTTGGAAGATACGAGCGATACAAGTTAGAGATACGAGGAGTACTTAAAGAAAAAAAGTTAAATACTTTCTTGTGCACTTCAATAAAGTCTTACGTACTTATTTGGGTGAACAATTTTAGAGAACATTTTCAGTGGCATTTACGTATCTAGGCAACTATAGGCAATTTGATGAAGGACCCATGAAAAGGTGCACGAGTTTGGCGCTTTCGCAGACTATGTATTCTCTTGTGACTTGTAATCCATGAAATAGTTCTTGTCTGCCTAAAAGGACCATAGATAAAAATATATATTGTGTTAAAAAGTTAATTGGAAATTTCACTTTTAAATAAAACGGCAGCACACTCTTAATATATTTGATGAAAATTTTTCTGATTTTTTTGTTTTTACTTATGTTTGCTTTCAATCGATTTCAGGCCTTGTTTTCAATTTCAAGCAAATCACAAAAAATTACATTAGTAAAGAGACTCCACGAGTTTTAATGCACGAACTTGCTATCTGTATTGAAAACTCCTTAAGAAGAAGAGATTCAGTAACTTCTATGATTTCTTCTTCTACAGCATCGTCTCCAACATTAAAAATAAGTTATGAATCAGTTTTTTATTCCGGAATTTTATGATTGAATTCATCCCCCAGCGTTTGCTGATGACATCTGATGTTTTCTTGTACTTTCGCTCCCATATGTATCTTACGTCATCGACGAGCACAGAAAAATGTTTTCGCCAACTTTACTTATCCAAAATTGAAGTTTGCAAATGGAGGAGAAAAGTTTTTCAATAATGATAAATATGTTTGTCACACAAGGTCGTAGTCAGAGGGGATTGTATCAGCAGTTTTAAGTCTCTTTGGCACAAATGTTTAATTAAATATAATAAATATATAATATAGATTTATTTAAATATTTCATCATTTTTCCAACAGTCCATCTCTAAAAGACATGCCCACCCTATCTCAGATGCGCAAATGTGTAATTTGTAAGATTGCAATTAGAAGAAATTCATTGCATAGTGGCTTATTATATTTTTTTAAATTATGAAAAAGCAAATAAATTTAATTAAAAAAGGAAAACACATTTACATCTGGAGATTTTTCAAACGCCCTCAAAGTGCTGTTGAGTCTAGGCCAAATAAAAAAGAAAGTTGGAGATTAAAGGATTTAAATATTTAAGGCTGTCACTTTTTAATTTTTCATTCACCAATTTAGACCTGATGGTAACAGATACAGCTGTTGACAACTAATTGGAAACAAAATCATTCGATGTGTTATTGGTAGTTTTTCTCATTCATTTTTCTATTTGTACCAGAAAATTTATACATAATATAAATGTGGGACATATAAGCTTAGAAAAAAGAACATATGTAATTGAATTTAAATTCATTTGACTGAGTCAACTAGTTGGAAACAAAAATAAAATTTGCAAAAAATAAAAGAAAAACTTGATAAAAGCTTCCAGAAACAATATTGTGATATTGTCATTGCTTTTAGGAACACTTTTTAATCGAATTTCTTTATTAGCATATCCTTAATCATGGGTAGTGGCCAAAAGTTGTACACCGGATATGATTAAGTCAATTGTTGAGCTTCAAAAAACAGCCATGAGATATCAGGCGATGATACCACAACGAAATTGCTCCAGAAAGATGGTATTCAGTGCACTTGATCATTTCGATAAGTATGACGCAGCAAAAAATGTTAATAGCAAAAAGGTACCTCATAAGACTTCTGGGTACAAGAATTGCCAGATTGTGCAAGACTACTGCAGACATCCAACGCAAAATAATTGATCAATACGATGCACAAATGGCAGAGCAAACTGTCGCTGGTCGATTGGTTGAGGCTGGAAGTCTTAAAGCGCACTAAAAGAACAAGGTTTTTGAGATAATTTATCATAAAAGAAAAAAAAAAAAATATTTCCAAGAATTAAATTGTAATATTATTATTATTATGCTGATAGACATAAATATTGAAATAAGTGCTCATACATATGCAAATACACATTTGCAAATACAGCGATATCCTTGTGTCTGCTAAACTACATTCATCAGATATCTCAGTGATTCGTTTGAAATGCTCTCATTGTTCTTGCTTTTATATCCTGGCATTAAATAAAACAAAAGAATTTGTTGTTGATTTTGTAATCTTTCGGTTTCTTTGCTTGATGATTTTCTTTTAATGGGTTTGCGTTAAAGCCGATTGATTAAACTACATTTTTTGAGTACGCTATTTAATAATTAAGTTAAGCTATGAAAAATTGAAGCTTCTTCGGAATAAGTAGAAACAACATTAAATCATTATTAATTAAATTCAGTTAATATTATTCAACCATGGAAAACCCTTTATTTTGTTTGTATTCAACTTGCAAGAAGGAACATACATCAGGATAGCAAAGTAAAGGTTGTGTATGTCCATTTCAATTTCATGCTCCAATTGCTGACTATCGCTTTTCATATAATGCTACTTGGCCGACCACCCTCATCCTACTTATAGTGAATTCAAATGCTTTTACGCTGCTCTCCCAGCGGAAGTCTAGTAATAGCAATTAATATGGCAATTTCCGGTTTTGTAAGTTCTCAAAAGTAAGTTTGTGCATGTGTGTAAGCATTTACGAGCATGTGTTTGTTTATAAACATGTTGATAACAAATCTGTTATTTTGCCTGTACACATGCAGATAATAGCATTAGCAGTGCAGATTCCTCACTACATGTGAACACTTTTAAGTCTGCATATTTCTAGGGAGCTTAGTTTCAAAATAAACTTTAAGTAATAAAAGCAAAAATACACAAAGCAATGTAATAAATCCAATAAATAATTAATAAAAAAACTAAAAAATATTCATTCAACTTCCAAAATTTTTATGTAACTTCAATAACAGCAGCTGCTTTTCCATCTACATTTTTCTCATAAACAAAAGGCAGTAAAAGTAGGAACTACACTTAACAGTATGAATTGAAGTTTTCCATTAAATGAATGGGCTCGTTGCCAATTTATTTTTAATCCACCTTTATTTGACTGTTGGCAAATCGTGTAACTTTTTCTTACCTGGTTTTCTGTGAGTTTGATTTTTTTTTTAGTGAAAGGAGAAAAATTTTAATGCACTCGAAAATGGCTGTCATCTTTTAGGTAGCCGGAAATAAGATTTTTCAATTTTATTTTCAATGTTTTTATATTGCTGCAGAGCTTGTATTTCTTTTAATGTTTGCTTCCTTGATCTGTAGCTGCTCATTTAGTTTTTTTTTTTCTTATTTTTGCATAACACTTAAAAAAATAATCAAAGTATTCAGAAAATTAGCATTTGAAATTGATTTAGATTCCATTTAACTTAAGCTTTAGCTTTATTTGTGCAAAAAAGCTTAAGTGCTTTCAACATTTGCAGAAATTTAAAAAAGTCAAAGAAACAAAAAATGTCAAATATTTTAAGTTTTCGATAATTGCATTTCTTTTTTTTTTAATATCAATTATTGTCAAAAGACGAAAATGTTTATTTAAATAACATCAATTTCTAATTAATAATAAATTAAACAAAAAACATTTAAAAAAATGTTTCCGGCTTTTCCCAAAAACAATATTTTTATTTCAAAATTCGGTCTACAAGAATTTGTTGAAATTTTTGAAAGCTTTAATTTTAAGAAAACATTTTTAATTTCTGACAAAATTTGCAATGTATAGCCTTTTCAGTACAAAAAAAAAAAAAAAAATCTTAAAAACATTTTTTTGTCATTTAACTTAACCCTTATGTCAATAGCCGGGTACCCGGGTACCCTTTTCGTACTTTTCCTACGATTTTTCTTATGTTCCCGTGAAAAAATTTTGAATTCCAGTCAGATCCTCGTTATTTGGTAAATTTGTCATCGACTTATGGATTTTAATTTGAATTTTAATAAATGAAAGTAATAAAAATTTACGGTTAAAGACTAACTTTAACTTACGCTTGTTCAATAACCAGGGTACCCACATACATTATACAGACTTGTATCAAATATCAACATATGTATGCATGATATAAATATGTATCTTCCAAATTTCGTTGTTGTTAGCTCTTCCAATTTCATCGGTATAAACAAAAAAACAGTAAACAGAATTTTATAACAATTTTTAACTGTAGAACGATGTTAGGGTCTTTTTCGACCAAACTTTCAAATATTAAGAATACTATCAGCTGTGTGGGGTGTGTTTTCGTTAATTTGTCAGTAGGTACGTATGAATGAAAACATGCCGATTTTACATATTAGCACTTGCACCTTTGTTCGTATCGCCAAATAAGCCTTCAACGGAGCGCTAGTCAAGAAATGTGTGATATCAAAAAGATTACAAGAACAATTTGCATATGAAGAAGGAAATGTAGTTTTTGGCGCACTATGTTTATACTGTTGCGATGATTCTTAAATGGTCAACGCAAGACACAGAAACAAAATATTCTTATAATGGCAACACTGATTTACATAATATGGGTCTTTGAAAATTTTAAATCGAAGGTATGTACTACTTCAAACGCCATTATTCAGCTTAAAAAAAGTCTGGTAAAATGAACTAACCACTGGATTTTCTACTTATTTATTGGCCTTTTTAACCTCATAATTAGATTTAAAAAATAAAAAAAAATACACTAAAAAAAATGAAGAATATTTTTCTTTATCGTTTTTTACAATGTTCGCCTAACAAATTTTTTTTTATTAAGTGCATTAAAAAATAGCTTATATTGTGGTTATACTTCGTGTCAAGTTTGATAAATGTCCGTAAAAGCCGTTTTGGAGCTACATATATGGATTGCAATGCCAAAATCCGAGTCGAATCAGTTGACATTCCAAAAATGAACAAAATATTCATAAAAATAACAAGATATTCATAAAAATATCAAGATATTGAAAAATTTTGTAGCCGATAAAAAGTTACAGAGACTATGCTTTTGAACATAAAAAACATATTTGCAAAAGATGTACATAGCTACGTGAAAAAAATGTCTTGATAAATAGTATTTTGATAAATAATTCAGCTTAAAAAAAAATTTACAAATCACAGGAACATATGACACCTTCAATATATATGGTGAAAATAATTCCAATAACTGACACATGAGTGTAAAAATCTATAAGAAAATTGATGAATGCGGACAACAGGTCGTATGTGGAATCTATACTTTTTAAAATGGGTTTTAAAAGCTTTAAGTACTATCTCTTAACTTTACTTAACTTTTATTCTCATTTAAAAAATGTATCAGTTTTTACAGCTGAGTTATATGACCTACAAGTATTAGAAAAAACACTGAAAATTTCGGCATTTAAAGGCAAAGAAGTTCAAAATCACAAAATAAGTTTGTTCAATTTTTATTTAGCACACCAAAAGCAATAACAGCACTGTGGTTTCTTCTACCATACGTAATAATTTCGAAAAACGGTCACATGAGTAATATCTGCAATGTCATCAGAATCTACTTTCACATGGTTTCCCATTTTATGCAGAACATATAATTTTTGAAAACAAAATCCTATACACAATTGAGACTTCAAACTTTGCAGCATAAGAAAATAACGCTTGCCTTAAAAGCTGACAAGAAAATTGTTTTTTTTTTTTGAACCACCTACATGTATACTTAGCAAAATTGTCCTTAGAACGCATTCCTTTAAGTATTTTCTAAGAAAGTTATTATTTTTGTCGATTACTTTTATTTACATATTCAGTGTTTTTTCATTATAATTAAAACTGACAAACAGGAACTAATTTGCATCACAAAAAGTGTTGCTTACTACCTGCATGCATAATTCTTGGTGAATTTGTGTACCATTTGGTAAACATTGTGGGGAAGGTTACGACTGCGAAGAAGGCTTACCTGTAGTAAACAAACATTTCTATGTTGACTACACATTAAGTTCTCCTTGTTTTTTTTTACCTTTTTTAGCTTTTAATTTTGGTATAACTTAAGCATCTTATTAAAATTTACGCTTAAATAAATTTAGCATAATTTAGGTATTATATTTTTGAAATTTTTTCTTTCAATTTCAGTTTCTGCGCCAATCGAATAATCATGACGAAATGGAAGTGAAACAAACGCTGCATTGGGTGCCAATTAAATATACAAAAACAAGAACAACAAAAATAAAAACAACAACAAATACAGCAACATTAGCGACGAAAGCAGAGAATTTTAAATTTTCGCTATTACATAATGAAAAAATTCCAACTGTAGATGGCGCCACATTACAAAGCCGCCAACTACAAAAGAAAACCAAATTTAAATCAAAAAATAAAAACGTAAATGTAAAGCAAGCCAAATATAACAAAAACAAAGATACCAACAAAAACAACAACCACAACAAATGTGACAAAGCCTCAGAATTGAACAATTACAACGATTTAAGCTGTTTTAGCATTATTGCTGATTTTCGTACACGAGAAAAATGAAACATTGTAAGTAATATGATATTCAGTAAAGTTTACTATTTATTATAAGAACTATGATTATTTAGAAATTTAAAATTACTTAACAATTAATTTGTCTGTCCATATGACAGCAAATATTTTTATACACAGAGACATGATGGAATTCGGATAAGAAACAGCAGTAGAAAATTAATATAACAAAAAAAAAAAAGTCCTTAAACTACTCTCTACTCTACTGAATTTTGAATATAATACAGCAAAACCAAAAGAAAAAAAAAAAAATTCCAAACTTCTAAGCAACCTAAGGGAATTTCACTGTAAAAACTTTTATTATCAATATCACCAAAATTTTACGCTGCAATAGGAAATTGGCAAAATTGTGCCAAATTACGCGCCATTTGACAGTCCGGTTGTGGCCATGGAGCCGCCTGGCGGTCTACCGCCAGACAGAGATCGACAAATGGTGCTGCACACAGCATCACAGCATCAGCAACAATTTGCTCCATTGCAGAAACCAAATTTTACTTTAAATTTACCACAACAAGCGCTGCAGACGCCGCAGCAGTCGCACGCTGCAGTGTCACCCGCTCCTCCAATTGTCACCATTACAGCATTGACATCACTAGGCGGCAGTGGCAGTGGCAGCGGTAATAATAATGCAACAGCCGGAGTCACTGTTACCGCCGTGGACACTACCAACGCGACTGCAGCACACACCTTGCCAGCATTAGCATCAACCGCAACTGCGATATCAGCGACAACAGCAGCTGCTACTGCATTCAGCGGTAGCTCAGTGGCGCATCAACACCAAGCGCCACATCAATCGTATCATCAACCGTGTCATCAACAGTCGCAGCCCACGTCACATTTCCAACAACAACAGGCGCCACACAACAATTCATCAATTTCCAGTTCATCGTTGCTTGGTGGCATTACGGCAACTTCGATCGCTAGCATTGGTGGTGCTGCACAGCCCCAACAGACAATTGAAAAGTTGTCGCGTCCATTAGCTTTTGATAAGGTGAGTACTTGGGTAGATTTTTAGTAGGGTTTCAGTGGGGAAAACCGTGGATTTATCAATTATGCAAATAAAAATCGCCCAAAATTTTGATTATCAATTTGAAACCCATTACATATGGCCAATTATTAAAGTACTTTTTGCACAATATTTTGTTAAAGTGTTGGCGTTCGCATTTCTACGGTACTATAAGAGATCTTTAGAAATATTTGGCTGTAACTTACATATAAAATATGAGTCATTGAATCTTTCCGATGATATACCATTTCAAACAGTTCACTTCATGCACACAACAAAACGGTTTATGACAATTGTTTATGTGTGTGCGTTTTGTTTTTGTTTTTTCGATGATGTAACTATACGAGGAGAAATCATTAGAGAGAGCCATGCATGTTGAGATTGAAGACATTTTGAGAGCATGAGATCAAATTGATTGTCACAACGAAATTAAAGAAATTTCAATGCGAATGCAGAGTTTTCTGAGTAAGAGAGTAAATTTTCTTATGACATTTTCTGAGAATTCAACATAAACGTTGAAAAAATCAAAACAAAGAAATATAGAAGACGCGTAGTGCTGTACCACAGTGTTATTATACAAAGAGAGTAAATATATGAAAGAGATGTACTCGCTCTTTTGCAACATTTATGTATCTGAAAAATGGGTATTATTATTATATTTGGTGAATTAAGTATTTCAGTCCACATAGGCAACTAGAGTACATATATTTATTCTCTTTGAGAAGAGAAGCGAAACTAAAATTGGCGAATTCATTCCTATAAATATATGTACTCTCTTTGCCCTCGCAGACTGAAATATTTCGCCGAATATCCCAGCGACAAATCGATGAAGTACTCTGAATTTTCATAAAAGAAAAGCTATACCCTTTGTATTGTATCTTTCACAAATGAAATTGTTACTGTGATATTTTGTTTATTTGTTTGCTGGCTGCCTGCTTTGTATATGGAGCTGTAGGCAGTCCGCTTTCTGGCTGCCTCCTTTGTATATAGAGTTATAGGCAGTCTGTTTGTTGGCTGCCTGCATTGTATAGGGAGTTGTAGGCAGTCCGTCTGTTTGCTGTCTGATTTGTATATGGAGATGTAAGGGGTCTTGCCTGTTGGCTGCATACTTTGTATGTGGAGATGTAGGCAACTCGGTAAACAATACAGGCACTTGGTAAGCGATGTTTTAAGGCAATATGCATTTTCCTTGCTACACATTGTATATAGAGATGTAGGCAAGCTGCCTAAAAAGCGGTCATCCCTTTGTAAAAAGCATTTACAGTTGTGGCTGTGGTTGTGAGCATTACTGGCTACAATGAGTATAGCTATTCATTGATGTTGTGTATAGCATATTTGCCGCTGAGATTATAAAATGTGCTCTCCCAAAACGTTGGATACCAGTAAATCAATTATTGCAATGCAATGGAACATTAAAATTTACTTTCAATGGCCCGGTGTAGAGCCCTTCATTATATTCTATACTCCGGGTGTATTAACTTGGATTTCCAATGAAAAACTATCAATATTGTAAAGCTTTCCTAGTTTATTACTGCAATGCACAAATAACATAAAAAAATTGTTTTTAATAGAAATAAATATATGATAAATTAGTGAAAATTCCCGAACATTCATATCTAGGATGCAATCTAGGAAAAGAGAACTTATCTAGTCAGAGCAAATATGGCGATTTTGGCGGTTTATATTCAAAACTCGAGATATTAAATTCAAAATATATCAAAACCTGCAATGTTAATCTCAAAATTAATATTTTCTTTAGGCTATACAGTTCTCTACACGAATACAATGATTAAATCGCATTTGTTACCGCTGAAAAGATAAGGTAAATTGCCCCAGATCACATCACTGTTTTTTTTAGTTTTGTGCGTGCAGCATTCTAGGTATTCTTCTTTTTCTTGAAAAAACGGCATGAGCACACCTGAATAATATCATCCTTGACGTTGCCCTTGGTGCCATTGCGTTTTATTGTCTCATGATGTATCGGGCAGCGTAGTTCCAGTTCATCGCCATCGCTTTCTTCGGTTTCGACACCATTCGCGAGCAGTTTGTCCAAAGCAGTTTCAATTAAATTCATCGGTTGAGCTGATGGCTCATGAAGGGCAAATTGCGATTGAAAGAACAGCGGTGGTAGTAGAGGTAGACTTATTGGCACGGGAGGTGATGTTGTTACGGTTGCAATTGGTGCATGTTGGTTATTTAAGCCATTGTCAAACGGGTTATTATACAGATAGTCAATGGAATCTAAGTCTTCAGGATCTGGTAACGTGACTGGCAATGAATTGCCATTAGGGCTCAGAAAAATTTGTGTGCCTCCTGTGCGAAATGGTGGTAGGTTATCTACAAGAAGAAATTATTGTTAATGGGATTACATTTTGTCAAAAGAATTAATTCAATAATATAACAAATAGTGCTGGTTTCAAATAATTTAAAATTTCCGTTAAAAACTGTCAGACAGCAACTATTCGATTTAGTGAGTTATGCCCAAAATTCGGTTTGGAATCAGAACTTATACCATTTTTATAAGTCGAATTTTTATTATTGAGTATGGCATCCTAATCTATTTGCAAAGTCAGGAGGGATATGTCTTGGCCAAAACTGTATGATACGTGAAAAACTTTCTCAACTGAAGAATATCCTTTTCAGTAACTGCGCTTTTAAATGTCAAATGACATGTTTTCAATTAGATTATTGCTATGTTAAGAAATCCTCTTTTTGTAACTACTCGCTAGCAAATGTGGGGGTAATGTACTAAATTTTTAGTTCAGTTAGCTTTGCACAACCACTAAGTTCATTCTTTGTAAAAGTTATTTTACTACCCATTTAACACGCCAGTGATTGTGCAAACGTATTCCACTATCACTATCTTAAGTAAAAAATTAAATTCATTCGGTTAATTGAATGTGAACTGTAACTTACATAAGCCACTTTTGGTTCTTAGTTTGTCAACTTTGGTTCCAAGTTTGATGAAATGGCCCAGAGATTGAAAAAGAAAATGAAAAAGAAAATAGAGATAAGTGTACATTTAGCAAATTTGAATTGGAAAGGAAATAGAGAATTTACTTAGAATTTAATTCAAAATAAAAATGCTATAAAAAAGAAACGATTTATGAAACAAAAACCTATACCATTCATTAAGGTTTATTTTAGATTGTGTTGAAAATCAACGAATAAATGAAGAAAAGTGCAGGAATAGACAGCTCTAACCGTGAGAGCTGTGTCTAACTTTGTGCCGGTTTCGAGGCTAAACGTTTGGTGCGGGCCTTAGCGAGGAAGGTTTTTTCCTAGAAGATGCAAAGTAATTTTTTTGAAGACATGAAAAATTAAGTTTTTACGATTAGCAGAAACATTGAAGATGTCGAAAATATCGAATAGCATCGAGTAGCATCAAAAAGATATCAAATATTATCGAAAAATAAAAAAATATAACAAAACTTATAATGTAAAAAAAAATAACATTTAATAATATTATTATCGGATATAATATTTAATTCGAATAGTATCAAATTACATTAATAGTTCGATAAATTACGAAAAGTAATTCGACCTCTATCCAATTTTACAATGGTTTTTGAGAAGTTCATAAAACTTCGATATAAAAGTTGTATAATATTCAATAGTATTCAAAAAAGCTCTATGGAGCTTGATGAGTACCGAAATTAATCGAAGAAGTCGATGTGAGTCGAATATCGGTAAGGAACGAAATGTAACCATTCGATACTACTTTGTGATATCTTAAGACTTTTCAATAGATTCGAAGGACAATGCAAAGCTCGATAGAAGAAGAAAATAAGCGAATGGTAAAGTACCAGTCGATAGTGTTTGATGAGTATCGATTAAAGTTAATGGAAGTCGAAGCACATCGAATAAAAATTACAATGGATATCTATCGTAAAATTCAAAACATAAACTGTGATTTGAAGAACAAATTAATGAGCATCCTCGAACCGAGAACGAATTTTAAGCGGTAATACCTTCTATATAAAATTGATCTGAAAAAAAAATCGAAGCCAATGAAGTCACCGAGATAAAGAGTGAGACCGACATTTATCGACGTTCACTTGAGCAAAATAAAATGGTCTTTTGACATTGAAAAAGTGTGTCAAATTTCTAGAACTTCGAAAATCGTTGGATTTCAAACTGCCTTGAAGCCGTCCTACACTTTTATATATCTTAAAATATTGCCTAGCTTTTTGCCTTTTGCCTTTCTCCCTCGAAAGCCTTACAAAAATCTATCATGAAAACAAAATTTAAAAAAGTCCAGAACTTAAATGTTTGCAAAAGCTGACAAGAAGATGTTGCGCCTCCTATATAACCATTATCTTAAACAAAGCTTAGTTCATAGAGTTTCTCATGGTATTGCAACATTATTTCAAATAAACTAATAGGGGTATTCACAACTATCACAAAAAGGATGCGGATTTAATAAGAGAGCGTTGTATCTCTCGAAAAAGTGACAGGGCTTGGAATTGTGGGCAAATTATTTTTTTTACATTCGGGGAGCAATAAAAATACTATGGCATTCAATCAGTGGTGATGCTTTTTACACAATGCATAGGAGAGCACATGTACCACGCCCTTTCCATGAAAGAAAGTTTAATAAATATTTAGGACTGTTATCCGAGTTTTTCACTAACTATTACTGCAGTTTAGGATATTTAGATTTTGGCCAGACCAATAATAAGACCTTAGCAAGACCTTTTCGAATATCGTGCTTTTAAAAGTGGCACTAGGTAAATCGGTGGCTTCATCCTAAGCGACACAAATTGAAGTAGAAACTTAGTTTTTAATGGATTTTTTCCGCTTACTCACCGAGTTTGTATAGCAGTATATTGGCCAATTTGAGGACATTTTCCATAGGTTCATATCTGTTGTGGCTACCAAGGTTTTTATTGGAATCCGCTTTCGCAGTACCTGCATGTGAAATTGAAAGTACTACTGAGCCCTGACCTTGACCTGAGTTTTGCGGTTGTTTTTCTTGTTGGTCATTTGGCTGCTGCTGTTGCTGTTGCTGTGGAGGTGCAGCACAAGTAGCTGTTTCCGGTTGCTGTTGATGCATTGGATTTTCAAGCTGCATCTGATCAGCTTCTGTCAATGTTTTCGCATCAGGATCATAGTTGTTATTTTTGTTGTAATTAGAACTTTCAAAAGCAGACATTTTCATGTTGTTGTTGTTACCATTATTATTGCCAACATCAAAATTATTGTTATTATTGTTGTTATCATTAAATCCACCACACTTATTGGCGTTACCGTTGCTGTTGTCATTATTTGAATATTCATTGCCGTTGCCATTGTTGTTGCTATTGCTCAGATCAGCGATTTTCTTTGTATTGCATGCAATACTACCGCGCATATCCCTAAATGGGTTTCCTTTGCCGCTGCTTATCAGCACCGATTCGGCTGCATTGTTTCCTCTAACATTGACCGCACCATCGATGGGCTGGAAAAGCTCTGTCATTTCATTTAGCTTACGATTTGCCTTATTCTGCAGCAAGTAGGCAAGTGCACTAGTGCCCATATGTAGTGTGCGCGGTTCCTGTTTTGGCCCAAAGTGTTGTTCGTTATTGTTGTTATTTACCAATTGCTGATGTTGTTCCCTATTGTTGTTGTTGGCAAATTCGTTGCTGTTCAATTTGTTGCCCTCCTTGAAGCCCGCTGCTTCAGCTGTTGCTGCATTCATTTGATGCTCTTCCTTTAAGTTGACTTCATTATCCTTCTCGCGCGTTTGCAGTTCCACAAAGTCTTGCGCCACCTTAGTGGCATTCGCTAGCGGTGGGGGAGATCTTTTGATTCTACGTAGTGCGTGGCTGGGATTCCAAAGCATTGCAGCTGCAATAGAAAGTTCAATGTAAAATTCTTGGACTTGGGACATGCAAAATACTCATAGTTACCAGTGATGCAGATTATTAATATGAATGCAAGTATTTTCATTTTTAAGATTGTAGTGCCTGTATTGGTGGTATTTCTTTTTCCAATAATTTTTTTAAATAAATTTTTCTAAGATATATATTTTATTTGGGAAAAGTTTTTGATTATTTTCTCAATTATTTTTGAATTGAAATATAATTCAAGAGAAGTTTAAATTTTTATTGAGGTTATAAGGTAGAGAGTTTTCAAAGTAAACTTTCTACTTGCATCACAAAACCTGAAGCAGTCACTGACCTTAAAATTATTGATCGATTTGTAAGCTTAAGGGGCTCCTTGATGACATAGACCATTTGCGCAAATCTGTGCTTGTGCAGACTGCTGTGCAGTGTAAGGTGTTGTTTTCGCGTTTGCGCAGACCGGCTTGAGCAAACGGTCTATGCCGTATGAGACGAAACTCACTCATTATATTTAAGTTTTCTTTGTATTAATCTTTACCATCGATGTGGAAAATCAAAAGCAAGGAATGTAGCAATAGAGTGCTTAAAAATAGTGCATGTAACATTATGGTTTAAAACAAGTGAGAAATATATCCCAAGTCCGCCAGAGATATTATGCTGACTTGTTTTGTGGTGAGATGCGAAACTTCACTCAGAAGACCGTCAAACGTTAGTTTGCTCATACGAACATAGTTCTTAAGATCAGAATCTGATATGAACTCTAATTCTTTTAACAAATTCCCTAATTTTTTTATTTATTCTTATACCTTTGCTTTTCATCGCCTTTCTTTTTCCCATTAATAAATTTTTCACTCCATCGTTTCCAAAAAAATGTGTCCATCCATTAATATTTTGCTTTTTACAATTTGCAGTGTTACATTGCAATATGAGCGCATTTTCGTCAATATATGAAATATAATGCCTGACATCTAAAGTTGATAGCGCAGTTAATTATTTTCTCGACTACATACTGAATTTTGTGTGGAACTTTTTAATGATTTTCCAGTATCTTCATTACATATTTTCAAATTGCCAATTGTTTCAATTAGTCCCATATTCTTCTAAATATTGGCGAAAGAATTTAAGATATTTCCTTCGACTTCTTAGTTTCGCATTCATAATTGGTAATTTATGCTTAAGCACGCGTTGGTACATATCCTTGTTTTCTACTTCATTTTAATTAATTCAGTTTGATGGTTTTATGTACGTGGAAATTCTAAAAACGACTATGTGTAGGAGTTTTTAATGCCACACTATTTGCTGCTAACAAGGACATGTTGTCACCGTCGTTGTAGTTGTCATAGTCTTGTCTTCTATAAGTTTTGGCAGCAGCAACGGTAGCAACGACGTCGAGTGCTCTAGAAATGGAAGTGATAAACACTCGAGTAGAATGAGTTGTTGCATGAAAATGCAATCAGCAGTCGGTTGTTGCTTCAACGTTAAAAGCAAAGCTGCAGCAGAATCATTATATGGCATTGAATGACTATATTGTGTTGGAGAGGGGGATAAACTCAGGTTTTTTGTTTCAGGAAAAATGATTAAGAATTCGGAGAAAAATTCTATTGACTTGGTTTTTTATTTGAAGTGGAATTTCTGCTGAAGAGTGTCAAACAAAAATTCATTAGTTTTTCGATTCTTGTAAATTATTTTTCTGATAACACAATGATTTTTTCTAATTTCCTTTTGAGTTAAAGAAATTTTTATTTTTATTGCCTGTTAAATGTGAAACCTCCTACCAACGGATTACAAAGAAATTTGGTATTTGATGACATATTTGTACATACATATATTACCGACAAATAATTTTATTATTATTTTTTTAAAAAAAAATTGACGCGACATTGTTCAAACTGCTGCAAGCACTTTGCTTTTTGAATATACTGGATCTACGTGGATTCCTTCAGTGAATTTGAACTTATACACTGAGACACCAAATTCATGAATTTCTTTTGTAAACTCTAATGCAAACCTTATTTCTCTGTTTTCTCTGGCAAACTCGAGCACAGATGCTGGGAAACCGGACTTATTTGATCTTTGTGAATTTATTTGATCGAACAGCGAAACAACACCAATTGCCTGGGCTATTGTTAGGACTTGTAACATGACTGTAATGACCAGAAACGGTGCTCTGTTAATTCGGTACACTATGAAAGCGATTTGTGTAGATATAACAAGTTATATAAAGCACTTGAATATTTGATTGAGTCAAAGATAATATGCTTCTATTAACATTTACAACCATTCGATCCGAAAAAGATATGTTTCACTCAAATAAATATTTGTTTGCTCTATATCAAATGTATGTATATTTGCCTTTTCTTGGTATTGAAAATTTGAGGCAGTTCGATGAGCAATTAAAAAAGAATAGAGAGAATTATGAGAAGCTTTGGGAAAGCAGAGCACGTCTGAAAAATTACTTCATGGTAGCCATATTGAATTCCTTATACTAAAAAGGCAAGTCCCAGACCAAAGTCAAACGTCTAAAGCGAAGATGTGGAGCACATTGTTGAAATTTCTGTACATTAAAATGAATAACTTCGGATGCTCGAGTATTGGCATCACTTTGTAGTACAGTTCAGAGTTTAGTTGTGGAAAATACAGAGTTGGTGGCGTGTAATTGGGTGTTTCCTAATGAACGACTCAATATTTTCATCTGTATTTTTTATTTGTAAATTAAGTTACTGGGTAGTGAAAGGAACAGTTGATCGTCACACAGTATCTGCTATCAAGTGTTGCCATTTCACTTGTTAATTTTGAAGTAAATTTATGGAAATATTAATTTTGATATACTAATGATAAATGATAAGAATAACATATCACAGGTTTAATCCATACGTGAATATATTAAAGAAGCATATTGTCGTGGGTAGAAATGAGATCTTTTTGTCTTCTATTCTCCGAAGTAAAAACTGTAATCATTTCATTCAAAACCTTTTCCACTGTTCTGAAACTCTAATTGCTTTAATCTCTCATAGTTTTTCCTTATTTCCTGCTTCTAAATTCATTCATCATAAATTTTTTTCTTTAAGATGGAGGCATTGGTGCGTGAAATGCAGGATCCAGAACATGGTGTACCTGTGCGACAGCAAAAGATGTTTCTCACTTCTATACCTTATGCTTTCATGGGTAAGTGCTGCCATAACGCATCTAAAACAATTTTCTAATGTGTACAATTTCCAACAGGTTATGATCTTATCGAATGGCTGATGGATCGCCTGCTAATCGAAGAGTCTGAAGCGCTTAATATTGCCAATCAACTTTGTCTGCATGGTTATTTTTTTCCTGTAAACGATACAAAGACACTGGTTGTCAAAGATGATTCCTCGTTGTATCGCTTTCAAACACCCTACTATTGGCCATGGCAGCATAAGGCACCCGATAATGTCGAATATGCAATCTACCTGGCGAAACGTTCACTTCGCAATAAACAACGTCATGCATTGGAGGATTATGAAGCCGAAGCGTTAGCGTCGCTGCATAAGAATCTCAAAGGTAAATGGGATTTCATTTCCATGCAGGCAGAGGAGCAGGTGCGTTTGGCTAAAGAACGCAAAAAAGGTGATAAAATTGTCGGTGACTCACAGGTGCGTCAGCTTTTGTTTCTGTTTTTCTTTTGTTTCTTAACTTTTCATGAGTTATCTAATTGTTTAACTATCAAAATAGGAACGTGCTTATTGGCGTGTTCACCGTCCGCCTCCTGGTCAATTTACACCATTGGAGCCATGTCCTGTACCCTCACGTGATCGTCAAGGCATCAAAACGAATAAGAAGAAATCCATTGACGATGTGCACCGTGAAGTTGACTACCTAAAAAAGTCGCTAAATCGCACACGCATGAAAATGTCCCAAGCGTGCGAATCACTTGTGAGCTATTCGGAAACTTTTACTGAGTACGATGCATTCCTGCAACCAGTATTGCCCTCCAATCCCTGGGTAACAGAGGATATTACTTTCTGGCAGCTGAATAATACGTTTGTTGATGTACCAACGGAAAAGCGCGTTAAACGTTGGGCCATCAACATTGAGGAGCTGGTCTCCGATCCAACGGGTTTGCAAGAGTTCACCTTTTTTCTGGAAAAAGAATACTCGCATGAGAACATACGTTTCTGGAATGCTGTGAATCAATTGCGGCGTTCGGCGCATTCACAAGTGGTGCGCAAAGTTACCGAAATTTTTGAGTAAGTGTTACACTGGTTACAGCTCAGCAACAAAATTATGTATTATTTTCTATTCTGTAGAGAGTTTCTGAAACCTGGTGCTCCTTGCGAAATAAACATTGACGGCAAAACCATGGAAAGTGTGCTCAAAGGTCTGAAAAGTCCTTCACGTTTTACTTTCGATTCAGCATCGGAGCATATTTATATGCTTTTGCTGAAGAAGGATTGTTACCCGCGCTTTGTGCGTTCCGACCATTTTAAGCGTTTACTCGAGACGGGCATACAACCATCCCATAAGAAGCGTTTCTTTGGCTTCGGTGGGGTTAGCGGTGCTAAGAAGAAAATGGTTGCAACACTGTCGAGCCAAGCAAATGAAGGTACATCTGGTGGATCATCATCAAAAATGGTTGGTGGTATGATGCAAGCACCACCACCAGGTAGTTTGGCACGACGTCGAGGCAGCGATCGCAGTCTGACGGGTTCAGCGCATGAGCTGGCGGTTATCGGTGTTAATAAGGATGCACCCAATAAGGTACCACATTCACATTCGCAGAGCAATTTGAGTGAAATACCATACAGGTAAGTGGAAGATATATACGGGATTGTTATCGATAGTAAAATTATGAATTTGATATTTAATCAAAAATATAGTAAAGTGAATAGAGAGTTGAAGGTAAATTGGTAATGCAATCGCTGAATAAAAGTTTGAAATGACACTGAGTCATTATTGAACTAAAGTGGTAGGAAAATTTTGCAATGTTCTTTTTCTTTCTCTTTTATATGTTAGTTGTCCATCTTGTGCTTCGTTGTGTCAGTGGGTCATACTTGAAAAGTATTAAACTGCACTTTTGGCGTGATACGTCGGAATTTCAAACAAACTTATGCTGTCTTTAATAATCAATTAGTTGTGCTCAGGATTTTTTCGATCGCGAAAACGAATTATTCTTCTTAATATTGAAACAAAACCTCCACTCAGGACTTGTTTTTTGGTGATTTTTGCTGATGCAGAGTATCATGATTTAATGATTTCGGATTAGAAAAGAACGTAATACCGTTTATAAAGAAATCAGTTGCAGCACTTTATTTGAGCTGAGCATGAGGCTGTACGATGTCGGCTTTATGGTGCTTAATGCATGTGTGCTTTGAGTGAACGATAGAGTGTGTATTGATGTCGTTCATGGTTGTCTGTCGCCTATTTATAAGAACCACATGTTCGATTCTCCGTTGCGGTAACTTGGTTGTATGTACAAGAGCAGTGCCTATGCAGATCATGTGCTTATTATGCTCAAACCTCAGTCAGTGTGATATATGAGAGGAATACCTGAGTATATGTGTAAATAGAGAATACTGTTGCCCAAATACAATGTTGCCCAACTACGATTGTCACGCATACGTCGTTCGTATAGTAGTGTGAACTTAGAGAGGAGTTACCTCTGAGCGTTGAGATTTTGTGAGTCTGAAATGATTCATATTTTTAGTAAAAATTTGAGCCTAAAACTACTTGCTAGGCACGCATATATTTTAACTCCTTTTTGACTCCATTATGTTTCATAAATTCTGAACTTCAAAACAGTAGCAAAAACGCTGACATTATGTCTCTTTTCTGACTCTGTTGTGTTTCATAAACTCTGAAATAAAATTTTAACTGAAACTGTTACTATAGTAGCAATTTATTTAAATAAATAAACCCAAAAATAAACTTTTTGAAGCCTTAAATTCAACAGAAATTGGGCTGTCTTTTGGAAACTACAGAGCCTAAGACAACAAAAAAAAAAAAAGAAAATGCATTAATTCATTTGTCGGATTTTCAACCATTTTTGGGAACAATTATTTTTTTAATGTACTATATGATTGGCCATTTCATAGTATTCTTTCATAAAATTTGTTGAGGGTATAAAATCTTTAATGAAAATTACCAACTGTTCTAAATTTGATAATAAAATATTACGTTTTTGTCTTTTTTTATACAAATATCTATAAAACTCATTTTTCATCACGTCCAGACCATTGTTTTTTTTGAAGATAGTGAAAACTCTGAATCATGAGTCACATATGTCTCTGAAAAGAGTCAAAATATTGATTTTTTAGGATCAGAATAGTGTTATGTTTCAGACTCTAATATGAGTCTCATATCTGACTCGAAGCAATTTTAAATTATGAGTCACATATGCCTCCGAAAAGAGTCAAAACATTTATATTCCAAACTCAGAATAGTTTCATATTTCAGACTCTTATATGAGTCTAATTTTTGGGTAATTTTTGTGTGCTCTTCCAAGAACGGAAATACACACATTTCTGACTCTTTTATGAACTTATAATGAGTGTATGAGCTCAGCATTATGAATCATATCTGACTCTAAAAAGAGTCAGAATGTTTGCTGGGTAGCCTTAGATGTGCGTTTGTATTCAAATACCTGGATATAACAATGCAAGAGAGAATGCGATTTTTGTCTCATCTAGTGCACCATGTACTGAGGAGTGAATACGATATCAGCGTTCACTCTATATAGTGCACTATTCATTGATTGAGCAAATTATAGTATGGTGCGCCAGTGTGTTAGCTATGTGGAGCAATTATGTATTATCATGTTAATGCGTTGCTTTGATTGTGTATTCGCCTATTTTACACGAACCAGTGTTGGCAGTTTTTAGTACAATCAAAGCCTTGTATGTAGTACTAAAAACTTAAATTCAAGAGTTTAAACAGTTTTGACTTCTGTAATGTGGAAAGTATTGAATTCTATTTTTCAATCTTTAGGCAAACGATATTGATGATAGAGATATCGTACCTCATGCTCATTCTTTGAAAAGCCGTTATTTTCTGCATCAATGTATATCAAATTGATTAACTTGCTCAAAAGTTTTCACAAAAGAATAGTTTTTTTTTGTTCACACTGCCCTCTGAAAACAATATTTAAGATTTCGGTAACGCGTTATTAATCTATTGAGTGATACAAAAAAAAAAATAATAATTAAATTAAGTTAAAGTTAACTTAATAGTTTAGGGGCTAATTTTCTGAATTACTTTGAATACATTTTATTTGAAATAAATGAGAGAAGTCCGATTGATTAGTTACTACAATTGCGTTTAGCTACTACAGCAATTGGCATCCTTAGCTATAAAGCTTTATTAATTGTTTTGTTTACGCTTCCATAAAACTCAAATATTGCTATTAATCTAAGGAATTTTTAAAACCAAATCAACGGTTGCTGTGTTTTAAAATTTAATTTGATAGTGCTGAGACATGCACAGAATAGTTTTAAGGTTTTTATCAACTATAGAAGTATTACATACAGGTATGGTTTTGATTAGTTACATGATTATTATATGTAATATCAATTTTCTTTCAACTCACAGTTTCACTTAAACTTATTTAGATAATTAAAGTTTACATGGTTTCTTATGCTTCTTTTCAACGCCTAGAGTTGCTTTTATTTTTAAATATAAATCTGTTTAATAAGGCAAATGGCTTATTAACCAATTCTCAAATCATTTGAAGTTTAAATAATACAAGATATTAAATGAAATGCTTCTTTAACTTAAAAATTAATTCTTTTTTTTAATTTGTTTTAACTTCTTTTTTTGTTTTCTTTAAATTTATTTTTCACAATTTCTTTCATATTTTTTATGTTTTCTTCACATAATGACACACAAATCTGTTATCATCCATCGACGAATAGTGAATCCGTTTACAGAGGCGATATGCCGACACGTCTGCTGGCAATGGATGCCGGTGTTTATGGGGCCTATGGAGCACGTGATAAGCGCTTGCAACGGGCAACTCAGTAAGAAACAAAACACAAGACAGCAAAGAAACAAACAAATTAACAAAATTGTTTGGACATAGCTGCTGAAAAAAAAGAATTCCTTTGTTTTGATGTCTCTTTCCTTTTTCGAAAATTTTTTTGAAATCAATTTTTCTCTTGTAAACAATTCAAAATACTTATTCTGGCAAAATGTTGTTGCATTGACAAAACTATGAAAGAAGTTGCTGTGTGAAAAATGAGTTGACATGATGTTAAAATATGATATTCCTCAAATTTATTTGGTCTGATTAGTTCCAAAATTGCCATTAATGTTAAACTATTCAGGAGTATGAGAGTTCGAAAATTCATTGGGTAATATTTGTCATAGTTTTGTCACTGTCAACTGAAACCAGAATATGTTGAAAGCCTTTCATAATTTTGCAAGTCCTTTTTTTATATTTCTTTCATGCTATCCTTTATTTATTTTGGTCCAAAATTTACTAAACCTACTTGCAACTACATATATATGTGTATAGCTTTGTGACTCTTATTTAACCTCTGTGGACTTCGTTGTGCTGCAAGCTGTCTGAAACTGAAAACTTAACCCTATTTTGTGCAATTCAGCTCTATCTCTTCTCTGCAAAACAAATTTTGTACTCTTATACACAATGGGCGGTTACACCTACTTTAATGTTTATATTTTTTAAGGGGGTTTTTTTCAAATAAAGATAATTATTTTTTATTAATAAAATATTTTATATTTTGTGTTGCTTTTAAATAATTTACATGTTGTAAATATGTGAAATTTTATTTGTAAATATCAATGTTTTACTTATTTATATGTTGCTAAATGTACCGTAATGTCATGCGCAAAATCCTGTAGCTCAAATAATTTTGCATTTGTCTTAGGGAGCCGCCTAAACCTAAATTAGCTGCAGCACGTTTGGAAACAACAGTTGAGTCTTATAGCAGCGCTGTATGCCCCTGGGACTTGCCCGATGAACCACCACCCACTTTGCCACCAACAGCGCCTACTCAAATTGCTGCTAAGGTGCAGCTTTCCATATGTCCTTGGGAGCAGGAAAGTGAGGAAAGTTTGCCAGTAGTTGCTGCAATCAAAATTGGACCACAACGTCACACCAGGTTTGTGCAGAATCAAATTTTTTATCTGAAAGCCTTTGATTTTTTTTCAAAAACTTTCAATAGCACTTCCTCGGACAACAGTGATGTCTCGGATCGCTTACAGCGGTCGCTGGGTATACGTCACCAAAACACCGTTGATAGCGGTGAGGCGGCTGGTATAAAACGTCTCATACCCAATTTTAGTGAACAACGAAGGGCTTCGGTGTCGTTTACTCCAAGGTAATTGAAGTTTTTCCTGGGTGATTTATTTAACTTTACTTACAAGGATTGTTATACATAATGTCTAAATAACGTAACTTATAATTTATCTTTCCCAGCCGTATTTCTGAGTATCACGTGCCTCGCACCACCTCGTCAAAAACTACCGGTACACCTTCGCCTACGATTGGCAGCCAAATTGTGGCAGACAGCGCATTTGCACCACTCTTTACACCATTTGCGCATTTTAGCCGCAGCACTATCACTAAGGATCCACCTTCTACATCTTCGGAGACTGAGTTGGAAGAAGAACTCAACAAGTTAGCGCTAACAGAACATCCTGCTGAAACGTCAAAGTTTTCCGAACAACTGCCACAGCCACAAGTGCAGCAACAACACCTGCCGTCGTCAACAACAACCAAAACAACATCAACGTCACCACCAATTACCAAAATAACGCCACCACCAGAGTCAGAGAGCTGCACAGCAGCCCCAACTACATTTGACAGCCAAACTGCCGCAAATCCATTGTCCGTAGTTACAGAGCATGAAATTGGAACCGAAACAGTGCCCTTGGAAACCTCGCAGATACAAGAAGTGCAAATTGAATTGATCGAAACGAACGTTTTCGTAGATCCAATAACAACATCTAGGAGTCCGCATCGTGCCAAAGTCAATATGAGTAAGGTACAAGCCACGCCCATCATAAATATACAAGAATGCGCCATTATAGCTGAGTCTGAATTATCAGCCGCAAATTCAAATTCAAACTCACCCACACCAAAATCACCGAAGATTGCGTTGGAAGAGCTGCAAGCAGCTGTCGATATTGCCGATCTTGAATCCTATTTGAACGCAGCAAAACTATCCAGCGATAAGTCCTCTGCAGTGTCGCTGGAACTGATGGCTGTCAGTTGTGAGGCATCACCACAACGTCCTACACCGAGCATTATACCGCCACCACTTCCAACTGTTGGTCCCATGGAAGAGGAAATGCTATTGGATGATGACGATTACGTGGAGGAGGACGAGGATATTGATGACGAAGATGCAAAGTGTGCACAGGCAGCCTGTCAAGAGGAACTATCACCAACAATGAATGAATATCAAGAAGACATACAATTTGGGGCCGATAGCAAAGGCGTCTATGATTATGATATCGTTGATACCGATACGCAAACGGGTTACATTGCACCGGCTCCAACACCTGCTCCAACAATGGCACCACTAGCAGTACTTGATGTAGATACAGTTGATGATGAAACAATGGATGAAGACGAAGATGTCTTGTTGGTGGAACAAATATTACGAACACCACCGAAATCACCATCAAGGTCACCAGTTATGCCGCTACCAGTAGCAGTAGCAGAAAATATTGTCAGCACTGCAGCCGCTGTAGATAATGTTGCAACAACAACAGCAGCAGCAGGTGCGGTGGCAGTTCCAGCCTCAACTGAAGAGGTGAAGAAACGACGCAAGAAACGATATTCAGAAAGTAAAAAACTCACATCACTGGAGGAGAAGGACAAAGATAAAGCTGCTGGTGCAGAGGCCAAGGCGGATGCAGATCGAAATACAGTTTGTCCATGGGAAGATGAGTAAGTACTATTTGCATGAAATTTGTTATAAATTTGTATTAAACTGAGCGGTTTTAATTGCTTTCAAGCGGTACTTTATTTAAATGATTATAAAGGTAATTTAAATGACGAATTCATCGCTCTTAGAAATATGTAGCATAGAATTTCGAATCAAAAATTTTTATTATATGTATCGGGTCGGTTTGTATGAAAAAAAAAAAAGCAGCCAGAAATAGACTCAGAAGTTAGAAGGACGCTTAAAAACGATATCTGCTTAATTTTGTTTTCGTTCCGAGAAAAAAAATGGAGCGCTTTCAATCCTCCTGAAGGTCCTTTTCACTAAAAAATACGTGTTTTGCTCGTTACTTTTATTTATTCACAGAATGGAACCTGAATTTGCTTGAAAAATACAGATTGCGTTCTTGCAAGAAATTTGACGCTAAAAAATTTAAAAAAATTTTTCTGTTATAAAAAATGTGAAAAAATTGCATTTTGGGACCGAATTTTATCTAACATAGAAAAAAAAAAAAAAAATTTAAATTTTTTGACGTCAGATTTTATGTTAATTTTGTATAGTTATTGAGTTATAATTAAAAAAATAAAAAAGGGACAAACTTGCTGCGCTCTCAAAAGTCCAAAGCCTAAATCTAATAGTGTTTTTGAATTTATCATTTTTAGAGTAGAATTGATTATATAAGACAATAAAATACCTATAAAGAATTAGTTTCATATTCAATTACATAGCCATTGGCCTACATACGGGAAGTCATGAAAATATCGAAATTGTCTTTTTTCATTGATTTTTGAACAACTTTAACATTTTTTGCCCGATTTGGTTAAATATGTACTAAAATTATGTGTGGAAGAATAGGCTTTCATACTAAATCTTTAGAATATATAAAAAATTCGGACTTAAATGGAGTAATTTAAATTTTGTGACTTTTTAAACAGACCAAAAAAATCACTTTTTCTTGGATTTTGATCGCTTTATAACTCCATCAAATCTTAGCCGATTTTCATGAACAGCATTTGTTTTTCTGTTCTATTCATACATAAGATACACATTTTTTTTTTGTTTGAAAAGTGTGCAACTGACTTAGGTCGAAAGAAAGTTGATAGAGATATGAACAAATAAATGAAAAAAGTGCAGAATATCAGGTTTTCGGAGATATCTCGAAAACGATTCTTGAAAAAAAAAAAAAAAAAATGGTTGACATTTCGAAATCTACGCCCCAAAAGTATATGTAAAATGAAATCTTCACTAGTTTATAATTGACGCCTTCTAAACTTACAATATTCATGTTATTTCAGAAATAATGCCTCCAGTGGTTTAAAAATTGATGCTACCCAATAATTTTTTTGCCTTCCAACTAGAAAATTGCTTACAGCTGAAAAAGTTTTTTCTGCCCATAGTTAATGTGCTCGTTGCTAAATTTATTCCTTCTGCAATTTTATGGTACAACATAAATTTTGCCGCTCAATTAATTACTCAGCGCCTAGTTAGTATTCTTTTAATTTTAACTCTTCTATTAATTTTTCCCTTTTTTTGTCTCTTTTCAGAAATGTCACCACAAGCGATGGAACTTTTGTGAAAACCTATGCAACGCTCGGGTACTTATGAATAAAGTTGAAGCGCTGCAAGACCATGATAAACAAAACTTTTCGATACAAAAACTCTACAAATGACAAAAACAAAACAAAAGAAATAGCATAAAATACACTAACAAGCAAATAGTGTTAAAACTTAAGATGAAAAATTTTGTCAAAAAGAATAGAAAAAAATATATACTTAGGAAAATAGCAAAAAGAAGAAAAAAGAAATAATATAGCAAATTATAGCGTTGTTAAATACAAATAAACTTAAAATTAAATGCAAATAAATTGACAAAAATTAAAAAATAAAAAAAAATTATTGCATGTTATGTGAGTAAAATAATATTTATTGAAAAACATAGAACTACAAAAATAGCTAAAAACACTAAAAATAAATATAAATAGAACAATGCGAAATGATTGCATGCTGATGGATAAAGCAACAAAGAACTATACTCTTTTCAAAAAAAAAAAAAAAAATGATGCTGATTTTTTTTCTTTAAATTCAATAAAATTATATGAGTAATATTAAAAAATATCCAAAAAAATGCTGAAGTTTTATTTATTTTGTTAAAAACTTGCTTGGAAATTTTTTACTATATTTTTAAACTTAAATTAATTCTATTGGAGTTTTTAATATGAAACCTAACAAAGGTTTTTCTTGTTAAAATAATATTAAAAAGGTAATTCGGTAATGAAAAAATTGAGTTTAGCAACGAAATTTACGCATCAAGTGTCTTGGAAACAACTGATTTTAATTTTTCTATGTTATGGCAAGACCTTTTCAATATTTTGGCTATTTAGAATTTATTAGTAATTGAACTCAAAAGTGACTAATAAAAGCAAAACACGAACGCTCAAATTTAAACTTAATATAAAATTCAATTTGCTATATGTTTTCTTGAAACAAAAATTTTTTACAATATCTTTTTAGATACATAAATATAAATAGAATAACATTCATTTGGCATTATTTATTTGCATCAGAAAATAAAAAATGTTTATTAAAGATTTTTTTTTTAAGTGAATTTTCTAATGATTGTTTTTAATTTACATGCACAAACTAAACTTTATTTTTTAAATATTGAAGTTATTTCTTAATAAAAAATTTCATTGAAGCTTAATTTGTTTTTAATATAAAGAATTAAAGTTTTTTTGTTTAAATTGTATATTTGTTTATTTAAGCTATATTTATTTTTTTTTAAATTAAAACTTTTATTCATTAATTGTTTAACTAAACATTTCTTTAAAGTTATTTCTTTAATTAAAAAAAATATCTGCATACTACTGTACGCCGTTTGCATATGCATGTGATTAACTTGTATTTAAATGAAAAAAGCTTATTATTTTTTACTTAAAAGAAAATACACAAGAAATTTTGAAAATTTTAATTAAAACAAAAAAGTTATAAGTAAAGAAAATAACAAATAACTACAACAACTAGTAAAGTCTTAAACTTGACATTCGAATGCATTTACTAAGCATACAACACTCTAGAGCCCCAAAATGTATGCAATGGTAATGTAATTGAATGGTTGTTTGAGAGAAAGCATATAAAATTATACTAAGCAAAAAACTATTTAGATTATTACAAGAAAATTGATGAGAATAACCTAAATATTTACACTAACTAAGCAACAGGTGTTTTTGCTCTTCTTAAAAATAAATCAATTGAAAAAACAGAAATTTATTGTTGTTATAAATATTTAAATGTCTATTTCAAACTTGAAGAAATATAAAAATATATCGATATGTAAAACTAAACACGCCCATTTTAGTGTCATTAAACGTGCTGGTTAATGTTAGTACAAAGTATGTTACAAAAAAAGAAAAAAAAAGATCTATAATTAAATAAAAAAATACATATAGCTAAATATGAAAGAAAAAAAATTGTCAGTAAAAGAAGAAAAAATATTGAAAACAGCTTCATGAAGTCTAAGAAAAAAAATTTTGAAAAAATTATAAAAAATTAGCTAAAAAATAAAAAAATATTTACCTAACATATATGGAAATTTCATTAATGTATTTTTTAGAGCTACATATTTTCAAATCTAAAAAAAAACATGCGAAAAAAACCTATACATTTACTATACTTAATGTCTACAAAAAAATACTAATAGCATTTAAATGTTGTGCAAACTATTACTTATACGAAACAAAATAAATATTGCTACTAATCACTTTTTATTAAAAATGAAATGAAAAATTATTAAAAATAAATTCAAAAAAATTGCAAAAATCTTGTGTATTTTTGCACTTTAATTTGTATTGTTAAAAAACTTGTGAAAACGCGAAAAAGTATGCAATATATTTTGTTTATAATGAAGAGAAACAATTTTATATCTCATATAAGTTTTTTTTGTAATGCAATTTAATTAATGAGTACCTAAGTAATGACGATCAACAATTGGAAAAACTTTTGAAATACTTTTATCCTTTTTAATTTTATTGTAAGAATAAATCTCGAGAGCTCAAACAGTTTTATTTTTCCAAATATTTGCTAATATATAAATTCTAAAATTTCCATAACATGCGAGTCACTATATGAATTTCAACAAGTAACAAAGTTTGAATATAAAAATGGGTTCAACTGCTTTCGAAAAATATATTGAGAAACCTTTATTTTTTCGAAAATTTGTAGGGAAAAATTAATTTGTGTTTTTAAATAGCTCAGTTGTGTCTCATAAAAAATGCGGTGTTAACTGATAGGAAGTAAAGTGCATTTCCTGACTATATACTCACTAAGTTCTTTTAGTACATAAACAGTTTTAAATGAACTATCTTATAACAACTACAATTCAATGACAATTCACATTTTGATTTTTAATTTCAAAATATTCTGAGAAATCTCAGTCTCGCAATTGTGACATTTTTTGTCCACTCAAAAGCCGTATCTTAACAACTTAAAAAGTACTAGCAAATTCCTTTGTTCTAAAATCAAAATAGGCTTCAATTCAAGCCATTAATTGGCCATAAGAAAATCAATTCTTTGTAACTTAATTCAGGGATTTTATTTCAATTCATAAATTAGGCTCTAAAAGAAAGTCTCTAAAGATGTTTATGTTGTAAAAATCGGCAATCATTTAAGCTTTTGAACTTTTTTGCAATTTTTGTAATAAAAGACTTGGTTTGTGGGTCAACAATAAATGATGAATATTATATAACAATTTGAGAACAACAAATCATTTAGAAATGGAGTGGCTAATTCAACTAAATTCGTATTATTTTGAAAGACAATGAATCTTTTCAAGGATATTCACCTTGAAAAACTGATTTTGAAGATTATTACCAAGTTTTTTATAGCATAACTTATTTTCTCTTCAGTCATATGAAATAAGACTTTATCTACGAAATGGTTGCCATAGAAAATAATTTTAAAAATATTATCAAAAAATATTCATTTGATGGGATGACAAAGTTATATAAAACATTATATGAATAAAATTTTGAATTATGATAGAAAATATTGTTTATCCCTGGCATAGAGCTTCGAAGCCTCGTAGCATAGTTTTTGCGAATGACATCATTTCTTTAAAGTTAAAAATGTTCTCATCAAAACAACTTCACCGTTAGCAATCAGCTATGTAAGTCCTTCTTTGATTTTTGTTTGATCTATGAAAAAACTCATAGCTCGAGAAACATTTTGTATATCTGAACTGTTCTTGAATATTTATTAAGCGATCGTGTAGTTTTTTTTAAACATTTTTTCTTATCTCCTTAAATTCTTGAATTCTTTGAGCAATTTAAAGTAATATTTTTTGAAGAGCGAATAAGTGAGCTTAATTTTCCGTATTTAAAATATGACCTTACTGTATGACGAATTTGCCTTCATAAATGTGATTTTCCATAAATTCTTAATTTTTCAGGGGGTCCATTTTTTATAAAATTTTGGTGAAACAAATTTTCTTTGTAGTACTTTTAACTGAGTTGCGCGGGTCTTGTGCTCTAGTTGAGCTTGGAACTGTAATGAAATCGTATGCAAAACAAAAGCACTTGAACTTAATTTTATCATTACCACAAAAGACATGAACTTCGAATACGGATCTGAGGTTAGCAGCATATGGTAGAAACAGTCAAAATTGTTACTGATCTAAGCCGCTATTTTACAAATGAATATGGATGTAGGTTATGAAGATTAGAATTATATTTTCTGACGCAATTTCATTGGAAATGTAATGAAAAATGACGTCGAAATGACGTTATAATAAAATTTTTGATGATTTTAGTTTAAATGAAAAGAAAAAATAAAAATATACAATCATTTAAAAAAAAGTATAAAAGTTTCCATTATTAGTTTTTTTTTATATCTTAACTTTATGTGTTTCGTTTATTAAAAAATATATGAATTTATGTAATTTTTTTTTTACTTTTTAATATTTTTTTTTAGTTTCTAATATTAATTACTTGAAAAAAAATTTTTGTTGACATAAAATTATACAAGCAAAAGAAAAAAATAAATAAAATTCAATCAGCAAACCATGAGCTAAATTATATACAAAACACTGGTTGTTTGAGACAATTCAAAATACATACAGAAAAAAAAAAATTTTAAATATTTCTGTGTCATTTCTATAAAATAATAATATAAAAATTAAAAAAATAAAAGCTAATAACTTACAACACTTACATGCATACGCAATATAAATCATATAGCAAAATCAAAATTCAACAGAATAGAAAATTATAAATTTTATTCCTTAAATTACCAAATCAAAATATTTATGCAAATAAAACAATAAAACAACACCATAATTGTAGGTGCAGAAATTGCAACAAAAATTAAATTGAGCATAAAAACTATATAAAAAATTAATATTTAAATGGAACCACCGTTATTTTTGTTCAGAAACCAAAGTTATAAAACATATTAATTTTAAACAAAAAATAATAGAACAATAAAATGCCAAAAACGTTTAAAAAAATTAAGCTAACTATATGAAAAAATTCCAAAATCAGCGAAATTTATTACAAAAAAGCTTAAAGGGTAAAGGAAAAACTCAATATCAGATTCGAAAGAAAAAGTTTTGAAATTTTAAAGAAAAATTTAAAATGAAATACTTTATTAACTTTAAGTAAAATTTGCTAACTTAAGTAAAAACAAATTTAGTAGTTTAACAGAAAATCAGCGGTTACGAACTTTATAAAATTGAAATAGTATGATAATGAAAGTTGAGGAAAAGTTTTGAGGCAATTCAAAAAACTAAAAACACTAAAAGGAATTAGAATGAATATGAATGAATTCGTACAGTGTAATGAACCTTATTTTACATTAGCTGAATACCATTTGTGTGCTTTTATAAGAGTAATGTATTAAAAATAATCTTGTGCATTTGTCGAGAAAATAATTTTCTTAGTACCACCTATATACTTGAAAAATTTGTTTTTTATAATTTGTATATATTAAACACTTAATATCAATTATTTTTAATACTTTTATCTACAACAAAAAAAAAATATTCTTCAACACAAAAAAAAAAAAATTAATAAATTTATTTTTTTTTAAAATCAAGTTAATTTGTAATTAATTTATTTGTAATTATAATATGTTTTTTGTTTATGTTGCTTATAATTATTATTTATTAGCAATTAATTTACTTTTTCGTGCCCAAAATTTCTAATATTTAGGTATTTGACATTTGAACTGTTATGAAAGACTTATGGTATCCACTTGCATATGTGAAATAATTTCATAACACTGTAAGACTGCGCATAAAAAATTAGAAAAAATACATACTAAAATTGCTAAACATACATACATATTTATACATATTTAGTATAAATTTATTGTTAAATAATCTATAAAGAAATTATTTATTAAATGAATTAGAAAAAATTTGTGAATAAATGATAAAGCGTCGTTATATTAAAATTTACTAGCTAAAGTTTAAAAAATGAAGAAATGATGGAAAAATCATGTTTTGCTGCAAAAAATTAAAGGTAGACCTAAGTGAAACTTAAAATTAATTTAAAAAAAATAATAGTATTGATAATAATATATAGTTCTTTGTTTATATATAATTAAAAATATATATATAAATTTTAAATCATATAAAAAAAAGAAAAAAAGAAAACACTGATAAAAATTTAGCATTAAAAACAAATAAATTATATTGTAGACTGTATTTAAAAAAGAACAAAAATTTAAACAAAACAGAGATTGCAGAAAAACACAGATGAAAAAAGAAAAATATTAAATATATATTAAACAAAATGTGTAATAAATTATATTATTGAAATTATATATATTAATGAAATTAATTATATAAAACTAAAAATAAATTGAAGTACAATAAAAATTTAAATTAAAAAAAAAAAAAATAAATTGTTTTTATTTTTTTATATTTTCCTATTGAAAATAGTAAGTACTTTCGTTACGCCATTTAATGTTAAAGTAAAGCTTTTATAAAGATTTCGAAGATACGACTTCTTGCTACACCATTTTTAAAATCCCACTTAGTAACTCTGAAACTTATTTTGGGAGTCAGTTCAATTCTACGGATATTTTCTTATTTCTAGCAGTACTATAAGCAGATACTTTATACGAGTATCTTTCACTGAAATCATTTTATGTTTGTCACATCCACTCACTTCACGATTCACACTTTTTTTTGAGCATTTTTCCATTCAAAACTTCTGCTTTTTGAAATACTTATTTACTTTAGACAACGTAAAATGACAATATTTTGAGCGTCTTACTAGATCATCGTACATTTTTATTTTTGATATAATTGTCTCATGAATATTTTTAGTAAATAAAGGTTGATGATATTAAAGAATAAGGACATCAAGATATCGCTCAAGAGTGTCCAAAATCCATTTAAAAGTTCATAAAAATATTGAAATGATTTTGCATAGGTTGACAATGAAGTTATTAACCGGGTATTCTGCGGCCTTAGCTATGATGCCGATTGTCATCTCCTTCACTGATCTTACGCAATGAATGAAATGAATCATACTTTCTAATATCACAGAAATCAAACAAACCTTTTTTTATTAATTTTAGGTCTAGTCATAGCTAGTTGTCATTAGATTTCTAAAGTTGATAGTCATCTTGATAACTTAACGTACCACATATTGCATTTAAGAATGATACCGTACCCAATTTTGAAAAATTTGACTACAAGTTTTAATTCCTTAGAATTGTGGTTTTTGAAGAACTTAAATATCAGCTCTGAATATAAGTAACTAAAAGAACATTAAAATGCAAACTCCAATTATTAGTTCAGTTGTGGCATTTAAAGTTTTTAACCTGGTTAAGCTCTTCCGAAATGTACACAACTTCATTTTCTAAGTACACTAGAAATTTTTAAGAACATAATTTTTTTTTTCTTCAAAAGTAGCCTTGACGCATTTGACGATAGTGAAATTTTGGATGCTCATCGGTTATTTTAAAGTGGTGTCTTAATGCACGTTAGTATATCGTCAAAGTTTCGATTTTGTATACATTTTTTTCTATGTGAACGGAGTTTTGATTTCAAACTCCTTTCTGTAATTTCTCAAATTTGAATTTATTTATTCCAAAGCTTTTTTTTGTAGCTCGTGAGTCCTAAATAATGTTTAAACACTTTTTTTTCTTTTCATATGATTTTGTTTAGATTCAATTACCCAGCGGCAAATCAATGAAGTACTCTGAATTTTCATGTATGAAAAGCTATACCCTTTGTGTTGTATGTTTCATAAATGAAATTGTTACTGTGATATTTTGTTTATGATTCAAAAAAGAAAAGATAAAGTCAAACGGAAATTTAAAAAAAAAAGTCAAACGAAAATAATTTTCAGACTTATCTAATTCTTGCTATTATTGTTATATGGAGTTAAGCAATTTGCTGCATGCTTTCAAAAATCAATCAGTCTGTTTTTAGCTGCATGCTTTGTATATGGAGCTGCATGCTGGCTGCCTGCTTTGTATATGGGGCTGTAGGTAGTCTGTTTGTTGGCTGCCTGCATTCTATATGGAGTTGTAAGCAGTCTGTCTGTTTGCTGTCTGATTTGTATATGGAGATGTAAGGGGTCTTGCCTGTTGGCTGCGGAGATGTAGGCATCTCGGTAAGCTATACTGGCACTTAGTAAGCGATGTTTTAAGGCAATCTGCCTTTCCCTCGCTACACATTGTATATAGAGATGTAGGCAAGCGGCAATCCCTTTGCAAAAAGCATTTACGGTTGCTGGGGTTGTGAGCATTACTGCTAACAATGAGTATAGCTATTCATCGATGTTGTGTATAACATATTTGCCGCTAGGTATATTTAAGTGAGAGTTTTATTTATTACTCTAGCGGACATAACGAAATGTTTGTGCGCGTTTGTACTAAAATTTCCGCGAAAGTTATGACAACGACAGCATGGCCTTCAACTCATTGAGCTTTTTCACAAGCAAGACGCTTTATTGCTTAGAGAAATATGTGTGATACGAAGTGTTTGAAAACTGTCAATTAACAGTTGAATTAAATGATTCACAATAATAGTTACAGCTGATGCACAAACCAACAAAGTGTCTGTTCAGACTTATGTTATGAAACAAATTTTAACTGCTATTCATATACAGAAATGTTAAAAACTCGGAGTCTTTTATAAGGAAAAATTGCATGGTAATGTTAAGAAAAAGCTCAGCGTCTAAAGGAGAAGGGGTTTGTAAAATTTTTCTCTCACCTAAACTAAAGTGGATATTTCTCCAAAAAATTTCACGAGACGAAAAATGAGCCAAAAAATTTCCAACTACAAAGAAAACTTAATTGTTCGCACAAGCCAATGGAACCATTTCTCTTCCACTTAATTTTATTTTTTTTGCATATGCATTATTTTGAAAGAATTGCATTTTGACTCTAAAAATACTGTGCACAAGGGAAAATCAAGCTTTTCCCCACAACATGGTGACATAACCCCTTCTTTTTGTGGAAGATATGTTGTGCAGACACGCAAAAGATGTTATTAGCATATGTTGTGAGTACTGATGAGCATGACGGAAGCTTAAAAGGCTTAAGTTCAGTTGGAATTTCAAGGACTTGCGTGCAGCATGCAAAATGATGCAATGAATGTTTGCTAAGGGCAAGGATACCATTTCCTTTTATGTTCTGCTAAGAAATAAATATACAAAAAATAAATACGAACATTTAAAAATTTGAAAAAGAACGAAAATGTTATGCTAAGAGACGTCGCAATGAAGAGAAAATTATCAGAAATATATAATAACATTTCTGCTTCCTTTGACTCCGTCAAGACTGTAGTGTCCTGCACAAAATTTTTACTTTGAAGGTATGCAATCAAAAACTATTGCATACTTTAAGGTACAATCATTTCTTAAAGAATTTAATAAAATTTCGTTGAAAAAAGTTTCTTAAAAAATTTTCACTCATTTCTGCAACATTTTTATGTTTTTTAATCACATGACTGCTTTTCTCTCTTTCACTCTCCAGTTTTTGTGCCCATCATGCGGATGCTCTCTTTCAATATCCGTTCTTCGCATGCTCTACATTAACTTACCGATAACACGTGGTCTCTAGTCTGTTTATTTGTTTGTTTACATTTCATTTTTGGTCTCCACCCACCGCAACACCTCCGCACATGCATTAACTTGGCTGCATAGTAGACCGCGTCAACAGGGTTTACATTAAGTCAGTCACATGGTCGTGCCGCTTATGCTCCATTTTCTCAGAACTATGCGCTCTCTGTGCAGACTTAAGGTACAGCAGCAGCTGAAGTTGCAGCTTCAGCATTAACGTTTCATTTCATTTAGTTTTTCTTGTCTTCCGGAAAATCTTTTACATCATTTCGTTCGTGGCGAGTCTGCAGCCGAGTTGTCGAGTTGTGTGTTGCTTTAGTGTGTGAAAGTTTATTCGTGGGAAAAAATAGAGGAATTTTGTACGCGATATAGCGAAGGCAACGCATCTGCCTCACAGTTGAACAGCATCGTCGATGGGCATCCTCAGAGTTTTGTGTTCGTTGAGTTTAGTTCAGGACGTTGATTTGAACGTGACGGTTGTTCGCACTCGGAAAATTCGGAACGTAGGAATTGTTAAAAATAAATAAATAATTGGGACTATAAAAAGATTAGCAATTAATTTGATGTTGCTTTTGGAAAAAGGCAATGTTATTCTTTGACGCAAACAAAACATAATAAGTAAATATCTAATAAAGTGACATAATTATTTCAGCCGCGTTCCAAACTAAAAAAAAAGAAAAGAAATAGTAGCATACTTTTGTGGGCATTTCATAGTTTACTCAAGAGATTTTACACACGCTATTTCACGGCACTAATTTAACGATTTTCATCATTTTTCCTACACTTGCTGACTGCACGCTGCTGCTGTATAAATCAAGCAAAAAATGAAACACTGAAATCGTGATTTTTTTTCTGTCTACCATATGTCCTTAGAATTGTGAATTAAAGCAAAAATCAGCATCGTTTGAAAAATTGTAATTAATAATGGCGCGTGACGGAAACGGAAATGAAATAAAAACGTGCTTCATTTCGTCCTATCTCCATGACACAACAGTGTGAGTTTTCGAGTTTGCAACCAGAAAAATTGGCAAAACAAGAAGAATATTGTAACATAAGCCAGCTACAGTTTCGTTTTCCTTACGGTTCGTTTTTTTTTTTTGTTTAAGTTTTTTGCACTTTTTCTGAGCTGCGTTGTTACTGAAAATACAGTAGCAGAGAAGAAAATAATTGTGGAAATGAAATGCGAAAAAATCAATTACTTTTACTACATATTTTCTTTATTAATTTTTCTCTTATTTTCATTTTGTCGTTGTCGCCTGCTGAATTTTTTTATTGCTATCCACAGTCATTGAATTTTTTAGTTATTTGTCCACGAAAATAAAAAGAATCAGCAGGATTTTTTATTGCGATGACTTTTGTAAAGTTTTTTAATTTTTAATTTAATTTTCTTCTTAAACTTTTTTCGTTTTTTTTCTCTTCCACTGCATTAGAAAAGTGTATGAAAAAAACAACTCACTTTGTGCTACAGCGAGCTTCAACTTTGCATGCAGAGTTTTTCTGTTTTTCCGTGAAGCAGGGTGCACTTTTGTTAGTAAACATTTAGTGGGTAGCGAAAGTTTTGCGGAAAATGATGCTTCAATTAAATCCGGCTTTTTATTTTTTATATTTGATCAAGTTACTTTGTAAAGAGCTGAGCTGAGCTCTTAAGACTTTTTTAATTTCTTGAAAAAATAATACAAGTCGATAAATACACAGAAAATATTATACCATCATTCGCTGATGAAAATGTTTGAAACAATTTATTAAACGCTAAATATATTAACACTTTCGTTTCATTAATTTCACAAATTCCATTTTGCTCATAGCTAACATTTTTCGAAATAAGTGATAAGTGACATATAGAGATATTTTCATTAAGATATCATATATTTTCTTTCATGAAAAATATAATTTATTAAAACAAATTTCAAGTAGTATTTATGTGAATTTTCCAATTATGAAAGTTTTTTTAAGGTGGTTTCAATTACTGACACACTGCTGGCAATTAAAAGATTTTGACTTAGAAGGACGATGTTGCCTACAACATAAAAAGTTTTATGGCTGAATAGTAAGAAGAATAAGTAGAAAAACTTTAGTACATAATAAAAGACTATATGTTTTGAGAAATTTACTTGAATTCGACGAAAAATAAAATTAAATACATCAGAATTTCTGATATTTCTTAGGAAAAAACATGAGTATTCGGCACATGAACTACTTTGCTTTGTCCAAATGTCAAATTTACAGTCTTTCAATACTTCGCCTTTTTATAAAAATGAGTCAATAAAAAACTACATTTTCACTTTCCAGATGTACATTTCGGTGTATTAAACACCATCAGCAGTGGTCATATTTTTATTTAAATTGTTAAAATTTTGAATTTTAGCTTATTTTAAAGGAGAAGAACGGTATCAGATGATGGTTTTATTAAAATTAAGCTGAACTAATTGTTTTGAATCTAATACATGTTCTCAAAGTTAGGTACTTGACCTCAAATATTTCAGAATTCTGACATGATGGGTCAAATTCCGACTTATCGTAAAAAATACTTCGGAAAACCATCTTTAAAAAATTAATTACCCGACTATATCTCATTCAAGCTTGAGTTTTGACCTTTTTGCGAGGGTTTTTCATTTTTCTATCACTCTGGCCATATGATAAAAAATACAGGAACAACGGGACTGGTCAAAATTTCCTCGTCTGTTTTTGGGCTACAGTGTTGAAGAACATTAGACTAAGAAAAAAAATTTTTCCTCAAGTTTAACTCACTTAAACTCAAATTGGCGCTGTTTTTTCGATGTTTTCTGGCAGTTTTTTTATGCTTCCAAGATACTCAGTGACTGTATAACAAAACAACTATCACAATCGTGTTCAAAAGACCCAAAAATATAAGAATCAATGGCAATAGCCCGTATCTCATGCGGAATTATCTTTTGGGAAGAGTTATAATCACTCGCAAATAAAATGAATGAAATTAATTCATGAGTCGGACAGTAGCGACCTCTATATATCAATATTTTTCAATAAAATTTTAAGTGCCTTATTTTTTTACATAACACTAACTACTTTTCAAAATCGAAAACTCGATTTTGTTTTGGTCACTCTAATGTATATGAGCATTTACATGGGTCCCGTTCGACTGTCGAACGCATTTAAAGTAAAAAAAGTCGAAATAAAATTGATATTGAAACTGTGTCAGTGAGTTTGTTCCAAGAAATCGTCTGAAACTCAAAAACAAAAGATTTAGCTTTAGTATGACAGTGGCTATCGCCTGAACTAGGATTATTAAATTGTATGAAAAAATGCCAAAATGGCGGTAGTTTGAGCTAAAGTGTTCAAAAAATGAGAAATTTTTTGGTGATTTGTCGGCTTAACAAAATGGATAAAATTAATGATTTTTGTTCATGCGATTGCCATACAATTGGCAAATATGTGGTTAAAATTTCATAAGGATCGGCTCCGTAGTTTTGGAGACATGACTGGCACTGCATGAAAAAAAGCGATTTCGAGATTTCGCTCAAATAAAGTTGACAAAACAAAATATACTTGGAGAGCTCGGATCTTTATGAAGTTTTAACACGATGTTTTTAAAGTGGTTTACTTTTGAAATTCGTAAACAAATCGAGTTGTCAAACTAAGTAGGTTGGCCTCTTAAAGAGAGAGTTCAATTGTGTTTTCGATTGCTTCTTGGGACAAGTTTATAATTTTTTTTCGAAGTCGCTTTTGTGCTACTTAGGATTAGCGACAGACTATCGATAGTTTGTTAGGTTATAGTTCGTCTGCTTTAGTTTTATAGTGTGAGCAAATTACTTGTTTTAAGTGAAAAATGTTATGTTCTTCGATGCGGTCTATTGCCTTCAATTTATGCCTTAACCCGAATCACCCTGGCGTTGCCATATGGCAACACAAAGTTGTCACTTTCAAACGATCACAAAATGTAAAAAAAAATACTGATATTTTCCAGTAAATTTTGAATTCGCAATTGTTTGTCTTTTAGAAAAAAGTCGTTACGGGGTCAGTGAGTAATTGTTTGTTGTAGCTGGAGTGTCACAAAGTGAGAAAAGTAAAAATTTACTCAGGGTGATTTGGGTTAAGTATAAAATAAAACAATGGAGCTTTAACTTCAAAAATTTTATTTTAATCGCAAAGTTTTGAAATTACACAGAAAAGTTTCATTGTTTTTTAAGTTTACATACATACATACATATGTATTAGACTGGGCCAAAAAAAATAATATTTTTTTTTTTTGGAACGATGTATCGAAAATATCATTCATTCATTATCTGGTAAAAATTTTAGCCCTTAATATTAACATTAAGAGGTCTATCGCTATTTCGGATTTTTATTCATGATTTGATGATTTACGTCAAAACTGCTGGGAGATTGGAGTAAACAATTTTTGCTTCTACATATTCTGATGTAAAATTGAATTTCCTACAAAAAAGATTTGATTAAAAATTTTCATCAGACGAGCCGTTTCCGAGTCATTAAGGTTTTTAGATCGATATGTTTCTTTGATTTAACATTTTTACTTTGGAATTTTGTAGTGAATAAATCAATGATATCTAAAAAAAAATTCATGACATATACTTGAAGGAAATTTAATGTTCTACAAAAAAGCTCTCCCAACATTTTTACCTAAATTAATTTTTTTTTTAGTTATTCACGATTGAAATCGGAGAAAAAATTGATTTCAATTCAATTCGTATCATATTGAAATATATATCATTAGAAAGCAACTTATCCGTAGTTGAATACCTAATATGGAAATCACTCAGTTGACTAACTATTGAAATGTAAGAAAATATGTTAGATTATTTTGTATTTAAAACTTGAAATTAAATGCTTAATTTCATATAAGACTTGAACCTTTTCAACAGCAATGAGCAGATTAATTATAAACAAACAAACATTCCTTTTACCAGTTCTTATGATAGTACCAGCTACATTGTGATGTTTATTTCATATTGAAGTTTAAACTAAACATCTTATCTCATAAATAATACATAATATATAGGTACTTAAAGCACTAACGAAACAAAAAAAGAAAATCAATTTAATATGACCTAAAGGCATAACGAGTGAACATAATAAAATTCGTTAAACTTCTTTACCTTGACATTATTCAACCAACAACGTGCAACTTTTCATACCAGTAGAAATATATAACTGGAAAAAAGAAACCCTTAGGCCTAAATCTACAGAAAATAAAATAAAATTCAATTTGATTGTACAGTTTAATATTGCGTAGGTGAAATTGTTTGTGCAGAATTTCAGGCAGATTTATTTACTGATTACTATTTATATTTATTTTATCAAATTGTTTTAATTTTTCATTAAATTTCCATTGTTTTGAACTGAAAAGATTTGATTGAAAATATCAAAAGGCAGCGATTGAAAAGTGCAATATAACAACACAGTGAAAGTTTTATAAATAGGATTTCTGGCGTATTTTAAAATGAGAAAATGAGGTGAGTTAAATCATATATCTATTTTAAATTATATATTAGCTGATGCCAAAAATGTCCAACAATTAGCAAGCCTTGAGTTTTTTTAATTTGGTGCGAAAAATGCAAGGGTTGAAATAAAGTTTCGATTATTGAGTCATTTGTTATAATTCATTTCCAGGCCCGTGCGCAAGGGGGGGTTTTGGGGGTTCAAACCCGCCCCCATTGGGAATTTTCGCACATAGGTTTTTATTGACATTTGGATGAAAAATCAAAAAGACAAACAAACTTTTTTTTTTTAAATGAAAGAACTGAATTGCCAATAAATCGTCGGAGCCCGAGTTTTTCATTTTCGACAAGATTTGCGCACTCTAGCTATTTTTGAACCAAAAAACACGATTTGGGACCACTGCGCGTCGCTAAGGCTAAGTAACACGAGCGTTTTTTCAATGCGCGTTTCATCATAGCTCCAGCATCAATAAAATCAGCTTCAGTGAAAATTCATGCACAAATCTATTCGTGCCATATATTTCAATTTTGCATGATAGTTCACGTGACATGTGGATAAATGAAGTTCAACTTTATCATTGACGCGAAAGACATCAATAATGCTCTCGAAGCACTGGATATTTGCAATGAAGATGCGTTTCCAAATTTCCATCAAATGCTTCGTGTTATGGCAACTTTGCCTGTCAAAACAGCAACAAATTAACGCTCCTTTTCAGCGCTACGTCGCACACTGTTATATTTTGAGAAAAAATGGACAAAATCAAATTCCCGTCGATAACAATGCCCAAAAAAAAACGAGGTCGGTCTCATTTGAAAGGTGATTTCATGCTTTTTTTAGAAAAATTGTCCCGAATCGAAATCCCAGCTTTGGGCATTTCTCAGAAATGAAAAACCAATTTTTGTCATTGATATTTCCCTTTTTTGACAAAAAAAATTTTTTTTTCATAACGAATTAGTTTTAACAGATATATATATATATATGTGCATATCCATCAGATTGGGCCTTTTAGCTGGCCTCGTTTTTTTTTTTTTTTTTTTTTGGAGTACATCTTTCAGCCATAGTTTTTCTTGAAGCTAAGGCTATCTTGAACTCATAATAAAGGTTGTTCAATTGAAATTCAGATAGCTATTTTTTTAATTTGCATTTAAAGTAAGAAATACATGAAACTTTTCGTGTTTTTTAAAAATTGTCAATTTATTGGGTTTTTACGCTGTAGTCTAAAGACTGTTGAGTACATCTTTCAGATATAGTTTTTTTTGAAGCTAAGGCTGTATTGAACTCATATTAAAGGTTGTTTAATTAAAATTTAGATACCTATTTTTTTCATTTGCATTTAAAGTAAGAAATATGTGAAAATTTTCGTGTTTTTTAAAAATTGTCAATTTATTGGGTTTTTACGCTGTAGTCTAAAGACTGTACATCTTTCAGATATAGTTTTTTTTGAAGCTAAGACTGTCTTGAACTCATAATAAAGGTTGTTCAATTGAACTACAGATAGATATTTTTTTTCTTTAACTTTATATGTAACATTTCATATTGTTTTTAACTAAAATCCAATTTTAACTATGTCTCCCTTAAAATTTTAATTGTTCCTCCTTGAATATTAATTAAAGATAGTCTTAACTTCAAGAAAAACCATGTTTGAAGAGACTCCTCAAAAAAAAAAAAAAAATAAATAAATAAAATCGAAGCCATGGCGAGGTAAGATGACAATTTCGATTTTTTTTTTTATTTTTTTTTTTTTGGAGCAGACTCTTCAAACATGGTTTTTCTCGAAGTTTAGACTATCTTTAATTAATATTCAAGGAGGAACAATTAAAATTCAAAGGGAGATATAGTTAAAATTGGATTTTAGTTAAAAACAACATGAAATGTTACACATAAAGTTAAATAAAAAAAATAGCTATCTGAATTTCAATTGAACAACCTTTATTATGAGTTCAAGACAGTCTTAGCTTCAAAAAAAAACTATATCTGAAAGATGTACAGTCTTTAGACTACAGCGTAAAAACCCAATAAATTGACAATTTTTAAAAAACACGAAAAGTTTCACATATTTCTTACTTTAAATGCAAATGAAAAACATAGGTATCTAAATTTTAATTGAACAACCTTTAATATGAGTTCAATACAGCCTTAGCTTCAAAAAAAAACTATATCTGAAAGATGTACTCAACAGTCTTTAGACTACAGCGTAAAAACCCAATAAATTGACAATTTTTAAAAAACACGAAAAGTTTCATGTATTTCTTACTTTAAATGCAAATTAAAAAAATAGCTATCTGAATTTCAATTGAACAACCTTTATTATGAGTTCAAGATAGCCTTAGCTTCAAGAAAAACTATGGCTGAAAGATGTACTCCAAAAAAAAAAAAAAAAAAAAAATAGGCCAGCTAAAAGGCCCAATCTGATGGATTTGCTGATATATATATATATACTCTCGACTTTCAAAATAAATTATCATCGGATATGTATACGAGTCAAAATTGTACTAAAATTGGGAGAAACTGTCTAAACGTGAAAAAGACCATATTTTGGGCATTTCTGAGAAAAGCCCAAAGCTGGGATTTCGATTCGGGACAATTTTTCTAAAAAAAGCATGAAATCACCTTTGAATGAGACCGACCTCGTTTTTTTTTGGGCATTGTTATCGACGGGAATTTGATTTTGTCCATTTTTTCTCAAAATATAACAGTGTGCGTCGTCTAAAGACACACCTCAGATCAACTATGTCCAAAGATCAGCTGAACGGCTTAGCCTCGCTAAATATAAATGGAATGTTCTAGAATACTTCAAAAACCCTCGATTTTCGAAAATTTATTCATATTCGGGTATATCCTCATTTAAAAAAATAAAAAAAAAATAGTTTTAGGATTGCTACCAGAGCTACAAAATTTTCATTTTTCGGAATTTGGCCAAAAAAATAAAGAAATTTTGATTTTTTTCTTTTTTATAATATATATTTTTTTTTTTTTGAATTTTCTTTCCATTTTCTTTATGTACACATAAGAAAGTATAGAAAAAAACAGACCGCTATTTTTTAAGCCTATACATAAGGAGAAAAACTGAGGTCCCTCTGCGAGTAGAGCTTTGGTCTTTCTTGTGTAACAGCTCAAGTCTATTGTTGATTTGAAATTGTCAATGCCACTACATGAATTTCTGTTAAAAAATAATTGAGAAAAAAAATGTTTGCATGTTTGGTCCAAAAATTATCAAAATTAAATTTTTTTTTATATTTTTTTAAGCTAATCATGCACTGACTAGTTATTAAATCAAAATATTGTAATTTGGACCAAAAATTAATATATTTTTTTTTCTTTTTTTAATGAAAATAAGGAAAATCGAAAAAATTTAAAAAAAAAATATTAAAAAAAAGAAAAAAATTAAAATTTTCTTTTTTTTTGGCCAAATTCCAAAAAGTGAAAACTTTGCAGCTCTGGTAGCAACCCTAGGACTATTTTTTCTTATTTTTTTTAAGTGTATATCCTCGAATATGAATAAAATTTTGAAAATCGAGTGTTATTGAAGTATTCTAGAACATGGCATTTTTTTGAACATGTCTAATAAACACATGTACATATGTTTTTATTTATTTAATTATAATTAAATGTCTATATTAAAAGTAAACCGTTTTTTATGAACATAATCTAACAAAAAATGTTCGAGTTAAAAACCCCCCCCATGATCGATTCCTGCGCACGGGCCTGTTCATTTCAAATGTGAAACCCTAGATATTGAAGTAGGTTTTATGAAAATCAAAACAAGCTTATATACTCTTTCTACTTTTATTATGCATTTAATCCCAAATTTGAGAGACATCGTAGGTATCAGTCAGTTCATTCCGATAACCCATGAAGTAACATTGAACCTTAGGTTTCTCAGAAGAGTGCGACTCAGCATATCGTCTAGCATAATGGGTAATAACAGAAATTACATCACTGTTGAGGGATTTAGAGCTTTCCTTGAACGATTTACAATGTTAATGAGTTTGATAGGAACATTTCTAGTTTCCAATGTGTTCCAAGTTGATTGAGTATTCATACAAGCTATTGGCATACATGGGAAGTGGTGAAAACAGCATAATATAATAGGGATAATATGGATGGGATGAATGCTGAGTTTGCTTTAATTGCGATTAAGAATAACTTTAGTCATTACTTTGGAGAATGAGCTCTAAATCAGGATTCGCCTGAAATATATATAAAAGGATAAATTCACATATTTTGGGAATTTCAATAAGTAAGCTATCAAGCTATTCGTCTCTTTTTTATTAAATGGCATCGAAAGTTGGGAATTTCAATAAGTAAGCTATCAAGCTATTCGTCTCTTTTTTATTAAATGGCATCGAAAGTTGAAGAATAAGTTGTGCCATTGCGGAAAAATTACTTTTTAGGCTTAGCTAGTGGAGTTTCCTGTCGTGGTATTTTTGGCTATATTTTCTTTGTTGTCAGTAATCAGGATTATTTATGTCTTTCAATTATTATGGGAGTTCCTGAAAACTTTTTTGTAACGCTTTGTAATGCTGTAGATCACACTTAAATTATGGTTATAATCGTCTCTCATCAGTGCAAAATCAAGCGCACTCTAATAGGGCAAACAGTATATGATTCGGACCAAAATTTTTAAACTAGAATATTACTATAGGTATGTTTGCGGAATTGTGTTTTTGGATATTTTTGTTTCATCCTATGAACGATTTAGATGCTTCCCTATTATTTTTGGTAATTAATAAAATATCTTTTGAAAAATTTTGTTCTAAAACCACAAGACTTTTTATTAAAATAAAAAAAGTCTGCCATAGTTAACTTACCAAAAATGAAGAAAACCAGAAATTCGTTCTGAAATAAAAATAATTATGGGATTAATAAGCTTTCCTGGATGTTCTTGAACACTATTTTATATGTTTGATTTTGTTATAAACACCATCCTATATTTTATTTTCATTACGAGTATCTCAGAGTATTTGTGTGAATTCTATTGAATTTTCATGAAAAAGTTCATAAATATATCGATGTTTTGCAAAAAGTGTTTGTTTTTGTTAAAAAAATTTTATTTTCTATCTAATTTTTTTTTTAATTTTTGATTATAAATAAAAATGTTTTTGGTATCTTATAAAACAATATATTGCTAATTGCATCCAGTGTACAAGCGAAAAAAAAGTAGAGAGTTAAATAAATTAATACCGTATTTGTTGTCACTGCACATGTTAATTATATTATTAAAATTTGCTGTAAAAAAAAAACATTTATTTGTCGCCTGCAGCAGTATTTTAATTTGTGTGCTTTTTTAATTTTAATTTATTTATATTTAATCGCCAGGCGGAAAATTGGATTTAATTCATAAATAAAAATGCGCCGCCAAGTTGATTGCGTGCACTTGCAGTTTGAAAGTGAGCGTTTAATTTCATAGCAGCTTTCACTGAGTTTGAAGTGTTAAAGTTTTATGGTGGAACATTTTAAATTTTATTCATTGGAAACTTGCCGTTTCAACTGTGCTATAACAATTTATGTATTTTTTAATTTTTTCTCTTGATTTTTCCGTTTTCATTTCGAAGGTACCGTTTAAGTTATTCAACGTTTTGCTGCGGTGCTCAATAATTACGCGGGCTTATTTACACAATTTATATCAAAGCTGACATTGTGGAAAATAACTTCAAAGTTTTTATGCAGCGTAATCAGATATTTAAGGTTGCTTGGAGAATACAAAAATGAGCTCTAGTTCAGTAATGTATTTACGTTAAGGTCAAGTGGGCGCAGCATAATAGTAGTAGGCTTTTCAGGGACAAGAGTTTTGTGGGAGTTTACACTTATTTTTTGGTTATTATTACTTCAACATGTTAGCTCGTAGGAAGCGGGAAAAGGTATTTTCAATCTAAAGGAGGCTATCAAATTTGTGCTTCGGAATATTAAGTTATAAGAAATTTGAACTCTGTAGCCATTCTCAGTTGCCCACTATTTTGCAGAGAAATGTCTGAATAAAAAGTTAAATTGTTTTCATAAAAACCAACTGCATTTGGATGATAAAAACCTACAAAAAATCATATACTCTGTTTAAAAACTTTCCGAAATAAAGTTTTTTCGATGACCGCAGTGCACAGTAGTATATACATGTAGTTGAAAAAAAGAGTGCTTCTATGACAGCGAAATTTTGCATGCTTGTTTAGCAAACCGGGTCGAAAAATAGATTCATCTAGACACTGACACAAAAGTCAGAAGGACCCTTAAAAATGATATCTGCGTAATTTTTTTTTCGTTCCGAGAAAAACCAATGGAGCGCTTTTGATTCTGCTGAAGGTCCTTTTGGCTAAAAAAAACCTATATTTTGCTCGTAACTTTTTTTCTACACAAAATCGATACCTGAATTTGCTGGAACAATAAAGACTGCATTCTTGCACAAAATTTGACGTTAACAAATTTTAAATCTTCATACAAATCGACCCGGTCTACATATTGTTTAGTTAAAGTTAGTTAAGAAAAATTTTAAGAATGGACATGATGCTCACTGGAAAGGGGTACAGAAAGAGGTACATATAATAAAATGCAATAATAATAGTAGTTATACAGATATTAAAAATTTCTAATTTTTATGTACTAAGTACTTTATTTCTGTTAAATTTAAACCGTAATTAAGATCAACAATAATATAGAATTCACTTTACTGTTTTATATAGATAGCATAATACTGTAAAGTTAAGTACGATTGACTCTACTTATAGTAAATCTTAGGAAAGTTAAAGTTAAGGAAGACGCCTACAAATAATGTCAATAATTTGTTGTTAGAATTGAAGTTATTAAAATTCATTAACCCTAAGTGTATGCAACAAATTATTTCCATATAACATTCTAAACTCGAATTGAAATTTTTACTGCTTGTGCAAATATGCGCAAAATTTTTTGACTTTAAATTGAAAGAGTAGATGCTAACCTTAAACTTTTTTAGAGTCACAGACACTGCATTTCTGAGAGGCATTTTGATTTGTGCATATTTTTTGAGCCATTTATGTAATGCAGATAATTTTTTTTAATTAACTGTAAAATATACTTAGTACACTTAGTTGTTTGAAAACATGAAGCAATTTCCCACGATCTTTAAGTGAGTTTAGTTAATTTTTTCAAAGACAAGAAATCATTGTTTAGGAAATGCATTACAAGCTTCTTTTTAGTATAACATTTTTCTTTAAAACTGCATCATTAGATTTTTGAAATTAGCATACACTCGCTATTGATTATGCCTAATGTCAGATTTTAGTGCAGGTCTTATGATCCATAAGAAGATGAGAGTCACAAGAAAATATCATTTAAAAATATTTATTTTTAAAAAATGTACCACATGCCAACGAAATTCTTTTTGAGCCTGTCGTACATTACGGACATAACAATTTGTTCATGTTTGAAGCTTAATCTTGAAATTTGTCTTACAGTGTAACATGCAAATGCGATATTTTTTATTGATAACAAAAAAAATTGACAACAGAATTGATGGGATGGGGAAGATGAAGGTATAACCACAAAAAGTATTGTAATTAAAAATTGTTTCGTACCACAAAAAAAAAGGTGTATAATTGTTTTATTTTCTAAAAGTTTTTCTGAACAATATAATTTGATATATTGCAACAATTTGAAGTTAAGTCGAACATGAAAAACTTCAGTGTTATTTTTGTGAAAAATGCGTGGCCTAACATTAAACCAGCGAATGAATGCAAAGAAAAAGAAACTTTACCTGCCGAAGGTTTGTGTAAAGTTTCACATTTTTGTGTACAAATTTTGTGAAAACAAGAATTTAGGGTAACATTCTTTCCAAAGCCTTAAAGTATAAAATAAATTACATAAAATTAAAAAAAAAAACAACCGCCTACATTATAACACCAGCAGCAGCAACTGAAAAAAAAAACTTTTTCACACCAGTAAAAATTAAATTTTAATGAAATTTTCACACTGCACGCTTGGCCCAAGTAATTTTGTGATTTTTTGTTTTTGGGTCGGTGGAGTGTTTCAGCACAATTGGCCAAGTTCCGGCTAATAAATGCAGTAACAGCAACACCGAAAAAAGAGCATGACAACCGACGACAGTGTAACAACAAAAAACTGTCAACTTAGCAGACACTAGAATATATCCTAAATAAATAACTAAAGCCGGTGCAAAAACAATTTATTATCCGTTTTTTGTTGTCATGCTTGTTGTTGTTGTTGTTGTTACCATACGTTAAACAATAACAATTTTAAGCAACCTCAGAAGTGAGTTCATAAAATGGCTATAATATAAGCAGCAAGCACACGCACATATATTCAACACCCAGTAGGAAATGCAGCACGAATCATATTTTGTATGGAAAATATAATATATTAAAAGGAAATGTTTTTTTTTAAAGCTATAGCCACTTATATCAAGAAATTAAAAAAGTTAAAGCAAAACAAGAAAATCATAATAACTTTAAGTTTCGCTCTGATAGTCTATTTTCCAACCATGCCCTTCTAAAAATGTGTGTAGGCTGTACCATACAATGACAGCTGAACAACAACAGTAGTTGTGAAAAATACAAAAAAAAAACATAGAGGGAAAACCCAAAAAAATAACCTGCTACCATTAAAAAGGATCTCTTTAAAAGGATAACAGAATATAGGTCAAAACAGCAGCAGCGACAATGTGTATCGTTGGCGATTTTATGATGAAAACAGCTCAAAAAGTAAACCAAGTAATTTCACAGCATTTGGGGATTTTAAACATTAATCTGCGTTTGGACAGAGCAAGAAGTGGGTTGTGTGAAATTTGGGTGTTTTTTTTTTTGTCAATTTAACACATACATATAAACGCGTACGAAAAATAAAGCGCAAAAATCATTTAGTACAACTGATAGGCATAACAGTAGTGGGGAAGAGAAGTGAACACACAAAAACAACAAACACACACAAGCACTAAATGTGAAAATACAAACATAAAATTACGAGCACACTTGAACAAACCCATGAAATTGTGGGAAATTTCAAGTGCTTCGTAAACCTAAATATTTTATTTATAAACTTTTGATGAATGGAATCTTATTAATTAATAAAATAACATTTTCATTATTAATCAGCTTTGGTCTTAGGTTGGGCTATAGGAGGCTACAGTCCAGAGCACTGATTTCAAGAAGCCCCGCTTGGTTAAGGTATTTGTTGGGAGTATATGAAGCGCTAGGACTTGGCTCCTGAGCTCAAGTGGTCCCTAATATGAAACGAAACAGGATTTACCTATTTTTTGGTATCGACCTCAACATCCAAAACGCCTTCATGATTTTGTGACTTGCAGTGGAGGAAAATACTATTTTTTTATAAATAAATGACGTTTTTTTTCTTTATGTTTTATTTTGAATGATAAGCTATAATGGACCCATTTTCAATTTTTGGCCTTAGCCCCGTACAGTGTTAATTCGCTGATTACAACTGAAAGCTCTAACATTAATCTTCACAAAATAATTGTTCACATATTATACTATACTTCAATTCATAATTCGTCTAAAATTTTTTTTTCGAGATTATGCCAAATTCTTATCAATCAAAATTGGCAGTTGAAGTAAAATTTTTCGAAATTTTGCAGAAGAATTTTCAAAAATTTTACAGAAAGTTTCTGGAAGACACCAGAGCGGTTATATTTAGAACAAAGGAGTTTTCGAATTTGATATGGCATACTCGGAAAGTTTTGATATTATGAATCGATACTCAAACCGAGAGCCGGAACATTGTCTTACTCTTAATTGATCTGATCCATAAAATGAGTTCTTTAGTCTATCAAAAATGCTGTATGGCGTCTAGCATTGTAGCACTGAAAGAGAACGATTTTCTTTTTCATATTTTTTGGACGATTCATTCCTCTACGAAGCTTAAATAATAATCGTTTGCAAAGCTTTAATTTACTTTGACCACAATCTTTTCCAAATATTATTGTCAAGTTAGACACGCGATAGTTGAGAATTGGTCACATTTATTTTATCAATTTTTTAACTCTGATGTCATGCAGTAACTAAATATCGAGCCTTTTTTTACGCATTCAGAGTTATGTAAATGATAAAAAACTGTTTACTGAACTATGTTCTTCACGACGTTCATAGGCGGTTTTTTCAAATTTTTTTGGAAACTCAACAGGTTTTAAGGAAAGAGTCTCTATTGTACATCTTTGGCTTTGAAAAATTTAATTAAACGAACCATTTTTAGGTGTATTCTTCCATTAACTTCATAGCTGAACTGCGTTCAAACTTAACTTAATTTTTCTTGAAATTTGATGCATAATATTTTCTGTTTTTTTATTATTCAAAACTACAGCTTCAAAGCGATTACAATAAATGTGAATATATTGAACTTTAAAGTATTCAATATACAAAACTAAAATATTTTTAGTTTAAATTAATTTCATGACCTAATTTATATTCAGAAACCCAAAAATCCTCGTCACTTCGATTAGATTTAATTTAAATTCAAATGTTATATAAACAAATTAATACGTACTCACTTTTGAGGTAATTTTTCTAAAACTTTTTTTCATTAATCATGAACTCATGAAAACTAAAACATTTAACATTGCAGAACCAAAGGTAAGTACCACAATCAGCTACTGCGAAATCCATGGAATGAAAATGTGTTGACCTATTAAACGAAACCAAAAAGTTTTCAAATTCTTTATTTTTTTCTTTATTTAAAGCAAAAATTTTCAACTTTTTAAATTTATTTGTTATTTCGTATTAAAGATTTCAAGCTCGCATAGTGAAAGAATACTTGTGCCATAAAAAAGTTCTTAAAAGCTTAAATAAAAATAAAAATTATGACACCAAAATCTGAAGAGTTTTCGTAGTTTTCCATTTTTAGAAAGTTTTTTTTTATGTTCATTTGATATCACACTTAAAGATATCATTTGTGCTACCTCAACTGGACTCCCATTGGCATTGAGTTAAAGTTCAACAGACTCGAAAGCAAAACGGAAGTCCTTGATAAATTTAGTTGATTAAATCATATATTTACATATACATTTTGTGGTAAGTTTACACGCCAATGGTATACAACGTGGGCACATTCAGGGAAAAATGGCATTGCAAAATTTGAAAAATTTTATTTTTCACAAATTTTGAACTTGAAAATAGTAAAATTAAAATTTTTCCGTTTATTATTAACACAAAAAACTTTAAAATCATTTTGAATTTGAAAAATTTTGAAATATCTAATTTCAGTTATAGCCCGATTTTCATAATTTTTTTTTCAATTTCTAGCTCACAGTAACTGAAGTCTAGCTAATGGCTTAACATTTAGTAATTTAAGATGCAGAAATGCTACCATTACGACAACATCCACATTTCAAAAGTCTTGAATAAAACTTTAATTGCATCCAATCAATTAAATGCTTCCACAGAAAATCCTATTAAGATAAATTTAAAGTAAAAAAATGCTGCTGAAAATTTCAAAGAAAAACACAAAAATAGCACAAGAAAAGTTAGAAAAAAAGTCCTCCATTTAATTGTTGTCATAATCAGGACAATTTCACTTTTAATTGAACGTAAAAAAGTCAAATTTTCAGTTTTAACTGGCATACATACGAGTATAGGCAGATAAGACAAATACATATACAGCAGAACTGTAAAATATTCAATGAGTTACAAAAGTATAGTTTTCAAAAATATGGAGAAAACAAATGTTTGTTTTTGCTAAGCTTATTAAATACCAGAGTCAATAAAATCACGAAAATATTGCTATAAATATTGATTTCTTAACATTGATTGGTGAAAATCGAAAGTGCCTATCCCCCTCTCTGAAACGTAGGCAAAAACTCAAATTTATTGTAAGAAATTTATATTGCTTTGCTTATCAATGACTTTGGTGTTTTTAATATTCGCCGGCTCATACATAAATAAGCAACTTAAATTTTTTACTAACGACCGAAAAATTTAAGAAAATTTACTTAAAAATCACGAAGTATCAATTGATTCACAAAACCCTACAAATGTCGAAAAAAAATTTACCCTACAAATGTTTCTTTGAATTTTAAGGCTGTCAGAACGTTTTTGTTATGTTATCGACTTAAGTGATTGGAAATTTGTGCAGCTCTGTAAGGCAGGCACACACAGACGAACACGCAAATATAGATTGAAATGTGTAACACCAGCACAATGCGATAGTTTAAAGTTTTTGCCTGGAGAGGTTCTTAAATTATTTCCGGTACTGGCTGCTATCGTTGGTTGCTGGCTGACTGTCTGCCAGAGTATCTGCCATTCTCTCAGAGCTGTAATATAATGCAATCAATGTATGGCAATAAATTAATTTTAATCTTGTTTCTAAAGCAAGAGTAACCAGTCTTAATTGAAAAATTGACTGCAGTTTTAAATATTATCGAGGATTGTTTCAAGTAGAAGGCAATAATGAAAATGTTAAATCGAATTTGGCGGTCAATGTGCATTGTATTTACAAATATTTTGAATAAAAAAGAGTTTATCTTATGGAAAGTAAACCGCAAATGAAATTTAAGGTGAAAGTTTGAAGTCCCATTCAGATTGAGGCCAACTTACTTGCAGTTTTATTTGATTACAAGCTACATAGAGTGCAGTGTGTATTAATTGAATTCTTGACTAAATGAAAAACTTTCACTGCGTTTGCTTACTGACAAAAACTTCCAAAAATTTCCTGTTTCAACGACTGCTTCAAAATTGCTACAATATTCTGCTGCCTTTGTCAATTTATTGCAATGTTACAAAAATTGCAATCTTTTACAGCTCTGGTGCTCACCTCACTTCTGTTGTTATGTATTTTTTATTTTTTTTTTTGTATGGTATGCGTACCATGTGCCTTTGTATATTTGTATATTTGTGCATGTGCGTTTGTATTTACCTTTTGTCAATGTGGTAGTCACACATTTGAAATACGCACACAAACAAGAAAATCTACTAACATTGGCTTGACACTAATGGCTCGTTAGTGAGAGATAGAGATGGAAGAAGAGCACAGTGATTGTGGCGAAAACGAAACAGCAGAAGGAAGAATGTAGAGATAGAAAAGGTAGCTTTATTAAGGCATCGTTCACTTGCTGCCGCAGCGGAAACGGAAGTTGGAATTTCTAATTTTTTCCTTGCTCACGCATTAACCCTCGTTTTACTGAGCTTTCTTCTTTTTTTTTTGTGTGATTGTTGCCTCGCTTTATTTCGCTTTGTGAAATATTTTAAATATTTAATGAATAAAAATGAAGAGTAGCAGCAACAACAAAATATATGAAAAAGTGTTGCTCTTTCTAACAATAATACCTACATAAGTGCGTGACGTCAGCATCAGCAAGGTGTTGCTTTGTGTTTAACTTTTTGTGTGGGTGTGCGAGACAATTTAGCTGTGTTTTTATTAGTAATCAACGGAAGAAAGGTTTGTTCCACTAGAATTCTTGGGATTTTTCTTGATAGCATGTTTTGCTAAACAAACTACTTGTTTTACTGGAACAATCATAAAAGGGAAAGGAGTATAACTACACTACTTTACATAAACTTTTAAGTTTTTAAGTGAGGAATATTTTATTCGAGTAACGAAAACAAAAGCAAATGTTCTTAAGTGTACATAAAATTTTCAAATAGCTTAGTAAGGAAATTATTAGATTATATGTATTATATTTTTTGAAAAATATCCTCATTAATTGCCTCTTATTAAGATTAGCAAAAAATTTCACATATATATGTACTCTATATAATTCGTGTCTTCATACTTATTAGTTGTTTTCATATAAATTTTTAAAATTTCTGAAAAACACAAAAAAAATATTCGACCTTCGAAAATCTTTGCTTGAGTTAGTTTTGCAACTTACAATGAAAATCTTGCATGGAAGTTTCAAGTGCTTTATTTCTTTCCAAAATAATCAATGAATGGTTCAACTGGGGCTTCCAGTTACCGAATGATAGCAAAATCTGCCACAATAAGACTTGGGAAACGAGATGTGCACTCATAAGAACATGATCTTTAAAATTGAATATCTTAATTGATAGAGGATAAAAAATGAGAATTTTCCTTCAAAATTCGAACTAAGACATCTAACTTGTAAATATCAGAAATGTTAAATTTGAGTTGAAATCAACATAAAATAATAATTTAATGAGATATAATACCCAATAGAATATCACTGCGATGATAAAAGTCTTATGAAATAAATATTCATGATGCTACAAATGAATCTCTCTGAACTAAAAATCGAACCAGAAAAAGTTTCTGCAATACGAATCTCATGCGCTAAGAACATTTCAAAAACTAAGTCTGTAGCTCTGTACATTTGAGAAACGTTTTAAGAAAAACCAATTTGAGTTGACTATGTGAATTGATGAATGAGATCTCTTACTGAGGTTTTAATTGTGTCTTCAAGATTTTTTTTATACTTTATTTACTAGCTGTACATTATCGGATTTGCTTAATTGATCTAGATCAGTTGGTCGGCACCACATAGCACAAATGTGCGCTCAAATAAAAATATTTTCTATTTTTTTTTTTACTATCCACTCTCTGCCTCAACATTCATTTTGCAAACAATTTCTGCGAAATTTCTCTTCCGGTGCAGCCTCTCTGCTCTCACTTTTAATTTTGCCAAGCCCTGATCTAGATTTTGCTAAGGGAGCTTGCTTGTAAAAATTACAGGGTTTTTTGAGTTTGGGACCGCCCATTAATTACGTAAGGTGTTTTTTTGAAAACTTGGACCCCCCGCTCCTCTCTTCTTGGTGAGATTTTGTGAGTTCCGACGGGATCTCTCCTCTTTTCCGGGAGACTTTCCATATAATTTTTAAATGTAATCTGCATTAATAATGCATAGTCTCTGCATTAAAAACTTGAAGTGAGAATTTTATTGACCACACTCCCACTTGGTGAGACTTGGTGAGATTTTTCCAGTGCCCCTTCCCCCTATTTTGGCTCACGTAATTTATGGACGTCCGCTTTGTGGGACTTGTAGCATTTTTTTTTAATTTTCTTTCACAACTTCTTCAAATTGATGAGCAAAATTGCAGTACTCACTTTCCAATATATCACTGGTGGACAAAAAATAATTCACCTAGCGGGAAGTTTTTCTAGATGAGCAAGAAAAAAAGTGGGATCAGCCCCCTTTACCTCTCGATATGGCCCTTCATTTCATATTGAAATTATTCACACAAAAGGAAAAAGCTAATGAAGGTGATAATATGCGTCTAAAATTATGACAGGCTATATACGAAGAAAATGTTAAGGACAACGTAATTTTGTTTTACCGGTAGTAAATGATACTGAACTTGATATTATGAAATGTTTAAAATTTTTGAGTCCAAGCTAAGTACGAAATTGAGCTAAAACTAAGCAAAGCTGAGGATGTAGGGCCACTGCAACATTTTGCCCTTAAAAGAAAATGTTACATTCAAATGAAGAGTTTCACCAGAAGCAGCTTTTATACGACATCGCTGTTTGATTGCTGCTTTTACAAAAATGACTGATTACAAAAAAATCCAAAAGGTTCAAAGAATAAGCTCATGCTTTAGAATTCTTCGGGAACGCTTAAGACTCCAAAACTTATTCATATTCAAGTATATCCCCACTAAAAAAAAAAATAACCCTTCTGGAGTTGCTACCAGAGCCTCAAAGTCTTCATTTTTTGGAAATTGGAATAAAATGGTATCTTTCCCTCATAAATCATCTTAAAATAAAAGAAATAGTAAGCTTTCAGAAACAACGACGCTGTCATGTCTTTTCAATTATGGTTCGATATCAAATGGATAGGTTTTATAGGGTGATCTCAACATTAGCAAAGTGGAATCTTGAATATATCTTTGTTTTCAGTCGGAACATACACAAATATTCCGATATTTAGGCTTCCAAAAAGCCTATAGTACCCTACGTTTGATCTGTGCTTAAGTGCCGCATGTATCTCAACGATTTGAATATTTTTGAACATTCACGTCACATAAGTAACTGAGCATAAGGAAACATATGGCAATTATAAAGCTGACAGTCATGCTAGGTGGGGAAAATGCCACTTGCCATTAAATTACTTCTGAAGTAATGGATGCAATAAAATCATTTGGCTTTATTGAGAAAGTAAAAACTCAAGGTTATGTTCATTGTACTCCCTACACCTAGATTTTGTACAGCGATGATCCTTGCGCACTAACTTATTGATGGACTGGTAGACTGAGGGTTTCTCTTTTGACAACACACAATGTTGTATGGGTGTTGAGGAAAAGGAAACTACTTATCAGATACTTTCTGTACTTTCGAAAATAGTTTCTCGAGCGTTTGGGTTATTTCTTTTCAATGACTTAAATGAGCTAGGTAGTAGCTAAAATTTTTTACTTTTTTTGTTATCTTTGAATAGTTTTCCCAGAAGAACTTAGACATCAGCGGTATCACTACATTCTACTTTGAGTCTAAGTGAATCAGCTCTAACTGGCTGCAATTACAATCAAACCCAATTTTAGTATGGTCATCCATGAAATGTCTTTTTAATATTTGCTTCTCCCATTTTAGCAAAACCATTACCCTCTTCTCTCAAATTTCACAGATGTTCAGAGGTACAGAAATAATCAATAGATTAAACATGAAGTCCTCTCGCACCTAAAACATTTTTCTGCTTTTAAACTAAAAATTCAAGTTACTCAACATATTGAAAACATTTTTCAACATTTTTGCAAAATTTGCAACAAAAAAGGAATTTGAACTACTCATGCAAGCAGCAGCAGTTTTACTTTAATATTTCATTTTTAAGCTAAAAATGCTATGCATTCCAATATCTGTACTCATTGCTGACCTAAGCAACAATTTGGAATTCGAAAGCATAAAGAAAATGTATGCAAAAAAATCATTACCCAGAAGTGTGACCTGGTCTTCATGCACACGCACACAAAAAGGACATGGAGCAAGAATTTTTCAATATTCACTTTCAATTTCACACACACAGAACACAAATGCTTGGCCAATATCGTAGAAAGCAAAAACGAAGACAAAAAGGCAAAATAGAAAAAGAGTGAAAATGTGAAAAAAGTGGCTAAGTTCTGACAACTAAAGGTGAATTACAACGTACCGTGCTATTGAGTAAATGTTAAGCTAAATGCTAGTGGTAGTGAGAACAGTTTGGGTCGGAAAGGATAAACTTATTTCAAATAACTGGTATTTCACAAAATAATAAGTAAAAAGCTTATATATTATGATAGAGAAACAAATAAAAAATCAGATTTTTAACTAGCACTTCAATTTAATTATTTCCTTGAATGTCCTTTTCTCAAACATAGGACAAAAAGTTGTGAAAAAATTAAGATTTTTTTGTGTATAAAAATTTCTCTCTTCAAAGAAAATAGTCAGTTTCCTTCGGAAAAAAAAATATCCGATTTCTCTACTACACTAACGTTGATTTTTTAAGCCTTCTATCCCTTTTGTTTTTTCTGACCCAAAGCAAAAACAGTAACAGCATTGATTGACCAACTAGGACTCTTAACTTTACCCTGCAGACAGTTTGGTTGTTCGTTCTTTCAGTCGGAAAGAGGCTGCCACTGCTGCTTCTAAAGGACTCAGATACGCTGAGTGCCGCAATCAATCATTCAATCTAAGCATCAGCAATCAATAACATCAACACTTTGTGTAAATGTGTGCGCGCGCCGTTGTGTGTGTGTGTGTGCGTGATTGTGTTGATGCATGAGCAAAAAGGATTGCTGTTAAGCTGCTCAGTTGAACTTCAATTGAATCATTCAAATGATTCATTGGAAATTAGCCGCAATTCCAAGAAGGTCTCTCTTTAAAATTTCCGATTTAAAAATAGTTACACCTATCACTTTTCATTTAAAAAGAGATATTTTTCTTTCGGTTTTCGCATCTTTATTTGATTGGGGTTCGTTTGTGTGTCTTTGCTATTTGACATTTATTGCCATTAAAATAAGAGAAATTAAATTGCAGGAAAACTTTATTTCACTCAAACTAATGAATAATTGATTTTTCAATAGACCTTTCAATCATTTTTCTGTTTTCTGGGTTTTCTGTGTCATTGGTATCTTGATTGATGTAGTTAAATTTAGATATGCCACACTGGGCTGATTTGATTATATTTTGATTTCTAAGACTTACTCAAATCTGATTTCTTACGTCGAAAAAAGACAGTTTATTTTAGCTATTCATTTTGATTCTAATCAGACCCATATTAAAAGTCTGAAGATTTTTATTTTTTGTACCAAAGTGGAACAAAGTTGATCGTAAAAGAATGTGCTTTAGTTTGTAGGTAGCAAATTTTCTAACTCAACATGAATAACAAAATCAAAGTAATTCTAAGTTAAAAATTCAACAAATTTATATAAGAGTGTGCAATCTGAATGCGGTCACTAAATATGTTCAATAACTTTCATAATTCTAAGTCAATTGGCGCTATCAACCACGTTTTAGAAACATCAATTCAGTACAATTGTAACAATGTATTAATGCACTCCGAAAAAACGGGACGAAATAGTGTTGCCTTACATTAAATGTAACGTCGAAAATATTGTGGTCGTTCTGCGCCTAAAAGCGACACAATTAGTCTTTAATCTTACATTTTTTCGAAAGCAAATCGCTAATAATACGAAACAAATGCCTTCTTTAATCGCTGAGCTCAGCAATGGAACAACTTGATTATATGTGGTGTTTTTTTGAAATTTCAGATCCTCTTTCTCTCCTTGGTGAGATTTGATGAGTTCTAACTGGACTCCCCCCTCCCTTCCGTGAGACTTTCCTTATAATTTTTAGAAGTAATCTGCTATAATGAAATATTGACGTGAGATTTTTATTGACCCTAGCCCCCTTGATGAGGTTTGGTGAGATTTTTCCTGACCCACTCTCCCCCTATTTTGACTCACGCCACTTATGGACGTACCCTTTGAGGAGAGTTTTGATGAACGATCTTCAGATGTTTGCACAATAAGTGCAGTTGACTCACAGATTACTCGTAACAGACAAGCCGCGTCACATGGCTTACGCGAACATCGTCATTCGAATGATTAAATCTACACCAGATTTTTTGGAATATATTCAGATGACCGACGATACTCATTTTACACTCTCTGGCGCCATCAACAAACAAAAATATCGCACAAAATATTAACGAAAGCCAATGAGAAAATGGCTGTTTGGGCCGGTGTTTGCTCCAAAACCATCATTGAGCTATTTTTCTTCAGAGCTGGCGATCGATGTTTTGTGCTACCGCAAATGCGTAAAAAAGCTTGAAAGACTTTTGTTTTCGAAAAATTCCTGGGATATGTGGTTTCGAAAAACGATGGTATTGACCGGCCATCAATACCTCCAGATTTGACTTCAATGAACTTTTTTTGCAGACGTTTTGTTGCAAGCTCTCTTGGCGAGTCAAAACGAAGTAGTAAGCGCTAATCGTAATTATATCGGTTGTCTAACCAATAGCTAATTTCTTTGTAGTTTATTGGAAAAGAAAATTACTGAAAATTATTTCACTAAGCGTACTGTTCAGTACAGTATGTACGTGATTACACTAAAAATGATTTATATAAAATTTCATTAACTGTTTCTTCAAAAGTAGTAATCGAAAAGTTTTGTTCAAATTTGTGCAAGCAGAAAAAGTCTCATAGTGTCGAAATTATTGAATTTAAGAAAATGTTGAAAAATACGAAAAAAAGTTTTCAAAAAATCAAAACTCAATTAGTTCTAAGCGCTGCTGGACATCATACGGAGCCATGTTTACCTCAAAGAAGTTTGAAAACCTAGAATTTATAACTTTTCAAGCCCATCAGTTTTCGAATGATCCAAGCACAACACTTAAAAATTTTATCTCTTCAAAATTTTAAAAGAAAACCGAAAATAAATGTCATACTTGGCAACTTAAAAATTTTGCAGAGCTGAGGTCAAATTGGGCTCCGATTTTCCTCCTACAAATTAGGGCTTCGCATTCTCAGTATTCAGATTTCATTGCGGCTCACTGAATTTTCCAGAGTTTGAGTTTCACTCAGCCTGAGTTTCAGACTCCTAAGGCTGAGTTTCATTCAGTCCGAGTTTCAGACTCTGGATTTCGGCTTTAACTCACCGAAATATATAAAATACCATATATCCCTTAGTGAATCTTACGAAGAAATCGTAATTGCATTACTGTAATTAAGTAATATCCTCTTACACAAAATTCAATTTTGGCAATGAATTTCTTTAATACAATTTAAATAAAGTAAAAAACACCGATATCAAGTGCATAGGCATAAAAGATATTTCAAAATATTTCATAACAAATGAATTCCATTATTTGGCATATACTTCTGCTGGGAGAAGCAGAAGAAGAAGGATTATCTCACAATATACCTATGCCTCGTTGCACACATTGTTACCGACATAGCGCAGCATAATAGGTCTCTTTCAATTCTCAAAGTCATTTCGCTAATTAAATTCAAATCCAATTTTCTCTACCATTCATGTGCAACTCAATTTCTGTTGGTTACCCTTTTTTTTCGTCAGTTTTTGTCCCCCTTTGTTCTCGTCGGTTGTATCAGTAAAATTGAATGAATTTCTTTATTTGGCCAACTTTTTACTTTTAACCCAAGTAAATTTGCATACTTTCTTTATGTTCTCAATTCTTTTCTAGTTAACTACCATATCCACTTTTATGATTACATTGCCAAAAAATTGTACACACAATATTTCATATTTTTGAAAAGTCGAGTCGGTTTTGCATTTGCCAGCCTCAGCAAAACTGTTAAGAGGACACAACAAAATTTCAGTGCCAACAAAGAGGAAAACACAAAATAAAAAAAGAAAACGAAAATCTAAGAAAAAAAAAGAAAGTTTAATACTTTTACTTTATACCATTTGCTGTTTAGAGTCATGACTTATACAACAGCGTTGGTGAATGTTGAAATCAGTACAGAGCCAGCGCCAAGTATTATGAACACTCATACACACATACACACATGAGTAGTAGGTACATTAGAGACCTAACAATTAGATTTTGTGGTAGGGAAATTTTATGTTTTCCCACTGGAGAAATTACGTAGACATTTCATTTAGAGATACGAACGATGGAATGGGTCTTGGCTCTGGTGTATGAATATTGGTAACTGGAGTTTTTGCATTTTGTTTGTTAAGCGGCTTTTGTTCAGTAACAATGTTGGCATACATTGTTGCCAAAAATGCTGCATAAGTCTTAGTACACTAAGAAAAATTAATGTTTGATTTAAGAGACAAAAAGCTTAAAAACTATGCTGTAATTTGGCTTTTATAGTCCCAAAGTTCAAATAAGAAATTATCAGAATTGTTGATGGGGACAAATCAATCGAAGTTTGAAGACTTGTCATGTCTGGACGACGGACATTGAAAATGTTGGGTTTGTCGATTTCACAGCAAATACTATGCCGATACTTGCGTGTATCGGCAATGTAATGCAATGACTGCATAGATTACTAACGACCACCGCATGACTGCGTTTTCCCCCACAGTGAGAAAATAATTTATGAAATATGTTGGAATAATCCGAAAAATTTAATAAAACAGATAAATATGGAAATGTTAAAAAAAAAATTTAAGAAGTCGAAAATAGAAAACGAAAATATATGGAAAATATCGTTCAAATTGAAAGAAACTAAAAATTTTTAGTAAAAATCGGAAAGTGCCACGCCCAAATTTCAAAAAGTGCCTATTATTTGTTCAATAAATTAAATTCGTGAACGGTATGCGCACTACAAATTTTATCATAACAGTTTGTATGATTTTCGAGATATGCCCTAATTAATCTTGAGGTTTCGGGTGGTAACACACACACTGTCCACACACAATCCAGCCCGATTTTGATTCAGAAATAGTTTTTATAATCAATATTCTTGCACCACGTTTTAACATGATTGCTCACATATGTAGCTTGCTTGATATGTCATATAAGGTACTTTACTTGTATGGGAAGTGACACGCCCCCTAGTAATATTTCTGAAAAAGCATAGAGCAAGTGTACCTAATAACATTAAATTTTATATTAATTGCTGTAATAGTTAACTTTAAATAAAGCTTTCAACTGTTTCTTAGTATAGGAAGTACCACGCCCACAGACCCAATTTCGTCAAACTTCAAATAATTTTAAGGCTTATTTTGTGAAGATACTATCTTCTAGCAGACTAAACGTAACATTTAACATTTTTTGCTGTTATGGGAGTTACCACGCCCACTAACTGAATTTCATCGAAGTCTATATAATTTTGTAGCTAATATATTATAAATTTTGAACACCTCCACACTAAGTAAAACACTTAAGGATTTTTGCTTGCCACGTCCACGCCATATTATTTTATTAATAATTGAGTTATTAGTTATCATATTATATAGCTTATAAATATTGTAGGTGGTGCCAAGCCCTTCAATGTGACTAAGCTTATATTAATGATTGCTTTTAGTAGCGTCATCTCTAATATTTTTTTGAATATCCCGGTAGCCGTTTTCGAGAAATATTGAATCAAAATTTTCGATTATTTAAAAAAATCACACCTACTTTTATAATTTCGCGTCTTTGTCGTACAGATCAAGAAATTAACGATCAGCATTCGTCTACCATATCTCATCACAATATTTTAATGAAAGATGCTTTTTATTTTTCAGCTACACTATATTTCATTAAAAAAAACATCTCAAAACATAATAACATTTTCCTCCTTAATATTGAAAACTAAATATCATCCAAACATTTTTTAGAAGAATAGGTTTTTGAAAATATCGTGAAAAATGTTCAAAAATAAGATAAATGTAATCGAATGTTTTTCGAAAACACCTTTTACGACATTGGCTACAACCGAATGTCGAACTTTCAAAGTGCGATGGTTGCTTCTCTTTACATAATTAGTACAAGCAATTTGTAAAAAATATTTTTCAATAAAGTTAAAAGATATTAAATGTTATATTGTGATGAAACATAACTTCGAGTTACTCCTTAAAAGATTTTTAATACTATACTCCTGTTTTTTTCAATAATAATATCCTACATTTTATGTCCAACATTAAACAGAAACCCCATATTATAAACTTTTACTAACTTTATACCCTTATCAGCATATCAAGTGAAATTGGAGGATTATCTTTATTGGCAGTTTTCATCCATCAACCTTTTAATACACGTACGCTGCATTACTTCTTATAAAACTAAACTCAAGTTGTAATAGTACGTAGATGATCCTATAATTTTTTTATAGCAATATAATATAAATATCCTTCACGGGCAATTTAACCCAGACATGTAAGCAACATGCATTCGTCAACATAAAATTGTGCTCTATTTAGTATTATCCATTTACATAAAAGGACACTAACCACACAAAGGACCCTTATTTTGCATTATGTAGAATAAACTTGAAAACAAATTGTAAGAATATTTACCCACAAACAAGGACACACACAGTAAGAGATAGCAAAGACAACAAATAACACGCACACGCACACGTACACACACACACACACACATGTTTACAAACACACACGCCGAGTGCCATAGCAACTCATTTTACTCAAAATATTAAAGTACAGTATGCTCCTCGTAAGTCATCAACCAAAGACAAATATCACCTAATGCACATACCATATGTACGCATTAGAAGTCAAGCCAACTAAATCCAAGTGAGCAATGGATCAGCCGTCAAAGAGTCACAGGAAAGTGACTAAGCATTTGGCTTGAACTGCTGCTACTGCTGCTGCTGCTACTTCAAAGGATTGTGCTGTATGCAAGAATTGCATTCTATTTATAATTTGGGACATTTATCATTGATGCAATAGAATTTTAATGCGACCAGAGCATGAAAGGGAAAGAAACAAAATGCGCATTACAAATGGAATTGGATATGGTGACTAAAAAAGCGATAGCTTTAGGAAATGGAAATGCAAAAAATAGGAGCGACTTTAGGTGATTTATGCACTCAAGGGGCTTTAAACGTTTGTACTCGTTAGAAATGGTAAAAGAGACATAATAGAAATAGAAACATCACTGGGATTAAGTGGTTAGTAGAAAGTGAAAGAAATAAGTACCTTAACAAAAAATAAGTTTTAAATTTAGCAGCTTCAGCTTTCGTCCAACATACAGCCAGCATATGAGAATAAAGAATATTATTTTCAGTAAAAAAATAGTAATTGGAATGCTCGAACTTTAACATTAAATTAATAATACCTGCGGTTTCGCACGTGCCGCTGTTTTTTTTTTCATAATGAAATTACTCTCTTAAAATCACATTCCAAATTCGTTCTTCAAAAGTAAAAAATATAATTGAAAGAGAATTTGTTCTATTAACTTTGAAGCTAAATACAAAGTGCACAAATTAGTAGAAAAAACAACAAAAATAACACATAGCTTAAGAAGCAGCATGAATATAAGCAATAACAAATTTTGTGTCAGGATAATACCATAAAAAAGGACATTTAATTTTAAAAAGAAAAACTAAGTATGCAGTAACCTTTTTTAACATAAACATGTGGATTTAAAAAAGAAATTATCAAAATCGGTTCAATATATTTTGTGCCAAAGCGTTACAAATCTTTTTCATATAAGCAATTTTATATAAATAGCATATATAATATAGAATACTTGAAGATATCGAAAAATCGAAAATTAAAAAAAATATCGAGAAAATCAAACAGACTCGCAAATTACTGTCTGAAAATATTAAAGGTTATGTTAGGGTGGCCATAAGGATAACACCAAAAATCTCTACACAAAACTTAATCATAAGATCCTAATACTTTCAATCTGAGCTTTATCTAAAAAGAAAGTGTCTGCGGTGAGAGTTTTTGCCATTTCGAATGTGGATTGCTGGATCATCAAAAGAAGATGGCATGAGAAGTTCATTGGTGGCTGCACTAAAGGCTCTTGCTAGCCGTTTTAGTCAATTGAAAATCTTAAGCGAGTGCATGGCAAAACTCAATTGTACAGCCAAAGTACAATGTGTTGAGCCTTTCTTGAGTTTTTGGAATAAACTAGCGTATGAATTGGCTAACCAGGGTTAAGCGGCTACTCTAATGGGTCCGAATATTATGGAATCACAAATTTCCAATAATCTAAGATAACAATATGCAAAGATTATAACATTTTCCCGGCAAATTTCTCTTAAATTTTTTTGGTCATTATGTCGTATTCCTTTTTAGATAAATTTTGATCTTAACAACTTAAAAATATGGTCTTAATCAAGAGCGAAAAATAAAGTTTACTTTCATTTTGGGTAAGTTTTCTTTGACGTATGCCATATTTGAATGCGGTAAGCATAAAGCTTTTTTTTTGGAACTTGTCTGGATTCTGCAACTAAATAAATTACTCTTTAGGTCAAATTTAACACCCAAACATACGCACACATTATCTGTCTCAGCAAAAAACGCAAACACAAACTTCGATAATTGGGCAAAAAATTCATTTCATATGGTAAACTGAAGTCAGAATAATCAATGTTGATGAAACCTATGGATCCAACTCAATAACATGCCACATAATGGGGACAACAACATCAATATAACAAAAATAACAACAAAACAGCAAAATTGTAGCAATATCAGTAACAGCAGTAGCAGTAGTAAATAGCAAAAACAACAACAACAACAAGCTGTCAATGCGTTATCATTAGTTTTACAAGCATTTCCGTCAGCCGGAAACGATTTATCATCTTTAGGTTGGCACTCAAAATGTCCTACGCTTTTATTTATTGTATATCATTTGCGATGGAGTTTGCACAAGGACATTTTGACTATAACATAACTTTAAGCTTATGACGATAACAATAACAACAAACATCAGCAGCAGCAGCAATAACAACAACAAACAGCAAATAGAAGGCGTTCTTCTGTTAACCTCTGATAAGCAGAAAATTTATGCTTGGGAATCATTAAAATTCCATTAAAGTGTTGCTTAAATTGGTGAATATTGTGCCAGTGCCAATGTACTTGCCGCATAAGAATCTTTGACTTTAATTTTTATGAAATTTAAAACAAACGCAATATCCCACATACACACAAGTGTACTTTATGACTACGTAAATAAGCGAAAAATTACCTTTACAAAAATAAAAAGGATATGTAAGAAAGGGACAAAGAAACAAAAATGAAAAAATCTTGTGAAAATTGCGATGTGATTTTGCCAAGTTTTGGCGCTTGCCAGGATGTGGCAGAAAGTTAGCGAACAGCAGCAGCTCACTCAAAGGACTTGCGTATCCTTATTTGCATTTTAACCCGCCAAGTGGGAAATGATTTTATGCTTCTTTTTTTTGGCACTATACCTGTCATAAATTGTGTCATGCTACGCACATGTGGTGACAAAGAAAAAATTAAAAGGAGTGCAAGTACTCGTACACTGGAATACTCACAGCGTTTAAAAAAAAAAATTTAAATTTATTACAATTTGAATATTCGAAAATTCGTAAATTTAACTTAACATTAACAAGCGTCGATCCGAAATGTTCATAGCGATGCAGAAAAAGTACCAAAAAAAAAAAACCCCTTTAAAAATATATGTAAATATTCATAAAAATTTTGGGCCAACGAAAAAAACATTAAAAAGATACGGTTTAAATAAAATTGGCAGAAATTATACAGAGCTTGGTATCAACATCTCACACTGTGCGTCAAGTATTATTGGGTTTTTCCAAAATGTTTGTATGGAACGGCGGCCATAAATAGTAAGAATAGCAGCGCTAGACTCTTGAAAGTCGATACAGATCTTTTCTTGGTTAAGACTTTGTGAATGTAGAAAAAATCGGCTGACAGACACGCCTACCTCTAATGCAAAAGTGGGATTTGCTTGAACTAGGTATCAATTTCCATTACTTTTGGCAATGTTTATTTTGAAACTGCCAAAAAATCCGTAGTATCTCTTTAAGTTTTCAAGTTATTGGAGAAAAACCAAAAACGATGGCTACAGACAGTACGAAAAGCGCTATGCTTTTTTAGGTTAAAATAACAAAAAAATTGAGCATATGAAAAAAATTGCTTGCACGCCAACTTCCCATACAAAAATGAGATGTGGATGTGAAGTATTTTCCTCAAAATGGGTATCAATTTCTATTAACTTGGTAATGCTGATTTCAAAAATGCTAAACATTGTGCAATATCTTGTATAGCTTTTAAGTTATTGAAGAAATACCAAGGGAGATGAAAAGGCGAAAATACCCCCTACCTATTGCTCTCCCTTTAAAGGAATTCCTCTCTGAATTTAAGCACCTCCCATCTCCATGATAAAAAAATCTATTAAAATGTGCGAAATTTCTCAATTATGACTATTTAGCTCTAATTTTCAAAAAAAATCCGAAAAACTCACATATAAAATATAAAACGTTTTTTTTTCAAAAGTTCGTATTATGTATGTACTTTCAGCCAATATGCTAATTTACTAAATTCCGAAGTAATTAAATTAATAAAAGCATTTCATAAGAGTCAATTTATTATGTTCCTTCAAAACTTATATTCTGAAAAACTTGATAAAACTAAAAAATTATGAAAAAAACTGCAGCTGAAACCTTAGCTTTTAGCTAGCCAAACTTTCTCACATAATCAGCTCTATCATGAATATCCGATGGAAAACGATTCTTTCGGATTTTTTTGTTTCTCGAGAGGAGTATTTTGCGATCATAAATAACTGCGGAATGGAAAACTTCATATCCAGTCAGTACTGCCAAAATATTTCCAGTTACTTCCATTCAGTCCAAAATCACAGTTGCATTTTTCATATTTGACATTAGCTTATCTATCAGCTAAACAATTTTATAAATAAAAATAACGTGCATTTATCAATATTACGAAACAAAATCACCTAAATTATGGTATAGCATAGCTTGATAGTTTGCCATCTACTCCTTTTCATGAAGATTTTTACTGTATCCGTATTGGATTCCATGTACTGGGCCAATATCAGTAATCGCTCTTTGTTTGTGTTGCTAGATCTTGTAAATATGTAAAAAAAAATCTTTTTATCAAATAAAATTACAAATTATTGCTAGCATTGACTCTTTCTTCATTGAGTTCCGCGCCAAAAAGTTAGGGAACAAAATTTGCGTGAAACGTCAAAAAATGTTCCCCAAAAAAGTATTGCCGATAACCTCATTTTCCAGAGAATTTGTTCCCATTCCCCAAAAATCTTTCACGATCGCAAAACAGGGGATTGGAAAAAAAAATCCGGGGGAATGTTTATTCATGATAGGGGTTAGTATATACAAAAAAATCCGGGGATATATACATTTTTTTCTATCAAAGTGTGCAAAGTTGCCACTTTTACCATTTTTTCTTTCTAATTTTTGAAAAGTAAGTTTACTAGAGCGTTTTATCCAACAGTTGGTTATGTAAAAAGTTCCATAGAACATTTTCGGAGTTCAAAGTTCATTTTTAAATCCACTGTGTCACCTAACCCATAATTTTATACGACTTGTCGACCGGCAAAAAGTTTTTGAAAGGAAATTTGTATTTATTTTTTTCAATTCGAAATTTTTCTTTTCCATTGTTTTTAGTGCTAACTTTCAAAAAATTGAGAGAAAGGTAAACTTATTCTACAAAAAACACATTCCAACTTCAAATACATCTAGGTATGTATTTAAGGATTGCTGATATTGAGTAATAGGCTCTCACTCTGTTACTTATGAGACAATGAGCAAATGTTATAAGTAAACAATTCAAAATTGAAATTGATTGTATTAACAATGCTGGTACACATTTTTCAAGTGTAGACACTTTTAAAATAAGATAAGCTTTGTTAACGCCAGGCAATTGAGATTTTGACAATGAATACTTAGATATCAAACGTTGCTGTAATAAAACTAAGCCACTTAGAATCAAAAATAAACTCAGACCCACTGATGTTTAAGGAATCGCTTAAATTAATCCGAACTCCAGAATACTTCATTTATTAAATCCAAATGCATCTTCTTGCAGGCCTTTTCAGTTAATTCACAACTAATTTTTTTCAATGTGTGCAATACACACATACATACGGGCTTATGATAGATGACCATACATTGTGTATGAACGAATGTACTGGCTGAAAGTGCAGGAAGAGCTGAAATTTTTGTGATAAAACTGTCAGCAACGTGATGAATGTGTAATTGTGCTATCTCTGTCCGTGTGTGGGTGACGGAAGTATAGCCTGAAGAAGAATTAGCACAAGGCAATGTATATGTAAATTGTTGGTTTGTACTATTACTACTACAAATACTACTACTACTACCACAGTACGCCAACGCAACAGAATGAATTGCAGAAAGCCTAACGCACAGAGTCATTCAGAAATACTTAAATAAAGTGCACAAGCAATGGACTATATATATCGGTTGATGGTGTTGAGTTATTGACTGATTTTTGTCATGTTAAATTCCATTACAAGTGATCGGAAATTCAATTAGACAAATTAATTTCAATGAATTTAATCGGCTATGTAAACGGCATGAAACAATTAAAATGTGCAAATAATGAAATAAAAAAAACAAGCTCATGATTGTTGAAATTCGAAAGAAAAATCGATTATTGAAATGCATACAAGGTTGCACTGTCTTGCAAATATAAATTTCCTGAGTTATATTTTGATTTTTGCGCACACTTATTCCAAAAGTGACCAATATTTTTTTCAGCCAGATTTGGTTTTTGTATTATTTCGAAAAACTTATTTTCAAATGTTTTTCTGAAATCATCATCAAATAATGGATGCCAAACGTATTCAACAAATAGAAAAAAAAATAAACATTAAAAGACACATACCATAAGAAAAATTTATTAAAACTACTCCTAATAATAAGTAATAAGCTAAATTTTCAGTTCTTCAAGTTCAAAATGCCATAAAATATACAATGTTTATTCAATTTTCATTACGGATTTTCATCGGACCACACAGTCAGCATAATTTTTACGAGTTATAGGAAAAATTGTTTTTTTATTCAGGAAATATTATGAGACTTGAATACATCGTGCTCTTTGAAATAAATGGACAAAGAATTATATATAAAGTATTGAATTAAAACTGACCACCTTCACTGAACAATTTGTACGATTGGACTGATGCGCACCGTTAAAAATAAATACTAAGTTGGCTTTGATTTGCATATAATTTAAAAGATAAAAACGTATTTTTAAATATCTCAAAAACCGAATATGATTGAAGAAAACACGTGTATATTTTCGAAAGCAGTGTGCCAAATTGACCCGTAAAAGTGAAATAATTTTTGTTTTTCTCTGTAGCACAGTGTAATAAAATGAATTAACTTAATTAAAAACATTTTTCATTAAGCTGAAATGGTTTTCATATACAATAAAAACAAACAACTGCAAAGACTTAGCGAAAAACATTTCAATTAAATGCGCTGATGATAGTTAGCAACATTTAGTTTGACAAAGTTTCACTTGTGGTTCGCAAGAAATAAGATTACCACATACTTTGAAGCTTGAACATTAATTAAAAATATAGGAACATATTTAGATTTGAATCACTTGATGAATAAGTGGAGAACCTTCCATATTACTAAGAATAAAATTGTTTTCTAAAATTTTTTTTTTGGATTGATTAGTCCGTGGATTTTACTTGAGATCTGACTTTTGCTTGCTCTAGATATCTTTTTTAACCATAGACACCAAATTTCAATTAAATCTGTTCAATGATAGTGAACCTAAGTAGGATTTTTGGCAGAGGAAACTTTTACTGCGCAGTTACAGCACTTCTATAGCTGTTAAAGGTGTATACAGCTGTAAAAGCGCTGTAATTGCGCAATAAAAGCTTTCTTTGCAAAAACTGCTACTTAGGAAGTTATACCGATATCCAAAAATACTAAAAAATATGTAAATACGTATTTTAAAATACTTAGAAGTTCCAATTTGAAATTGAGGAGCAAAAAAGAAAATGAAGCTCATAAAAATGAAAATATGTCGGGCAGCACTAAATAAAATTTCTTTGATTAAATTTATTTGCACGTGCAGGCGCTTGGGTTGCTCATGTCTTCTTATACTTCAAAAGTAAAGCTCAGTAAGCAAATATAGAAGAATGAGCTCTCGTAGTTACGTACTAGTAACCCCAATATTGACGACTTCATTCATTAAAGTATAAGAAACCGCTAAATAGAAGCGCATTTTACACTTAAAAGTTGAAGCTTTCACCGCTCAAATGATTTTTAACACTTTGCTCACTACTGCAAAATTGCCATAAAATAACAGCTGTCTGCAAAATTGCGCAAATATTTTCCAAGCAATTTTGTGCACATCCATTGTATTCAACATCCGATCAAACATCTTCAGTATGCCATTTATTTTCAAATGCTCCAATTTCAAGCTGAAACTAAATTTGTTTGTACATCCGCATTTACAAAAATAAATCATCGTTTTCACATCAATAAATATATAAAAACAAAAACAAAAAACAAAGCCAAATAAATTTGTTGAACAATAACAACAACAACAAAAATATGTTGCTACAACAAACATGACAAGCAAAAAGCAAACAAACAAAAATTGTAAACAATTTACAGAAAATGTGTCAAATAAACAAAACCAACAACAAAAACCAATCAGAGCAAATTGTGCGTGCGCCTGTGTGTGTGCGCATACGCCTGTGTGTATGTTAATACTTTGAGTGCACCATAGAGAGTCCGCTTAACTTCAACTTTGACCTTTTGAAGAAGTGAAACAAAAGCAAACAATAAATTGAAAGAATAGAGAAAGAAATTAAAAATAACATTTTTTTTTTCAAATAGGTCACGATTTTTCTTTTACTTGATACTGCCACGCACAGTGGGTCTAATCAAAAGAAAATGAATGAAATTATTCAAAATTTCAACGCTTTTAATGTAAACTTAAGATGTTTATTCAAATTTTTTTTGGTTAATGTTTGGAAAACATTAAATGATTAGGGTCCCTCTTATGCAGCTAATAACACATGCATGGCTAAGGCCTGAATAACAAGCGCTTTCTTCCATTTTTTCTTTCTTCGTCTCATCTATTTGACGCTGGTGGCTATAAATAAAAGACTTTCTTAGCTGAAGTATTGTTGTCCAAAAATTCTTTGAGCCAATACAATAGACGATCATTTATCTTTACAACTACATGTTGCTGGCTTTTCTATCAGTCTATAGTTTGTTACTTTTTTAGCAGCTCTTGAAAATTTCACTAAAATGCATACTCTGTAGGTCCATGACCAGGTATCCTGTATTATCGCGAAGGACTAGCGTCCCTATCTTGTTACAAGATGACAATTTTTTAATGGGTTTTTATCAGAGATATATATAAGGTTCATTTTATTTGCCATCCCTTGTTAGCTATCTTAAGTTAGCAATGAAAATTGCATGGAAAAGCAAACACAACATCGCAAAACTTAACGAGTAAAATTATAGTTGTTATGCATACGTAGTAAGTTGTTTAAGAGACAGGGCTCCCCTGAAGATTTGTATTTTGTCTATTGTGCATTTTGAAATGAAAAAAAGAAAGCTATTTCGCAGAAAAATCACAGTTTAAAACGTCAGGCGGCAATTATAAGCAATTGGAAATAAAAAGGTAGAAAAAACAACAAGCGAGTTCTCGTATAAGTAACGAGTAGGAAACTTAGCGACGTCATGCGACTTTAATTTCTACTCAGGTCCAATTTTTATTGGCCTCAAGAGTGAGACTGAAGAGTTTTTGGCAACCTTTTGTTATTCGTATTTGAAAGAAAAGTTTCAAGCAAAGTTTCTAGATCTAAATTCCAGATAAATACAGGCCTTATGTTTGTAAATAATCAAAAATCACATTAAATTGAAAGGTCAGCAGTTATCAAAAATCGCAGTTGGTACAAAAATTACTTATGGCTGAAAAGTCGTTAAAAGATTAAAAAGTCGCATAAGATAAATAGCTATTAAGTCTAAGGGTAAGAGATCTTATGACACGAAAAACTCTCATGCTACTTAAAAGTCAAATACGACTTAAAACTTGAGTTAGATTAAAAAATTGCTAAAGAGTAAAAAAGTCGCATACGACCGAAAATTAATCTCATAAGTCGTATTGAGTTTAAAAATATGCAAATTTTTAGGCAGATAATCGCATTTGTTCTAAAGCTCGCATGTTACTGAAAAATCTCATAAAAGTTTAAGACTTAAATGCTGCACAATACTTAATATCACATATAACCTGAAAGTCGTAAAAAGACTAAAAAGTTGCAGAGAACTGAAAAATCACATCTTAAGACGATAAAAGATTTGTCTCATAAAAAATTGACCAAACTCTTAAATCACTTTCATGATAAGTATGAGTCACGAGGTTGAGTGAAATATTTTTTTATAGAGCTTTGATTTTTGACCAGTATAAATTCCTTGATTGTCCAAAAACTTTTCATAAGTTTTGAAGGAACTTGCATATAATTTTTGAGCCATTGTGCCGAAAAAGTCACTTAAAGTTTAAAAAGCTTGACTTAAATTCGTATTAAATATCAAGGGCATTGTTTTTGAGCAATAATAATTTAGGTGATTTTGCATAATTCTCTTATAATTAACTACAATCTTCTAAGTAATCTTGCAAAAGATCCACTGTGCAAGCAATTCACCATATGACACACTTGAATGCCCGCTACTGGTTTACTGTTTCTGATGCTTCGGCAGTGTTGCCATTGTTTCAAAAGAAAAAAAAAATCCAATTTTAAAGAGTAAATGTAAACGTCCTTGACATTTTTATCGAACGCATGTTGCGTTTCATTGCTTGAATTGTGCTTTATTGAAGTGTATTTATTTATTGTTGTTGTTATTGTTGCTGCTGCTGCGGCTGTCACTGCTATTTTCGTTTCCCGAATCGCAGTTCTTTCGTAGTCAATATTGACTACCAAAAAGTATTACGACGGCCAATAATGACTTCAAAGCGAAAAGTCGGCCAAATTTTCATCAAGCTCTGGGGTTCGCTTATCTTTTGTTCGTTTGCAGTTGTTGGTACGCACCGTAACCTAATTTTCAGGCTGAATTATTGCAGAAAAGCACTGAAATCACTGTGTGGAGATGACGGCAACGCAAATAAATTTCGACAAAAGTAGAGCAAACTGAAGCGAAAAAGGGAAAGGGCCGCTGGCTGGCTTAAGCAGGGCAAAAAATAAAAAACACTGAACCGAAAAATCGAAGCGTTGCAAATGGGTTCTTACGCCACTACTCTTTTATGCGCAATCGCTTGGAAAAAGGTCATTGCACAAAATTGCGCCTAATAGTAGGCAACAGATTTGAAAATTAAAGGGTGCTGGCTTTAAACTTTTTTTTTATAGGTTAGTGATTGGAGAACAAAATCAGTGCAAATTTGTCAATATGTTACACTATAACACAAGAATTTGGAAATGTCATGAAAATTGGCGGAGCATAAAGTTACTTGATTAAAGTCAATTTATGTTTGAATGTTTTAACAAAAGCGTTGAAATTGCATATCACAGACTGAGAGTAAAAATGAACTAACAGCTATGCTACGTGCAGAATTGAGTAGAAAATGCTTAGGCGCTGAAAAGGATGTAATCGTTTCAGATAAATTGTAAAAGCAATTTAGGGAGATACTTGGAGTAAAAAAAGTAAAAACCTTGCGCGCACTAAAAACATTATTTTTTTAATCAACTTTTTGAAAAATTTTACCAAAATTTATTTGTTTTTGTATTGAGCAATTCATATAAGATAGTGATTTCATTCTTCAAAGATTTTCAAAAAAACATTGAAAAAAAAAACATGATTTCACTTGAAACGTTTCTGTAACGTTACAGAAACCTTGAAAAATTAAGACAAAAAATAATTTTATTACCATATTGAACTTTAAAATATTTTCATTGTTTTTTATCCACATCAAATTGTACTGTAACATTATAACATTGTCAGACTCTGAGTAACAGTTTAATTTTAAACACAAAACTAGCATAGCACGTTCACACGGTCCTTAACTAATCATATTTGCATACATTTGATACCGTATATAAACAATTCAGATAAAAACAAAATAATATCGAACTATAAAAAATTATTGAGACTTCATTAAGAGAATTCAGTAGACATTAAATCTGGTACCTTTCAGAAACACTTCAGAATGATTGCACGTGAAACATTGTATCTAAAATATACATATAAGAAAGATTTCTGTAACGTGCCGTTTGCTATATCTTAAATGAAATAATTCTGATACGTTACGAACCGAATGGGTACAATGACCCTCAGGAATACTGCAGCCAGAACGGTGTAACTAATTCGAGCTATAGATATTTGAAAATTCCAATCCTAGACAAAGTTTTCATAAGCACAGCTAAAAATACTCCATAAATCAGGTTTCTTAAAACAGAGCCGAAATGCAAGATATGTGACTGGGTTCTGAAATGAACCCACGCTCTTTAATATGATGTTAATTCTGAGAAACTTTTTTTTTTTTGTACCACAATTAAGTTATTTTGACTAAATATAACACAATTTTATATCTATCGTTAAAAGCTGATATGATAACTTTCCTTCAAGTAATGTATCCAATTTTTATGCTCTCACAAGATGACAATGACACAAAATTTCGCACAACAATGAAAGAGAAAAAAACAAAAAACAACATCAGCAGCTAAAAGTCAGTACTTTATGTTTACACGTGTTATTCCCACAACAACATCACGTGTTCAAAGTTGCGTTTTGCAGCTGTTTTTTTCCCACGGCTAATGTTCGCTATGGCGCTCTTGCTTTTTTTACTGAGTATCATAATTTTTGTTGCATACTTTTTTGTGTTACACGTTCATTGGAAGCTACACTTTGTTTGTTTTTGTGGATGGCGAAGTAAATCCAAGTTACTTAATAAAAAGAAAGTCGCCACACTTCTCAACAACTGCACTTTTTATTTAGTGTGAGGAAGTTTTTTTGTTTTTGCTGCTTAAGAATTCACAAGGATATTTCCCAAATGACGCTTTAGTATGAACACAGGTTGCCAAGCACTGATATACTTTGACGCTGAACATTATGTTAATGTGTGAGTATTGTGGCGCAGAGTGGAGTTTTTTGTGTGTCAACTTTTTGTGTTGTCCCTTGTGGCATTTTTACCTTCAAGTGTTTTCTTGTTTAAAAAGCGTTCTTAATTATATTTGTTATGGGGATACTTGTAAGTGAGTATAAATTTGATTTATTTGAAAGTAGTTTACTTTTATTTGAGCGTATGTTTGGTACAAAACCAAAGTAAGTCAGATGACACTTTTGACTAAGAGAATAACATTAAAAATACTTTTGATAACTAAATGGGAATTAGATTTAAGAAAAAAATTAAGAGATCGAAAGAAAACCAGCAAACATATATTTGCTTGCAGGATCAGTGCTTTTTTGAGCTTTACATCTAAATTTTATTTTGTAATTTTTTTTTCTGTTCTGATAATATTTTTGAATGTTTTTTCTTATTCGTCGATTTCAAGATATTTTCAGCGACAGTTGTTGGATGGTATGTCTATTTAAAGCAATATAGCCAATAAGACAGTGACTGTTCAACTATGCTCGGTAAGTCTTGAGTCAGTGATGTTATATAGCAATAATTCATTGCTACTGAAATAACACACAGTGAACAAAAGGAATAATAAAAAAAATCAAATATATGAGGCAGCGTGGCGTAATGGTAAGGACTGTGAACTTATAGCCCACAGTACTGGTATCAATGAAAATAAATGTTACTTTAAAACCTGGCTGTAAATATTTAAAAGCAAGTTTTCCTGCTTTTAAATTTAAAACGTGCTTATAGAAAAAAAAGCCACTTTTCTGACGAGATTCGAACCCACGTATTGTGGGATATGAGCTCACAGTCCTAACCATTACGCCACGCTGCCTCATAATTTGATTTTTTTATTATTCCTTTTGTGCACTGTGTCTACAATATTTTGTGTCAATTACGCAGGGTAATCTATTTTTTAGAGTGATCTCATAATTTAATGAAAGTTTCTATTTTTTTCTATGGGGTCACTCTGTATCTTCGATTTTGGGTAAGAACCAGGTTTTAACTTAATATTACTTCTATAATTATGGGCCAATGTGTTTTACTATTTCTATATATCACGCCCGTTTGTATAAGACATTTATGTACTATGCAATATCCAATTTTTTGACATTTTCACATTCTCCTTCTCTGGCAGACTACAGAATGAATGGAAACAATTTCTCCGACACGTGAGACTTATGTATATGAATTCATAGTATTGCTGCTCATCAGACATTATCTTTTTCTTAAAACATATACGCTCTTAAAAAAGACCTTTCAACATTTTAAAAAAAGTCTAACAAACTAGCAAAATAAGCATGAGTATATTGGGGAGAAGTAGAATTTAATTTGGTAATCATTCGATAGAACGTTATAACTTGATTTTATCTATACTAATATTAACATTGACTTTATCCTTTTTTCAGATGCAAAGCTATAAAGTAAAAGTATATGTTCAACTGCGAATAATTATTGCCACAACAAGAAAAAACCAAAAATACTACAAGTAAGAATTTTTATGTCGTTTAAAAAATTAATAATTAAATAATTTGTGCAATTTATTAAATTTCACAAAACACAATAAATATTGAATTATAATCTAAACCTTATTAAAAACAAGCATTTAAAAACCAAAATAAAATCTAAAACTAAAATCACACATTTAATCACAATTTAATTATGCAATTTAAGAATTCATATTTAAAATATTCAACATAAAACCAATGTAAATATACTAAATAAAAATAATAAAAAAAAACTGTTAACTTAAAGTAAAATATTAAATGTTTAATAAAACAAAACCAAAATTTAAACACGAGTGTATATAAATATAAAATATAAAATAAAATTGTAGCAAGGTAAATGATTATAAGTGACTAATTGTCATAAGCTAAAATAGTTCACATTAAGGCTAAAAACTAAAATTACATTTTTAAATTAAATTTTGTTCAAAATAAAAAAAAAGTTTAATCAGCATAAATAAAACGGTCAACATAAAACAAAAAAAATAAAATTTTCTCAATAAATATTTTGAGCAATAAATTCAATTGGAAACATTAAATTAAAAAAAGGAATTAATTCAATATATATAAAAACCTGAATTTAATACTAAATAGAAACAGAATTTCTGAGCATATCGTTTGCAAAAACTTTTACTAAATAACTCAACAGCTGCCACTAACACACACCAAAACCGTACTAACAACAAACAAACGAACGAACGAACGAAAACAAGCAACAGCGCCTTAAAGTAGACACTTGAAAGTTTATTGGCATTAAAATCGGAAAGGAGCGAAATACGTTAAGCAAAAAAGCAAAAAAGAAAAGTTGTTGGAAAATAAAACAATAACTCTTGACAGTAACTAGTCAACAACAATAACTGCAACAGCAACATTTTTCAAGAACAGCAACAGACGTTTCAAACAACAATAAAACAGCACTTACAACAGTAACAGTTACAACAACAATTCCACAAACAAAACAAAAAAACTACTCACGGAAGAATCATTCACAGAAAAGTGTAAAGCGAAAGCAAAAACAACAGAAAAACCCAAAAGCGGAAGGAAGTACAGTAGAAGCAAACGATAACAAAAAACAAAAAATAAAGAAGCAAATGAGATAATTTCGACGTTTCATGAAAAGCGTTATCTCTTGTGAAAATAAATGCTTCAAAGTTCAGTCAAAACAACAGCAACAGTAACAGAAACAACAACATAAACTACAAAAACAACAATTACTTGAATTCCAACAGCAAAAAGAAAACAAGAAAAGCACTTGGCCAATGACCCTTGGGAAAACTTAAAAGTTCTTTCTGCTCGCAATCTTTAAAAATTAAACGGAAGTAAAATAAACAAAATTGCTGACACTGACGAAAACTGGATTTAAAACAGAGCAAAAACTGATGCGTGAATTTATTGAAAATTGAGCATTAAAAATTAAAGAAAATCCAACTAAAAATGTTTTTGCAGTAGTGTGCGAAGCCAAGAGTTTTAATATCACACACACACATTACACGTAAAAGGAAACTACGCACCAGCACAACAACAACATTAAAAACAAAACAAAACATCAACAACAAATGTTTACAATTTGAAACAACAAAAAAAAATCGTTCTAAATAACTCCTTCTCTTTCTGCCTCTTTTTCTTTTCTTTCATCTATCGCTGTCTATTTTAAAGAGTTGTTCTCAAAATCATTAAAAACCCCCAACTAAAAACCGTGTTCTTGATTTAAAAACAAAAATTAATAAAAAAAAAAATAAATAATAAAACAAATAAATAAATAAATGAAATGCAAATTTTTGATTAAAACTTAAGCTTAAATTCAAAATTAAATAAAAAAACCAAATTTTTGATACCTCTCCACTTTACGTAATCATCAATAACAATAACAAAAAAATAAAAAAATAACAACAAAAATGATCTGCGTTGTGGCAATAATGAAATCCTTCATACAAACTAAAAACGCAGCAACAGTAACTAAAACAACAACAGCAACAACAACAGCAACGAGAGCAACAGCAACGAGAGCAACAGCAGCTGCTGCCACATGGCTTGCACTTGGATTTGGATTATTAATTACGCTACCAGGTGAGTGCGTTACAATGTATGCGAGTGAGTCTGTGTGCTAAAGTCATCTGTCATTAATGATGTCCTTGGCAGAATAACTCTCATAGATGGCACCTTGCAATTATATAATTTAATGGTTTCCAGTATATATAATCAAAGGTCTCTTTGGACTTGCTCTAATGCAGATATGCCCTTTACAAATTTTATTTTTTTTTGTTTTGTTTTTCACATACAGTTTCCCGCAAATTTGTACGCGTAGCCGTTTTCAAAGTTTCCATAAATAAATTTTGATTCATAAATCCATATTATATATCTGTAATAATATTTATTTTCAAACAGCATTGCTTTTCTTCAGTATTTTGTTCTTCTGAGTTTTTTCGAAGCAAACTCAAATTCTCAAAAAAATAAAGTTGAAGGTAAAGTCAAAAGAAACTTTGCTCTCTCTTCGGCCATATAGAAACTTGATATATTTTACTAAGTTTTGTTTTGAGAATCTATGTACTCTCGCGTTCTTCAAATGGCTTCAATTTCAGCACGCACGACTACTCTCTTTAATGAATACGCCTGGCTTATACCATGGAAAAAATCAAAAACGAAATGTGCACACGCAAACACATTAACATGTCATAAAACGGTTTTCTATAAGCAATTTAACAACTTTAATAGCTTGATGTTATGACCAAACGTCTAAGGAATAAAATAAATTAATTTGATCAAAATCGATTTCTTAGTTTTTGCGTCATGCGCGAACATCGATGAACATAACTACGTATTTATTAATTAGTAATTAATAATTAGTAAATAATTAGTAATGTAGGGACCCACATAACACATCCAACACTTACACAAAAATACACTTTATTCTTTAAACAAAATTTTGTATTATTTTTATTTTTTGAAACATAAAATAAAAATAATACAAAATAAAATAAAGAATAAAGTGTATTTTGTGTAAGTGATGGATGTGTTATGTGGGTCCCTACATAGGTAATGCATACTCGTTTTCCACACTTCGGAAAGCTTTCAGAAAATTTTCACATATAATCTTACAAAATTTCAGTTTCAGAGATCTTTTATTCCAATTTAAGAAAACTCTTGGCAATGTGTCAATGTCCTCTATTTGATTTTATTTGAAACGTACTTGAAACGTTACAAAAACCTTGTAAGATTAAAGGGAAAGAAAACAAACATTTTTGTGAAGTCATCGGATTTTGAAATGTTTTATTTTCTTTTATCCGCGTCAATTATTGACCGCAGCTGGCGCTGTATTATATGTGAAAAAATACAAAATTTATTAATTTTCGCTTTCTATTTTAGTTTTCGAGATATTAAGTGATTTTGGTATATTCGATAAAAAGTTTCCATATTTTTTAATCCATGCAGATTGTTTGATCTGACTTTCTTCCGATTATATATGAATACAATAACGATGGATTTGTGCCTTCGAAACTGCAATTATTTTGATAAATTCATGCCAATGTTGGTGACTTATTTTCCTGTTGGCTATTTTTTGGTCCATTTACCTAGTTGACACATATTTACTTATTTAGTTCTTTGTGCTGCTGCTGCTGCCACTGTCGACGATTGTCAAGTGATTTGTCATAATTGCAAGTTGACAGCGTCTTCGCAGTAGTTTTCCCCATTTTGATTAATTAGTCTGATTAAGCGCTTAGTGTGTCACAAATTGCATAAGATACCGTGGTGGGAGAGATATTGTACGTTGAGTGTACTTGGTTGGTTGCTTTAAATTAAAACTAATTTAGTATTTATTTGTTAATGAAACAAATTTGAATTGTATTTCGAGCAATAAAGTGAAATATCCAGGAACCTTTTTGTGTATCTTCGGTTTTGATGAAGCTTGGTAGTTATATTTTTGGAGCATTTGCTGACGTTTATTATGTTTTTTTGGCTTTTTTTCTAAAGAAGTCAATATATCACTAAATATAATGAAAAATTTTGGGAAGTATCAAACTATTATTTCATAACAGATTTTTTCATGCGCCTTGGAGCATAGGGTCTACAAAAATCTCTTTCAATATGTAGGATCAATGGAGAACTCCATCAATTTGTAGCGATTATATTGACTATTATTTGAGACAGCCTCGTTTCTTTTATCCTGAGGGCCACGCTTCAGTACTCTATTCGATGATATTTACAATTGTTTCTAAGCCAATTTTATTTTCTCTAATTTATTTGATTTGAAAAAAAAAAAAAAAAATTTTTTTTGGGTAGTTGCTCACGTAGACTATTCCAAAAACTTTGCATTTGAAGATTCGCAAAAGTATATCATTTTAATATTTTTAAGAAAACTATTAAGTAAAATCACTCAAAAATCTGATAATTTGTGTTAAGATAAAATAGGTGAGCTGTACTAGCAAAGTTTTGAATAGCGGTCATGTGACATCAGTGAAACTCCAATTTTGTAATTGAGTTTGAAGACATTAACAGCTTCTATATAGTTACCAGTTTAAGCTGCAACTGGTCTTGGGAGGAAATTTTGGTATTTGGAGTTGGCAATTTTCAACTGATTCGATTCATATAGACATCAAATATACACCGGTTATAGTAGATTTGTTCAAGCTACACTTTCGAAGAGTTATAAGCTGTTCGTCGGGGAATATGTTTTGCAGCAATTTAATGTTTGCAAGACTGAACACAATGCTATTTTGCATTTTTCCTAACAAAGAATTTAGTAAGGTACATTATCAAAATATTCAAATCCATGACAGCTATTGTCATTTTCAGATAATTAATGTTACAAAGTTTTTGGAGACACGAATTCTAAGACTTTCCTGCTTTACTGAATCAATTATTACTTTAAGCACCAAGTTTTTTCCCTCAATTTTCATTGAAACTTTGCTTAAACATTTTCAAATATTTATGTCAAGTGAAGAATATTAAAAATCACATTATATTGCGCAAGATGTATAAGGTTCATACTCAAATTACATTTAACGAGCAAATTACTTGAGTTTTTCATTGCAGCTAAACGTTTATGTTGCAATAAAAATTTATTAATTTTACTTTTTGACAAAATATTGTCTCTTCTATTGAAAAGCAAAAGCAAACATTTTCAACGCGTTACTGTGACTTTTTTTGCAATTATAAGCCAAGAATTTTCAATAAAAGACGACATTTAAACAGTTGCTGCTGCTTAACGGACCGTTAAATCACCACAATGACTACAAAATATGGGGAAAAAGAATCCCATAAACATAAAAAATTATAATACGGAACATATTGAAAGTATGGCAGCGAATGATTTATATATTTATGTTGTTGTTGTTGTTTCAGAATTATTATCATCCATAAAAATGGTTGAATACAAAATTAATACTTAAGCCAAATGGAAGCTAAAAGGGAAGCCATTAATTGTAACCATTAATGGAAAGCCGCATATTGGAGGGATGAATGGAGTTGGTGGAATTTTTTCTCATTTTTTGTCGATTCGAAATTTTAGCGTAAAGCTGTATAATTTAATAGGATTAATTAAGATTGTTTTGTATTAAATGTCTGGTTTTTGAATTATTTTGTGTTTTTATTTGTGCGTAAAAAAATGGTAGAAATTTATATTTTTGTGGGCACTTAATATAAGCTAGAATATATTTAAATTCTTATGGGAAAGGAATTTTGTTATTCTCTGGTCAGCAGTTCATAGGGTGAGCTGGGTATTTATTAAATAGAATGCAAAAATTCAACATTTACAAACCTAATAATTTGTGGGAAATCTAAAAAATAGAAAAAATTGTGTTGACGGAAAAATATAACAAACTTGAAGTACTATTATATGTGTGTACTTCGCATATCCTTTGACATTTTCTTATGAATATTTTCAGTAATAAGTTTCCATTTTATCAGAAAACCAATATACGAAATTATGATCAAAAGTTCATAAATCATCGTAGTTGACAGCAATTGGCGAAATTTACCCATTTTAGCGTGTTTTGCTTATTATGGAGCCTTCACTTCATATTATTTAAAATTCAGGTGGGGGATCGAAAATGTACCTCAAATAATATAAAGGATATCAACAGGAATTTTTATATGTTAATTTAAATGGTTTATTTAAGGATTATCAATGACCGCTGAAGTGCAGTGTTTCATTTGCTTAAAATATTTTTTTAATATAAAATTCACAGCATAAAATGTAGTACACAAAAGTGGCTTTCAAATGATATATGTACATATCTTGAGACATAATGAAAACATGTCACTTTGGTGGTAACATAACATAACTAAAGTAAACTTCAATGTGGCTAAGAATAAAAAGTTTATGTTAAATATTTTTGGTAAAAATGGTAAATGATAAACATTTTTTAAAATCAAAATAAACTTTCATAGCCATAAAAGTAGAAGATTTCTGCAAATTTTCCGCAAGAAAACCAAAAAAGAACTGCAAAAGAAAATAAAACCTCAATGCAAATTGAAACGACTTTCAAGCCCATGAAAACTTTACGATCATCAGCTTTTTAGCTTCGAATTTAAATCGAAGAAGAAAGTCAATGGCATCGATGCTGTGTAGTAAACATTCGCAACAACATCGTCGTCATTTTTAACATTTTGTTTATGCGTTTGTGATTTGCACATGCAACGTTGTCGTTGCAGCTGTGCCCACACAAATGCACACACACACACACACCCACACGCACACCGAGTGGGAGTAATAAACGAACATACATACGTACACCCAATCACACATGCAAGGATGCACACACAAATCAAAGTCGATTGCGGTAAATGCAGCTGCAGCAACGAAATTTTAACGACATACGACGGAGCACAAGAACAAACAAACGAACCGGCAACTGTACGACGAACCTGCGAGATGTTTTTAAATCCTTTTGATATGGATTTTCTAGCCGCAAACGGATATCTGCATAAATTTGAGTTCATCACATCACTACTCTGCTGCCGTTGCGGCTATTGCTGCCAAGAACTTACGCTCATTCGCATTTAGACGTATTTAGTCTGCAGCTACATGTGGGCTTATGTGTGATAGTGCGATTACTGGTATGTGTGGGTTTTGTGTTTATTGCTATACGAAAACTGTGGGTGTTTATTTGCTTAAGGTGGGATTCGTTTTAATATAGGAACATTTTGAATGGTATCGTTCACATATGATTTTGTTTTTTCATTTATTTGAATAGTTTTTTTTTTACTATAAATCAATTCAAATATGCACAGTTATTTTAAGAACAAGCTAAAATAAACTGCAACTTAAAGCCTTAGTTGTATGTTTTTATTACTTAAGCATCTTGATTTTTATATTTCAGCCAGTTTCTCTAAAAATTTATTAACATATTAATAACTCGATATTTTGAAAAATCTGACAAATTTCGTAAGAATTAAGGTCCACTCTGTTTTGCATACATTTGTAAGCGTTAAGATTTAAGACAGTTTTAAACACAACAATGGCTCCCAGAGCACGTTTCACACTGGCGACATCTGATGCTGACCGCTATGCTCATTTTTCACTTTAAATGCAACATCGCCTTCTTGTCTTCAATGGTTCGCATGATGGAGCCGACTAAGTGTTTTAGCTTTTCTCTTTTGCTCTGGATTTTTATTGCCATGTTGTAATTGATGTTAGTAAATTCTTTAATGTTCTGCGTCAAAATGCGAGTTCCTTTGTGTCTAAGTTTTCTCGTGATAACATGTTTTTTAAGTGGCAAACATTTTATGTCTTCTCAGGGATATAATTTCGGTTTTAAAAGAGTTTTGAATGAGAAAACAAGCATATCGAAATGAAGCATCTGATACATAAATACGAGAAATTCGAGGAAAAGTTTATTTTCTTAATCAATCTGACTCAAGTAGTATGAATTGACAATACGATATCTACTGCAAGGCTTTCATTGCATTTATTAAACTTTAGTTAGTTATATATATAACTTTTGTTTTATGATTCTTCATAAAACATATTTTTTACGAAGAACAATTTTCCAAATAAAGCCCTAAGCCATAGATGGGCAAAATTTTAGAAACCGGAGCTACTGACAACAAAAACAACAAGTCTACAAAAAAAAATTACGGTAAAAATGTGCATAGCATTTGTAAGTGCACGCGATTGTTGTTTTGGAAATTTTTCTTAACAAAGACGACGTTTTTGTTTTAAAGAGCTAAAATTGGCTCATTTTTCCTACTCAGCCCACCTTTGCCCTAGGCAAACAATTTCCAGCGCCGTTACTAAAACCCTCTTTCTTAAAAAAAATTAAACATAAAATTGCCAGAAGTTAATATCTTGTTCAATAGCTGCTTGCATTACCAAATGTTGCCTTACTGAGCTCGTTCGGTTAACTCTTTGAGAACCATAAGCTTTTGAAATGTGATCCAATGAAATCAAAGCATGAATATGTTCTACTGTGCTGTTACTAAGCCAAAAATATGCGAAAATTATCATATATGATTTCTGATTTCGTGAAATTTTATGGAACATATGTGGCCCTATGAGCCCGCAGGTAGTCCAATTTATTTGAAAATTATTTCCTAATGTTACATGAATAATTAATATCTTATTTCAAGCTAAAACTAAAGCATTATAATTCACTTTTATGTCGAATTAAAGTTAAAAATATTCAAAAGTAGATATTTCTGTATAATTTTGTAACATAGTTCAAATTGTTTCGTGCTAAACTTTTTTTTGAAGAATATTTTTGTATTTGGGACACATGTGTCCTATGGTCCTCAAAGAGTTAAGCGTTTACAACATTTTCGGTTTTGGTGTAAAGGCCTTTAGATTGAGTTTGATTTTAGAACTTAAGTCCACTTTCATGGAGCTTTTTAAATACTTGGCAGCTTCTGGACCGTGTCTAGATAAAAACTAGAAGACTTTGGGGAGAGCGTGAGACCTTCAGTTTTTAGAATTTTGGTTGAAAACTGACTTCATTAGGCTTAGGGTAAAAACACGGCTTATCCGATCTTTTGAGCGGGATAGTTAAAATATTAAATTCACCTGATGTGAATTTCTTTTATGTTGGAGGGTTGCTTATGTTCACCAAGTTCCCAGAAAAAGCGTTGCCTCAACCCTAGTAATTACCGGCCTATTGCGATTTGCTCTGCGCTTTCCAAATCTATGGATCAATGTAGTAGTAAGCTCATCTTGAGAACTACCTAGAGCGGTACGAACTACTTGGTTATCACGAATACAGTTTCCACAGAGCCAACTCTACCAGAGATCTGTTCATATTCCTCACAGATGGAATCAATGTGTTCAACTTCCTGGTGAAAGTATGGTTGTCGCTCTTGATATTTCATCGAGTGTGGCATCGTGTCTTTGTTTCATAACTAATTGCATATGGTGCTTGTAATTCCTTCGCTTGTTGTATAACGAGCTTCTATAGTGGCCTCTCTAATCGTGTCAAAATACATACTAACGTCAATGCTGAAGTTCACCATAGTTCCGTCTTATCTTTGTCCCTCTTCCTTGTTATTATCGACCACCAACCCCATCATTTCCTTTTCGTATGACAGCAACATTTGTCATTCATGTTGCGTTATAAAGCGCTCAAGCCCTGCGGAGTTTGAGAGAGAAAAGCGTTATATATGACACACTCTCAAAAGACCTAAAACCAATCTTGGAGTGGGATATCCAGGCTGATTTTAATGCTAGCAAGACCCAATGTTGTTCAATGTCTTGCAGACGTATGCATTATTCTCCTCCACCTTTTAATATGGCTGGCAGAGGTCAACACTCTTGAAGTTCTGGGCATATCGATTCCATCGGATCTGAGGTGGTTATATACGGTTTTTCAAGACGTTATAAGAAATATTTCACCACCCTGGTCTTCGTTACTTTTGATTTTCTTAGATTCAAGACAAGAGTGTTTGGATAATTGTCTTATGGTATAATAGTGGACACACTCCTCCGCCAAAATGATTCGGTAGAGACTGACCGCTACTTTAATCTATCTAAGCCATATGAATATGTGATGCAACTTAGATCACTATGAACTAGATGCGGTTCTTAAGAATATGAGTATTTCCTGAGATGAAAACGAATGATTTGGCTAAGCATAATATCATTTAATCATCCAATTTCTAAGCAACTTTTCTCATCAACTTTACTAAATGGAAGCTAAAACAACAATACATTTAATATTAACTTCAGCTGTTGGCGTTCATTCAACTCTGTTGTATGCCCGCAGAAATAATGCACCACCGGCGCCGCCTACACCTCCAACTCCAAGAGCGTATGACTTTATTGATTGCCTTAGTTTCAGTTTTTTTCCTTTCTTTGCTTTCATTTCATCTGTTATTCAGCTGTTTTATGACAGTCATATCCTTGCTTCATACGTTAACATCCTAAAAAGTCCTTTGCTCCTAACTACCTACCAGAGCGCATCATCATCAGCAGCAGCAGTAGCAGCAGCTCCAAAGTATTTTGTCTGCATTTTATGTTTTCTGGCTGACTGTGATTTGACTTCGAAGACAAAAGTTCAATACCTACGACAAGCAAATCGAATCGAAAAGCATCCAAATCGCATGCTGCGTATAAAGATTTCAATTCTCGATGCTATAGCGGATGTGGATTTCAAATTGCCACTGGCTGTGAGCGAGCGACTGGTGCGGAAATGGAAGCCACATTTGGCGCTTACCAAGGCGATATAGTTTTTGTTGTTGTTGTTGTGGTGACGGCAGGGACGCAACCATTGAGCAAATAGAGATTTCTACGGAATTTCAACTTTAGTAGTGCAACATCCTGTGTGCAAATGAACGAAGGATCGATTCGAATCGAATCGGATGAATGAAATGTAGAAATGTTTTTGCTGAGACAATCACCGTTGCTTCGGTTACTTTGTCAGTCGGAAGCAACAAATCCTTAAGGTATTGTAGCAGCGCGCCAAGCTGTAGAGGATTTTGAACCGGCACTCAATGGCAGTGATAGTCGTGGGCGTAGGTTAGAGCAACTCTGTTAGGATATTTCATTTTATAGGAATAGACAAATTCATTGTTTAAATATTGATTTTCCTAAATAATGAGTAGGACAAAGAAAGAAAGGGCCAAAGACGACAGGGATATTTCTTTTTGTGCTTTCGTTGGATTTGCGCTTATGAAAAGGATTTTCATTCTTTATAAGGCATAATAAAGAAAAGGAGCTAATAGAAAAAGAAATATTAGAATACAATTTTGTGTGTTTTTGTTTTTCTTTTGTTTAGTGCAATTGAAAGAGACGAAAGAAAATAAGACGTTGTAAGGTAAAAAAATATATTAAAGGTCTTAGTGCACAGGATATTATATTCGAATTAAGCAGCATATAAAAATAAAATATCCTTGAATGAGCCTTAAGTAAAAGCAACAAAATTGTTTTATTATTCCTTTGATAATATTGCAGGAAAGCAACAAAAACAAGACTAAATACAACAACATAAATTTCGCATAGATTGAAGCTGTTTTTCTTAGGAAAGGATTATCCTTGCTTCATTTTTCTTTTGGAAAAGCCTTCAAACCGTAACACTGCATATGGTTTTACTACATGTGTGTGTAATTCAAGGTATCATAGGTATTATGATTAATATAATTTCTTTAATTACAAAATTACATGAGGAGAAATTATTTTTTTAAGATGCTTCAAAAAACATCTTTACACGTAAGTCGGTCATTAAAAGCAACTGCCTGAAATAAGCAGCCTTTTGTCTTCTTTCATTCCGTGTGATAAATTTCAACTCTGCTAGTGTCGTCGAGTAACATGTTGAATATTTTTCGAGATTTTCCAACTTAGGCATATTTTTTTATAGTGTATGATTATTTGATGATTTTGAGCTTAGTTTTGGATTATTTTTTAAAACAGCCGTCCATTTCCTAAGCCACTTTCAACACTTTTTTCCTTCTTTGCCCATTACAGTTTGACTTTCGCCATTCTTTCAAGATTTTCCTGGCAATAAATTTAATTTTTTCTCCTCGCAAAAGTAATTTTTTTTCGATTTTTTATAGACATTCTAAATTTCTGCGCACGCTTTTTCACCAAATTTTTGATAATTTTTTTCAAATATTGTAGTAACATCACAATTTTGCACGTCTTTTATTAGAAATCGGCTACTAAACTTAACAAATTCACTAAGCATCTTTTTTCTTCAACATGCAACATGCAAAGTTTCTTCTAAATATTTTTCTCAGTGTAGCATTGAATTAATCTCGACTGCAGCAGGCGCTTCTAATTAGCTAGCTATTCATCTAACGCAAACTTTTGTTCCATTTACTTGCAGCTTTACTTCGTCCTTATCGGCGGCATTCCTTTTTTGCTGGCAAAAAAAATATAATGAAAATCTTTTGCTTTTTTTTTTCTTGCTCAACACGCGCAGCTCAGCAGTGGCGCTGGTGGATAAACGTCAGGTATGCACTTATGACGGTACACTTTCACATAAACTCACAGCCACAGACATTGAATTTGTGTGTGCACACCTACGTAGGCGCACTTAATCCCTTGAATGTTTGCAATCTGCACTTTAAACAATGCAGCCACTAGTTACCGTCATTTATGCGCGGTTATGTTTCCATATGCACCGTATACACCAAACTAAGTCAGACATATATAGTGATTTTTTAATCCAACTTTATATCAATTTCACCGATATATGCATGTGTGTGGGTCTGTAAAAATGTGTGAAAATATTTTCAGGCGTAGTGCTGTGGAACAATTCCACTTTGCATTTTTAACTTTAAATATTTTATTAAATATTGCACAAGGATGCGCAGGATGCGCTTCTTTTATTTGACTTTGATTTATGTCATGGTTTTATCGCTTGGTGGTTGCTTTGCGGCTTAGTCACCTTATGTGCTTTGTGCCTGTGTTTTTTTTTTTTTTTTTGTTGAAGAAAGCGGTGAAATTCTCATTATTTTTTCTGGTTTAAGGTTATTATCCTTATGCTTTTACCCACTGAGCGCATGTAGTGTGTATATGCAAATGACGTTGTTTACCTGGCTCACATGGCCAATGTAATGCATAAGTTATCAACGTTAAAGATCAACGTGGAAATTAAGTCGAAAATTTAATAATGGCTTGGGTTTTGTTGGCTTTATGCTTAAGTCTTTGTATATGCGATTGTATGGGAGTCTGCTGAAAATAGTTTAATTGAAAAAAAAAATAATGGTATTTTTAATTTAAATTATGTGGATGGCAAAAAGGCGGTCAAGTTGAGAGTTTTTTGTATCAATCAGTAAGTACACTTTTCTATTAAATTCCATGCAATTTGAATACTTGGAATGCCGTATTCTTTTTTGAAGGATCTTCTTAGTCTTTTCTGAAATAGTATATGTTAAAAAAAATTAAAATTTAATATGACTCATATGCTCCATAAAATAATTTTTGAGAACACGTTGTGATCTTTATTTGTATTCTTTAAGAAAAGTGTAGTTTTTGCAATTTAATGTATTATCTATTATTAAATGTATTTTTTATTTTTATTTTAAATTTATACAATTTTTTTAGTAAAACATAACAAGATTTTTGTCTTCTCTTTTAGTAGCTCATTGACATTTTTGTGAAGTATTCATCTTATTTTTTAGCAGCCATTAAAAAAACACTTATAGTATTGTTGAGCACTTGAAGTGTAAGAAAATTTTTAAAACCTTAACGTTTCTGAATGCATCAAGCAGAAAATATCATGATTTAGACTGCTAAAGTAAGATTTTATTCATATAATAAAATTGATCAATCTTTAGAAAGAAGCAAGGCACTAATCAGTACAGTCAGAAATGGCATTTTCAATTAAATTGTACTTTTTATAAAACATTGGAAACTACAAAAATTGAAAAAGATGCAGTCATAGTATTTTGTAAAACTTTTTTTTTTTGAAAATTTGTGATATTGACGAATATTCCTTCTATAAAAGCATTCATGAAAGCTACTATTTCTATTTGTTGATTTTCAGAGAATGGAGAGAAAAGCGTGCTCGTTCGAAAAAATTATATTTCCAATTCTAAATTCGGTATATTTGCGAAAACGTTAAATACCATTATTGCTGCAGTCATTGGTGGCGTGATGTGTGTGAAGTACATAGTGCCAAAAAGTATTGAATAGTATTTCAAAAGCATTAGAAAGGTTAGAATTTCTACAAATTTATAAAATATTTTTGAAAATTTGATAATTCGATTAGTATTGAAAAACTTAATGGAGATTGAAAATTATTGAAAAATGTTTAAAAGTGTATAAGGTCGGGAAGTTGTAGGTGATATATAGCATTGATGCACAACCCATAGCTCAATTAGCTCTTTTAGCTCTTACAACAATAACAAAAAATATTGAGCTCATCTCGAGCTCTTTCCGTTATTCGAGCAAAATAATTTTGGTCCGCAATCACCGCATGTATTTTGTTCCTGTAATTTTGTCTTCAATACATCGACTCGTCTATCTCTTGCCGCTACTCAAGTTAAATAATTTCGGTCCGCAATCACCGCATGTATTTTGTTGCTGTAATTTTTCTTCAACGCACTTTTTTGTTTGTGTGATTTTGATTTCAAGTCATTTGCTCCTTCACCTTGAGATTTTTGTTTTTGCTTACATGCAATTAGATAGCCGCAGCTATTTCAAAATTTTTGTCATTACTAAGAATTTTTTCGCAAAATGTTTTTGATTTTTTTTTATCTTAATTGATGTTGTTGTAGCCGCCAGCTCGCGAAAAAATATTTGTGCGCATCCCTGATATATAGCGTACTTCTTTTAAAGTTCTTTTAATGACTCCATCAAAAATGGGATAGTTCGAATAGTATTCAGACCAGTGATGGTATTTTCGGTATATTTGTACTTTTTTTGGTACATTTGCGTCCTAAAAAATCGTCTTCAGTACATTCAACAAGTTTTCAGTACTACCGAATGAATCATTTTCATTTAATTTGGAGAATTTTCAGTACATTTTCGGTACATTTGGACAATTTATAACACACCCATTTCTGTTTTTACACGGTTTTGATTTAAAACGGTCTAGATTCTTCGATTAAGCACAGTTAAAAAATGCTATTTGATTGAAAATTTAAAGAAAAATATTTATACTAACAGTAATCTTTTAGAAATTTAGTTAAGAAATTGGGTTATAAGGTTAAAAGGGTTGAAGGATATAGAACTTATCCCTTCTTTCCTATGCATGAACAAACATATTTCATGTCTTTTTTTACACGGTTTTGTCTGGAACGTATCTACCGTGTAAAAACAGAATTAGGTGTAATTACCTTTTTTTGTGATCAAAAGTCTTACGACCATTTTTTTAGTCGAATGAATGAAACCTCAACATTGCAGAAGCTGGCAACACTTCGGAATAATTTGAAGTAAATATTAGAATAAGTACTTCCGAATTAAAGTGAAATTTCATTTCATTTCATATTTATGTTACATATATGTATGTTAACAAGCAAATAATGACTAGAAGGTCTGGTATTTTGTAATAATTAAGTTAAGGCATGAGGAACTTCTCATTTTTGCATACCCAAAAGTAATAACCTTTAGTTGGCAAAAAAAAAAAAAACAAAAAAAATCATTCGGCCTCTAAAAAGTACATTTCAAGTCTCGATTCAGTACATTTCCACAAAACCCAAATCCCATCACTGATTCAGATAGATAGTTTTAAAAGTAAAAAAAAAAAATTTCAAAATCGATTGCATCGAAGGGTACCGCACATTAACCAATTCTATTGAATAGTGATGAATAACATTGAATGACACGGAGTATTACATTGATATAAAGAAACTATGATGAAGTTTAATAAATTTAGAAAATTTTTAACTGTGCCGAAGATCATTAAAAAATAGCATTATAAATCAATCAGAACTGAAATCCCACAAAAAGTTTGTTTGAAAGTTAAAAAGTATAGTTAATGTATCGAATCGAATCCAAAAAAACTGAAAGATATTTAAAAATTTAGGAAAAATGGTTCAGGAAAGATGCGGGATATTCAAAAAATCAAACACTATTTATCATTCCTTCAAAGGCATAATTAAGAACACAATTGCGGCGGAAAAATTTGCGTTTTACCTCTTGGAATATTTCAAAAGCAATCAACAAAACTGCAGAGAAAATAAATATAAAAAAAATTTGCAAATTGGACGTTCCATAATCAAGATAAAGCAAAATAAACTGAATTCACATTGTAAAATATTAAAATCTAATAAATGCGGAGCTTACGAATTTTATTATATACATTTTTTTAGATATTTTTCTTCCACACAGACAGCTGTCATAAAGCGAGCAAATAAACCATGCGCACTTTTTATTCATTACCATTTTTTTAAACATTAAAAAGTACTCTCCTGACACAGCTACTGTATTTAATTGCATCCAGTGATATTAATGCGTAATAACAGTCAATGACAGTGAAATTTTTTTTTTATTACAGATAGGATACCAAAATGAAAAAAATCTCACATAATTTATATGCGAAAACGTGTGTGCGGTAGGGTTAATTTTTATGTTTTGGTAGCCGTTGTTGTGGTTTTGCTGCTTCCACAATTATTTTACAGCAGCCACAAGACTGCAGCGCTGGTGATTTTGGTCAACTGTTTGGTCGAAACAGTTGGCTGTTTTAATGAATTAATAAAATTACTTTGTGCTTTTAAAAGCGACAAGATAAATTTATGCCACGTTACTTTTGCAATCGTTGAAAAAAATATTTGACTACAATAATATATATGCGGTTGATAAAAGGGCGTATGAGCAATTTCAAATTTTCATTTGTTAAGCGACAGCTCAAATTTCCATCTTTTGCCAGCAGCAAATAAACTATAGCCACAAATGAGATTTTAAAGATGTAAAAAAACAGCCAGAAGATTTCATCTAACGATGTCATGTTGAAAACACTCTCTGACAACATAGTGAAATGAAAAGAAAAAAACAACAACCAAATGTGGGTGAAGTTTTCAGCTGCTGTAACTTAATTCTTTCTTTTTTTTTTGCTTGTGGTTGCTGTTGCTCTGTTTATTGCCACTCGACCAAATAAACAAGTACTTCGTTGTCGTCGTCGACAACAAACAGAAGTGCTACTTTCAGCAGCTTAGACTGCGCAGCATTTTGTCGGTTACCGTTCGCATGTTTGTCAATATTTGAATTGTTGGAACAAAAGGCTTGGTTTTGGGGCAAAAATATAATCAAATAGCTACTACATATGTGCTCTAGTGGCGGCAGCCATGACTTGAAAAATTAACACATGCAATATAACATGAAACTGCAGAATGAGGAGAGTGGGAAATCTTAAGCAGCTTTTAATTGCAATAAACTTAACACACACGCGCTCGCATTTAAGTGTAGTAGGTCATGTGTTGCTTGTAGTTAAAAAATTGGTTTACGGGTCGTATGAGTGATATTTAGGTTTATTTATAGCAAAATAATCAAACATACTGCTTAAATGTGAAGTATACTTTTAAAGAGTATATTACGATATGTTGGTAATGTTCTGCACACATGTCATACTTCCAATATACACTATATCATCACTCACACGAACCGTAATATCTTTTTAGGTATAGATATTTCAAACCCGATGCATATAAGGCAGTTGAGACACTGAAAATGTTTAATGCCTTTAGTAGCTTATAATTATATATAACCATCATTAATTTCCGTCAGCAAATAAACTGCTTCTTTTTAAAAATTAAATATGTGTAAGCGTCATTTTTTGAAGTGGAAGATTATACTTTATTTACTGCGAAAACTTTTTTAATTTAATGCAAGGCTTAAGCTAATAATGTAATTACTCAAATTTATTCAAATGGATGAGACAAATAAACAAAACACTTTTGTTTGGTCATGTTCATGTAACAAGTCGTATGAATGATTATCGTTCTAAAGATACAAGGTAATATTGTTAACTAGCTGCAAATTTAACAAATATAACGATATCGAAAGGTTAAGAACTGTTCTGATAAACAAAATTATCGTTTCAAGGAAGTAGAAGAAATATATATTGTAAAATTTGAAATAATATTTAAGTAACTTATTTAACTTTGCAGTAAAATTGTTTAAATTTCACACTTGATTGCATAGTGCCCAAATCTAGAATAAACCTATTTAGTCTGATAGGAATTTCAATAAATAGCCAAATAGACCTTTATGCGAGCATGATCAATAAAATGATGACGCCGTCATGATTTCGACACACATCATTCATGCACGCATGACGGATATCATTTTTGGTTGAACTTTTAACGTGTTGACATTATGACGTCAAAAGCTTGTGCGGCAATTAAATTTGCAGTTAATATTAAAAAAAAGTACGAAATGAGTTTAATTTAAGCTCAAAAATCCTTAAAAATGTATTTAAAAAAAAAGTTCACACAAAAGTTTAATAAATTCATCTAATTATCTTTAGTGCAGAGTATTTCTAGTTTCTTTTCCGCACTCCGTCACCCTCTTCGTCAAAAAATCATGTTAACTGAGCTAAGTTCAGCAGACACTATCATGCATGCATGATCAATCAAAAAAATATCAAAATATTTTAATATTGCTCATGCGCATGACCAATCAGTCAATCAGCCACCTACACGGTCAGTTTGCATGAACAATCACTAGATTCATCATGCACGCATGAACGTCTATTTGGCCCTTAACTTGGAATTTTGATATAATTCTTTTGCAACCCATGGTTGCTTAACAAAAATGATGCTCATACGACCTGTTGCACTTCTTTTTAGAAACAAATTGAAACGAGAGAATTTTTAGAATTTTTTTTAATGATGGATTTTGATTAATGATTAAAAATTAAAATTTTGCTTGTCTAAATGACTAGAAAACACATTATTTAATCAAAATTTCGGACTAAAAAGTTTCACCACTTCATTGTTTTATAGTCAGTTAGTAAGCAAAAAAACTATTTTTTCAACATAGAAGTGAATTTTCGCGATTTCTTAAAGGTGGCCCACAATTTCGGTACTAAAATTTTGTATCATTTCTTTGATAAGTCGGAATTGACACCACGTGAGAGAAACATGTTGAACGTAATGCAATTGTATTTCAATAATTTTTAGATAATTTTTTGACTTTGCTAAAATCTCAATGAGATGGTGTAGCTTTCAAAAGCAGTTTCCTATAACCATAACTTTAAATTTTTAAAATATGCTTTTTGATAACGTTTTATATTTATTTCACATCAAATATTATTACTCAAACGGCGCATGAAAACAAAAAGCATAGATTTCATAAAACGAATCATAACTTAAAAAATCAACAAACTGAATAGTTTCCGCCGACGGGAAATGTATTGCCCGAATTCAGTTGGTGATTTTCGGTATTTTCTATTTGGATGAAAGATTTTTTCTCACACAATGTACTCTTAGTTGTGGTGGTAAACTCTGTTCAGTTTGTTGATTTCTTAAATTATGTAGCTCTTGTTATCATGCCTTTTCATTTTCATGTCAATACTACGCATCGTCTGAGTAATCATATTCTTGGGCGAAATGAATTCTGGGCCTGTGAAAGATTAATTTTTAGAAATGTAATGTAATTTGGAAAGCTTAATCGCCTCAGTGAAATTTTAGCAATTTTATAAATTTATTTAAAAATTCAATTGCGCAATTAATTTCGAATAGTCATAACAATTTTTTTTTAACTTTAGGCTTCAGATAATAAATTATTTATATGAAATGTTAAATATTTTGACAGTCAGAAGCAAATAAAAATATCATTTTTATTGAAATAAATCCCAAACTATAGAAAAATATAAATTATTCATGTAAAAGTTTATGCAAACACATGGCTGACTTGAAAATGCGACAGCAAAATCAGCTGATTTTATTGTATTTCAAGTGCTTTTTTGTTGTTGTTGTTTTTATTTAAGCAAAACATCAACAAATTGTCACAGCATGACAAAAGTTTCTTGCGAATTCATTATTAAATACATGCGCAAACATACGTCGCACACACACACATTCACACAAGTGTAACATCCCATTCGGAAATTTGAGGAGCAATACAAATTTTTGTGTAAAATAGAGGAGCTCAAGATTCTCACAGTTAAAAAAGCTCTGAAGGCTTTGTTTATATTTCTTGCATTAAACTGATCATTGGCTGTGTTTATGCTTAGTGGCACTAAACATTGGTATAAATAAAATTTAACTTTTAAAAAGTCAGCCAGTTGTGTAGTTGAGTTGTTAAACGCGTGTACCCTTAGCTCAACATATGTTTATTTCACGGTGTCAACTTGTGCTTGTCAATACTGTTTGAATGAGTCAAAAATGATGAAATTTTTGAAAATTACTGCTGAAAAACTGCAAAGAAATTCTGAAGAAGATATATATTAAAAAGTTAAAAAATTTTAGAAAGGTCGTACAACGTTGAAAATGTTATCATTGTAGGATGTATCGTGAATGAATCCTTTTTTTCGCGTAGGTATACAATAAGCACATTACACACACGTTAACACGCCATAAACGTAGACAAAGGCACTGATGACAAAAAATAATATTAAAATGAAGAAAGAAAAATATAAAATGTTGGGATTTGTGCCCGATTCATATACCATACATTCATACATTTTCATATTTGATGGCATATTTTGTTAGTGAAATGAAAAGTAAATAAAGTAAATTGTAAAATATGTGAATGAATCACTGTACAGAGTAAAAGAGATGCATGACAATAATGTTCCGCTTATATTTGTGTATGTGCGTATTAAAATGTATGAGAGTCTCTGTGTGTGTGTGTGCGTGAATTTGTAAAAAAATCGCATTATCATTGAGCTGAGCAAATGAATGTCAATATATTTGAAAATAATATGCTCGTAGCATATTTTAAGGCGCATAAATACTACGTTACGTGACGCGGCACAATATGCGGCAGACAGGTCGATGTTTGCGCATATAGCGATTTTGCTTAAAAGGTAGAGAATTTCTATAAAGTTACTCACTTGCGGTTTTTTTGTTTTTTTTTGCAATGGTGTGTGTGCGTCACATTTTGTTTAGATATCATTTTTCATTTGCCTTTCGCAATGTGACGTGACACTCTGACAGCACGCGTGTATGCGTACGTTTGCATGTGTGTGCCAGAAATTGTCACATCACAGTTCTGGAGCAGCTGGTCTACATGATTTATCCATTTAGAGCATTAAAATTTGTGCGCGTGGGTGTTTGCTGTGGCTTAAATCTGACACGCAGCAGCGGTTACGGTAATGGCATTGAAATCACATAAAATTTTGTACTAAGCGCTTTCATTGCTAAGAGTGGTGTTAATAGAGCTTGACTAGGAATTTTTTTTGTATAAATAAGCTCATTAGATTCTCCAAAAGCTTACTGAAAAAAATGATTTTCGTATTTATAGTCACATCTGCGGCGTAAAATATAAAAGAATTAGATAAAGATTTCAATCAATAAAAGATTTGTTAAAAAATGAAATTATCTTCGATGTTATTATGTTGTCATTTGAAGAATATTTCAATTGCTTAAGACCTCGTTACATTTTAGTTTTGAAAAATGCGATTTTATTAGGTATCATCATAATACATTATCTTGTGTCCGATACTTGTGGGTTTTCATTTTTAAATTTCGATTCTTTTGCTTCTCCACCCACCTTTTCCGAAAGAACTTTTTCTTACTATTTTCTATCTCTATATCCGCCAGTGTATTTATCTGAATCACCATCCATCTATCTCTATTTTCTTTGCTTTCTGTATTACATCCCATAGGTTTTTATACTGCCAGTATTTTCATTTCATTTGTATCAAATTTTATTAATTTTTTTATGACAACTTTTTTTTTTAAGTTAATATTGGAAAAGTTTCTTTCTATAGCTAGTGCTATGTAGATATATTTAAAAATCCCATTTAATTTAAAAAAGTAATACGGCTATGAGTTCCACTATCATGAATTCCCTTGGCATGTTCTTGTGATATGATAATTTCAAACTTTAACTTCTATGAAAGCTGCATTTCTGCAGAAATTTCTTACGCTACAAAGCATTTTTGTCTCGGGATCCGTTTGGAAGCTTCGTGCAAAAATAATTCAAGGACATAACTTCCATCGTATGTGCCACACTCACATGTTTAATCACGCCAACCTTTCATTCAAAAACACAATTTTCATATTATTGTTTTTAATCAATCAATTTGATCAAAAATATTTAATCCAATTCATAACATCAGAGAAATATTAAAAAATTCTCTATATTCAAAAATCATGCATAGTTGTACACTGGTTATTCCGCAAACCATAATTTTTGAGCTATGCGTTTCGTTATCGTTCACTTTCTTATGCTCTTAATAAACATCAAGGACTTTCAATTAAAATTGCTCATACGTCATGTATAACGCAATGGGAGCAACACAGTGACAACAGCAGCATCAGTCTTCCTTCAGTAAGTCCCTTGTTAATCAATTAGCATTTGTATTCTCTGTAGCACAGACTAAAACACTACGCATATTAAATAGTCAAGCTTTACCTTAAAGGCTTATCTCACACACATATAACGTATTAAATAGCTTAAGCTATGAACAACAACAACAACGGCAGCAATAAAGTAGAGACAACATTAAACACAAACATTTAATTTACCCAAGCTTAACTCTAGTAAATTTATGTAATTTTACGATAATGTGTTGTACATGGCTAAGAACGTAAGACCGCAACGAAGACAGATAGACCGACAGACAGACAAAGTGATAGACAGACAGACAGACTTCCAGTTGGACAGGAAGACAGTTGAAAGGACGTTTAGTCAAAGTAACACTAAGTTAGTTAGACAATTTTGCACACTTAAGTGTTATTCAGGGATGTATGTGTCGTTGCTCACCAGTGCTCACCAGTTTGTTTATATCTCTGTTTATTTTATTTCTGTTATTTTCCTTTTCTGTTTTAATTTACATTTTGCTTTCGGCACAACTTTTTAGATTTCGTATGTTGTGGCTGATCTTTTAAGTTTTGACTTAACCTCTTTGCTAAACCCATTAAACTTGGGAAAGTTAAAATTTGTGAACTCAAGTTCTATTGTGATATCATGAGTTATTCTCTCAATTTCAGCACTTTGCATTATTACATTTTTAATAAACGATGTTATATTTACACACAATTTTATTACAGAATAAGTTATAGTAATGAAATTATGAACAAAGTCTTAGTGAGGCAGTTACGCAGTCCAAAATGCAGACAATTGGGCTCATGAACTATATTTCATAGCAAGTTAGAAGTAAAATAAAGAGTTTTTGCTGCATTATATGTACCACGCCCCTTTATCCAGCTCGCCTATGTTTCATAAGATAGTTGCCATGAATGATGTACAGCCTTAGATTACATTTCAAAGCTCCTTCTGCTAAAGGCGCCTAGGGTATATCATTTTATGTGTTTTCGTGTTATGGAAAGTGCTTCGTCTTTAATTTTCATCAAAATATAACCTATTTTAGTAAGGGATAGTGTAACTTTTCATTAATAGAAGAATTTTTAGAATTGGTTCAGCAGTTCCAGAGATAAAATTTTACATACAAACAAACTTTACCTCTTTATACTTAAAACAGTATAGAAAAAATTTTGTCTCTTTTTATTTTATTAAATATCTTTCAGGGCCGCTATGCTGGGTCATACTTTGAAGTTACTAGGATATAGCCACGCATAGGTGCAAGGAGCCAATTTCTATTTTTCATATCTAGATCTAATTTTTTTTGAAATTTCAAGTCCTTTGAATCGTAGAGGGAAAGTTGAAGTCACATGAAAAAGCATATAAATAACCACTTTTATATAAAAATTCGCTGATTTCTCCATCCAGTTCATTTCTGTCCAAAATCATTAACTAATCCCATTCTATATTTACGGAGGTTCTCTTTTGATTTTCGTACTCAGAAGTGATATACTTAGTAATTAAGATCATCTTTGAAAGTTTGTCATGCATATGACATTTCTGTTTGGGATGAGTTTTGCTTTTATTTGTTCCACTACCATTTCATTGGAAAATTTTTTTATAATCCAGATATTTTGTTCGTATTTTTATTAATATTTTTGTCTATATTTTTGGAGAGTAAATTGAAAAAAACCTTTGTCATCTTCTTTACACAATTAAAACAATAACTTCATAAATTGTCATACTCAGGAGCAAAAAATATTGGACATCTTCACTCCCACACTTTCTTTTCACTTCCATACAATATCCTTTAATGCAAACGAGGTTAAAACAACAACGGCCAACTGCCTTGTTTGAATTTTCAAATTCAAACTGCACTCAGCAGTAGCTGTGGTAGCAGTTCCGTACCATCCTATCTTGGCATCTAATCATTCGAGCGTTGGTGTCTCTTTAATAAAACTAATTACTTTAATAATTAATAATTCCACCCGAGGGTCATTGAATTCCTCCGCAAGTTGTGGCTTTAGCACCAACGGTTTGTTTATTTCTATGTTGACTCTACATCCGTTCAATGTTTGTCAGTCTGCCGGTTTGCATGTCGCTTATTTGTCAGAATTACTGTTGGTAATTATGTGTGCGCTATAGGTTGTGCTCGTGCAAGTCTTCTGGTATTAATGAAGTAAAAGCCGCAAGAACAATTACAAAAACAACAGCAGCATCAAGACAAACAACAACAATATCTATACGTATAACAATAAATATTGCCGAACGTGCGCTCTCTGGAAGTAGGAAGTTACAAGTGGCAACGGTTTTATGAGCGGTACTTAAATTGACCGAATTGCGGCTAACAAACTGTGATTTGGTTGAAAGAAAAAAGGGCGGAAATGAAGGATACGTGTGTCTCATTAGCAATAAAAGCTAAAACATAAAATCAAGTTATTCAAATGTCCTAACAATTTAAGACTATATTAACTTGTGCATAATTTTTGTATATAACAACAGGGCGTATGAGTGACATTTAATTTATAGCAATGCTAGGCTAGTTTTTGCTGCAGCTTTATCAGAATACTGTTTAGAGTGTTTTTTGAATCAAGACTGTGGTTTTTATGGAAAAAATTTACTCTGTCAAGGACAAATCGATTAACATTGTACCACACAATTCATTCCATTTTTGCTTCTTCAAAGAAGTAGCACTGATGGTTGAGTGATTACAAAACTTTTCACAACTTTTAACAACGCCAGGGTGGGTTAAGTGCCATTGTACTTGGATTTTTAAGGCAATGTAATCACAGATAAGCTTACAGCTGAAAAATTATATGACTTTTTTTGGACAAAAACCCTTTTGTTTTCTCAATAATTGTACAAAATTGTTCAGACTTTAAATACGCTAAATGAGTTCTTTATCCCATTATTACAGCTATTAATATCTTGATTTTCTTTGAGAAATTTGAAAATTTAAAACGCAAAAAAAATTCTTTAAAAAACAATACCAAATGCTTAACATAATTCTTCTGATAAATTGATTTGTTGAATCTCTGTTAAGAAAAACAGATGACTACGGACCAGACTCTGCTGTTGTGATTTTAGAGCTATATATAATAAAGGTTTCTGTGATAATTCCTTTGTCATATCTAAAACCAACATTCGGTGTTAAAATGTTCTATTCCCGGAAGTACATTGACTGCTAGTTTTGCTACCTCTGCACATAAAAAAATGTTTATACGAAAGCACTAAACATTAAATTTACTCAGCCAAAACATTTTCCATCTTCAGGTGGTAGTTCTAAGCAAGTGTTACATTAAAAGAAAAATAACAGCAAGCTAAGCTAAATATTGAGAGTGCGCTTTCCCTAAGTAACCTAAGAAAGAATGAGAAGAATTGATAAGAAAAATGTAGAAAGAGCCTTCAAAAATTGCTTAAAGATAAGAAAACTATTGAGATTGAAAACTATTAAAGCTATACGACTTTGACTGCCTGAAAAAATTAGTCTTTTTAAGGCTTAAGTATAAAGCAATTTAAAAAGCGAGCGATCTTAAAAACTAGGCTTCCATAGAAACAACAGTTTCGAATATCATACATATAATCATATGCATAAAGTGCTGAAATTTGTTCAACCCACTCAGCACAAATTTGCAATCACCGTCATCTTGGCACAAGGACATAATAAATTGAAACGAAATTCCCAAAAGGCGGTCTAAGCTTTCAAGAAATTCTAAGTAAATTCTTATAAAGTTGAGTTTAATAAGCAAAATCCTAACAAGATTAAGATTTAAGACCTTAATATTCCCAGTGTATACATCTATGAATTTTAGCAGCTATTAAGCAAATTTTCCGCCACACTCAAAAGTTTTTTCACACACAGCCACTTCATGGTCATTAGCATTTTAAAACTTCCGTGTTATTCGTATGCATTCATTCACAACACAATTTTACATTTGCATTTACGACAACATCAAAATTCACCTGTTTTTCGCTTGATGAAACAACACACACACACAACTTTAACCCGCACACTAAACTGAGTCAAACTGACTGTGCGGTAGCTAAACTTTTCGTGTTGGTTTTTTTTTATTTGATGGCGCTGAACTTAACCAACACACACCAGCGTAAAAAAGTTTCTTATGCCCATCACCAACACAAAGTGACAGCATTTTTTTTCGTTTGCATTTACACAAACAGCTAACGCAGACACGCATGAGTTGCATTGCAGCGTCATCGTCGTCGTCGTCGCAGTCGACAGCTACTTCAGTGAAAACTTCTTAGACATAATTTTTCTCTTCATGTCGCCTTAAGACTTTTCTGCTTCACACAAGATATGCATGCTCTTGTTTGTGTTTGTGTTGGTGTTGTTGTTAGCAATTTTCCTATTTTCCTACTTTAGTTTATTTGCCTCTTTTCCGTTACTTGCGTAAATACTTGTAGAATTTGTAGTGCTGTTGGTGCTGGTATTTGTGTGTTAGTCTTTGTGTTGATGAGCCTGTCGTGATAGTTCCATGGTGTGGGTTGCACGTTCTATTCGCTTGTGTGAACTAGGCTTCGGATTGTGAGTTATCATAAGGTTGGTTTTCAATTTATTTTTTAATGTGTTTTTAACAAAAATAATACATTCAAGAATTTTGTAAAAATTTTAATGAAATTCGCATTAAGCTGTCATTCGAGTTATCATAAAAAATGCTGCATTGCTCATGGAAAAATATTTCTTGAAAAATTTCTCAGTCAATAACTTAGGCAATTTTTCTATAAATTTTGCGAAGTCTGAAATTATTTTTCCATTAAAATTGCTCCTTAAAAAAATGAATTTTGTTTCAGATTTCTCTCTTTAGAGTTTGCCTGCTAAAGGCATATCCTATTTGAAATAATCCTAAATTATTACTGAATATAAATTTTTAAGTTCTTTTCCGATAGTATATAATCTAAAGCCTACTTCACACACTTGCTCTACATTTATTTACACATAAGACCCTCGAGTTATATCGAGGCAACTTTGCTAAGAAGCAACTGCTATAAAAAAAAACGCTGCATTAAGTTGAAAATATAGTTACTGTAGAAAAAGAAACAAAAATATCACGCGAATGCAAAAGAAAAAGAGACAGAGTATTTTTCTTTTAAAAAAATGCATTTTTCAGACAAGTTACTCTGTTAGAAATTAAATTGGATTTAGACTTTTGAATGGTTGAAGTTTTGTGTGAAATTTAAAGATGGAAAATATAGATAACGTAAATAAATTGGTAGTGTTTTTAGTGCCACTCAATCTAGCTATTCCCATCTAAAACATAAAACGAATTTATGCAAACAAAACTCTCTTCAAAGGATATTTACGTAAAAATCATTAAAAGTATGCCAATAATAATTAAGTAGCACTTAAGTGCAATTTACGCAATACATGTTTCTGAGTTCTTTGATTTTTTCGTGTTTTTTCTTCTTCTTCTTCATCTTCTTCAATAAGCTCTAAGCATAAATATTTAACTTTCTGTTTCAAAAGCCACAAGCAAACTAAGTTGTTTACTTTATCAATAGAATTTATTGTTGCTATAAGTAAATAATTGACCCAACCAGCCCGAGTGACACAAACAACAACAGCAGCAGCAGCAACTGCTTTTGCTACATTTGAAGCATCATACCCCAAGTACATTGACAAAAACTCTCATCTGTCAGCTTAATATCACTCAAGTAGTCACTTGAAAAAGTGCTCAGTGAGATACATAAAAAATAAAACAAAAAAATTCAGGGGGGGTGGAGGAGGGGGCGGACGAAAAAAGTCAGCAAGCAAACAAAACAGCAAATAAAACAGAAAAACCTCAAGTCAAGTTATTTCAACTCAGCCGCATGGAGTGCCGGCGAAATTGCCAATTAGTCACCTGTCAGCATCAACGTCAACGTGACAGCAGTGACGAAGACGTCGCCAATGTGATGAGGAAATATGTAGGTGAAGTAGACAGTGGCAAAGGCACTGGACGGACTACCCTTTTCTTAGCAGCGAAAATATATCGAAATTTTGTTAACACTTAAAAAAAAAATAAATATTTTTTATAAAATGAGAAAAAAATGTACGAACAAAAAATTATATATAAAAAATAAGTGACTTTTTGCAATGGAAACTTTCCGTTATAAGTAAAATACTTACAAATGCGTCAAAAATTTTGCTTTTTTTATTTCATACCATTGTACATATAGTCTATGGTATTAGTGGACAAAAATCAATATATGACAAATATCTATTGGCATGACAAAATGAGCGTATCAAAATTGTCCTATACTTTTTGGCATAGCTCGGGCTGTCTCAGTAATTACACATATAATTTCGTCGTAATACCTTAGCATCTTATTGAGTGACCTGGCATATCATAAACGTACGTAAAAAGACTAGTATTCCAGAAACGATTGCTGTCATAGATCGGCATTATCATTAAGTCACCGTGCGCAATTCGTTTGTGTTATTTCGAAGATGAAATGTTTTTAAGGAAGTTATTTTAAATCGACAGATATCTATAAGGATATAATGCAACAAATAGGACAAAAAGCTTTTTTTTGACTATTCAGTTGACAGCCAAATTGACCTCATTGTTTTGAATCACTTCTCTGTTAATCGTACTTTTGCTAATATAACGCCACTTACCAAGAAAACATAATTTAAAATGTGAATTATTCCAATCTATAGCTATTCCACTAGTTTAAGAAGGCTCAATAATTATTAGAGTTCAACTGCGGAGTAACTATTGGCCAGGTATAATAGAGAGCTATTGGCCAGGTTTAAAGAAAATGGTGCGTTACATGTAAAAAAACTCTTGCTGTTTTTTCAAGAAAAATTAATGTCTGATTAACAGGCAAAAATGGGGAAAAAAACAAATTTTAGGACTAAATATTTTCTATAACAGAGAAAAAATTGAAAATTTTTTTTATGTCAAATTTTTTGCAAGAACGCAATTTTTTTATTCAATCAAATTTAGGTATATATTCTGCGAAGAAATAAAAGTTACAAGCAAAAAACACGTTTTCTTAGCCAAAAAGGACCTTCAGGAGAATCAAAAGTGCTCCATTGGTTGACAAAAAAAAAATGACGCAGATATCGTTTTTAAAGGTCCCTCTAACTTTGAAATCGGTGTTCGGATGAATCTAAATTTCGACCCAGTATAATATTCTTATTCATTATTTTTATTATAATCATATTTTTGGTATCATACCAATTAATGATTTTGATAGAATAATATTTTTTGTGTCATTAAACATTTAGAATTGTCGAAGATTTTTTCTTTCCTATGATCAACGGAGAGTGCTTTAGAGCCAAGATAGCCAAGCTTATTTTGCCAGGAATTGAATACAATGAGGCGACATGTCAAACTGAACATTAATCGGTTATCGTATAATCAGCCGCCTTGGCGATGTCGATTGACTGTATTTGACGTTTTAAAGCTTCAGAAAATGATATAAAATGAAGCTAGACGAATTACCTTTGTTCCTTTGTTCTATAAGGTTCTATGTCCTAAAAAAGGCTACTTTTTTCGATTTTATGGTCTTATAATGCATGAAGCGCATACATTTTTTCAGAGGAATTAATTTACTATTTAAATATTATTTAAGTTATCTACACACCATCTTAATAAATTTCATTTCAATTTTTCAAATAACATTTTTTCTAAGTGCAAGTTTTTTGTTAGTACAACCGTCATTGCTGCTGCTGCAAGTGTTACTAAACAGGTCAATGACTTGCATGCATTTATTTTTCCAACAATGCAGCCAAATAAAGTGATAGTTACAGCAAGCAAAACCAAAAAAAAAAAATAAAATCACACGAAAACAGTGATGTCAAAAACACGTTCCAAAACAGCAGCTACTTTACGTTTTTTTCGCCATACCATTTGTTGCAACTGTTGCAGGTTGTGTTATAGCAGCATACAGTCGCCACATCTAAAGTGCTGTTAAGTAATGGCTACAAGCTGGCAAGTAAACAACAAAAACAAGAACAACAATACAAACAACTGTCAATAAGTCACACAACAAATGAGGCAGCTTAAGATGAATGCAGGCGGCGTTGTCCTCAACAACTCAACTTTATTGATCGCTAACTTCGCTTGTATCGTTTGTGAAGAAGGCGCGGTGTTCAATTTTCCTTTTATTATTTTTATTATCCTTATGGGCAGCTTTGCTATTTCGTTGTGTCTTGTGTTCGTGTGACTTTGTAGTGTTCACTTTATTATATCATTTTATTATGTCTACATTTCTCTGCTTTTTTTATTTTTTTTATGTTGTTGTCTTCGTTGTAGCTACTGCAATTTGTTGGTCCTCGTAGTATGATGCCCTTGTGAAAGGATTGGAAATTTTTTAGTATTTTAACTTTTAAGTGCTTTCCTTTTAGTGGGTATATAAATTTTTATTACATTTTTTTATAAAAATCCTCATGTTTTAGTTGTAGTTCAGTTTAGTTTACAACGGGTCGTATGAGTAACATTATTTCAATGCGTTACAATTTATATTTTAAGTGGCATAAAAAATATTAGAAATTTCATTTATTTCTTGTGCCAAATAGGTTTTTCTTTTATTTGTTAAATTAAAAATTTATAGTTTCTTATAAAAGTCTATTTTAGTGCCATACACTTAAGTCGCCCCTATGGCGTGTCTGTTTTTTATTCTTTTCTTTTTTAAATCAATTACTTATAAGTATTGTCATAGAAAATAGAAAAGCTTTGAGAGCCCAAAAGTTATTATATCATTTACAATGGAGCAAGCCAGGTACTGAACGGTACCATTAGAGTCGGTTTAGCAATTTTTTTGTAAGATGTGTGTGATGTCCACAAAACAACATTCTCTCCAAAATTTTCTCGAATTACCTGGCTTAACATCTAAAAACCTTATGTAATGTCTACAAACACAACTTGATTTTATAAATTATAAGAAAAAAATATATATTTTATGTTAATTTTTTTAAAAAAAAACACTAAATTTCTTATTAAATCATTTATGTAGTGGAAAATCTTAAATTATAAATCGCAAAATCTAATGTTATAATTTGAAAAATGCCACGACATTTTTGAAAGCTCACTGATTTCGACTAAAATGATATATTCCAATATATCACGTGATATAATATCTATAAACTCAATGGACTTTTCAAACAAAAAAGTTTTGATTTTCTACATTTATTTGAAATGACAAATCTTGGATTGGAATTTAATTTCACAAGAAATAAAAATATTTTTTTTTATCGTGTGATATTTTCTAAAATTAAAAGATGTTGAAATTCCAAAAATTTTTAATTTTTTGCAAAAAACAAAGAAGTCCACCAAGCCATTACAGCAGGTTTGTTTGCATATTTCAGCTAAGTTTATTGAAGAAAATGGCAATTTTTAAAAATAAATTAAATGTACTGAAAATGTACCGAATATGTACTGAGTACAAGCCAAATATAATATTATAATACTTGATATAACACTATGTAAAATCTCATGAGAGTTAGACTTTAAGTTGTATCAGGGAATGTTAAATGTTATGCAAAATGATGCTTCTTATTTCCTTATCAAAATATTGCAATCCCACTACGGTGTGATTTTTCAATGGAAATCTTTAAAAAAAGTTTTAGAGGAATTCTAAAAAGAAAAAATTTAGTGGAAGCTAAATAAAATTCATCGAAATTTTAAGACTTTTTTCAAATGATATCAGGCTTTGTATGAAATTTTTTAAAGAATTTATTTGGTGACCCATTGAACTTTTTGAAATTAAGGTCTTGTTTAGTTGTTTTGAAAGAAAACGCGTTCGGAGGTCTATTACACCGACCATTGCAAAAAAGAAGAAATCTTTCAGCGAAATTTCGTTGATATAGCAGAGTTCATACTGAAGTTTTTACTTTTGAAAGTAAATGTGAGGTTGCCGTATACGCTGACTGATTTCACAAGTTTTAACCATAACAAAAGTTGTGTTGAACAAATAACTATTCTAACAACTTTTGGCATTCTCTTCATTGACACGAGTCTAAGGACAGCGATGTAAATTTGTTTACCCAACTAAAATTGTTCGCTTCAATGCAAAGTGAAATAAACTGAGTTTTCTGAGTATACATTAACTTCACTTCAAAAGTTTTACAAAAAGCAAAAGTTCTACAAGGTATTTTAGTTTCTCTTTTTGCCTGCATCTTTGTTTCAACAACTTCAAATTAAATTTTTATCAGTAAAATTAAGTTTTTTTTCTTCAAAATATTCCACTCACCCGCAGTACAGCTGCATTAAAAGAGTTCAGAGTTGCTGCACCAATGAAATAAAGAAGCCACATGAAAACTCCGGCAGTCGGCACATTTTCTCGCTAAAGCAGCAGCTTTAACAGTACACTATAAATTATGCAGTTGTAGCAAAACACTTGATGGCCGTCTAATGGTGTTTGTGCTGCTGATTACGGTGCCATGAAGGGCGATGATAATGCGCTTAAGTGAAAAGAAACAGCGACAGCAACAGCAACAACAGCGACAACATCAACAGCTCATATGGGGAAAAAGCGCATGGCAAAATGCGAGATATGAAGAAAATTGTTTAATGTGTAAAAATGCATTGCCAGACTATAGAGACAGTAAAAGCTTACAAATACAAATACAAACACACAAACACACGTGTACTTTTTTTTCACAAAAGCTGCAGCAGTGATTCATTTGCAGCAAATGCAGCACCAGCATCGGCAGCAAGCAAAAGTCTAAAAGGACATAAAAAGTAGCAGCTTTAGAGACACAAATGCACGTAAGTGTATTTTTTTTCCAAAGGACCCAAGTGCAACGACAGCAACAAGAACGACAAAAGCGAATGTACCGGCAGCCAACATCCGACATTTGTTAGGTGAGGTAACCGTACATCATTAAAAATAAAAACTAAAACTAAAAAAAACTCACAAAGTGAAAATGCAGCAAAAGCCAGAAGGCACAGTGTTATGGTTTCTTCAAAACTGCGATAAAAAGTTGATCAAACTCGAAAAAAACAAGAACTATAGAAATGACAGCAACATTGTGTATCTGGCGATCTACCCCATACGAAGCCTTGTGGTTTTGATTATATTCAATTCACAAAATCGAAGTTTAATTTAAGGCTGTCATTCACAAATAAAACAATATGGGTACATCATCATAAGGAGTTTTTATGAAAAAATTATGCTGCAAAAACTTATTATAGCAGTACGGTATGATACGTGAAAAGTTCCACAAAAAAAAAAAAAGAAATATATCATTGTTTCAGAAGAACAGCAATTGTTTTTAACCCTTTATGAGCATAAGCATAAAATTCTTTGAAAATTCACTGTTTTTTTTTTTCCTCATCAGATTTCAAATTATCATCTTGACACGTTGAGATCATCAGGTAAACCAAAAATCTCTAATGCGTAAGCTACTTCCAAGTCAAGTAGTACCTTTCAATTCATTTTCAAAATATAAATCAGTAACAAGCAATAAAAACTGTCATAGATTCACGGGCAAAGGGAATATTTTTACCACCACAAAAAACATATACCATAAAAATCTTAAATCTAAAATTGAAAATATTCATGAATTTCAATGAAATATACAATACGCTTTAGAAATACCAACAACTTACTGTTCACGAGTCTCAGATATCACAGATTTATAAGGACATATCCAGTCGTACCGAAAATCACCCGATTTCAATCTTTCAAACGTCACAGTGAAAAAAATAAAATTGCGACTTGTCACTACCATAGCTCAAAAATGTTTAAAGGATATCCATGTAAATTTTTCCGATAAGAAAAAAAACTAACTCTAAAATTCATTCAACAAAAATTTTGAAATAAGATGGTGGAAAAAATATTCCCGCTGTCTCAAAATATGTTAAAATTAAAGGCCAACAGCTCAGATCATTAGAAGATAAATAGATAAAAAATTTCTTAAAATTTCGGTTTGATTAGTAGGTGCTGTCACTCACCAATATTAGCAAAAAGCAATTTCTGGAGAATGGTATTTAGCCAACATTTTTTTTATGAAGTTTTCAAGTAAGAATTAGATAAACCAAGTAATACTTTTATGAAACATATTGAAAATCGTTATTTATTCTGAAACTGAAAATGAGCAAAGAAAGTAACATTTTCATAAGAATATAAATTTTCCACAATCTTCTTTACAAGGTTGATTATTAAGCTAACATTTTTATTTTCGATTTCACATAAAAGTCTAAGGGCTACGAATAAGGTTTTAAGAAAACTCTGCGTAGTTTTCAGTATTAAATTTAATACAGCGGGTGTAATTTGAGTGCTGATGAGATTTTAAGAATCGAAACATATGTCTTCATTCTAGAGTTGTTGTTGTTTTTTCCTTTCGTTGCTTAAGTTTATTTAATAAATAAAGCATTGTATCAATTTGTAAAATTTTACATGAATGTTGATCGCTGCTAAAAATGGCTAAAGTTCAATTATTATTTAATTATTATCATTAAAACGCCAATAAAACAAACTAAAAATTTATTAAATTTAACATGCATACATATTTACAGAGTAAAAGATAAAATTTTGAGCAACTTCTTATTTTTGCTTTCATTTTTTGGAAAATAAATTATAAATGAGCCCAATATTTTTGTACAGAGCTTCTTGTTCAGTACTTTTAGTGCAAAAAACAACAAAAAAATTACAAGCGCAAAATGCATTAAAATGGGCAACGAGCTGCTTATACTAGTTTCAATGACCGCTACGTCATATCATCAGTAAGCTTTGTTAGCCGAAGTATAGTAGTTCTACAAGCCTACTATGTAATGTTTCTTGCGTTGATCTGTTAAGAATTTTGTTGTTTTTTGCACTAAAAGTACTGAACAAGAAGCTCTGTACAAAAATATTGTTATTATTAAATTTTGTTCCAAAAACACAAATAAAAAAATTACCCTCGGTGAGCTCGCCGATATTTACATGTAGCACTTGCAACTTCGTTCGGATCGCCAAAAAAGCGGACAACGAAGCGCTCGTCAAGAAATGTGTGATATCAAAGAGATTACAAGGTCAATTGCATTGAGATGTAGAAGTTTTTGTTTTGTTTACTGCTGTGATTCTTAACAGATCAACGCAAGAAACATTACATAGTAGGCTTGTGGAACTACTATACTTCGGCTAACAAAGCTTACTGATGATATGACGTAGCGGTCATTGAAACTAGTATAAGCAGCTCGTTGCCCATTTTAATGCATTTTGCGCTTGTAATTTTTTTGTTGTTTTTTGCACTAAAAGTACTGAACAAGAAGCTCTGTACAAAAATATTGTTATTATTAAATTTTGTTCCAAAAACACAAATATAAATGAGCCCTTTACTTTGAGAGTGGTGCAATCCCTTTTTCGTTAAAGAGAAAAATTAATTTGAAACGAACTGTATAAAATTTATGTCATATTTTCTTCTCAACGACATGGGACTTTCAAAGGACCTCTTTCAAATAACAGGCTCGTATGTATAGAATACAATCGAGTATACATTTTTGAGTTTTTGTCAAATGAAGTTTTCTAGTAGTCCCATTATGGCTTAACACACTTAGTTCAACGATATTGAAACTTCTTCAATAGACCAAATCTAAATTTATATTGATTGTTTGGATGTAAAATTCAATGAGAAGTTCACATTTTGTAGTAGTTCAAATAAAAAGTACAAGTAATCTTCCAAGCATTCGAATTTTGGAGCCTAACATTAACTAAGTTTACTGAATAATTTTATATATTTTTCTTAGCCAAAATGTTTGCTTGAGCTTATCCCATATTTTATATAGTAAATTTGGATATGCGTTTTTTGAAGAAGAAAAGAAAAGTTACACGCAAAAAACTTTTTAATTTTTTTGACAACAAGGGCATTTAAAAGAACAAAATTCAGTTTTTTTTCCGATGGAATTAAAAAAAATATCAAAAATAAATCGTTTTCAGGAGTCCCTCTAACTTTTCAAACCTTAACGGGCTGAACTTTTTTTTGCAAAAGAATGAAAACATTCCAAAAAAATTATTTACTAATCGACTTAAATTATGTATAGATCCTTAAGCATTCCAAGACAAAGCCCTACATTTGAATGGAAAAAAGAAATTATGCTGAATCCATTGAAATTTTTGTATGATATGTTACTAAATAAAGGATATATAGTAAAAAATGATATCGTCTTGATAAAAAACCAATACTGACTATGAATTGTAGGCAATTCATTTAATTTAAAGATACGAAGTAACAATAATTAGATATGCCATTAACTTGAAGCTTTCAATGAATTCTGAACTTTTTATAATTGGAAAACTCAATAAAGGAGTTAGCCCATATAAATTAAAGCCGTTTGAAGCTTTTGGCCAATTTTTCACTATTTGCATTTTTGCAAAGGTAATTATCTTATTTTTAAGGAACAATTGATTCTAGAAAAAATTGCATTTGGGCGTATATCATTTTCAATTTTTGTGCATACGGATTTTATTTTACAAACTAAGGAACCAAAGGAGAAAAATGACTAAAAAAGTGCCATTAAATATTTGGGCGATTTTTTATGTATCCATTTTTTTCCAAAATAAAAGGAGATAAAATTTTTACAAAGCTTTGCAAAACTGGGAATTCATGGTCGATAGGTAATTTTTTTTTTGAAAAAGATATATTAACGAAAAAACTGCTTTTTCGCATTAAATAATTGCCCAATTAGCAAGAAATCTTCAAAAGTGAATGTTTTATACTCAAGCGATTTTGCTTTGTACAATCTAGATTTGTTGGCGGTTCCTTTATTTTTCTACATCACTGTGCAACGTGGCCATCTACTGTATAAGCTTTATAAGTGAAATGAAAAAAATAACATACAAATGTAAAGGAAAATAAAAAGGATAAAAGTAAAAACACCTATGAATGGGACGAAAATTAAATGAAATTCAAAATGAAAGGAAGCAGAGCTACAGCAACAGAAGGCGCTTCTCACTAGAAATTGTGGCAAATTCACTGAAAGTCAGTATGGGTGCTTTGAAACACATGCAACATGACGATTTTCACTATGAGAGTGTTCGAGTCTGCTTCTTCTATGTGGTGTTAATGTACATGTGCACGTGTGAGTGTTGTGTTGTGTTGTGTTAAAAGTGCAGCAACAACAGCACAAATGATTCGCCCTTTCTTTTTACTTACTTTGCATAATGCATGTGTTTGTTTTTGTTGTTGCAGCAGCAGCAGCAGCATTCGATACACCTACAAGTAGTGTGTTTACATTTGTCTTTGATTTTTTTACGATATTTTACTTTTAAGTTTTTATGCATTTGTTGGTTTTTTTGTTCGCTTTTCGTTGCCATTGCCATCACCGCTGTTGCATTACCATCACCATTGAAGTTGAGCGGGCACTTGAATTCTTGATGGCTTGTGTGCTGGTTGTTGCATTTGCAATTGATGTTTGTGATTTTGCTGCTGCTGATGGCGCAACATTTACATTGATTCAAAGTTTGTTGATGTTGATTCAACTGATGACGATGATGACGTCGTGTTATTGTTGACGCTGTTGAATGCCATTGCTGTGCTCTTGACGGTATCAAAGCGTTGCTGTAGTTTTAGCGTAAGCGAGTTAAAAGCAGCAATATCACTTCAGCAATTGGCTTTCGGCACAAGCAGTCACTATGCATGCTCAGCAAAAATTTATTAAAATGCGATGTAGAGTGTATGCATACAATGAAAGCAAAAATTGACACCAAATTATTTGTTAATGCCATTGCAAAAATTTTGAAATAGTGATGAGTAGAAAATATGTCTACAGCAAATATTTTTTTATGCTATTTATAAAATAATTTCTACAGTAGGAAAACATGGTTTCTAACAAATGCCTGAGTTCAGCGTTGAGCGTTGAGCTCACCGATGGCATTTTCGGTACATTTTTCAGTACATTTGTGTCGTGAAAAATCTTCGTCTATATATTCGACGAGTTTTTAGTAGATTTGGTACAATTAACGAACTTTCAGCACATTTGGCGGATTTTTAGTAAAGTTTCGGTACACTTAGGTGATTTCTAATAATTCCATCTTTTTTGTTAGTAAATTTTTGTATATTTTCGTAAATGTTGATGTTCGTAACATAAAAAAGTACATTCACCCTTTAAAAAGTACATTCCAAGTTTCAATTCAGTTCATTTTCACAAGCCCAAATGTCATCACTGGCACCTAATTGATTTCTAATTAAATGTTACTCATACGACATGTTGTTCATAAAGCTACCAAATGCCTATTGTAAAATTAAATGCAACAAAAAGGAGTTTTTTTAGCTTTTCAATTAGTTCGTAAGCAATGTGCTCAAAATTTAATAGAAAATTATCGTTTTTGTTTTAGAAAATCACTTGAATCTCGCGAACTTCTCAGTCCAATACGTACGGATGTCTGCAAGCGCTCAAAATTTTCGGTTTTTTGGTGAAAAAAGTGTGTATGCGCAAGGAGAGGAGAGCCATTACAAATAAGAACAATCCATCTATTATCGACTTTCGCAAAAAAGAAGCCGAAAAGCGAAAAAAAAAGATGGGACTATTTCTCCGGATTATAAACTAAAACGATTCTTGGGTATTATTTGCAATGAAATTTGGCTATAAGAACTGTATTACTTAACTAATGCCTTTCAAATTAAATCCATTTTAATGGAAACGAAGACATAGCTTTGTAGAATCTTTACTTCACCACAACACAGTGGTTCGAAACAAAACTTGTTTGGTTCAAAAAATGCTAGAGATCGCAAATCTTATCGGAGATGAACAACTTTTTGTTTTAAGTGGAAGCATATCAAAATTGAAGTATATTTATTCTCTGCAAGTCTTATGATGTTATTTTTTTTAATGAGATCTTTTCATCAATAAAAATGCCATTTGAAAAAAACAAATAGTGGAAAAACTTGGTTAATGTTTTCAAACTCGGGCAGTCACAACTAATTCTTTTTAATTTTCCCTATTTTAATTATAAAATAAATACGCCTAAAGTTAAATGAAAAATGTTTTTTATGTTTGCATATTTTGTTTTCAACACACAAAAATACTGCTAAAAATTTTGCTAACATTCCTTTATCTATACATAAGCACACGTACTTGCATATGCTACTTTTATATTTGTGTAATGATGCTAGCGTTTCAAAAGTGGCATCAACGTTTTTGGTGTTGCGCAAATATAGCATATGATTCTCACAACGCACCCGCACGTTTGTTGGTGCTGCTTTTAACTGCTGCCACAATTACAATTCCACAACAATTTCTATTTCAATACGCTTTACCACTTTTGAATGTGCCCGCTGAATTGCAACACGCAATGCATTGCATCACAATTAGTTTCGCAACATGGTACCAATGGTATCTGCTGATGCTGTTGCTATTCGAATGAAACGCGTCAATTACACTTCAAGCCAAATGCGACGTATTCGAGTTTTTCCGGCTGATTGGCATAGGTTATGGTTGTGGTTGTTATCGCTACTGCTGCTGCTGTTGCATCTGCATTTATGTGTTGCATTGATGCATTTTAAATTTATACACCCACATTTAGAACGCACACTCAAATATTTGTATAAATAAAACGTACTATTCGTATCTATCTCTGCAATTCACTTTATGGTCTTAGGAATAATTGACGATTTTATTGCTAGAAATCTGCTGCAATTTTCTCGAATTCTTTTCCATTTTTTTCCATTGTCATTTTTATGCATTCAGCATTGATTTACGACTGACTTAAGTGCTGCTGCGTTGTTGCAGTATTCGATTGTTTGAAATCGTTATATTATTGACTTCATCATTGATTTTGTAAGAGTAACTGCATTGCATTATTCTCGAAATTGATTTCATTGTAAGGCAAATTGCAGTTTGTAAGTTAAAGAAGAAAAAAGGAAATTCAATTAGTCAATTTTTTTCTTAGACGAATTTTTATAAAACCACTTTTTTACCAAAATGATAAAATATTTTATCATTTGAAATTTGCGTGTGGCTCAATTTCTGTTGTATCAGCAGTATTTAAATAATAGTCAAATGATGGTGGTTGCATGTTGGTCTCAATAAAAATAAATCAATATTGCAGTCGATGTTTCCGATATTCATGATTAAATTTCATGCTGAATGTCATTTCTGTAGAAGTTAAGATAAATTGATAAATTGAGCCTAAAATCCTAACTTTGCTATTGAGCAGATAATGTAAATGTGAGTATAGCTTAAGATTTATTTTCATTATTTGAAAATATTTTACTCCTTTTTATACTCGCAACTAAGTTACTTCCAAAATTTCTCTTTCGGTTGTAACGACATTATGTACTCAACAATTTTCTTTTATGCTGCAACACTTAAACGTTCACATGACGTTTCAATAAACTTCCAATGTACCATCTACCAAAAGTTCGATGATTTTGACAACAACTAAAAATAAAAAAGGTAAATTGTGCGGCGCTTGTTCCCGCTTACAGTGACTTCTATGAGCGCAGGTGACATCAGTTTGGGACTGATTACACTCCGTGATAAAGTTCTTCATACGTTTTAATTTCAAGTTGAGGCTAGTACAGGTTGGTTTGAGTGTAAGTTTTAAATTAAAATTGAGTAAGCACGGCGAAATGTTCGGCAGGCTATCTAGCGTCAAAGTTAAATACATTCTCGAAATTACAAATCTCAACATTAAGCAACATTTATTGCACCGTACAGATTGGATAACATATAAAATTTCATAACTTCTGCAAAAAATGTTTAGAAAGCGATCTTGATCTTAGTTTTGTAATTAAATTCTCATAAAAAATAAAATTTCGGCGCTATCTGAGTCGAATTCTCTTTCAAAATTTTTACACAATTCGGTATGACTTCCCACATTCTTAGCATTTATTTCGTACGTTCCATTGCTTTTGTGGATTTTCCCGCCTGAAAGGGCGTAGGAAAGTGATGTTATTTACGTAACTACAAACTTTGAGCAGTGCCATTTGAGCGCCCTGGCTAAGCCTATCACTTGCTGCAATCATTTACATAGCAACAAATTTTTTTCCGAGGAAAGTTTGCCAACATGTCGTATGAGTAACATATTGAGATTAAAACAGTAAATGTGAAACAAATTCGATTTAAAATTGGCCAATAAATATTAACATACCATCACAACAATATTTTTTTTAGTCTTAGTTCCTATATAGCTTTTATTTGGCACAAAATCTTAAGTCCATGACTTTAAATTATTTATTAATTTTCTTAATAAAAATTGGGAGGATTTTCACTTTAATAAATTACATATCGCACAAAATTTTACGAAAATTTTTCAAATGTTATGTATTCCATTCAATTTAGAAAAAATAATTTAGTGTTTCCAGAACTATTTGTAATGCCATCACTTCCGAAGTGCCGCCCGTGATAATTGCCTAATTTGATTCCTTTAGGTAAGATTCTGAGTGGCTCTTTATCTCTGGTATGCTTTTAAATTAACGATTCTGCAATTGCTGACTTTTCTATTTGCTAAAATTGCAAATGATCGTCAATTAAAAATAACCCAATAATAAATTTTATTAAAATGTTTAACAAAACATAGACGAATCTTAAAGAAAAAATTGAATTCAGATGTAACGTAATTTACCAATGCTTGTATTCTTATGCAAAATATCATCAAATTACAAAAAATGCTGTCGTACTCTTAAGTTTTTCTGCTGCTGCATTACTGACATCAATATGCAATTGTCATTTTAAATGCAATAAGCAAACGCACATGCACACACATACACACACATAAATTCAAGCGATTTGCATTTGAGTGCGGTATTGATTGTTCCATTTTATGTGTTAACATTAAGTACGAGCAGCAACAGCTAAAGTTTCCACCCTTTTTTCTCTAAGTGCATTCCGCAATCAGCGACAGTTGCAAAATATCGCATGTTGTTATATTGCTGTCACATCATATATTGTTGTTAACGTTTTCAATGATTGCAGCAGCATCAGCAGTAGCAGCAGCAGCAGCAATAATGCCTACACTATTGAGGTTGCTTGTTATAAACATTTTGCATTTGTTGCTGCTACAACAGCGAATGGCAACAGTATGAGCGTCAACAGCACAGTATCAGCAACAACAACGGTGAAGCATCAAAATCCGCTTTGTGATTCAATAAATTTGCAATTCAATTTTGATCGCTTTATTTTGTTTGTCAGTTTGTCTATTGAGATGTTGTTGATTTGTTGTTGCATAAATGCTGTTGCTGCTGCTGTAACTGCCTTTGAATTGTTGCCACAAACAAACAGCATGAAATTATGACAAGTGCAGCTTTTGAAGTGCATGCGAGTGTGTGGTAAATTGATGGAAACAATTTGCCACAATCAATCAATCAACAAAAATGTAAACGTTGCATGCAACTTCAAATTGAATGCAATAAAAAGTTGTTGGCAAACAAAAAAAAAAAAAAAATCTGGGCTCATCATGAATTTTTATGTCAAAGAATTGATACGGTTAGAGTTAGTGTTAATAAATTTTTGCTGAACTTGTTGCAGATGGTTTTTACTTAAGTGACATATAACTATATCAGCAGTGTTTTGTGAAAATATCCATTTTAAAAATTTTGAAAAATCCATAGTTTCGTCTATGTTTCGTGAAAGAAAATTCTTACATGAGCCATAGAAAACGAAACAAATTTTTTTACAAAAACAAAATATGAAATGGATTATTTTCTCAATCTTCCTAAAGTCTGAAAGCTAATAAACTGACGAAATATTATCTTCACGAAAATATGTTTGCTTACTTTTTAACGAAACATTTTATGTTCGGTCTACTGGGCTTGGTCTCATTTCTGTAAGGCGTTTAACTGTTATTATTGGAAAATCGAAAATAAATCACGCGCGCAATTTTGAATAAAAATTTCCGGAGCTTTATGAACCCATACTTATAACGTAAAAGGGATGTAGAGGAACGTTAAAGCTTCACTTTCTCAACATTCTACAAGAAAAGATTTTTTAAGGGTAGATGGAGGTACTAGCATAATTTTTAAAAGATACACCTAAGCTCTGTAACCATTTTAAAATAGGGAAATAAATCCTCATCAATCTGATGATGAATCAGAATTTTATTAAAAAAAAAAAATATGGGAAAAACTTCAATTTATTTGCCTTGAAAATCAAAATTATAAGTAATTTTAAAATTTGAAAACGTAGCATATCATTGTAAAAGATTTGAATAAAACTTTCTTTATATATCAATAAGCCTTTAGGGTTATAACATTTTTCTTTGTGCAAATAACAGTTTAATAAAATGAAAAAAAAAAACAATTTAATTTCTAAATCTTGAAAACCGCGTAAGGATTTTTCAACCACACTAGTACTATAGCCCATTAAATTACTTTACATATGAAACTAATTTTGTGAATGTCGCTTGAGGGATTTCCAAATTATGCTGATTCTTAAAAATCTATATCCGCAACTTCCGATGGATTTATCTCCAAGACTCGATCCGAGCGACACTTTTTGGCTAAATTTTTATGACTACCCCTAAAAGGCTTCTACTAAGAAATTAAAAAGTCGGGCAACTGTCGTTAATGTTGACTTGCGCATCTAGTCAAGCTATTTCGATCAATAGGCAAATAATTGTAAGTCTTGTTGATTCCATTCAATAAAATTGTCTCTAATAATAAGAACCAATGATTCACTTGAAAATGGTTGATGTCGAATAATGTCAATTATTAACACTCATAATTTGGATATTTACTGAAATCGACAAGTGTCGAGTCAATACGTATTAAAAAACACTCATAGTTAACAGGGGCCAATGTTCTGATTTGATTGCAAGTAAAATGTTTGCGCGTTATGTTTTGCTTTTAATGTTCTTATTAATGACAGATTTAAAATTGATTTCACGAGATCTTAATTCAAATTTATTGAATTTTAGCGAAAAAAATGTTTTTTTATGCAAATCAAACGTCAGAAGCATTCCATTTTATAATAGTGATTTTTTGCTATTTGGTTTTTCACTGTAAATATATTGACACTTCACGCCTGATTTTTAAAAATTTTTAACGCCGAGAATGCTCAAGAAGGTTTGCCATTTTATCATAGATAGACTAACAAATAAACAGCGCTAGCAAATCATTGAATTTTGTTATCGATATTCGTGTTCTGTGAGAAATGTGTTTTTTTATCGAAAAATGTTCTTCGGCGACGAAGCTCATTGTAGGCTCAATGGGTACGTCAACAAACAGAATTGCCGAATGTGGTCTAAAGAGCAGCAAGAGGCTGCTCAAGAGCTGCCATTGCACTCTGAAAAATGCACTGTTTGGTGCGGTTTGTAGACCGGCGGCATCATTGAACCGTGCTTTTTCAAAAATAACGAAAATCGCAAAGTTACAATCAATGCAGCAAGGTACCGTGCGATGACGACCGATTTTTTTTTTACTCAAAATAAAAGAATTGAACTTGGCTGATATGTGGTTTCAAAAAGACGGTGCCACATGCTACACGGCACGCGATGCCATGGACCTATTGAGAAGCGAGTTTGGTGAGCATTTAATCTTGGGTTTCGTGAAATATCTCGTGTACAAGGACAAACCAGCCACAATTGCAGCACTGGAAGACAAAATTACAGCTGCCATTGGCCAGAAACCCGTCAAAATGCTGGAAAAAGTATGCCAAAATTAGAGCTTACGGATGGATCACCTCAGGCTTATTTGTGTGCAACATTTACATAAAATAATTTTAAAAACGTAAATGGCAGAAACTGATGTATTGCTTAAAATAAAAATTTTATTCGCTATTGGAAATTTTCTGTACAGTTTTGAATTTTCAAGAACCAAACACTTAAGAAATCACAAGAAAAATACCAATTATCGATTTAAAACTTAAATTCATTTAGAATATTAATATGTGCTAAATCTTGTCTCAAATAGTAGCGATTTTTATGCACTTTTTCGACATGATTGCCTAACTTTTTTTATTTATATTAAAAAAGCTGCTACAACATTTACTAATTTCTTGCGATCGACCTTGACACTTCTTTAAATATCTTATCTTTTACAAACCTTAGTTTTGTATTATAAAGTAAAAGGTAGGTAAGCATTTTTTGAATTGAATTTTGAAAATCTGATACCATATTCGTAATCTGCGACCCTGAAAACTCCCGAGTAGCAAGTTTCAAGCGAATTTGATCAATTCCAGAGAAGTTTGTCAGATTGGATTTTCTCGTGCGTTTTTTTTTCGTCATTGTGTCCATGTTTGAAGTGACGGTTTATTGCATTGAAAAGAACATAGCCTATTCTATAAGAATCTCTAAAAAAGTGAAAAACGATTTTTTCGAACCGTAGGTCCCTTTTACTTTCCTGGTCACAAATAATGTTTGTAAAAAACATAGTAAAAACGTTTAAGGTTTGAAAATACTCACTGCATCGGCACAGTGATGTGTGATGATTTCTATCAGCTATTGTCGATTCTTTTATGTTATTTTATTTTTCTACTGTTTAATTTTCTTGGTGCTATCACACACTATGCTGAACAGTGTGCTCAGCTAAATAATGATATTTATTCATTTAAAGATCAACTAAATTTTTAAACTATAAGTATTTGTATAAATTGCAATTAAATATTTATTACCATTACTTATTTCAATAACTATTGTAAATAGTCCTTTTGCTTTAAAATAACGTACGTGTTTTGCAAGAAAAAATAATTTGCAAAGTTTCTATAAAGGAAAGCGTTATATTGAAGAAGTCAAACCTTACAAATTGTAAATCTTCTCTCTCTAAGTAGATCACTAAAGTTTAAAAGAAATTCGCACAAAATTCAAAGACACTGCACTTGAGCAATAAAAGCAAAATGCTGTTGCAAGGCACGTGAGACTTAACACATCGCTGTTTCAGCTGAGCAGAATAAACTGCACAGCCTGGCAAGCAAAGACTTTTAATGCAACAAAAAAAAACTACGAGAGACAACACGAAAGAAAACAGGAAGTCAATGGTTGCATTTGTTGCTGCTGTTGTGTCTGTGTTCGTTTTTTTATCAAAATCCAAAGAAACAGCAGATAAAGATGAAGAAGGATTACTGCAGCAAATGATGCTGTAGCTTTATAGCGCTTCATCTTCACTATGCAGTCATCATTTCTTTGCTACATCACATTTCTTCTGTAGTTTTTGTTTTCTTCTTTGGCCTCTTCAATGAATTTATGATGATTTTGTAATGAAGTTAAATATGTCTGCATTTCATTTCTTTCCTGTGATACTTTCTTTCATCGTCCTCTGCAGTCTGTCATGTAGTTGCATTGCACTTTTAATAAAATGAAGCAAATAATGACCATTTAATGTCGGCAAATTATTTTTAATTAAGAAAATTAAATTAAAATTTATGAGCTTGCGAATGCAAATGAGTGGGAAATTGTGTACTGTGTGAAAGTGCAGTTAAATGAAAATTGAATCAAATTTAAGGGCTAAGTGGAAAATAAGCAAATACTAATTGCTGCTGAACTTACTGCATGTTTCTTAAATTGTTTATTTTTCTCGGAAAAACAATAATGCATGGCAGTTAAGTCTTAAAGTGGCATTTTTACAATTATAGCAGGTTTTCTTTTTAGATAAAAATGTTTTTTTTTTATTTAAATACCACTGCCCCAAAGCTGGAGGTTTTATTTACTCGAAATTTCGACTTTAACCGCAGGGCGGTCTTACGCAAATCCTGTAGCTGCTTCACGCTACATTTTTTTTTTTTTCTTTGTGCTGCTGCACGCTTTAGTTAGCCCATGATTTTGTGGTCATGATAAGCATTGGCATTTTCCTTTTTTTCTCCCATTTTAGCATACCCACGTTCTTGTGGTCCTCAAATGGTCCAGCATTGACAAAAGTAAATATACCAACAACAACAACACAAAAAAAAGCAACAGCAGCAGCAAGAAAATGAAATATTTATAAGTTGTGTTGCTGTTAATGTTGTTGTTGTTGTTGTTTTTTTGTATTTTTATCTGCTGATTTAATGCTCTGCGGTTTTTATTTACTGTTGCGTTTCATCGTGGCTTTACAGTAGCAGAGTTGTTGTTTTTTTCTATCGTATTATTGTGTTGGTATCTTCATTGCAAAATATAAGTGTGTGGGTGTGCGTGTATATTTGTTTACGCGCTGTTTATGTCCTTTTGCTACAGAATGACATTCAACGATTTGGCCTGAATGGCATTTCGCTTGAATTAAGTTGCGTTTAATGGTATTCAAAGTGATTTTTTCGCTTTCTCTTTTTGGTTGGTTTTCATTTAATTTTTTTGTGTTTTTTCGATTTTTATGTCATTTTTGTTGTTGTTATTATTGCAGCAGTGGTAGTCTTCATTGTGTCACAGAAATTGTTTTTTAGTATGCGGGAGTTTTTACAAAGATCGAAAAAATGGCAAAAATTTAAGCTATATAAATTGCATAGACAATCATAACAGTGTGGACAATTAAAGCAATTAAAATATTGTTAAAAATTTGTAGATAATTTGTAAAAGTATAAGCAATAATAGGTGTACATCTGCAGCAATTGAAAGGCTCATACGATCGAAATTTAGCAATGCTTTGAAAGTTCAAAAAAAAAAGAATTTAAATGACTTGATGACTAGTGTATTTCAAGAGCATCTCTGCAATTAAAGCCTTGCAAGCATATGTCTTTCCATTCATTTAAATCTATATACTAGACGTCACACGTGGAATTGCCCAAATACACATACAATACATATTGTAGTGTTATTTGGTGGCAGAGAATTTTTGTTAGCGGGAGAGCATCACCCTGCGGTGCTCTTGTGGAATTAATGATATCCTCGTACTGCGCGTATTTATTTGACTTTTTTTTTTTGTTTTGTCATGCCGGTTTTTCTTTTCTCTTTCACGCATGATGACAGATGATTTTTATTTACGCACAGGACCAAGGATATTTTTTTTATGAGTTTCGTGAGTACTTTGCTGCTGGCAGTGATAGCATTTTCTGCATCATATTCTGTTGTTGTTTTCGTTATTTGTTTATCTGCGCCCATAAGTAGGCAACCATATTTATGTTAGTTGCTTTTATGACATTTATGAGTCTTTTCTATTTACTTGGCGTTGTCCTTCTCGCTGACTTATGTTGTCATTGTGCAAATTTTTATGACTTAAAGGAAGAAAAAAAACACAAAATTGTTATCCTTTGTTTCAAATGCTAGCAGCATGTTATCAACAGTGAAAAGTCCTTGTGTTTTATGTGCATTTGGTATTTACAAGTAGCTGCTACATTAACTTTGAATTTTTTTCTTAAAACCAGCAGCGTTGTCATGCTGTTCATGCGAATGTGTTAAGATATACCTAGGAGTCATGATAATTATCGCGTTAGTGTTATTCACTTCTTACACAAGGCAATACATTTTGTGGAACTTAAGTTGTGGGAAAAATAAATTTTTTTAAAATTAATCTATGTAAGGAAAAACTTCAGGAACGCCCAAAATTATGTTAAAAATCTATTTCCTAACTTTTCTCACCGATTAGCATAAAAAAATTTCTTTAGAAAATTGGTCTAAAACGGTCTATTCCGGTGTCCGAGGCACCTTTCTTCATCGATTAGTGCAAAAAAATGTATAAGAGTAACTTCGTGTATTGTGATATGGTCATGTAATCCGATATGCCATCATATTTCCTTAAATAAGCAATTCTCGACAAAACATAACAGTAACGGAAAAAGATATGTGCTGCAAGGTTTTGTGCGTTCGCATTCTTTGTTTTTGGTCTCAGTGCGGTGAAATTGATTTAGCCACAAGTCGAGATTTTATTTGTGTTCATTTCATGAGTGAATTAAGCCCAAAATAAAGTAAGTATTATAACCGAAGTACTAAAATTTGTTAGTAGATGAATGTACTTTGTCATAAATAATGTGAATTCTATATTTGCTGAAATGTATTTTAATAAAAATAACCCGTGCATATTAAAACTGAGATTCGGGTAATGTGTTATAGTTCAATTTGGTCCACCCAGCAAGGACATTACCTGTGCTTTTTGCAACAAATTCTTCCAAAGGGATACAAAGATTCAGACCTGAGTTCAACGCCTGCAATTTGGGTTTGGATTTAATTTGGGCTCACAATGATTGACTTCCAAGACGACAAGCAATTTTTGTATGTGACTCATCTATCTGACTTTAATATTTTCTGCTTTTCACTTATTGATTCAGTTTAAGTCTAGTTTCCTTTTTTATGGAAATTCTATTGAAAGATGTAATGTTATTGTATTGTAGCGAAATTTGGTTTATGCTAGAAAATTCTTGAAATAAAAACCAACAAAAGAAACTAAACGATACTAGCTAGCATTCTGGCTGTATAAATACTTTTACACCATCTAGCGGCAAATAATAAAGCGAACAGACGCTGCAGTACACTATAAAAGTCGATAACCGAGAGAAATTATCGCCGTCGTACAACGCCATCTAATAATAGCAAGATTCTGGATAGTTGTGAACTCAACGTCGATACGCCATACTGGTAAATTATGGATAATGGTAGAATACACGCCATCTAGGAGGTAGTAGAGTTAAAACAGTGAAGCAGAACAGTTGAATTCAAACAGTGAAACAGAACAGTTTATTTTGAAAGTAATACAGTGTGTTCCGTAATAAAGTAAAACAGTTGTCTATAAAGTGTTAGATTAATATTTGAATGTTAATGAGATAAGCAATTGTACCGTGTAAAAACTAACTATTGTGATTTAAATAAACCATTTTATATCTAAATAAGTTTGTGTGTTTTTTAATTGTTACACAATCCAGTGATCGAACTCAGAAAAGTGTAAGAGATCGAAATTATCGTCAAAGAGATAGGAATTTCGTAACAGTATTATTAGTTCCTACTGTTTTATACTTTTCATAATGAAATATCACATTATCCAAACGCTATATATCACATAACCCTTCAATTTAATTTAGAGGTGTCACTTGGCTTTTCTCCATCTCGTTGAAATTGCTTCAGATTGGCATACGCTATAGAGCTCCGAAGTTGTAATATACTGCACAATGCATCAACAAATCATAATACATAAAGAAATAGAAGCTATGCTATAAAAGTTACGTGTAATTTAAGACAAAAATACCCATATCACAATACCCGAAGTTACTATATTAGTTTTCACCAACAAGCATTTGCTGGATGAAGTTACTGCTTCACGAACGTAACTCAAGAAGTCATTTGCAGTTCCTAATATTCCTAAGCAAAGTGCTTGTTTCAGACTTTTAGCAGAAGGTGTTTATCAAAAAGTAATGGAATTTATTCTCATTCCCAAAAAAATTTTCTACGATTGCGAAGTTCAAGAAAAAATTCGTGAGACCGCAAGCACGACCGTATATCACTAGCATATTCCCGACAATAATGGACCTGTCGATGTTGGTCTCAATGTAATAAGACCTCACACTTTTTTAATTAAAACAAATGAAGTTAATGATTTATAAAAAAAAAATTGTTGATTTATAAAAAAAAAATTATTGCTTTCAGTAAAAACTTATCAATATTCAAAATGTGTTGCTAAGTGTATTTTATTTTCATTTCATATATAATTTAAGACACTGAACATTTAATATAAAAACAGTAGCATTAGCGACAGCATGACAGCAGCACATTAACCAACACTGAACAACATCAAGCATCAGCAGTTAACATCATCACAGTGGTATTCATTACCATTAAGGTTTTCTGGTTTTATTGTGTTGCCTGTGTAAATGCTGCTTTGTGTATGTATGAGTGCGAGTGTGTGTGACTTTTTTTTCAGCCATATATTTCTTATGTGTGTACTTACGACTGTTTACCTTACGTTGACACTTTTATCACGCAATTAACTCAATTTATTGCCACAATACGTACGCAATAACATCAACAAAAGGCATTCATTGTGTGTGTGTATGTGTGTGTGCACTTTTTCATCTCACGCAAGTCAGAAAAATTAAACGGAATTAATTTTTCTTTTATTAATTATTATATGTTTACCGAATTTCTGAAAAAAAAACAACGCTTTTATTTCATAAAAATTTCAACGTAGCTCAGATTGTTTACGCAGCTCGGAAGGTATTAGCACTGCATGGCACATTATATTTAATTTTAGCGCTGCTTAAAATGCAATTCGAAAGGATTTCAGGATGTAAATGTTGAAATTAAATATCTTAAAGGATTCAATACAAATATTGTAAGTCGATTTTGTATGAGATATACAATCCTTTGCAAATCCTCTATACAAACTTAAATATATTACCTGCAACACATTAAGTAAATGATAACAATCTTGAAACAAATAAATCAGTTTATATATTATGAAAGATTTAAAATAGATCACTAATAGTTTTTCTCATATCGTTTGCCATTTTCAAATATTATATTCAGCAAAGTTTTTGTTTCATGAAAAGAAATCATTTTTTCACAATTTTCACTTTTCCGGCTTCATCTTTGGAGTTTTATTTTTCTTTTTCTTTCTGTTCTTTGGTGCACTCAACAATTTGCGCTTCATTGCATTTTTGTTAAAAATTTTGCCTTCTTAATATTTTACACACTCACACACACAAACTACAACTAAACACACATATTCACTCACATAAAAAACACACACGCAGTCACTTGAGCAGAAAACTGTAGGAAATGCTACGTTGCGCGTAAAGTTTTTCTTTTTTTCTTACAACGCTTAAGACCCAAACCACATGAACCGCTTACGTCGTTATTATTACGTATGTACGTAAGACGTATGTGCTTGTATTCGTTACTAAATGATTTGAAATCCATACAATTTCAGCTCTACTGCTTGCAATGTTAGTGCTGAAGTCAAATATTAAATGGGGTGTTGTGTTGGTTGACGGCACTAGCGATGACGATGATGACTGGTGCAAAAAATAGTTAAGCCACTGACATATATAACATATTTTCTCTGTGATATATGTCGTTTTTTCTTTGCAGTTTTATGGCTGCCTTGCATGTCATCTTATTTATGTCTTTTTTTATTTTTTCTAAATAATAATTGTAATATTTCTTAATCTTTTTCTTATATCTTTGCTATTTTTCTTTAAAGATTTTTTCTTTGATTTTTTTGCGGGTTATTTCATGTAAAGTCAACTTTGGACAAAAATTGTAATAAACTATTTTCTAATTTGAATGTGCACATCTTCAAACTTTTGATTAAAGTCAACAAAAGACCAACCTTTATTAGTTGCTTTGCTAACTGCTGTTGTGCTTTAAGCTGAGCTACATTTATTTATCCTCAAGTAATGAAACATAAGCTGCTATAAAGTTTTCAACTTACAATAAGCAGGAAGATATAAAACATTTAAGTATACTTTTTTCACAGTAAATCGACAATGATTGATCGACTAACGACTTAAGCGTATGTTCTTAATTTGTAAGATATAATACATTTTGTCAAACAAAAATATAGAAAGTAACTTGCTTTAAAGATATAATCAGGCCTTATAATCACACACCACCATAAGATATTTTTTAAGGCATAGCGCATGTCAGAATTCATTTCATCCATGTTCGAATTTTGTCCCCGCTGCGTTATCCTAAGCCATAGAGAATTCTTCATTTTATTTTGATTTATGTTTCAAAAAATTGGGACCTATACAACAATTCTTATATATGCTCCATTTTTTGAGAAGCCAACACTTTGAAAAGGCAGACAGGGACAGATAAGTAAAAATTGGATCAAACTACACAACGACGAGATGTCCTTATAGACATTTAAAAATTCTGGTACTACAATAATAATGATAGTGGCTTGGAGCAAATATTATGCCCTTGAACCTCATATTACTTTAGTTTTTACCTCACTAGCGTACGTTCTTATTATAACTAGAAAGGTCCTTATGGTGCTAGTTTAAATATATGAAGCTTGAAAAATTCTTCCGAAAATTAGAAAAAATAGGAAGCAAGTAATCTGAACCAGGAATCGAGCCCGAGACCTCTGAGTTGTAAGAGCAGAACAATACCACTGCACGCACCACTAGTGAATTGAGTTTGGCACCACGCCTCACCTTAAAGTATGAGTTAAGAGATAATTTAATCATTAATACTAAAAGTTGTCTATGATAACGAGGTTTTTAAATTTTTGACTGATTAGCTCCTAAGGTCATTAATTTGACCAATTTCGCGGATTTCCCAAAAAACCATTTCATTTTATTCTCCCACTATTGCGTTTTCAACAGACAGACAGACGGCTGCCCATGGCGAGATTGACTAATATGGTAACTCTGATTAACAATATATCTACTTTTTAGTATAGGGTGTTTTTTTGTTATAAATTTACTATCGAAAAATATTCGACGGTCGAACGTATAAAATCCATTATTTATCGTGTAGTGAAAGAATATCTTAGAGTCTGTAACTGATAGGCACAAGCCTGGATCACAATGTACTGCAAAGTCCGGTAAAAACATTATTGCTGCCCAAGAAAGTCTTCAAAACAAACCATCAACCTTAATTCGTCCCCGTTTTCAGGTTTGCAGAATGATATCTTAACATGATTGAAAACTTTCTGATGCCAGAATTGTATACTTTGGCTTCGACTAACATGTGGTTCCAACAACTCGAGTAGAAATTTTTGTTCAAGTTGTAAACGGTTGGCCCTCCTAGAGAGTGGTACGGACTTGGGTAATCGGATCAGGAACGGATAGGTTTTGTTATGAATGAAACCAGCCAAACCGGACCAGACAAACCTAACATGGCACTCATCAATGTGAATGACGTGGCTTTTCATAAAAGGACATAGACAGATGAGGCAAGCTAGATCCAGTCCTTATCGTTTAGGTCTGTTCATGATTTGACAAAACTGATCAGGACAGGACGAAATTTCATAGGGATTTCTTTACCTGATCCGGAATTGCTTAATATGTTTCATGCTTTTAGATACTGATAAGATTCACATATGGCTGCTCTTTATTGGATGCCATTCCTAGTTAAATCTAAAGCTAAAACTCAGTCTAACAGTCTAACATCGCATCCAGCCAAAATGGCAATGAAAAACTCTTTCTGCAAAAAAAAAGTTTCTCAAAAAATAGTGATGTTGATTGATCTCCACGGCCGGTGGGTTTTTCTCCACGACACCGTGAGACAAGCAGTGGCGGACATTTAACTGATATTGTTTTCCATACATAATTGCTAATATTAAATAAACCATTTATCAACATTAAATCTATTCTCTTTCATAAAAGTAATATTTAGAGTCAAACAAAGTAGCATACCTTCCCGGCGGACACCCCATTTCATGCAAAAATATTTTATTGTTATAATCATCTTTTGTGAAATGCTCCTCCACACATTTGCAGCAACTTTGTTTTACTGCTGGGGGTTGTTCGTTTCTTCTTTTTAATAATGCGCTCGAAACCAATTTCAATATTAATTTTCAAACGCAATCATGTAGAGTTGCCTCAACGCAGACGACGTCTTCTTATGTTACGTAGTACGTTACATCTTAGCGTGTAAGAAGCGTAAAGCGAAAAGAAAGAGGCAAAGAAAGAGAAATCAACCAAATGAAATCTTTCAATTTCACAATGCTACACACACACCCATGTGGGCGTTGAGCAAATATAGCAATTGTGCACCACAAGGAAGTGGAATGCGGCTGTATCGTTTCGTGATTTAAAAGCAGCAATTTTTTGTGCTTTATTTTGAAATTTATTATCGAGTGAGCAGGGTAAAGAGTCATGAAAATTAAAATGTTTGCTAAAGAGATTTCACACAAATTTTTGTATCAAATTGATTTTGCTATGTAAATGTAATATACATCAAAAGATTTTTTATAAATCAATTGAAATTAAAGTCAAATTTTTGAAAAAAAAATAAATTGTAAAGTACAATAGAGATTAGATTCCGGCAATTTTATTTATTTTTTTCTAAATGAACTTTGTGCACTCTCTTGCTTAACTCGTCGTTGACTTGCTAAGCCACAAAAAAAAAACAAAACAAAAACAAAAAAAAAGAAATGCCAAACAAAGTGTATGATAAGAGACCGAAAAGCTGCTTTTTGAAAATATGCTCCTCACAAAAATGTCATGATTGCTTATAACGCCATCTGTTGGCAATTTGCAATAAACCTTCTTTTATTTGGTCGTATGTAGCATTGTCAGCAAGAGCAGCCAGCAGTGGCAGCAATGGCCGACGACCGAAAGGATTGTGAGAAATTCAATTTTGAATTTTCTGCATTTGTTGCTAACGACTGACTGGGGTCATACTTGAATTCGATATCGATGTTTTCTAATAGAGTTTTATATTCTTTGCTGTAGATAAACCAGTAAGTATGTATTAGCATGTACGTTAGTGTTTGTGTGTCGTTAAAGGATAATACAATAGAAGCTGATTTCAATAGTAACAGTATCAGATTTCTATACTGTTGTTAATAGCCTAATAAAATTGCTACGAAAATGTTTTGCTGTTGTACAGAAAAAAGGAATTTAGACATCGTACATACATATATATTAAGTAAAATCAAAACACAAATTTAAAAACAAGAACAATTTAATTTTGCATTTCAATACGAGCCGTTTATTTAGAAAGGGTTTCTCACTAGTACAATATTACCAAGATTAAATACAACATAAAGCACGACTTTATTTTTTCAATCAATAAATGTAAGAATTTTTCAAAATTCGGAAAAAATTAAGAAATGATCTCACGAAAATGTCAAAATTAACAGAAAATACACCGAGCGAACGTTTTAAGCCCAGACTTTATATTTTTAGCCTGAAAGTTCTAGCAAGCTTGAATTGTATATTGCACTATACGACTCATCACAACTAAGCATTAATTTGAAGAGAGAGGTTTGTGTCCGCACATTGACGGGGGCAACTTAGTTTTTCAACTTCAAGAGATCGATTCTTATTTTACGGATTCCAAAAGTAGACCACTTGAAAAAAAGTTCATGGTAATGATTACCCCAAAAAACACATCGAATCTTCCAAGTGAGCAAATAGTTGCGGTATAATAGCTAGCAGTTAAATGGCGCACATTGGGAAAAACATAGTCAAAACACGCGCATTGGAGGTAATACAAAAGTTACAAGGATAAATTTATTTTTTCATTTTTTGTAATTTAGATAGATCCAGCATGTCGAAAAACAATTTTGCAACTCATTTGACCGAAGAGTCTTTGCACAACAGCCATCTAAAGTTGAGCTTCTAATGAAGTTATTTTTTTTTAATAAAAAGTATCATTATCAATGCTTTATGTAGATGTCAGTAGAATCGACATTTTTCAATGGAATCTTACCATTTCCTATAGGTAGAATAAAAATTTTCCCATAAATGATTTATTGTTAAAATTTTCTTTCAGTTGTACTTATTTACGCAGATTTGGGTAAATAAAGTTAGGTGTGATTTTTTGAGATTTTTTTAAAAAAAAAAAAGTTTTAATGGACAAAAAATTTTTTGGTTCCACATGGATCCACTAAATTTCCTCAGTACTGATTAGTAGAATCATTTACTAAATGATGGTATCAAAGTGAGCTGCACGAGTTTGCTGGAACTTAAGATGCATCAGTTTTAAGATGTCACCTCAAGTAAGTATACTTATGAAAAAATTTCAAACAAATTTTTTGGTATGTAAATTTTTTTTCTTTTAATGAATTTAAAGCTTACCTAGCTTTTTAAATAAGTAATTATGCGACCAACTTATTTAAACATTTAAACTTACCTATCGGTTAGAGATAATCTGTTATGCTTGCTTGCTGTCGTGATGACATCTAAATATTCGCATCCAGATCAATACAAATATGAATATGATCTGAATCTAGCATGCGTTGAATTCCTAAGACATAAATTATTCAATTCAATATTCAGATCCTAAAATAACTAGCTTATGCGTTTCAAACTAAATAAAAAATAGAGAAAGAGACTTACCATCAGAAGTGCAAGCGATGCTTAAATAAATTGATGAAAACATACATACTTTGAATATTGAATTGCTCTACTTTTTTCTTATGATTTCATTTAGTAAGTAGGTACTTGCTGGACTACCACAAGTGCCAAAGTATAGCGCTTAAAGTGTTTTTGTTGTTGCGCCACCCTCCGTTGTCTAAAAAATGTAAAACTATGCTCTAAGCCTTTGCGATATCGATGCAAATATAGTCTGCAAATTTGAGCCCAGTCGGCTCAGTAGTTTCTATGTTTATATATAACAAACAGACATACATTCATTTTTATGCATATATTTTTATTGGAAAAATGACCAAGCATCTAAGGAATTATAAAATAATTTTTTTATTGAAATACTCTTGACAATGAACCAATTTTTCAGAATTTATTATGTCACCCTCAGTAGTAGATATGACTATAACCTTAAAAGAGTTATAATAATATCAATACATACACTTTTGAAATACACAAAAAAAGAATTGGTGTCAACAGTGCGAATGGTTTTGCAACAAGGACTCGTGTGCAACACAAATCCAAAAAAAAAAAAAAAATAGTTTGAATATGACAGTGGCTATCGCCTGAATCACGATTATTTTATTGTTTTCAAAAATGCCAAAATGGCGGCTGTTTAAGCAAAAAATTTCGAAAAATAAGGATTCGAAAACATTGAAAAAAACAAAATTTTGACTTGATTCTAATTTACGAGACTTCCATAAATGTGACGAATAGGTGGTTAAACTTTTATAGAGATCAGCTTAGCATTGCCAGAGAAAATACTGGCACTGTATGAAAAAAGTTATTTCGAGAGAACCGCGTTTAAGTTCTTTTATTGTGCCGGAGAGTGTGCTCAAATAAAGTTGTCAATTATACTTAAGGAGCGCGGATCTTTATAAAATTCTAACACAATGTTTTTACTTTCAAAGTCCGTAAAAATTATCAAGTTGGCAAACTAGATAAGCTCCTTAACCCATATCGTACCTTTGATTCGTTAACGAATCACGAAAATTGCTCATGTTTGGACATTTTTTTCATTATAAAATAACAAAAAATTTGAAAGTTTATATTTTTAATATTAAAGTCTAATCTATTAGATTTTTTTTAAAAACTTTCATTTTTGCGCCACGCCCACCTTTTAGGATTAAGTGGGAGTTTAAAAAACAATTGTTTTGGATATTTTTTTAAAAAATAATCAAAAATATTAAAATTAATCAAATGTGGACAAAACCTACACAGAGTAGATTCAAAAGGACTAATGTTTTTCTCCACAATAAAAATTATGTATCCAGATTGTTTAGGTGAGCTATATATAGCACTCCATTATGGCGATGCGTATACTTCCCAGGGTAACTATTTGGCAATTCTTATTTTTGAAGATGACAAATTTTTTGAGTAGGCCAAGCGCTAATAAATTCAAAATCTGAATATATTCAAAAAAAAATTTGGATAAAATTTTTTTCCGATCGACCTCAAACTTATTTTCCGCCATTTTTTATACTCAATTACCACCTCATTACAACTTTTTTTAAAAAAAAGAATGCTGAATATTTTGGTACGATATGGGTTAAAATGCTTTCAACGGTGTGTACATAGATGCGAAAAGAGCGTACTTTGAATAATAGTTAAATGAAGAACTTTGAAATATATTCTACTCTTTTTGTTTTCTGACAAAAGTCTGGGTAAAAATTGTCGCAATTTGTATATTGACATCTTCCGAAAAAGCATCTTGTATAAAAAACAAAATTATTTTCCTTACGCCACTCTTAAGTATGAGTTGTTTATTTTATTTACATAACAAATTTTAAAAAATAATTTAGGTAACTATAAGAAATACTCAAAAAATATTGCAGACTATTTTTCTAATGTCCTTTCGCTCAGGTGATAATAAGCCTAGATTCTGCCTACTCAATTCAAAGTGTAGTAAGACCTCACGTGCTGCTCAGTGGTCTTGTAAACAAATTCATTTAAATATCTTCAAAGCCAAATAAGCATTCTAAAATAAAATCACATTTCTCTAAACTTTTTTTTAGTTTTTTCAAAATATAACCAACTGTCATTTTCAATCATTCAAAATTAAAAAAAAAAAAATACTATCGCAAAGCGTTTTCTCCTTCGTTTGCCGCTGTTGTAGCGCGCTTTTATACCTCATTGCATACCTCAGTTTTTTTTTTTTTTGTTGGACGACAATCAGTTTAATTTCCGCCATGCTGAAGCTGCTGCTGCAAAAGTTCGTCGCCCTTTGTAGCAGAGAAATATATTTTTTTTTTGACAACAAAAATGACGAGAAAATACGAAAAAATTGCAATTTTTTTCAGTTATTTTCTCTTTCCAATTTTTTGCTACTATGCAGTTTTGTTGTTGTTGTTATTGTCAAAGTTATCTGCTTGTTATTTTTGCGAATAAAATTCGGTAAAAGCATTGAGCACAAAAAGAAAGAAATGTGAAAAAACGTAAAAATAATCTTTTGTTTTACGCCCAGTAGTATGCAACGCTTTTTTTTCATATTTTTTCTGCATAAATCGAATTGTAGCCGATAAAAAGGTCAACGTCACTACTCTCGCTCACACATATGAACACAAAGATGTGTGTCCTTATGTGTGTGGCGTTTATTTCGCTATAGCAGCCATAGAGAAAATCAGCGACAGGTAGCCGAGCAGCCATCGAACTGTTTCATAGGAAAGCAAGAAAAAAAAACCTTTTTTTTTTGTTATTGTTGCCTGCCTATGAAGATAGCATGTATTGAAGGTTGTGTGTGTGTTCTTTTTGTTTAGTTTTTTTGTTTTTGTATAGATGTTTATTTTTTTTTTGCGTGTGTATGAAAAAAAAGTCTTTCAAAAAAGTAAAATGAGTTTTTCATATGAGCAACCATTAATCGTTACTTTTACCATAAATCATTTTTTGTTTTTTTTTTAGCTTGTGATTTTATTGTCCTTCACTTTAACAAATACTAAGACTTAAAGTATTGTTTTCAGTGCTTGAAATATTTTATATAAAAGTTTTAAGTGATGAATATTTTTTGAAAAATTTGTTTTTTTTAAGGTAATTTATTCAAGATTGCAGGAAAATTAAAAACTTGGTAATGAAAACTATACTTGCAATAGTAATGTCTTTTTGAGCTTTTAATATATTTTGGATTATGAAGTTAATTACATAAAATGATACTCAAAATTAATCTTAATCAAATTTAGCTTCGATTTTTATATATTTTTTGTATTTCAAAAAATACTTAAAAAGTGATTTCCTATATCCACCGGCAAATATGTTATAAACAACATCGATGAATAGCTATACTCAATGTAGGCAGTAATGCTCCAAATTCCAGTAACAACTGTAAATGCTTTTCACAAAGGGATGACCGCCTTGTAGATAGTTTGCCTACATTTCTTTGTACAATGTGTAGCAAGGGAAAGGCAGATTGTCTGAAAACATCGCTTACTTAGTACCTGTATAGTTTATCGAGTTGCCTACGTCTCCACACACAAAGTATGCAGCCAACAGATAAGACCCCTTACACCTCCATACACAAATCAGACAGTAAACAGACAGACTACCTACAGCTCCATATACAAAACAGGCAGTCAGCAAGCGGACTGCCTACAGCTCCATACACAAAACCGGTACTTTCCGATATGATATTTTATAAAGTTTCAATTACGTTTCAGAAATGTTTCTGTCCAACTTTTGATCTCATTTGAAACGTAGAATTTTTGCAACTTTCTGAAACCTTATACGCAGAGTGTGATGATAAGACTTTTGGGTAGTGTCAGCCACGCTGTCGCCCATGGGCAACTTCAGCAGAACCAAAGCAAAGGCTGCGTATATACATATAAGTTATATGTGCTGCAAAATACGATTCGGCATATTGACATTACGCTCAGACGATCGTAAGCTAACTAACTAGGCATATTTGCAAACTTTGGTTTGTGATAATCAGGCATGTTCTGCAAATCGTTTTCGATCGAAATCGAAATTGAAATCGACTTTGGTTGTTCCACATTTCGATCGGTCGATTTTAAATCGATTCAATTTCGATTGTATGTTCGAATCGAAATGGACGTGTTCTGTAAATCAATATTATCGATTTGCTATCTGTTTCATTTCGATCAGCTTTTATTAAGTGAAATGTAAGTATAAAGTTCGTGCAATTTTTGTATTTAATATTAATTTAATTAACTGTCTAATTTAGGCGAAAACATAAGAATGCGAGATAGGAGTCTACCATACTTCAATTCATGGAGGAGCACCAAGATCTTGCGAGAGGGTTCTCCAAAGGTGACCGCGTGCTGGTAGAGCAGCAAAGGAGAAGAATCAAACTGCGCTTTTTAGAAATAGGAATTGAAGAATAGAAAGGAATTGAAGATTGTTGAACAAAAGGTCGGATTTCCTCCAATATCATTTTGAAAGCATCTTTTTTTAGCCGATAATACGCAATAAAACTGCAAAGAAATGCTTATTTCTATTTGTATGGATTTATTTACATAATTTAATAAGTAAGCGATTAGTACTTACGCAGCATCTGGAATGGCAAGTGGATTAGAATGGTCTCTTAAAATTTTCCTTTTTTTCCTTTCATTCGTAGGATTTTCACGATTCAATTAAAAAAAAACTGCAATCAAAACGCTGCACACTTTTTTTTTAAATGAAATTTAATTGTTCGCTATTTCTACAATGTGTACATTATGGAAAAAAGGAAAACTGTCAAACTTTCAAAACATTTACCATAAACAAACATTTTTCGATGCTAAATACATCTTTTCAATGTTGATCGCAGCTCATTACAACTAAACAGCTTTTCGAACACTTTCACCGAATCGATTCAATTTCTACTCGAAATTGCCAAATCGATCGATTTCTAGAACAAGTCAAACCATTTCGATCGATTTGAGAATTCGATTTCGATTCAATTTCGATCGATTTGCAGAACATGGCTGAATATCTCTCGGAATACAATATCACATCGGAAAATATAAGCGCACTATTAAAAAAATCTATTTTTTTTAACAAAACTCCATGCATTCTTCAACGGCTTATCATTTTCTTTCACAGCTTAATTTTCATTGAAGCTTGATATCAGCCCAAACTCAAGCTAATTGCCAAGTATCGCATACATTCTTTGTGAAATGTAAATACAGTGGTTAACCGTGCACCGCATTAACCACAGCAAACAGCTGCAAGCAGTTGTTGTTGCTGCTGCCGCTGTCGTTGCATAAATCACATAACAGTGACGTGCTACTCCACTAAATGTTCAACTCTTAACTGTATGCCATTACAGAGATGAAGGTGGGCTGAGTGTTATGGGTGTGGTGGTAGCAGCACCGCAACATAATCCTTGCGCCTACTACTCGTATGCAAAACATTTATTATCCTTCGTGCTTCGTGTACGTAAACTTTTGTGGCCAATTAAATTTATGGCGAAGTTTAAAAGCATCTTAAGTTGGATAGCTGGACTTGTACTGGCGGAGATTTATGCAAAAATTAAGTAGTTCTTCCTTGTAGTCATGTCGTAAGAATTGCATTAAGCAGCAACATTTATCACTGCAAGACAAAAAAAAATGATTGAGATTTAAAATTTTTTCCGTTTCATTTTTAATTTGTGTCCATTTTTTTTTTTTTTTTTTTGGCAGGCAGTCCAACCATATCAATTTGTTGTTATTTTCCTTTGCCTTTTTTTTCGTTTTTGCTTATGCTGCATATCCTTTTTTACGATTTTTTTGTATGCGCTGCCACTGCTCGTACTGTAAGTTTTTTTTTTCTTTTTGCATAATCCTGGCATGACTTTGAGTCTGCGCAGCATAAGGATTATTTTTAAATGTTTATGGATTATAAAGGATAACTCAATGAACATTAAGTAGTGGGATGCTGTAGTGCAGCAAATGATTGCAATACAGAGTTGGTTGGAAGATGAAAAGCAGAAGTTGAGATTAAATTAAGGAAATATTTTTGGAACAGAATAAATTGCATTCAGAACAAAGCTAAACATAGTAAATAATAGAGAGAAGAAAATAAACAGAAAATGGCAAATTGTATTTGAGTTATGAATGGCAAAAGAGAAAGACAAATAGTGCATACTGCAATCAAGGGAATGAATGCTTTTATGGAAATTTTACTGAAATAAAGTCTGACTTTTGAAGCAAGCAACTATTTAAATAGGAAAAGCAGTTGGCTGCTCAAGGAAATACTATAAATTGTAGTTTGGGACTTTTGTTTTTATATATAGCTTGTTTTTATGTAAACGACAGCTTTTAAATTGAATAAATACTACGATATGTAGGTACTTTCTTCGAAGATTTGCGTTATAAAAAGATGCTTAAAAGTAAAAACACTCGAGATTATTATACCAAAAAAATTGGTAACGTACTCAAATCAGTTTGAAATTCGTCTATAATTTCTGGAGTTTTTGCTTTCAAGTTACCGTTTTTGATAAAATAAAAATTGAAAATTATTTAATTCAATCTACGTTGTTTTGAACTGAGAACTTATAATATGGATATTTTAAAATGAAATATGCAGTTAGACTGTTACATAAAATTAAATATCCGTCACTGTATTTTCAGTAAAATTCTTAAATTTTTACTATGAGGACATTTGCCCGCGGTCTTGTAGTAGACAAGAAAGCATTCATCACTTGTTTGCTTTACAAAATGCTGCAATTCATTGAATAACCTCCCGTATTTCAATTTCTTCCAGAATGCATAGTTTATTGCCCATCAAAAAAATTCACTCATAAAAATTTATTTGATTAATTAGCTCCATCTTCCTTATCGTGATTGACATGGAATAACAGACAAACAAACAAAGGCTAATCAATTACACTTTTTTTAACTGCCACGCCTTCAGCAAAGCAAATGGAGACTTTAAGTTCAGAAGTTAGCATCACAAAACATTGGCTTTTCTAACGAGCCTATTAAGTTAATTTATGATCGTCTAAGTACAATGTCGCCAGTCTGCTGCTCAGTTGCTGTAATAGGGTCATAGAAATGCGATGAATTAATTCCATTGAACAATGTTCATTCTCAGCTAAAAATGATTCCTAGCCCTAAAAATGAATTTTTAATGAAAATTTAAAACTTTCACTCACATTTTTTCTGGCTCAAAGTTTAAGTTTAAATTGTATTTTAAAAGAAAAACATATTTTTGTAACCAAATATTTTTCTTGGTTCATTTTTTTACCAAGAAATTTTATTGCAAAATCGACCAGAATAATCACACAAAATCTAAGCTATTATTTTGTTAGCCATAGCAATTTAATGCAAAGTTTATTACGTGCTATTACGACAAAACCTTTTTGCCACAAAACCACAGAGCACAAACCATAACATATCTCACACAACAAATTTAATGGGCGATCTTCATATTAACACGTAGGCAAAAGAGGTTCAATAAACTTATTAATTTTCTACACAAAATACATAAAGGCAATGCCTGGCATTACATTGTATATTATTAGGACTTGGCACCCTATGCCGTGTGCATACTAACATAGTGACAAAGCAAGGTACAATTAGACATTAACTAGCGCACGAGCACAAACACTCACACATAAAATGTCAGCTTCCTTTACAATACAAACATAACACACGTTTCCTATGCTTAACTACGGTGATAGTGAAAAATAGCGGCAAAGGGAAGCGTTTAAAAATGGAAAGAGAGAAAGAAAATCAAAACAATTTAACACAACATCAACAGCAGCAACAAGGACAAGGATTGCAAAACAACAGCGCATACATGAAAACAGCGAAACGATAGGAGGACAAAGACGCAACACGTAGTACATACGAGTACAATACTGAACACTGAACACTGAACTCCTCATCAACTCATTAAGGCAACAGCAGCAGCAGCAGCATCGTCAACAGCAGAAGCAGCAATAATTCCACTTTCATCATTATCACATTTGCAGTTATTGTTGATGGTGTGCTGTTTGTTGCTCTTATCGTTGTTCTTGTTATTCTTGTTGCTAGATTGCGCTAATTTTTGTGTTTCTGCAGCAATACATAAGGAGCAGCATTGCACTTTAAGAAAAAAATGTTGTTAATTAAGAGGACTTATACTTCACATTTATACATTTTTTTTTTGTTTTATTGTGCGCTTTTTTTCAACTCCATACTTTATTCTTTTACAGATTAAAAATTATATGGTTTTTCCAATCTTCTTACTTCTCACTTTTTTTTTTTGTTTGATGCTTCTTAACTCATAGTTCTTCAATGCCTAATACTTAATGGCTCATATGTCATTCTAATTATGCATACCTTTTTCTTCATAATTGTACTTTATATTTAGCTTTTTCTTTAGTACATATACTTCATAAGCATCAAACATCATTCTACTTCATTTTTTTTATTTCATTTTTTCTCCTATCTTCGTGCTTCGTACTCCATTGTCAACAATATTGTACATTGTACTTCAGTCCTAATCAATCTTATTTCATGCTGAATGCTTCGTAGTTCAATCTTTATATATGTGTACTTCGATTACTTCAGTTCGTGTCTCATACGAGTATCATAATATATGTCTTCTACACAATACATACAACAATGTATATGTATGTATGCATTACAACATCTCCTAACTTCATTTCAATTTTATATTATTTGATACTTCATGCTTCAAATATCATACTTCACTTTAAACTTCATGCGTTTTACTAAGAACTTCCTAGTTCATACCTCATAAGACATATTTCATTTATCATACTCTATTCTGCATACCGCATGCATTATTTGTCAGACATACTTTGTCCTCATACTTCTTCACATACTTCTTAAAGTACTTCACACTTCATACTTCATATTTCGAAATGAATTGTTCATCCTTTCATACTACAACACGAAATTCATCGTCAGTCGTTAAACTACTCTGACTCACAGTAGTGTGTATATTGTTGTCTTTTTTTTTTCAGTGTATCATCAGTTCTTTTGTAGAATTCAATGAAAAGCTTTGTTTTTTTTTTTTGAAAAAATTTTAGTGATGTAATGAATTTTGTGTTTGTATGGCATACTCGGATATACATAAGTTCTCCTTTGTATTTCTGTGCTGTAATCAGCAATACAAACTTTTTGTGTGCGTGTATGTAAATGATGTGAATGTTTTTGTGTTAAAGCCAGGAACAGTGGTAGTTTCCACTTCAATTGTGAGTAACAAATTTCAGTGTATCTTGCTTTACAACAATGCAGCAGCTATTGATAACAATACATCCTTAGAAATCAGCATTTAAGTATGCAATGTTTTTTTTTACTTTTCATTTTTGTCTCATGTTTCTAGTAGATATTTTGCTACTCTTTATCTTTGCTGCATCACTGTTCGTTTAATTTCCTATTTTTTTTCTTCATCATATTATCTAAAGTGTTTCTGCCCACTTTACAAAACTCTTTAACTTGGCTTAGACCCATTTCTTTTTGCACGTCCTTCGCATTGTTATGGCTTTTAATTGGTTTTTACGTAGGACACGCTGTTAATGACTTCACTTTATGTCAGTGTTTTGTTGGAGTGAGCCATTTGCTACTTTATGGTCTGAAGTGCTGGTGATATACTTGTTGGCACAATGACTGATTCTTTCAAGATTTCTTTGTCTAACTTTGTTGTGGTTAAGATTCTAGCGACAAAAAGAGTTATGGCTTTAAAGAGAACGTACGCTTTCTCAGTAATTTTTGTATAAGATACAACATAGAACTCTATGTGAAATGAAACTAAAATAATAGAGAATTTAAGGACTTTAAGTGTAGAGGATATTTTCTTATTTGTGAATTTGCCTAGTTATATATACAATATATTTTAAGTGAATGATGAATTATTTAGTTGTAAGTAGTATGCAATTTCCTCCGCACACACTCATATAAATGTTCATGGTATATTATCGTCCTTTTTAAGAGCAATTTGCTGTTTTTGTAAATAACTATAAATAAGAAGAACCCCAGAGCAATTTGAAATTTAACGCAGAATTCATTAAACATTCCTGCAGTAGTTTAACCAAAAGTTGGAACCACTCAGTCAAATACCAAGTGAAAAATACCAGAAATAAATAAAAACAGCTAAAATCATAAATAAGCTTCTCTTGTACGAACATAGCTTGAAATGCTGATGAATTAAACACAAACCACAAGAAATGCAAAACTATAAGTATTCATTCACAACAATAACAAAAAAAAATACGAAAAACTAAAATTTTTATTTTACTCATTGTCCATGGCAATGATGGATGCACAGTGGTCAGTTTTGCTAAAACCCTTAAATTTTTTTTTTTCATCACAATCTTTCGAGAAAAATTCTTCCTCAACTTCAGGGGTGTCATTTTCTGAATTTATTCGACTTTTTTCATTACAAAATAAGAAAACTTTTTTCTGGCCTTAGGTCTTTGATATTTATTTACGATTTATCACTTTATTTCGAGAAAGATTCTTCTATATCTTCAGGGACGGCTAAGAAATAATAATTAAATTAACTATCGAGTAAAATTACGTTGAATTCTTTGTTTTTGGTCTGATTTTTGTACGGAGAGTCTTGTCCTTAATTCATTTTTTGTAGTATCAACCTTTCGGCATAAATTGAAACCATCTCTGTCTCAAGGAATTTGGTTTATAAGGTTGGTTTAAAATGGATCTACTTTATCGTCTGTCTAGTTATTTATTTATTTGTCCTTTGACGCACTTAGTTTGGCATGCCTCTCCGTAAAAAGTGGAACATATGGCATTGATGTACATATGATTGATTTTTTTAAAGGGATTCAAGATCAATTTTCAACACAAACAGCATTTCTTGCAACGGTTCTTATTATACATTTTAAAATGATAGAAAATTGACCTAATGTTATCATCCTATGTAGGGCAGAAAAAAAATTTTAAAATTCAGATTTGTTTTCATATTTCAAGCAAATGTAATTTTGCTGCTACCGTACTTTTATGAAAAACTTCGTCTGCTTTAGGCAACCTCTAAATATTCCATTTCAAAAATTTTTTTAACATTCTGTCTCTACGCAAAAAAAAAATTATTTCTTAAAATAATGACCCTAATGACCTTCACTATTTATTTCATACCATATACTTCAAAGTTAAGTTTATACGGTTTTTTGTATATCTTACAGATTCTGACGTTGAAGCGTCTATCATCTCTGAGGAGTTTTTAGTTTAAATATATACGAAAATCTCTTAAGTATTTGCGTAAGTTGACTTTTAATGCAACCAAAATCAAAATAATTTGTTCTTGCGTTTTTGACTGGAAATGCGAAGCTCAACTGCCATAAAAAGGTAATATGTGTGACTATTTGCTAAGCCACCCGAATCTTCCCTAGGCTCATGTATGGGAATCGAAAATTTGCATTTTTTTTATTATGGTAGTTTCTTCATGAGTATGTCTAAAACTCTTAGTAGGAATTCAACTCTTTGCAAAGGTTTTAAAAGAAATCTGGTACAGTGGAATTAGTCAAAATACTGTACAAAAAATATTTAACTTTCCTAAGCGTCTCTCGATATTGAGCTCCTCTCACAGTTATTGCATTGCTAGATTATTTCCCAACTTCTGAAAAACTTTAACCATATTTAAACTTACAAGAAGACCACCACACTGTGACCTCACCGATTTGGAAAATCTTTACGTTCCATGTGTTTTTATGATATGTATCACCCAGGACATTGTAATAAAAATATGTAATGCTTATAAGTTTTTGAAATAAAGAGTATTCTATAATACTGAATTTTTTCCTTATTCTAAAAGTAAAAAATAAAGTAAAAAAAAAATAAAAATAAAGTAAAAAAAAAATAATAAAAAAAAAGTTGCATCAGCGGAGAATCGAACTAGTGACCCCCAGGATCATACTCTAACTCGTTAACCACTATACTACTCTGCTGCTCGAAGAATGGTAAACTTTTTTTCTATAAGACAACTATTGGAAAACTTTGAGCGCTATTTTCACGTTGTTCACTCGTATAAATGATCCATTTTAACTAACCGGAATGTATTTTCTCCTAAGCTGAAGACTATTGGTGTAACCTTGTATCTTTAAAAAAGATGGCGGCTAATTTAAAAAAGATACCTCAAACTTCAACACCATTCACAACAATTTGAAACATGCTCACTTTGTGGGTATAATGTATCCCATACGCAAACAGACAGATAAACAGATAAATGAGAACTTACATCAGGCATGACCAGAAAAACTGGGAGCTGGAAATCACTTATACTTAGATTGATCAAAAGAGCCACGTGTAAGTTCGCAAACTCAAATTGTAAGAATTGAAAAAAATCCGAAAAACAAAATGCGATGGGAGATATAGCAACTTTTGTGGCATCTAAAAATTCAAATTTCCATGAAATTTATATGAGAGCTCAGGAGCCGACTTGGGCATCTCTACTTATATTACTGATATATGTCTAAGATTGAATTATTTTCTGACTTTAAACAGAATACGCAAATGAAGACATAGTCAACAGCTAGTGCTATATATGTCACAAGCCTATTACTTTCATTTTAAGCTCTCTAATCGTCATATAGGTATTACACCACTCTTTACTTTCACTTCACAAAATTAATGCTTTAAAACAAATTTCTACGATGCATTATTGGCTAATTTTGAGCCTTTCGAGTTCCAAGGCAAAAGAAGATTATGAGCTGAAAAAGTAGTTAAAAAAAGGAGGTGAAAAGTCAAATAAAAATTTAGTATTTTTAAGAAACTTTGGTAATAATTTTACATGCCTTAGGTACAACTCGATGCAATGTGGCGAGTGAAGTGAGTACGAGTATTTCACAAATCCACCCAAATATTTGCCTTACTAAGGTATGCGATAAGTAATCGCGTAAGCAACTCAACAGGCAACAATTAAAATGCGTGACTCGTCAAAGGCGCGATATTGAGATATGAAATAAACGTGACAGCAGCGAAAAGTGAAAAAAGGATATCACCGGCAACACAACAACGTTGGCTGAAGTGTAACAAATTAAAAGGAGCCGGTTGAAGTTGGCTTGAATTCATTAAAATGCCATGAAATACAATAAAACAAATTCTTTGTGCTTTCGTCTTATTTTGCCATTTTAATTCGTGCAACTTTTCTTATTAACATTAATTTCAAAGCTTCGGATGTTGTTGGCAACACTGGCTTTCCTACTACGAATGATTGTTAGCGGATGTTGTCGTGTGTTGAGTGAGTTGTTTCCATTTCGAGTTTTTCCTAAATATTTTTTTTTTCATTAAATTTTTTTTTTTTTTACGTAGAGGAACTTGGTCTTCTGTACGTGAGCTTTGAATAAATTAAATTAAAACGGGCGAAGCTGCCACTGTTGTTGTTGTTGTTGTTATTAAAGCGTGCGAAAATTTATGTGGAATTTTTTACTGTGTCTGCACCTGCGGCGTTTATGTAGAAGTTTTTACTTTTTTTAAGCTAAGTGTGCAATGAGAGTACTGTTTTGCTTCGATTATCAAAAGTTCTAATGAAATTCTAAAAAAGTATGCCTTGTACACAACGAAACTAAGTAGAACACCTGAAGATTAACTAGGTATGGAAACATATCAGTGAAGTGTTCCAAATCAAAAACCCTATTGGTTGACACCACTGGCATAAAACTTACTAGCGAATGAAGACATTGAAAAATTAGAAAAAAAACCTTAGTAAACTATACGATTGGCGCCAAATGTAGCTTCACCCTATATCAAATTGTTTGCTGTTTTAATTTTTGTGTAAATTTATTTCATTTCCCCTGCCAAACTACGTTTGTTTGACTGCTCTTGCTCGCGCACAAAAAAGTTTGATTAAATTTTATGAAAACCCTATGGCATGGTGATGGCATTTTTACACAGTTGCTGGTTTTTGCTCGAACTTTTTGTTTTTGTTGCCTTTGTTGTTTATTATCCTGTTGATGTGAGCAAAACAGATTTCGCTTGCGTCTTAGTTTTTCGACTGCAAACTTTTTTTTGGGGCAACATTTTATATTGAATGTACCAAATAATACTAATTAAAATGCAGCTTAAGAGCTTAAACGGTTAAAAGGTTTCCGCAACTTTTTAATTACTTTCGTAATGCACTTTCGATTTTATTTTTGTTAAAAAGTTAATTCATTTTTTGTTTTATTAAAAGTTTGCTCAAGGACAATTATCGGTTGCGCTTTGAGCGAAAAAATAATGCGCTTTTTTGACTTTGATGTTCGGCTTATTATTGAATGAAAAAAAACACAACTGGAATTATGTTTCGATAATACTTTAAAATTTTTTGATACATATCGTATCAAACATAGTTGTCATTCAAGGTATCATTTCTTTGGCTTCAGCATTATTATTCAATTTTATGTATTGCGTGATTGCTGAACAACGCGCTAAAGTGTTAAATCGGTGCTCTCAATGAACGTATGGTCAAATATCCCAATTTATCAATCCACGGTGAACTCAGCACTTGGGCCAAAAGCGACCTTTCAACAGCCGTTAAAACTTTCCACTGATCTGAGGGAGAGCAGCAAACACAACTATCCTTCATAGATTGAGTTCCGTGTGTTCCAACTTGGACAATACTGTACCAGTAATTTCATACACAAAGGATTCCATCGAAGGTTGACTAAATGAGAGGTGTCTCGGGGAGAAGGGGTCATATTAACTTCTAAGCAAATGGCTTTAAGCTAAATAGCCAAGTGGGTTATGGTACATATAAAACAGGGACAAAAACATTTGTTGTGAACTGCTATTAAACCTTTAGAATCAGACCGCTCAGTGCCTCAGCACTTAAGCATTCAGCTCATCTGGGTGTCTGGGGATACCAACATTGATGGCAATTGCAAAGCTGATGAATTTGCTAAACAGTGGACGACTTCAGAAATTCCTTAGAATAAATTGATATGTCACTTTGTATTTGTAAATTCCTGTTTAAATATGATATGTTAAAAGGAACTATCAAAAGATAAACCTAAAATTCAACTTGCCACATAACATTTATGAAAGTTTGAAGTCCGTGATATAGTTTTCTAGTTATGACGAATTTCAAAAAATCATGATTTTTTGCAAAATTTGTATTAATAATACACACTTTTTTTTATGCATTAGGAAGTTCTACATATTTATGTCCTTTCGAATGATGTGCTATTCAATGTTGATTTTTCTTTGCCAATTTTTTAAGGGAAACAAATGAACGATCTATGAAAATTTGCTTGAAATTTTGGAATATGTCTACAATGATATGAACAACAAAAATGAAAAAAAAATAGCAATAGCAATAATAACCACAGAACTAAAAATTTTTTATAAAAATAGATGGCCTTAGTACAGAAAAAAAATTTAAAACACTATACTGTGAGAAGTACATAGTTAACGTAACGCAACCAAATTTTGGACGAAATCGTTTGAATTACCAAAAGATGGAAAGAACGCGGTATCCCCATTACAAAGCAAAAAGTTGCAAAGTTGTACGGATAACATTATTTAGATTATACGACTCGGCACACTTTAGGTATGATCTATTTAAGGGGTTATGTCTCCCTAATTTTTGTTTTATTTTTCCATTTTTATTATTTGCATGATTTTATGCCAAAACAATCTCAGAATCAAAATCTACAGCGCCCAAGTACCGATTTAAGCTTACAATTTTCTTATCAATTTTTTCCAAGAAACTTTGATGAAGATGTATTGCATTTTGAAACTTCAAACGCGTTTTTCTCGAAATCATGTTTTCAAAAAAGTTTACATCGGATTGACTTGAAATTTTAACAGTAGCTTTATTGTTTGATTATCTGTTGAAATACACATTTAAATACACGATTAAATAACAAGAAAAAAAGTTATGAACAATATAAGTCGATTTTTTTCGTCGAAAACACGATTTTTTGTTAAAACATTTGTCATCTTGCGAACAAAAATTCAAAAAATATATTCATGTGAACTTCAACAGAAAAAATCATGTAGATAATGAAAAAATTTTTTTGTTATGGGTGAAGTTGGACGAGACTTTTACTGCTCGCCGCGGAAGACTTTTTTGAGAAAGCGGTTCACGGTAATCATTGCACAGCCGCCATTTTGTAAAAAAAATAACAATAAAAAATTTTTTCCCGTCTTCAAAAGATGCTTAATTCAATGTTATATTATTTGTATACCTTTAATCAGAAATGTCCATTAAAAAAATAATTAAAACAGCCTTGTTTCTTATAACATAGGGGAGATATAACCCCTTAATTAAAAATCGATGTTGTATTTTTTTCAAAGTTTTCAAAAAAATAAGAAACGCTACCGTTTGTTGAAAAGTTACTCAATTTATTCTTAGATATTTCAAATTTTTTGCCATAGTTGCTCCTTTTCTGTCAAATACTTTTCATTCGATTATACGATGGGTCTTCGTAATGCTTTGACTCAAACTTCTTGAGAGAGCTTAGCGTAGTCTAAAAGTTATTGATTTTGTCACGCAATCAAAAATTACTCAGCAGTTACTACCTAACAAAAATCAACTTTACAATAGAAAAATAATAAATACGTTTTCAGATAAGAGAAATAAGTATCTGAGAAAATGTCTCAGTATAAGTTAAGCGTTCTATTCAGAGGCGCAACGAACTGAGCAAATTTAACTCTTTGCTAATTACTCTTCCCTCATTATTCTTTGCTCATAATGAAACCACTTAAGAAATGGGATCCAATAAAACTTTCAGAACAAAATTCAGAAATGCGAATGTCCGAAAAAAATCAGGCTCTTTTTTAAATGCCCAGGCGAAGCTTGATTTGGAACTATTGGCTCTAGTAGGAGCTCAAATTATGTTGACATTGTCTCGTTTTAAGGCAATTTCTAAGCACAGTGATACAGCAATGCACAATTTTAGTTTTGTTATAAAGATCCCTAACTTTTTATAAGCAAAATAAGTTGATTTTGCATATGATGAGCAATATAATAAGGATATGTTGCAGAATACTTCGAGAGCTATGTTTGAACGGATAAGTTTTCTGGAGAGCATTTATATCATGCTTCTTAACATAAAGAGCAAAAACGACTGCGGCTCGTTTGATAGCATGAATTACCAAGCTCTTCAGACTTCTTTCTTGGAAATCAGGCAGACTCAGATTAGTAGACGGTACTTACATATTATTGATTTTAGCAAGTGACTGAAAAAGTCCCTACTATCGACCTTAGAAACGATTTCGTCACCATTTTATATACACCAATAGGTTAACAATTAAAATGCCATTAACTCTACCGAAGAAAATAACGTCCAACTTTTTTACTGTCAACAGAATTACCAGGAATTAAACTTAAGAAACCAAAGCTTATTAAACAGATAATTCAATTCAATAAGCGAAATCGCTTTGACATGCCATAAAATTGAGCATTAAATTTATGCCCCATAAAAGTGAATTATGTCCTTTATATAGTTAAGGGACAGCAAAGCTGTAGAAGAAGCGTCGTAAATTTGCTTAGCGCCTAAATTAATTATGCAGTCAAAACAAACCATTAAATTACAAATTCGCGTGTCTCTTTGTAGAGATAATAGCAACAGCCAAGTTACCAATGAAATTATAATGACGGTGATGGTTTTTTTCTACTATTTAAAGTCCACACCAATTTAAAGAAAATGAATTCGCTAAAGTTGCTTGCAACCAATTGACATTATTTGCAAAAACTCGCCACATAATCAAACTAAGGATAATTAAAACTATAGCACTTGAAACACCAGAAATACCTCTACCAGCGAATGAGTAGCAATAACGCAAATGAACAAACCCTCATCCTGTTTCCTATTTTTCGGAGGATAAAATAACGCCAACATGCAGCGATATTTCTCTGCTCTGCTCTTAGCGTTCAATACACTTTGTGGCTTTTTGCCCCCATGGGTATTTGCCAGGAATGCTGCTGATTATGCCATTGGCAATATGCACTATCATAGCGATAATTATTGCATAATAAAGTATTATCATTTGCCGCGAATAAAACACCGCGCGGCGCGACAGCATTAGCGCATGCATGAAATTCATTTTCATAATCGATGAAGTGTAAATTTCTCTGTAATTAAATTGGAATTTTTACATTTGCAAACGAAAAGAGTGGATTTTAGTTGTGCGCTTTTAATTTTAAATAAGAACTAAATATGGGAAACACGATGTTACTTAGGGATGTTTGGATATAAAACATAACTCAATATTTGAGTTTTTTGACCGCACTCTTTTATGTGTAAAGCTGCTGCCATTAGTATTGAAATCAAAATGGAACTGCATATAGGCCACCCTACTGCATGCATTTCATAACACGTTATTGGTGCAGTTGGTATGTGTAGGTGACATTTTTTTGCTTCCGATAACAACAGATTACCGTGGAATTACTCCATTATAATGAACTATGCTTTAGATTGGCTTGTTCAATAAATAATTGCTGGCAAAAGTAAAATCAGCTCAATGAAAAGCGTTAGTAAGTTCGAAAATTATTCATCGATTTAAATTTTATATTGCAATAAAGTAATATCGGCTTACAGAAAGATTAAATCTATTTGCAATGTTCACAAAAATCAAAATTTAAAACTCAACTATTAACACAATAATTGAAATTATTTATCCCATTAGAAGCCATTGTATTCTAAAACACTTTAGTTTTATGGGCTTTAAGCAACGATGGGCAAAATATAAGAAAGGAGCCAATTTCAGCTCTTAACAACAAACACTTTTTTCTTCAGAGAAATAACCAAAACAACAAACACATACATTCACGCACATTTTTATCGTTGTTGTTTTCTTTATACGTGTTATGCACGGGACTTTTATGATTGTTATTTAAGCATATTTTAGGAAAAAAAACCGAAGCTAACGAGAACAAAGAAACAACAATGCGCACATCGAGGACAGCTTTTCTTGTTTCGTTTGATCAGTGTTCTTTTATTTCTACACTCATGCTGTTCCTGCTTGACTCTTGGAAATGTGTCTTGGTTTATAGCAGAGCTTTTTTTTTGCTTTCGAGATCGAATTTATGGTGGGATTTTTTTCTGTAGTTGTAATTGTTGTTTTTGTTACTTTTTTAGAGCTATGGCTTTAAGTGTAAATTTCAGATTCTTGTTGCAGCGACATGCCATACTTGCGCAAGCTATTCTGAACAAGTTAGTATGTATTATTTTTAGTCATTAAAAGCATACTATGCAAGTTTAGCGCATTAATTGCCTACATGCACATTTAAATGACGGCCAATTTGCTTGTTTTACCCCTTCATAAGCATGTGGTATATAATAATGGGTGTCATATTTTGCTGTGAGTTATAGCACACAACTTGGAGGCCTTGCGCAAGTGTATTTAGCGGCCCTAAGTGAAATATGATCGCTAACCGAAAAGCGATTCAGTTGTACTTATGAATTAACCTGTGTGCAGACGATACAAACGCGTTATATAGCAAAGTAGCTGAAAGGTTCAAATAACAAGTAGTGTAGGAAGCAATCAAAAGACAAATGTGCTGTAATTGGTTACACGTAAAGTAGAAAAAATAATTAGGAAATATTTTGTAAAAGATAAAAAATGTATTCTTATAAGTACTATCATTGAGCCAGAATTGAAGTCAGGCTGGACAGAGCATTTGAACAATATTTAATTTTGTAAAACGTTTGAAGAAGTGATGATTTTAATATATAAAGAAAGCGTTTCCTAGATTGACTACGAAAAAAATCAATGCGTAGATATTCATGGATCTGCAAATCAGGACATTGCTCGATGATATCATGTTCAAGAAATGCATAACCGAGGCCCAGACTGAAATTCGAGAGTCACTCGAAGACGTTGTTTATGAATTTTTGTGGGCTTCGGGGACGAAAGAATTTTGGCTGACTATTGTTAGATGCAAGTTCACGATGCTTCCACAGTACTTAAACGAAGAAGCTCAAGCAAAAATACTTATTTTTAGCCGTAATTAAATTACCTTTTTTCATTATTTTTTGAATAATTTCTTAATTTTTTGACCGATGTGAACAAACTAATACATAAAATTTTCGAAAAAAAGTCTTTCATCCCAAATTAAAAAATAAGAAAAATTTTTTTTTTCGAATTAAACGGAGCATTTGAGACTTAGTAGGTTTTAAAAATGACTTTAAAAAACCGTTGAAAAGAACACAAAATTACCTTTCATACGATATACTATTTATGCAGATCGGATGGATACATGAACAAATAACTAAAAAAAGTATCAAAAATGTGTTTTTTGAGGACATCTTGGAAACAATTCTTTTGAAAAGAAAATGAGTGAAGTTTTTGGAACTTACGCCCTAAACTACTATATAGTTTATAAAAAACCACCTCTTTTCTGGTGTAATTTTGATTTATTTATTTTTCTTTTTTAATTCAAAAAGTACTGACTGTGTTATTTCTATTTTTCTAATGAAATATATATGGAAAGTTAACTTAGCTAAAGGTGTAATACATTACACATACATTGTATGTATTCTTCATCGAGAATAAGTAGCGTACAAATTATAAACTCACTTTTTGAACATCTTTTTTGTGCTTGTGTTCTTTACAATGCACGAATGTACAAAAAAGAGTAAAATTGGACCAATAATGGCATCACAGATACTCGTAGATTATCATTGGTGTCGAAAACACTAATTATGTTTTATAATATTTATTATTTGCATTACAAAGTGTTATGAAGATTGGCAAAAATACTGAAACTTTTATTTTAATATTTCGATTACATGGCTTACTTCTAAGAAGTTTTTATTAATTAAAGTCTTTGCAAAGTTTCTCTAATTCGCAGTTATTACTACAGTGAACTTTTGGTATATTATGCCATTGTTTAATCAAACTCCTGCCATTTTTTTATATCATTTGGTTGAATTATTTTTTTCAAATTTTTTTTTTTTTTGTAATTTGTCATATTTATAATTTTTTCATTTTAAGTTTTACTGTTGTTTTTGTTGTGCACTACTTTTTGCTGCATTATGTCAGTGTTTCAGCATACCATAAGCAAATTGTCTAAACAATGCTGACAACTGAAGGATAAATAAAAAGCAATCAAGAGAAATGTCCAGTGACATCTTTAGTTAGGCTTCAGCAGAGACACTTAAGTTCCACGTTTGGTGTAATTAAAAAAATAAATATTTATAAATATAAAGTATATATACACTTACGTATATAAATATGAGTGATAGACATAAAGAATTATAAAAATTTATAAATACTAGTAATGCCTTATATATTTCTTGTGCCACTTATTTTCATATTCGAAGTGGTTTCCTTTATTCACTGATTTAAAAATTTTGAGCAAAAAAAATAGTCTCGTGAGAATTTAGCATTCACACAGTAAGGCATACTCGTTCAAAATCGGCTTATATTTTAAATATTTTGAACCTTAGTGAAGATGGTTTTTACAATTTTTTTTATTTTACTGAAAATTATTAAAACTTCATTTTGATATACCATTCATTGGAATAAGACTATTAGGAGATCTCATAATGTTTGAAATTGATATTTTTATTTTGCTATACAAACATGTAATCTTTTCTGAGCAACTATGTATTAAACTTGATATTTTGATACCTAATTTATAATATATGGCATAAAATCATGTTTTGATATAAATTTTCTTATGCAAATTTTATATTAAAATTTTTCCTTTGTTTTGCGTTCTTGAGAAAAGGAAATATTCATGTAAATTTTTGTTTTTTTATTTTAAGCTTTTTATTAATTTATAGATTGTTATATGGGAATTATTCTATAAATAATGACATCTAACCTTAGAATTTTTAATTTCCCATTTTTTTCAGTTGTATGAATATTTTTTCAACAAAAATTATGGCTTCATTATTTTATACTCTTTTGGTAGAGTTTCACTCCTTCGGAGTACAAGAGAAATCTGTGTTTGATGCTGCACTTATACTATTTTTTATCATTTCCTTAGATCTATGTTGATCTCTGAATTATCTGTAATCTCTATCTATTTTTCTGAGAATGCTATACATTTATATTATCATACAATTTAGTATTAAAACTCACCAGGGTTGCAAGATGAAGTTTTTTAATTAATTCAAAGAAAAACCGACCACTTTTATAGTTTTTCTTGTTGTTGTCTCACAATTTTAGAATTTTTTCTTGTTTATACGTCGATTATTATGGCTCTCTAACGACTCCAGTCTCAAAATGGGCTAAAATTAAAAGAAAGACAGATAAGAATTATATAGAATTAATAGTAAAATTGCGCAGAAGACTACATGTTATCAAAAAATAAAATAAGTAACAGACTTGGGCATATTTGACCCGAAAGTTTTATTTGATTGCAAAATAATTAATTCAAGTATGACTCAAAGTTTAAGAATATATTTTTACTGATAAAAATTATTAATATTTTAAACTTTCCTATGGACCATTAAGTACCTAAGCCAAACAAATATATAATCCAGCCTTGGGAAAGTTTAATGAGCCACGTATGCGTTTATATTTAAAAAAGGCAAAAGTATGAAAAATTAAATTTACATAACTTTTAAGTAGCTGAATTTATGAATATATTTCATAAACTTTTTTGGTCGCTTACTCTTAATACTATACAATTGAATACAATAGCAACAAAGTAAATCGTTGAACACTAAAATTTGAACTTTTGACCAATTGATTTGACTTTTTATACACAGTGCGAAGATATAAATTTAGTGAAATTGTTTTCACAATATATTTTTTTTTTTATATTTAAATGCCCACAGCAAGCTCATATATTTTTAGAAAGTAAAATAGAAATTTTTAATGTTTGAGATTTCTGCTTGCCACTCCTATCGCCTGGCTTAAGATTCAAATCCAATTTTATATTGTTATTCTTAGAAAATGTTGTTGTTTGCTGTCTGTCACTTTTATCGCTATTTACTTTATGTCTTTTATCTATAGAGCTTACTGAGTCCTGAGCACTGAGACATTTTTCGTACCTCGAAGGACATACGACTTTGAATGGCTTACCATTTAGATGAATATCTAAAATTAAATTCGCACTTTAAAACAAAAACAAAAGCTGTAGAAAAGTTTCATCGCCGCTTTTTCGTTCAAATCGCATTTTATTACTTTCACTCGATTAGCAGAAAAAATTAAGCAAAAAAACCAACAAAAAAAGTTTCCAACCAATTCAAATCCATGAAATTTTCTTACAACCAGCACAAGCACTTGCTGGTCATTATGTTTGTTCTGCTGTTGTTATTGTTGTTGGCCTTTGAACGACGACACCATGGCCCCAAATTGGCAAAATACGCCGTTTCCATCAACCATAACAGCGCAGCTAATAGGACAAATGTGTGAACAGTGAGATTGTACACTGGAAAAAAGTATACAGATAGATTTGATTATTAAAATGGGCGAAGACAAAACACATAATAACACAACATAATCTCTTAAATTTTGTCAAAAGAGCCAGTGCCAAGGACTTGTTTTCTAATATTTGGCGGTGCCACGTCTCCAAGATGAAAATATGTTTCCATGGTTAAATTAATGAACCGACATTGATAAAATTTGGTGTGAAGATGGATTGAGTTCTAAGGAAGGGCATTAAAAACATTAAGTTCTTTTATTGGGCGTTGCACCGCCCCGAATAGGAAAAAACGCAGTCACGACTGAGCCGTCACACCAGCGTGGAGATAAATTAAATCCCGAGAAAAGTTATTTGTTTTTACGTAGACTGATGGAACCTTAAGGACATATATTTGCTTTTGATGGGTAGTGTGAAACCCCTAATCAGAAAGTATATTTCACAGCTGTACTAATAAGCCGACTTTAGTAAAATTTGGTATGGAGACATATTGAGCTCTGAGGAAGAGCACAATAGACTTTTATTTTTCAGTGGGCGTGGCCTTACCCCTTATAAGAACAAACGCTATCACGGCTGTGCCGCTACACCAGCTATTATGAAATTTGGTCTGCAAATAGATTGATAGCTGAGGAAATGTATTTGCTTACAAGTGGGTTGTGCCACGCCTTTAATAGGAAAATACATTTTCTTTGATAAGCTGACCAACCGATTTTGATAAAATTTTTTATGGAGATTGATTGAACATAGTCATGGTACGGAAATTCAACCACTAGGCAAACTTGCCTTTAAAATAACCAAATAATTTTTATGAAAAATCTCAAAATCAATATTGATATATGGTGTTGGATATAATTAGGCTACGGATAAATACATTGAAAGTTGATGAAGTTCTTGAAAATGTGTAACTTACTTTATAAAGGGTGGGTCATAGACTATTTCTTTATCTATTCTATATTATTGACACCCATTTGAAATGATCCATACTTTAGGCAGATCTTGAGTTCTTTGAATAAATGTATCAGCTTGATTTCCAAAGGCACCCAATTTTTGGCATTGCATCAACATTTTTTTCAGTGTATTTAAGACTCTCACATACACACCGACAGCGTACTATGTGTTTTTTTGTGTGTGTGTAATTTATGGTCGCAATGTGGTTTAGTTTTGCCATAAAATTACGACGACAGCGGCGACGACGATGACGACAAGTGCGCGCCGCGTACAAAATTCGTTCATTCATTTTGTTTCTCGTTGATTTAATCTCGGAAATTACTTGCAGTCAACATCTAAAAACTGCCACACCCACTCCACAAACACAAACGCACAGCATTAGAAATTAGAAAGTACGCGCGTCCGTTCGCATCAGCAGTGGCAGTTGTTGCTGTAGTCAGCACCGATTTGTATGACCCAGTACTGGGCTCGAAATTACTACAATTTTCGATTAAAATGAATGTCGAGTGTTTGGAGAGTAGCGTTGCTTTTTTTTATCCGATTTAATTTTCTTTTTTTTTTTTTTTCCTTTATAAATGTTGTTGTTTATTTGGCTCGCTGTTGGTTGACTGGGTAACTTAGTGGCAACGTGGTTGCTGCGGTGTTACGCTCTGTACGACACTTGACATTTTTTTGTATGGGGAAGAATTTTCTTTATTTTTATTTGCGATTTAAATTCTGTTGCATTAAAATTAAGTTTGGCGAAGCGTTGAAGGATATTACTCGGTGAAGGTTGAAGTGGTTGAAGCATGATAGAATAGAAATTTTCTCTCTTTCAAAAGAAATTAAATATACACAATTGGTTGCGGTATAATTCATGAGAATCTACTGAACTAAAATTATAACTTAAGTTGAAGCGAATCCTACTTTCATTAAGATTTTATCGTCTGTATGGGCAGCATGAACCAACATAAACCTACATGTAGCCGTTGTCTATAAAAGATATCATGTCTTACTATTGAACTATGTACATATGTACATACTTAGTTGCTGTTGCAATAATAAATTACAAGACCACATAAAAGCTTAAATATCAATTAGGCTAATTCTAATAAACCAACGCATACTATGTACACAAACACTTGCCCTGACAAAGGCTCCAAGGATTAATTGTAAGTTTGATACTCAGACAGAACAATGACAGCTCTGATGAAGATATACGAGTATATATGTATATGTATGGAAGAAAGTGAGAAGGAAACAAAAAGAGAATGAGAAAAAAAATATCAATAAAAGTGAGCAAATTATATTGAGTAACAATTTTAATGAATTCGCATTAAGTCTCATTTAGGCTGCCCCTTTATAACACCCGTTTCATACAACTGCTGCCGCACTTATTATCCTTGTAACCGGACAGAACATTCAATACGTTAACGTTATAAATATTTAAATGTTGCAAATAAAACAAAAGTTAATGTTAAAAAAAGAGAAGAAAGAACGAGAAAAAACTCAGTAATACCATTAATTTCCGGCGCAGTCAGGATACCGATGCAAAGAAAACTACTTCCCACCGCATAGACCAAGCAGCCGGTCAGCCATTTGCTTGGTCATCAGTATTACCATTCAATGGTATTCATCAGGGCCGGATGAGGGCGGGTAAAAGTAGCAGATTGGCAACAATAAAGTAGCAGCAAAAAGGCTTAAATAGCACTTAATTATTGTGTGCGAGCAACAAATCGCGCGCTGTTGCTACTTAATGAAATAAGTAAGCAGGTTGCAGGACGAATAGGACGATAGCAATAGAAAGCTCATTGACACTGAAACGCAATGTGAAAAAAGTTATACGAAAGTTTATTGTTTTAGTAAAAGTTCAAGCTTCTAGCAGCTAATTAATTGTGCTATGTATAATCGATGACTGACATGGACGGACATAGTATACCTATGCGCAGTATAAGTTCTAAAGAAATTACATTTCGTAAATTTGAAAAACGTTTTTACTTTTTGAGATCGAATTCTACTTTAATCAGTAGTGTCATTTCACCGAAAGCTTTGTGGGGGGGGGGATGAGAGTTTAAATAACATATCGATTCGATGATATTTTTAATTGAACGATGTAATTAATAACAATATAAGATCCTTGGGGGAGCCAATGCCCCCCTAGCCCTACCCAATTGACGCCACTGCCTTTAATGCTTCAAAAAAGCTTATTACAGATGAGAGTTTAAATAACATATCGATTCGATGATATTTTTAATTGAACGATGTAATTAATAACAATATAAGATCCTTGGGGGAGCCAATGCCCCCCTAGCCCTACCCAATTGACGCCACTGCCTTTAATGCTTCAAAAAAGCTTATTACAGATATTTACTATAATTAATTTGTTGTATTTTTCAAATTCAAAATTAAATATTCCTTTGTTATCATTGAGTTTATTTTACAACTTGACCATAGGTTTGCACAGAATGCACATAAAGTTTGAAAGGCATTAACTCTTCACATACTCAGTTATCCATGAAACGGTTCAAACCTTATGGTATTAAAAAAAAAGAAAATACCGCTGTCACTGATATTATGATTTCAATACAGAATAAATTCCATTGGAGCAATAAATATACTCAAAAGATCTCAATGCATTACTTAGTGTAAGCGCTCACTCGGCATGAATCGTTTCTTAAATCTTTCAGAAGTCTTTCGCGCAAAATCTTAAAAAGTTTCAGTTACGTTTCAAAAATCTTGCATTTCTATTTCAGAAAGATTTCTGAAACGTTAGAGCTTTGTAAAAAAAAAACGAAATTTTATTTGTGGTTTTTTTTCAAACACCCCCCGACTATTTGCTTGACCGAAAAAAAATTAATTTTTTTTTCGGATATCATGTCCACCGCAAATTTTGAGGTCGTTCATGGCATTGCACTTTTCTACCTTATCGACAAATATTTGTGGCCAAAATTTCAGGGATAAGTTTTGAACAGTTGTACATTAATAATGTAAGAAAAAATTTGGTCTAATATAAAATGCAGCATCAAAAAAAATTTTTAAAAAAGTGTCTTTAAATTTTTCGAAAAACTCCCGGAGACCCTTAATTTGACAACCTTCATTACTAACCATTTACCGAAATTAGATGTCATATACATATAATGCAGTTAACAAAAAGTAATGTCGAATCATAAAACATTATTCAGATTTTATTAGAAAACTACAGTAAATATTAAATTTGAAACGTTTCTGAAATACTACAGAATGATTACATCCAGAAGATTTCGTTTACAGTGAACAAGAAAGATTTTATTTAAGTAACAAAATATATCTCTGAAACTTTCTGAGACTTTCTAAAAAGGTTACATGCTGAGTTGAAACTTTTATTCAAACCCATTTTATTAAGCTATATTGATTCGTTCGAAATTCAAGCATTGAAAGGGTTAAGAAGGCAGACGAATCGGCAAGGAATAACTCGAAGATCACAAGTACTCACAAATCGTAAACAACATATGGTCAATCAGCTCAAGAACGATCGCTTATTCAAAAAAAAAAATAAAGAAGTCCATCTATTGGCGGTAGTCCTTTCGGTATATGCATAATACCCAAATGACTTGAGATAACACACAACGATTTCGTAAAAGCTGCGTTAATGAAAGTGATGCAAAATCAAAACATCATCTTCCGTGTGAACGCCTAAGACTTCAAGAACATTTTTTCATAATTTAGGTGATAGAATGAACGTGCATTTTACTGCTTAAGCACAACTTTTATTAAGAGATAGGAGTTATTTCTTTCTCTTAGGTATTTCTGAACAATAATTGTTTTTAAGGGCTTACCAGTTTCAGCAACGGTAATGTAACAAATTGAAAGCTTCGAGCTTAGTGGCTAAAATGGCAAATAGTTGTTATAGCTAAACTCTATTACTATTAACAAAATATGAATGTTTAAATATTAATTATATTTACCTATAAGTCTTCAATTAAAGACAGAAAGAATCTCTCGTATGACTTTTTGATCAATGGAACTACTGCTCCATTTTTAAGGAAATAAGGAGCAATAAAGTGAAAAAATAGGAAGCAAGAACTGAGTTTTGCATTGCTCTTTCGTTCCTTAATACTTTAAATGAAAGCTTTACAGGGAATTTAAAACAGAAAGAATAGTTTTGTTGTATAGAAATTCTCGTAGTTTGTGCAAAATTTCCATATATGAAAGTTGTAGTGTTAGCTTTAAAACGTTTCTTAGTGCAACACTACTAATCGCTTTTTTAAGCTGTAAAATTAATAAAAGAGCATGAAAAGGAAAGTAAATAACTGCAGGAGCGATTAGTTACTGCTGTTTCAATTTCAGCTGATGATGATGATGGTGATGATGATGATGATGATGAAATATTTCATTTGAACTTTCCTACGTTAACAATACGGGGCAGGTCAAGGGTTATGTTAGCTAAGCAACACTACAAGAGTGCAGTAGCCTAAAGTTTGTAACATTGAAACTCTGGCTAATTGCAATTAATCGCTTAATTACACGCGCTGTGCGTTGTTGTTCATAAACTTAAGCGTCAGGTGAATTTATTCAAGTGCCATGCACAACTTTGTACCCTTCAAATTAAATTCTTGCACTCAGTAAACGGAAGCTGAACAACATTCAAGTGGAAATTTAACATATTTCAATAGATTTCCTTTGTATAACTAACGACCTAATAAATTGATTACTTTTTTGTTCGCAGTATAAGTGAAAGTAATATATACTTCAACTAAACGTTTTAATAGCGAATCAATAAAGCACATGCAAAAATTACACGCATGAATGAGGCACGCATGAATGGACGGAATGTGTTCAAATGTTTAATAAATTTTGTTGTTTGTTGATTTCGTTCGGTAACAGCTTGTTCGGTGGCAAAAGAAAAAGGTTCCTTAATAATAAATCTCCAACGGCAAAAATATGTTTTCAACATACTGTGTAGATTTCATTAGGTAGGGCCACTTATTTGTATTTTTTTTCATGTCGTCGTAATATATAGCCAAGGCTGCCACGAAATGAATGAATTTCCAAGAAATCTCCTCCGATTAAATCAAGCAGAAACAAAACACATTTAACGTTTATCGCTCGTAAAAAAGTGAGTGTATGCATGCGGCTTCAGCTTGAAAGTTGTATTTAAAGCTGTCGAAATATTTCATGTTGAAAACTGGCTCATATTATGAAGTTGTACAGAGTGGTCCAACACTCATGAGAGTGGCGGATTTGAATTTTGCGCATTATGTTTTTTGGCAAAAAGTTTACGTGTGAAATTTGTCAATGTAACGATTAGCTCAAGGGGAATGTTACAAAAGAAAGCAATGTAGTGGGAAAATTATTGCTGATCAAATCTAAGGAAATATGTTCTGAAAATAAATCATTTTTCGGACATTAAAAAGAAGAAAAAAAAAAAGCCACATGTGTCAAAGTGGTCCCATGTGACCGGCCTGTTGAACATCCACTGCTAACTTAAGGATTCTAATCCAAAAGTACTTTTACTTATGTAGAGTGTAGCACTTTAATTCTCGCAAACTCAAATTTCATATAAATTAAGAATTTCGCTTTAATCCCCATTTTTTTGTATTTTCTTACAGTTTGCACAGCTGGCCCACATGAAAAGCGACTACTTCATGCACTGCTCGACAACTACAACAGTTTGGAAAGACCCGTTGTCAACGAATCCGATCCACTGCAGCTAAGTTTCGGTTTGACGTTAATGCAAATTATAGATGTGGTAAGTGACAGAGGAGACACACCCTCACTAATTAAACATTAAATTTAATTTACAAAGCAATTAATAAAACAAACACACTAACTCTGGTGGGGAGAGAAACGAACACAAAAACTAAGCAGGTATTGCTAACTAAATCCTTTGATGGTTGCACTGATGACAAAACAAATTATAAGCACCCGTATAGTGAAGGAGCTTCTAATTTTAGGGAGCAAAATGAATGAAAAAATTTATAAGGAATCCTACAAAAAAAAAAAATATAAAAAATTTATGATAGAATTAGCAACTACAAAAAAAAGCTAAATAAAAAGGAATGAATCCCTATAAGCCGTAAAGTATGCAACACTTGGGAAACTCAATTCAAAGTACTTGTGCACAACTCATGGGAGAAAAAAGTTCCTTTTTTTGGTTTTAAGATATCAGTGACAAAAGGGATGTACAGTCAGTTTCCAAACGAACAATGATTCCGATAGTTAAGCTGAGACAATATCTTTCTAATGTTTTCCAAGTTTCTCTTATATTCTCGAATTGATAAAACAAATATTTTTTGATTTGATTTGATGTAGTATTTTATCTTTGGCAAAAGATGTTAATTTTTTTTTCTCATCAATCATTTATTTATATTTTTAATATCCGAATTTTTTATAATTAATTTTTTCATTTTTTTAATAAGCCATTTTCGAGTTTTTGGCCCCGCAAAGTCTAAAGACGGCACTATTGAGATAGATGACTCATATTTTTTAAAAATTTCCTTAAATTTGATATGCTCTCATACCTATAAATGTTTTGGAAGATATTTCATTTTTTTAATTAACAACTTTGCTTGCAAAGCATAAAATAAAACAACTGTCAACGCAGCTTAGTAGTTTTTGTAATAAGGGTGGACAAAATTAATTGAAATTTGTGAAATTAACAGGGGTTTTTCATTTTATTGTACTGCTAATTTGAAATTGTCTTTGAAAATCGTTGCGCTTCAATTCGAAGGCAAATGACATTACGAAGACTGTACCGCATTTTTTTGAATAATTAAAGGGATCCTTTTTTAAAGATAGCCCTTTGTATGCAAATTTCATTGCCTTTTTCTGTAAATTTTTGTTAAGGAAAAATAAGCACTTTTTCTTGATAAAGCTTTTTTTTTCTGTCACTGCCTTAAATTTGATTCGAAGACATTAAATAAAATTCACTTTGTAAGCCAACATAAACTTAATAATAAGGTAACCAACTCACAATGAAAGCACACAAATGAAAAGAGAAAAACAAAAAGATATGGAAAATTTATTAAAACTTTAAGCGAAGTCAAAATTAAAACTTTAGCAGCAAAAGAAGTCGAACCTTTTTCATTTTTCTCGAAGAACGGAATGCTGGAGAATAGAGAAAAATAAAAGTTTTCGATTTTCTTTGGTTGTGTTTTTCTTTGTAACCAACACTTGATGACAGAGTTGACGACAAAGTTTGAACATCCGAAATTGACACACAACCCCTTTACACTCTATGTACCCTGCCGTTGAACACTTGCGGGTGTGGTGCAGCCAGGAAAAGAAAAAATGAAGATGAGAAGGTAACCCAACGAGTGCTTAAGTGAAGTTTATAGCTTTCAGCACCTTTGCTGAAGGTGTCCTCTTTTATGCCGGTGACTCATTTAATCCTTTCTATTTGATTCTTTTTTGTAGCAATTTGATTTTATGCAGGTAAAAATAGGCAACAGCTTAGTTGTTGTAGTATAATTTCAGTTTATGAAGTGGGACTTATGTATAAGGTTTTAAAGTGTTAGGAAATAAAATTTGTTTCTTGTTTCTAAACTTTCCAAGTATTATCATAGCTCTCTAATTGCAAAATTTATGTTATGAGAGACAGCTTACAAAACTTTAATTGAATGGATTTTTCAGTATCATTTTTAGTTGCATGCAAATTCTGATTAAATTAACTTCTTAAACGCATGCAATTAATTTAAGTCTCATACAACTTTCTTGTCGCATGCAATTTTTCGATATTATGCAACTCAATAGCGCTTAACTTTTCAAGCCGTAGATGTTGTTAGTGGCAAAAAACTTTTAAGTATCATACAAATTTTCAGTAGCATGTGACTTCTTAATCTCAACTGGGTTTTTGGTGTCAAACGACTTGTTAATCGCATGTATTACGTATGCAAATTTTGAAAAGTAGTCCATTTTAAGTCAGAAACAACTTGTATGTGGTATGCGACATCCATTTAACTTTTTAGTTGCATGCGACTTTATAGTAATATTTTGCTTATTATTTGTCAACTTATAATAATAAATGAAATTCACAATTTTTTGATTGCAAACGATTTATTTAGCCGTATACAAATTTAACGGCAAAGAACTTTTAAGTCACACTAGTGCATTAATTTTTTTAAAATAATTCGAAATTCTATTCGTATGAGATTTCGTTGTTATATGAAACTACAAATTTTTAGCTAAAATATAGTCAAATTCGATTTTTTGGTTGCAAAGATTTTTTAATCACATTCATCAAAGCAACGTTTGAGTCGCATGCGATCTTTAGTTGCATACAAATTTATAGTCAAATATGTCTCAATATCGCTAAAAGTATTACATATAGGGTTTTATTTGGCATTTTGTTGCATTGTATTACTTAATCGGATGCGACTCTTTAGTTACATAATCTGTTTAGTCACATATGACCTTTAACAATAAAAAATTGTATGTAGCACAAAGTATATTTATCGTATGTAAATTCTAAGTCGCATGAAACTTTTAGCTGCAAACGACTTATGGTTTCATACAACTTTTCCGTCGACTGAAGCTTTTAAATCACATAAAATTTAAAGTCGCAAACTAAACTTTAAGGATGTACAACTTTTTGGTTGCATATAATTTTTAAGTTGCATAAAACTTTTTATTTTTGACACATTTCACGACATTTTGTTCACAAACGACTGTATATTTGTATACACATTTTAAGTTGCTTTCGATTTTTTATTTGCAAAAAACTCATTAGTCTGATGTCGCATTATAGTCGTACGCGTTTTTTAATGCTCAAAATATTCTTTTCTTTTCGAACTTTCTTTTAACGTTTGTGCCTCATCTTAAAAATCTTTCGAATTTTTGGTGAGATTTGCCCACTTCAAATTTTTTTTGAGCTTGTTCTGCGGAACAAGATTATATTTCATACGTATGTTAACTTAAACCCTTATTTTACTGCAGTTACAACTACTATTTCCTCATTTCGTATGCTGTCATCACAATTTCGAATTTTCCTTGAAAGTTTTTTCTTTCATTGCAATGAAGTTAAAATTTTAACCGCAATAGTAGCGTTTCAACGAGATTTACTTCAGTTTTTACATCGCACATTTTTTCATCTTAGCTACCATATGAGACCCGTATACCACCAACTTGAAACTTTTGGCGCTACGCGTGGAAAAAATTTATCTACAAAACCTGACTCTTAACTGGAGGAAAAAAATGCAAAAAAGAAATGCATACACTCGGCGTTTTCTCGTAAAATACAAAATAATGGCAGGAAGCTCGCAACTACGATTTTTTCTTGCCACGCTGCCATTGCTGGTGTATTAGAGTGCAGCGCAACTTCAACTGATATTTCTTTGCGCTCTATTATTTGCACGCGTTGCATAAAGTGCATGCGAGAAAGGCGCAAGTGTCACTTATCACGTGATTTATGCTTGTAATTTCAGGCAAGATAAGAAAATCCAAATGGATGCAGTTCGACGAAACGTAAAAACGCAAAATGCGCTCTTTCTCAAAAGTGCACGAGTTAAGCGACTAAGCCGCATAAGAAATGCGAGCAGGCAGCAGTTGCTGGCACGGAGACAAGAGGTTTAAAGAAAATGTTTTTCTTTGTTAAAAAAATAAATATCAATTTGCAAGATAAGATGTGATAAAGAAATGCAGACGACTAAATTATTGTTATCAAGTTACGACCTTAACTTTGGAAGAAAGTATATATTTTTAAGTATTTTAAATTCTAGTGCTTTAGGTTGTCTCTAGGGAATATTTAAGTTTCGAAGGAAATATTTCATGAATATAATTATTTTTTTAAGTTTGGAAAAAACTTTGTTTAAAAAGATTTCATATATTTTTGTGTAACAATCAGATTTTTCATTTGAGTTGTATTTTTGTAAAAAGTAAAATATTTAAAAAATTTAATTATTCATTTTGAGCAAGAAATTTTTGACATTTCCTAAAAGCGGAAAAACAATTTAAATATTTTTATTTTTTAAACCTAAAATATTTCAATTGAAATTGAGATCTAACATTTCAGATGTTATCTCACAACTTCAGCAACACATTATTGCAAATGCTGACAAAAATTATTTTTATTAAAGATTTTCTTTGCTAAGCGCTCATTCAACGACTTCTTCTTTGAAATTGAAGTCAACTTACAATAAGGAATGTCAATTTGACTCAGTTGTGGACTTTGGTACGTGTGGCTTAGGGCAGACCCCAGGTTGCTTTGTTTCATCTAAGATGGCCAGTTGCTTGAAAAAATCAATACTCTTATTTAATTAAAACTAGAATTTGACCAGTGCCTGGAATTTAACCATTATAGGGACAAAACAAAAACAAAAAAGTTCTTTTGGTATTGAGAGACTGATATAAATAGGACCAATAGTTTGTCATCACTTCCAGAAATAAATATCACGGTATCATGTTGCCGTACTCCAATCTCTATCTCTTCCTTTGGGCTCAATTTACCCAATTGTATCAAAATTAGTCGATTAGCTTAGCTAAGACAACATATTTTCGTGGCGCCAACCACTTAAGAACAAGTAATGTTTTCAAAAAGAGTTTTTTCAGGATTCAAACTATCTCCGTACCAAATTTCATCAAAATTGGTTCATTAGTTTGGCAGTGAAAATATATTTTACTATTGAGGGCGTGGCATTATCCACCTTAAAATAAATACCTAATGGTTAATTCTATTTCTGTACCAAATTTCATCAAAATCAGTTAATTAGTTTGGCAGTAAAAACGTTTTTTGCTGTTGGAGGAGTGACACCGCCTACTCAAAACAAATATCATTATTCAGGTTTTAATTTGTCTCCATACCAAATTTAATTAAAATAGGTTTAGTGGCTCTCCCGCGACGGCATTTTTTTTCCAAAAAGGCGTTACCACGCCTCCTTAAAGAACTTATTTATGGTCTGATTTATCTCTAAATCAAATTCCATCAAAATCAGTCGTGTTAAAGGCGTGTTGCATCACCTACTTTAAGAAAAAAAGTTACATTCCACACAGGCCCTCTTCACAACATATCCAGCAATAAAAAAAGAAGCAATTATGTTGCGTTATGGCAGTTAAAAAGGGATGGAACCGATGGACGTATGCTTTCTTGGATTTTTGTTCTGACGTGATGCAAAAGAAGAGGGATACACGGGAATTTTGTTCTTCTGCTTTTCGTCAAAGCTGATAAGAATTTCACATGTTAGCAATCAAAAGTTGAATTTTCTTGGATAGTGCACTATTGGAGTTGAAAATATATGAGGTTTGCATATATCCAATATTATTTTAAGGCGGATTTTAACCATTTGAGTCCGACTGCAGAAAATGCCACAAAAAATGTAATGTTAGATATGTCACTTTTATGAATGCCAGCCTTAGACGCGTTAAGTTTTGCTTCGCTGGGATATTTAAACTCAACTTTAGTCATAAGATTTTCAATTTTGGACGGAAACTCATTAAAACTCGGTAAAGGCTTATTAAGAAACTGCGCCTTAAGTCTAAATAGTGATAAAGTAAATGAACAAATTTTAATGTAGTCGCATACCTCTTTAAGATGACCTACATGAAGCACGATCACATTGTGCATCCTTAGTAGAAAACATCAGAAATGCAAAACATTCCATTGGACGAAAATCAGCTAGAGGTGTACAGAGTAACTGACGCCACAGGCATATCAAATGAAAGGGATATGTTCATTTCAAATCAGAAATTCAACTTGAGAAAGTTTTGTGTAAGACGTGTGTTGATCAAAAGTACTCACTCTCAGCAATATTTGAACCGTTTAGAGATTCGTGCGCTAATTTGAACCTATGGATGAAACATAAATCCACTACTAATTCAAGGAAAGAAACAGCAATCAAAGCAAAAGAAACGGATATAAATAGTTTTTTGGAGTACAAGAGGGATTCCATTATTTTTTATCATGAAAAAAGTCATCTGGACTAACAACCTGAAACAATTCGTAAGAAGACAAAGGCTTGAATTACAGTAGACAAAAAATAGTTTTCCATTTTGGCAATGCCAATGAAAACACAGAGATGCAACGCATGATTTTTCATGGCATTCATCCTATTAACCAGATTTAGCACCCGCATACATCCATTAACTCTCAAAATTAAAAAAAGTCATGACTGATAAACGTTTCAAGTCAAATAAAGAGACGATAGCGACCGTTTATAGTTCTGCAACTCAGTAATGAAATTCATTAATTAAAAAACATTGCAAAAAGTGAATTGAACTAGAGAGAGACTTCACAGCAAATAAAAGCATTTATAAATTAAGGAATAGGGTATTTCCCTAATAGATTGAGAACTTTTCAGCTTGCCGTCCTATTTCATTAACAGTCACATTCTCTTCATTTTGTTCTAGCAAATTATGTTATAACTTAATTTCGTTATTTTTGCGAGCATTTCAATAAAATTCTACAGCAGAATGTCACTGTAGGAAACTACTTTTTTCAGTAAAGAGATCTTTGAAACTATTGAAACTAACTGGCAAGGTTCAAATCGTAATAAGGTATGCGAGTACTTGTTTTGTTAATGTCGTCATAAAACTAAGCATCTTAAATATCTCATGAAATTTTCTAATAAGAAACCCTCAATTATAAGCACATTCCTTAGCTTTGCTCCACTAAACATAACGCACTTAACTAGAAATATTTGGGTTTGCTGCAAATAGTAAGCTATGTCTTGCATTAAACATTACAGACGAATGCATAAATAACAAATTAAATTCCAAAAAATTTTATCAGTCATGTTTTCTGAATAACATCCAATCAGCCCTATTTTTTTTTTTGGAGTATCACCAACTGTCCGTCTAAAATTCTTTTCCAGATCATATATTTTAAGTCTAGTGCACTAATCCTTACTTTAGTGAAATTCATACCAGCTGTTTAAAGCTTAAAATCATCATATTTAAGTAAAAAAAAAAATCTCATTTTGCTTCATTGCTTCATTTTTATTTTTCTCACAAACCAAAGTTTAATGAACCAGAACAATACCAAGAAATGAATATCAGCTTGAAATTTGATTCTTTCCAATATGATGGCACAATTTATTCTTGACACAAAGTAAAATTTTACATATCAAACGGTGAATGAAATACGAAATGACTGGGGAGACACACATACAGCTGTGCGATGCAAAGTCTTAATATATCAAGTCTTGGGAACAAAATCAATTTCAACAATTGCTGCTACACCAACAAACAGAAACAACAGATGGCTTCCAAAGGCTATCTCTGGCATGATATGTAAATGCAAATACAAAATTACATTTGCATACTTTTAGGAGAGACAAAACAAACAATTATTGTCGGAAGATAGATTGGATAGACAGTGATTGCGAAGAGAATTAATTATGGAATGAATTTTGGACGACAAAAATTGAAGCAGGAAACAGCATTGCAAATAGAGTTGCCACCAGTCGATTACTTGAATAGAAAAGATGAATAAACATGAGAAGGACATCTTTTGTTTAGCCGCATAAGCCAACCATACCTACAGGGCAAACATTGCTGGTCCTATGAATAACAAAGCAGCAGTTGAATTAATTTTGTTTTGGATAGCGGCAAAAGTAAATGAAAATCTGCTACTTCTTTGTTTACGGCTACGGTTAGTGTCTTCGTCTTATGGAATTTAATTTACTTAAGTTGAGCGCCCCAAAAATTATGCAACAAATATTGGTTTAATCCTTGGAATTGATTTCTTAAATCCCTTTTAATACGTTTAAGATCCTGCAGCACAACAATAAACAAAAAATCTTCAAATAGTTTTATAGTGGCGGTGCGGCGCAGTATGGGAGCAGTGAGGATAAAGCAAGTGCCAAAAAAGATTAGCGGAAGCCTAAAAATAGACCAAGCAAATAAAGTTGCAAATAAAAGAATGGCGAATTTTTTCTGCTTTTGTTTTCGCAATACAATGGTCATGTTGTCAGTGTTGCCAACGCAAAAATAGTAAACAATGTCACGTGCTTTTTATGTCATCGTCGTCATTGTTGTTGTTGTAGTTGTAGTTGTCGCCGTTCTTGCCAATTGTAAATTAATGGCGAAAAGAAGTTGGCGTCTCGCATAAGCTGGTTTTATCCAGCACAAAAAACAATAAACCTTTTGTTTTAACGAATACGAATACTGGCTGCTGTTTGCTGGTGTTGCTAAATGCGGCTTGCTCGGCATTTATGTATGTATTTGTGTGGAACTCAATGTGTTTGTATGCGTAAAGCTATGCTTTGAAATTAGCAACGTTCAAAGCGTTGTCAGGCGTGTTGAAAGCTGCGAGAAAAGAAAAATAAAATGAAAAAAGAAATACGCTAAGGCGCAAACAAAAAACGCATAAAAAAGAAGAAATTAAAACGGAAATAAAAAGCCACAGCACAATAGAACGATGCTGAGCGGAAACGGATGTAGAATGAGTGGCAACTCTAATTAAAAATCACGCGCCTACTGCCCCAGTTTTTAGCGTTGCATCAAAAACCCTGAGTTGCTAATGAGTGGGCTTAAGCATAACTAGAATTGCTGAGTTAGATTTGGTATGATATGGTGAGAAATTAAAAAAAAATAAGATATTTTTAAAATTTTTATTGTATTCTTTACGACGAGTTATATATGACGACGAGTACGGATTCTCTTTGCTGAGCACAAAATATGTTAAGGAAAGGAAATATGCAACTAAAATATTTGAGACAAATTTCGATCTTATTCAATATGTGAAACTGTCTAAAAGTAATTATTTTGATAATGTTTAAAATCTAAGTATTCACTAAAAATAAATGAAGTTATGATATTGTCCAAGAAAATTAAATGCAAAAGGAGTCGCTGAAGAAAATTTTTCAATAAAAAATTGAATAAACACTTTTAATAAAATTCAATAATTTCCAAGCCCTATTTGCTTGTTAGTCTATCATCAAAGTCTAGTGATCAAATGGCAAACCTCATTGAACATTTGTAATTTCAGCACATGTTACAGATCAAGCGTAAAATGTCAAAAAATTTACACTAAAAAAACAAATAGCAAAAAAATAACTCGTTTTAATAACGTTCAAAATCAAATTTCACTTCTACCAAAGATATTTTTATGCGATGCCTTTAAAAATTTCTGTAATTTTTTCATTGATTTTGGTTCCATTTCTGTATCCTTTTAGCAATGAATTTTTCTTTTAGCCATAATTCTATGTAATCAATCGTACTTAGCTTTTAAGATTGCAAAAATCAAGTTTCTTTGCTAAAACTTTCTAAAAAAGAAATATGAGAAAGAAAGTGTCATTTGGAAAATTGCACCAAAAAAAGTTCTTGATAACCTTTTTTCATTTTCAAACACATGAAACTTTTACAAAAATCGTCGGGATAAGATATCATAACACAAATATTTACAAAAATGTTTGAAGTAAGAGTTTCTGTAGCTGAAAATTTCATATGATATAAATAATCTAACTTACCCATGTGATAAAAATTTCATAAAAAAATTAAAAAACCTAAAACTTTTTAAGCACTCGTTAGACAAATATCACAGAATATATAAATTTCATAAAACGAAACTCTTTTGAGCAAAAAAAATCACATGTTTATTACATGAATATAGAAATCGTTGACTGTGTCACGAAAATAAATCTCATGATATAAAAAAGTTAGAAAAAAATTATTCACATGTGAAAAATGTGAGCAAACTAATTTGGAAATATCTTGTGACGTATATTATACAAGCGCTATAAAAAAAATGGAAGCTGAAGGAAATTCATCCTGGGGGTCTGTAAAGAAATCCTCATTTATTTGCAATAAATATTTTTTCGACTTGAGACCTATACATTGAATTGATTTTTAATGAACGATTTGAACTTGTAATTGCAAGGAAAGGGAATAAATGTTTTACTGCTTGCTTTTTAGGCTCAAAATAACCGAGCTTTTTTTTATTCAACTGACATAACTCCAACAGAAGATATTTCTATTAAAACCTTTGCCGAAACTCGCTGGAAGAAGCCACACTGATGGGCTGATTAGAAAATCAAAAATGAAACACACTAATATTACATTTGCATTATGGAAAGCTATCAGCAATCTAAATAAATATCACAAGTTCTGCAGCAGGTTCAGCAAAATACAACTATTTACATCTGTATAACAGGCTCAACTAGAAGTATAATGTCAAACCGAAAGCTAAACCGATCACGCACATATATCATGATATATATTGGTTATTTGGACGACATTCAACTTATTCGCTATTAAAACAGATAACTATTATCAAGCCAACTTGGTTATATAATATTCAGGCTTGAAGTTTTACATAACATTTCAAAAAAAAAACATGTTCCCTGAAGTCAAAACAAATACTTGCGCATGATTACTATCGCTATGTAACAAAAAAAAAAAGAACTATAATGACTTAAGCATAAAACGGATTTATGTAATAAAACAAAAATACTATAAATAAAAAAATCAATCTTATACAAAAATATCAGATGAAAACCAATTACTTAACTAAGCCAATTTAGTAGCTATCCAACTGCTTGTTATTATCAACGAATTGAAAAGGCTAAAACGAACAAAACCACATGAGCTAACTTAGTCATTACTTTCCTTTTCTATTTGGCAGGGGTTCAGTAAGTCCCACAAATGTCATTGCTAGCTAAATTAAGTACATCTCAATAGTAGCAACAAAATTAAAATTGTTAAGATTAAACTCAGCATGGATTTTTTTAAAAAAACTTTTTACGCAAAATCGTTTTTCTTTCACAGCCTTTTTTTAAATATTTTTTTTTTTTTAATTTCCTAATTGTTTAAGGTCAATTTAAAATATTTCTATGTAGTTTAACCACTGTTTGAAGCGCCAAATATTAAACCCACAATTATTTTCAACAATCTGTCATATTACTCTCAACTAAAAATTTCGAAAAGTCATCTCGTTCTTTAATTAAATTTTGCAACAATATCCTGAAATGAATTTTGCATCAGGATTCCACTTGCAAATGTGAATATTAAAATTATTTTATGTAACCGTCTGAGTGGTGCTTTAATTAATTTTATGATATTTCAACAAACTCACATAATTTAGTAGGATAACACTTGTGAAATGTGAGTGCCGGTAATAAAAACCACACACACAATTGAAATTATTTACGCGCAATAAACAGAACATGCGATACTTATCCGCTTATAAATTTTCCTCTGTATGTGTGTAAAACTGTCAAAGTATTGTGACATTAAATTATATTAACTGCTGCTTGTAATAGCGATGAGCATTTAAGCACTGATATGTTTTTATATAAAGCATTTTACAGAAACGTTTTATTTTTATGATGCCAATTTGAAAAACTATTATGAATTTCAAAAATAAATTTAGTCAAAAATTTTATTTTTGCGTGCTGCGTGAATGTCTGTTACTTCCGACAAAAAACTCTTACAACAAATAATAGAAATCTACATTTTGTTAACTTCGATTTAAGTAAAAGGTTATCAATTTCGTGGCTTAGAAATTGCAGTCTCGGTAAATGGCATCTGTCAAACGTATAAGTCATCCAAAGTTGCAATTGTTTAGCTTGAGGTTAATCATCTGATGTTATGAATAATTTAGGGGAGGTTTTAGTTGTCATAATCACGAAACTGAATGAAAAATTTCTGGCATAGTTCGAAAGTTTTAAGAAACTAGATCTGTTATGACCTATACTTCATCAAAATGTGAATTCCATTGAAAGTATCGTTGTTGTTAGTGAAATCGTGGCTTAAATTTATCGATTAAACGGTGGACTGTGCATTTTGGTTTGCCTGAAAATCTGCAAGTGACTGGCTGATAGGCTGATGCTGTCACTGGTATTTCTTTGCAAAAGATGCAGAAGTGACCGTTTTGTCTATGCTGACTACTGTGACTCTATAATAACCGACTATGTTAGAAAAAAAATTAAAGCGCACCATACAAGCTCTTTCCTCTTTATTGCGCAAAATCCTCCCATTCCTCCCTCGAAATTTGCCTCCAAGATTGTGCAAGTTGAAGTTGTTGGACCTTTTCTAGTAGGACTACAAAGAAAAATGTGTTTACGCAAATAATCCTCGTAATCTTTAGCTAGAGTGAGAAAATAGTATGCTTCAATCAAATGAATGTATGTATTTGGTCAATAGATTTTTAAAATAAGTTCTTCTTTTGTTTGGGTCAAATTTATAATTTAAATCTTGTGTTGAAAAATTTCTTTTTCGGAGGATTATTGACCAGTTTTTCCAAATTGCACTTAAAACATTAAGTCAATTTTTTACCCGACGTTTCGTCGCTTATTTGGCGACTTTTTCAAGGGCGAATTTATTTCTAAAAAACACATTAAAAAATATTTTACATTAAAACATAATATTATAATCTTAGAATTATGACATTAACAACAAACAATCAATTTTTAATTAACTTACAATTGACTATAACATTAATACAAATTTTTTTGGAAATCCTTAATTTTGTACACATACAATAAAATGATCAAATTTTTAATATTATTAAAAAACTATTGCGAAATATTTGAAATTTATTATTGCAGAACTACTTTGGAAAACTTAATCACTGTCACTGTTTGATCACGACTGTGTAGTTATTGTTTATGTTGTCCGTGTCTTCCTTATGGTTCATTGCCTTGTCTCCTTTTTCCTGGATTCGTAAACTTTCAAGTGTCAGTCTTTTGTTGTGATTTTTCTCAATGTCTAATATTCTAACATTTTCGAAGTCAGCTGTGTGGTCAGTGTCTAACATATGTTGTGCTAATGCTGTTGTTGTCTTTTTGTTTTTTATGTCTCTTTTGTGCTCACCGATTCTGACTTCGAGCGCGCGTTTCGTGGTACCTATGTACACCTTCCCGCATTTTTCGCTTGTATCACCACCACAAGTGATTTCATATATAATATTACTTTTGTCTTTGTTCTCTATTTTCGTCTTAGTTTGTGAAAAAATGCTGCTGAGAGTCAAGTTAGATCTATAAGCAGTGTTGCCACTGAGAAATTTTTTTTCCAACCAAAATTTTCTCAAAAACCTACCAAAATCGTTTGTAACCTACCAAAATTTTTCAAATTAAAAAAACTGCTTTTGACAGCATTCATTACAAATAAATATTTTTTAAGTTTGTTTTTTTTTTTTTGGTTTTTGTCATTAAAACAAATTGCTATGGCTAAATTAATAATACAATATCTATTATTTAGATGGAAAAATTATTTTAAAAAAATTAAAAAAAATTTAATTTGTATCATTTTTGGACCAAAAATGGAAAAAAATTTTTTTTTCGTTTATTTTTTTTAATGGAAATTCATGTAGTGCCATTAACAATTTTAAATTATAGTGTATTAAGGTGAATGCAGTGAAAACAACAAAGGATTGGAGCTGTGACACAAGAAACATCAAAGCTCTACTCGCGGAGAGACCACAGTTTTTTCCTTACATATAGACTTAAAAAATAGCGGTAAGTTTTTTTTTTCGATACTTCCTTATGTGTACATTAGGAAAATCGAAGAAATATTTAAAAAAAATATAAGAAAAAAATTAAATTTTCATCATTTTTCTGGAGAAATTCCAAAAATTAAAATTTTGCAGCTCTGGTAGCAGCTATAGGATTATTTTTTTTTTTACATGAGGAAATACTCGAATATGAATAAATTTTCGAAAATCGAGTGTTCTTGAAGTATTCTAGAAAATACCTTTTTTTTAACATGCCTAATGTAGATAGATACTTAAGACTGACATTTTTTTGTTTGTCTGCTTATACGCTTTTAAATGAGATACCACATAGTGAAAATGGTTGACCAAGCCCAGAGATATTAGACATTGAATTCGGCTGTTTTTGCAAAAATAACTTTTTTTTCGAACTTTAATCTAACAGTACTCAAGACCTCAAATACCTAGGGAGCTTAAATTTGAGATGTGAGGCTATCTTTCAAGGCTCCTTAAAGTGTCAAAATAAACAAAATCGGATTAGTTTTAAATTTCTTACGTATGTATGTATGTTATACATGTATTATGTGTCGGTGTTGTGGCTGAGTGGTAGTGTACTGCGCTCACAACCCAGAGGTCCCGTGTTCGATTCCCGGTTCAGGCATGGTAATACACTTTCCATATTTCCTAATTTTGCTATCTTTCCAATTATTTCCTTCTCCGCTCCTTATTTGTACCACATTGAGCTTTTCAGCTGTGGTAAGAAAGGTTCATTACATCGACGAAGCATCAATAACTGAAGTGTAATGAAGTTCCAAGGCATAACACTTGCTTCAGATCACTTTCATATGTTGTTGCGCCGATGCTCAATAGGTTAACCTCTTTCCTACTCTTCTATCTCCCCTTTCGAAGCTAATACACCACGTGTCAAAGGGTTATCCACTAAAAAGTGTTAGCTTCTTATAAAAAAGAATAAATAATCTTACTAAAAAACAGTTAATATGGAACTAAAACAAAAGCTCTGGGGATATTTTTTTCATTCTGATGTATGTATATTCAAGTTTTTGTTGTAACTAAACTTGGTTAAAGCCCACCGTAAAACATTTGATAACACAAAAACAAGAATAAAATATTTCTTGGCTTACATAGCATTATGTTATTAATAGTGCTTGTAACTTTTCTTTCTGATACTGCGGGCCTGAGCACACATGCAATAATTTGGATGTGCGATCAGTCGCAACACTATTTTGTCACAAGTATGCGTATTTCCTAAGCCTAATATGTATGCAAGAAAGCAGAGACCATGCCCCCTTCTTGAAGATAGGGTTGGCAAAAGCTTATTTCCAGATGTAAATATTTGCTTCCTGATTCAAAAACTTAACAACAGATTTGAATTTTTCGATTTTCATAAAAATTTATGTTTTACTAAATCCTACCAAAATCAATTTTAGCCTACCAACCTACCAAGATGAAAAAAACCTACCTGATTTGGTAGGAAACTACCAAAAACGGCAACGCTGTCTATAAGCGAAAATCGTGTCTTGTGCTCTCAGCATTGTCTGCATGCACTCTTTGCTAGTTAGCTTAGGTATGTATGTGATACCGATGTATTTTATGTTGTCGTTAGTGTTGCCAGATTGCTGTTTTTGTATTGTATGTTGGGGATTCTGGTAATTTTTAGAGATTATGTTTCTAATTAGGTTGTTAGTCAAACTTGCTGGATAATCATTATTTTTCAATATTGTCTTAACTTTGTGTAAATTTTTGTCCAATAAATGTGCGTCTGTTAGTTTGTACACCTTATTTATAAGATTTGTTGCGGTGTTAATTTTGTACTGTAATGGTTGCGTCGAGTGAAAATTAATTAATCGTCCTGAAGATGTTGGTTTAGTAAACCATTCGAATGAAAGTTTATTTTGCATTCTATGTAATTGGACGTCGAGATAAGAAATACTGTTGTTGCGTTCCATTTCAAGTGTGAACTGTATTTTTTCGTGGTAATTGTTGAGTGTGTTCAGAATGATATCTACGTCTTTTTTATTAATAATAGCTAATATGTCATCAACATATTTGCATATAAAACCTATATTTATGTCAATATTGTCAAGTCTTATTATTGTATCGTCAAGTAATTTATCCAGGATTAAATCTGCTATTGTCGGTGATAAGGGGTTGCCCATAGGCATACCATATATCTGATGGTACACTGTTTTGTCATGTTAAAAGTAATTGTTAAAAAAAAAAAAAAAAAAAAAAAAAAAAAAAAAAAAAACATTATGGGACAATGGGACAAGATAAAAGATTTGACAAAAATTCCACGGCGACAATTTCTAGAAATTCTAGAATTTTGCCTTAAAGATAACAATTACTTTAAACATGACAAAACAGTGTACCATCAGATATATGGTATGCCTATGGGCAACCCCTTATCACCGACAATAGCAGATTTAATCCTGGATAAATTACTTGACGATACAATAATAAGACTTGACAATATTGACATAAATATAGGTTTTATATGCAAATATGTTGATGACATATTAGCTATTATTAATAAAAAAGACGTAGATATCATTCTGAACACACTCAACAATTACCACGAAAAAATACAGTTCACACTTGAAATGGAACGCAACAACAGTATTTCTTATCTCGACGTCCAATTACATAGAATGCAAAATAAACTTTCATTCGAATGGTTTACTAAACCAACATCTTCAGGACGATTAATTAATTTTCACTCGACGCAACCATTACAGTACAAAATTAACACCGCAACAAATCTTATAAATAAGGTGTACAAACTAACAGACGCACATTTATTGGACAAAAATTTACACAAAGTTAAGACAATATTGAAAAATAATGATTATCCAGCAAGTTTGACTAACAACCTAATTAGAAACATAATCTCTAAAAATTACCAGAATCCCCAACATACAATACAAAAACAGCAATCTGGCAACACTAACGACAACATAAAATACATCGGTATCACATACATACCTAAGCTAACTAGCAAAGAGTGCATGCAGACAATGCTGAGAGCACAAGACACGATTTTCGCTTATAGATCTAACTTGACTCTCAGCAGCATTTTTTCACAAACTAAGACGAAAATAGAGAACAAAGACAAAAGTAATATTATATATGAAATCACTTGTGGTGGTGATACAAGCGAAAAATGCGGGAAGGTGTACATAGGTACCACGAAACGCGCGCTCGAAGTCAGAATCGGTGAGCACAAAAGAGACATAAAAAACAAAAAGACAACAACAGCATTAGCACAACATATGTTAGACACTGACCACACAGCTGACTTCGAAAATGTTAGAATATTAGACATTGAGAAAAATCACAACAAAAGACTGACACTTGAAAGTTTACGAATCCAGGAAAAAGGAGACAAGGCAATGAACCATAAGGAAGACACGGACAACATAAACAATAACTACACAGTCGTGATCAAACAGTGACAGTGATTAAGTTTTCCAAAGTAGTTCTGCAATAATAAATTTCAAATATTTCGCAATAGTTTTTTAATAATATTAAAAATTTGATCATTTTATTGTATGTGTACAAAATTAAGGATTTCCAAAAAAATTTGTATTAATGTTATAGTCAATTGTAAGTTAATTAAAAATTGATTGTTTGTTGTTAATGTCATAATTCTAAGATTATAATATTATGTTTTAATGTAAAATATTTTTTAATGTGTTTTTTAGAAATAAATTCGCCCTTGAAAAAGTCGCCAAATAAGCGACGAAACGTCGGGTAAAAAATTGACTTAATGTTTTAAGTGCAATTTGGAAAAACTGGTCAATAATCCTCCGAAAAAGAAATTTTTCAACACAAGATTTTTAAAATATTTACTAACTATCTACAGATTTTGGCAGATATTACTATGCCCTTAATTGAAAGCTAAATTTTAATTAATTGGTTCAAACACAACATTTGTTTTAGTTGAATATATATTTGATAATCTTATTTGAATTTGATTTAATTTATTTGGCTAGTTGCGATTCTCAATATACTAAAAAAACAGTACTTAAGTATCTTCTGATTGGTACGCATTTTAGGTATTTATGATTGTGTTAATACCAACAATATAAGGATGTGACGATATTGAAATATTGATTTATTTATGAATCGATTTTAAAATATGTTGTTTTTGGTCAACGGTTTTTAGCACAAATCAATACGAGTATTAATAAATATATATTTCATCCATCAATTGTACGATTTGGTGATTATAAACAAGTATATGTTTGCTACAATGAATATTTATTTCAATCAATACATGATTTGGTTATTATTACTAGCATATTTTTTATTAAATAGAGGTCGTTATAATAATATTATTCAATTCAGCGGAATGTGTGACATGTTAACTTATGTTATTATGAAATGTTTATTCCGCCTATATCAAATATATAACTTGTTAATTATTACCAAATATGATATATATTATGTTGATTTTCTCTGTTTATTAAAAACAAAAATTTATTAAGTAATGGCCGTGTAAGAGCCCAAATTGCACAGAACAGTCATCGAAAATGACCACAAAATGATTAAGTCCTGCAGGAGGTCTTGTGGTGCTTTGAATGAAATTATATATTTTACATAATAGCAAAGTGTAATAACTTAAAAAAAATTATTTATAGCCTTAAATTTGATGTGTGTTTTTCAATTTTACTTCCCAAAGTAAAATGATCCAGCTGTTATCGCGAAATCATAAAAAAATTATTAGTAATATATTTTCAAACTTCACTTTATTTTCAAATGCAATGCTTTAATATTTGATTGTAATTTAATATAAAGCAAATATGTGTTCCATTAACAAAAATTGCGCACACTGTCCAATTTATGAAAATTTTCCGCATGCTAATTTTATTGTTGGTTAATTGATAATGTTGTGTAAATGCGCATATTCATGTGTCCTCCCAAGTATGTCAATGTAAACATATGTTGACCCAGCGAGAAAATTACTTAAAATGTGGGCAAATTTGAATAATATTTTCTAATTGATGTGTTAAAATAATCAATGGATTTTTAAATGCTCTTCGAAATATATTTGGAAGAAAAAGCTTTTAACTTTGAAGCAGTTGTTCTTTAAGCAGTGTGCGATTGTTTTAATTACTTTTGAAATACTGAGCAATAAACTGTAGTAAAGTGCTTATCGAAATTCTTTTGAAGTTTTCCGCATTACACTTTACGTAGCGATATTTGTAAGTATAACTAAGTAGTTACCCCCAATGATAACCTTATGTAATGGGGTAATGCATTACATTTTATTTTTCACTATACTAAGTGGTAGTGGAAAAAGTCTTCATTATTACTAATGATAATGAAAATTTACATTTTTACTAAACTACTATGGTGGTCGTGAGAATTTTTGATTACGTTCGCTCCTCCCATAATACAAGTATTTATCGTTTTCTTACTGGGAAATTTTAAATGTGCTGCAAGTAGAAATAATGCTTGAAAATTAGCAAGAACAGCTTCATGGTATTGCATATTGTGCCTATTTCCTGCTGGGCTTTTATTCACTTACGTTTATTTGTTTTAAGGTTCAGTTTCTGCTTTGTTTTTAGATCGCATTTGTTTTGTTTATTTTTGCGTACAATTCTATTTTATTTCATTCTGACATTTCAGCAAAGTGTAGTAATAATACTCCAATTTAACATTAAATGGGCATTGTTCGGCTAGAAGTTGTTTAAATTATAATATTTGTTGTTATATCAAATGCATTGTATTGTATTAATAAAACAACAATGGACACACATGGTCTAATATTACAATTGTTTTGTAGAAAACTGAAACGAATTTTTGTTTTATCATAAGCTATGCATATTTTATCTTAAAATAAAAAATGTTGTGAAATAAAAACAGCTCATGATATACGCATATCTGAGGCAATGATTATCGATAAGTTGAACATAAAATTATATATAATCTTTATCCACTTCATAACCATGCAAAAACTCGTAACGCTTTCAATTTTATTTAACTTAAATTTGCAAAACAGAAGAAATTTATTTTTTCTAATATAAATGAACAGAAGGATTATCAAAATGTTATAGTCATTAAACCAACGGGAAAAGTAATGTGATATCATAGTTTCACTTTTGAATCAGTTAGCAGATTTACCAAGCTTGGTAAAATTTGCATGATAAGTTTTCAGCACATGACGTTTCAAAGTTATTGCCTTGCACAAATCAATCCCGGATACTGAAGGCATAACTTTATTAACCAAATAGCAAAAATCCTCCATAAAATTTAGCTATGCGACCAAAAAAAAATACAGGGTGGACTTTTTCGTAAGAGGCACAAATCTTCTTGCTTTTCCATTTAAGTGAGAACATATTGCCAGTAAAAATCAAATTGCAAAAATCACCAATGGAGAGAAGGAAGAAACCCTACCTCCGCCAACAATCAAGACAAATTACTAGAATGTTACAAATTTACATCTGGCTTGCTAAGGGGCTTGGACGATTGAATAAATTCAATTCAATTCCTATAACACTTCGATAAGTTATCGAAATTAATTGAAACAATTAAGGTATTTCTAAATTCTACAACATAAATTAAGATGGATGCGCCATTAATTAATGTTTTGTCTAACGTTATTCCGATCACAGAATTTAAGGAGGCATTTAAGGAGAACTCAGCAATAAACAAATAACTATACCATATAACATATATAATTCTTCTCATCAGCTTTAAATCGGTAATTCATCGAGTTTTATTGCCAGCCAAAATATTCAACTTCGAAACGAGTGAGTTTTCTTAAAGAAAAAAATACGAATCTCAAACCTTTCAATGTCAGCACATTTACAAGTAGTTCAACCAAATTAAAGCAATTTGTACAAAATGCGCTGCTCGTGAGCAGAATATATATTTTCTTGGAGCAGAGGGCCAATACTCTATGCCGTGGCAATAGTTGGCTGTTTGTATGTGATTAATGTGAAGCAAATGGCCAAAGGCAAACAAATACACGTGTGCACTAACGAAAAAACACACAGTCACTCATTAGTGATGGCAGCTAGACTTATCGCGAATGTACTGAATGTACATTTTATTTGGCTTCATTCAATAATCTAAAGAATTCACAAACTTGTTTTTATATTAGCAATATTATAAATCTTACGAAAAGGGTTTTTATCACTCAAGTATATTTCGAATGTGTTAAAAATGTTTTCAATGTACTAATAATAACTATAATATACTTTTCGTTATTTCCAAAGCACGAATGTACTGTAAAAAGTATAAATATATTGAATATACCATCACTAACACATATAAACTATAAAAAATCAAACCAAATATACAAACAAACAAACAAACGAGTCCAATAGGCCAGACACAGTTTTAGCCGAAAAAGCCAAACTGTAATTTGTATGCATTGCAGAAAACTGTCAAAACCATAAATAATTTGGACATCAATGAGAACGAAAAACGAAAATTGAGCAAAGCAATAAATTCTTAATTAAAAAGGAAAACGCGCCACAAATAACTTAAACTCAACTATAGCGAATACATACATATTTGGGGAATATAACCTTCTTAGAAAAATTAAATTTCTATAAAAACTATTTGAGTTGGGGACGAGTAATGAATTGCTTAACCACTTAATATTGTTGTCCACATATGAGAGCTTACGCAAAAGACGCCTATGGTTATGTGAACAACTTTACTAGAGACTTTGCAGCTGGTATGTAGGAAAATCAATACTGAAGTGAATTTTCAGAAAAATTTGGTACCAAACGCTCACAATACGCAACATTTCTAAATATTCAACATTATTAATGTTTCTCAACTCTTTTCAGCTTTATCAACATTTTTGACTTTATCAAAATTTTTCGACATTATCAACGTTTTCGACATCATCAATATTCTTTGGGAAGTGATCCAAAGAAATTCATGCAATGTCACCAATTTTGATGAAGTTTCTTGTTCTCTGAGGTATTAAAAGAAAAATCTTGAAATAATTTTTGAAAAATTAAAAAAAAAACTTTGGAGACATTAATTTTTGAAATTGTTGGTCTTTTTCTTAATCATAACTTGGGTTCTTTTCAAGATAAAAGGAATTTTATCTACTGCAATAAGTAGTCATAAAAAGTACTTAAAAAAAAAAACTTTGAAAACTTTTTTGGAATATCAAAGAAAAATTTTTTAAAACAATTTTTGGAAATATTTCGCCTTTGATTCTTAATTTTTTTTTTCTCACCCAAGACACCATAGAAGTAACAGAGTGGGATCACGGTAACTTATCGAGAAAAAATAAAAATGTTCAATAAAAAAAAAATATTTTTTCATTTAATTCTCTTTTAGTTCTCTCCGTGAAAAGTTAAGTTTTCTCTAGTGGGCATTTTAAAAAATCCTAATTTTGCAAAAAAAAATTACAAGGCGTTCAATAAATCTTCGAAGTTATGCAAAACAATGTTTAAGTTTAATAAATTGGTTTTTTCTGTGCCCACTTGAGAGAACTTTACTCAGGTGAAGGCTTATGAAAACTAGTCTTCGAAAAAATTACCAACTTCGTAACATGCCACGTTGTACTTTTTTTTTTTTTACTCGAGGATTACTTATTTGTCCTTATTTGTCAAAAACAGGGTTTCTAGGGAACTATATGAGCTATCACCAAAAATATTTGGAAAAATCGATAACGATTTCAAAATTTCTAATTTGACTTTTCAAAAAAGTTTTATAAAGAGTGATAAAAAAAACGTCCTGAAATCTTAAACAAAACCCAAGCTTTGATTTTTTGTTTTTTTTTTTTAAAAAATACCAAAATTTTCAAAATAGAATATTTCCCAACATACAAAAAATTCTTAAAAATTATTTAAGGATTTAGGATCATCTAAGAGAGCTTGTATACATTAGTATTTTGATCAAATTTGTTCTTTGAATAATTTCTCAAGGAAATGCTCACTATTTCAGTTTTTTTTTTTGCTTTATCAGCATAGTTCGACTTTTTCGGTGTTTCAACTTTTGCAGCATTTTTCAACTTTTTAATGTTCTACGACTTTTTGACTCTACATACAATATGTTTCGTGATATTCAACCTTTGCAACCTATGTTGTTCGAACTGCGCAACGTTTTTCAACTTTTTCGATAAGTTTTAGACATTTTGCAACACTGCTGAATAGTTTTCTACAATACGGATCAACATTAAGCGCACATATCACAACGCGAATGCCTGTACTTACCACATTTTTTTCCCCCCTTTTTTTATTGCTTATCCTTTTTTCCGTGAAAATAAAACTACCCATCAGATGTTAAGCACACGTACGCACTCCGAATTTTTTACACTTTATGAAAGAAAAAGGAAACTGGACCTTTTCTCAGTGACTGTATATTTGTAAAGAACAGTAACAACAACAATTGAGAAAAAAATGTAACAAAATAATTTTGCTGTTGCCATACTGCTTCTTGTTGTTGTTGTTGTTATTGCAATTTTAACACAGATACAACACCACGACACACTACGATAATCAATCAATTTTCTACAAGATGGCGTAACAAGAAAAATGAAGAAGAAACGAATGGAAAAACTAAAAGAAAAAGAAGTCGAATCGAAACGTGTTTATGTGACTTAATGGCAACACGATTTTCTCTTTTCTCAACAGCAGTGGTAACATGTGTGTGTGTGTGTGTGTGCTAACATGTTCGTGCGATTTGTCTGATGGCATATGTTGTTAACATGAGAAATGACACAGCTGAGCAATCCGTGCAGCAAATCTGGCTGCTGTTGTTCTTGTGGGTCCTGTTGACCTCCTTTGAGTTCTTAAAAACAAAATTCGTTAGACATAAGTGGAACTTAATTATTGGGTTGTGACTTTGTGTTACTTTTGTTTGAACAACATTTATTAAATTACATATCAATGTTTTTTATTTTTTTTTTCTCTCTCTCTCTCCTTCCCACTATTTTGGATTAAATAAACACTAAATCTTTGACCATTTTATTTTTTGTCACAATTCGCAATTTGATTTATGTTTCGCTTTGTTGATTGGATTTTAACTGAAATTTGGAGATAACACATTTATAATTGCATTTGTGGGAATGTGAGAAATTGTGAAGATTGAAAACTTGTTCAAAATTGTTAAAAAATCAACATTTCAATAATTGGATAATTCATTTAATTTATTTAAGAAGAAGTGAAATATTTGACAGTTGGCTGAATAAATAACAACAAAAAACAAAATAGAAAGCGTCCAACTTTTGAACGTTGAAATAATTGTTCAAATGTCGGATTTCTAGACTTTCCGGTTTCAAATGGAATAATTTTACATGCAAAAATCCTTTTAATGCAGTATTTTAATAACTATGTACATAGATTCACAAATAAATTGCATTGAGCAAAATCGACCCATTCATATCATAAAAGTTTTCTTTTTTGAGTACAACATAAGAGTTGAGAAAAGCAAAAAAGCACTTATTTTATAACTGCATAACATATTTAAATAAATCCATCGTTAAAAGATAACACCAAAGGACATCAAAATGTATTTCTAATGTTTTCAATAATTTATTTTATGTCCCCCTCAATTCCAGCTACTGCTGCTGCTAATACTGAAACTGTAGATAGTGCCATAGCATTGTCCTTTGTACAATCGCAAAAAATACAACATTCCATTTAAAAACTCAAATGAAATGCAAACCAGCAAACACTCTGACCAGTGACCAGTGTGGAGACCAACATTTAGTATTCAATGCTCAACATGGCAGCTGCCAACTTTAGTCAGAGATTCATTTCATTCATTTATGCTCAGTAAACATTTGACCCGAAATAACTAAATCACTGAAATCTTGACAATGTAAATTTTAAATTGAACAAATATGTCAACTTTCACTGCAGCTCCAGTGCTAGCGCCAGCTCACTCACTCGGTCGCTTACTTAGAGTCCTGCAGTTGGTCACCTAGTCAGTGTCATACAAGCAGTTCTTTGTGTTCTTGTTCTTTGTCGTTCGTTGTCTCTTTCCGTCGCTGCTAAGCACTGTCTCTTTTACACATAAAATGAATTAAATTCTATACCAGATATTGACATGACAGCTGCAGCAACAGGAGCGTCACTATGCATAGTGTTGCGAAGCAGCAAAATCTTAGATGAAAAATTTAAATTTCAGTCTTAAAAGGTAAAGTGGCGCCACAAAAAATTGGCCGACGTGAGTCTTATTTTGAATTCTGAACTTAAAGATATTGTGAACATGTGAAAAATGTTTCATCAAACCTCTTTACCATAATAAAACAAATAGAGCAGCAATAAAGTTACCGAGATTGTGTCAATATTTTTAGAACAAAAGTTACAATATCATTAATAGGTCCACGATTTGAAGTTTCCGATATAATGAATATTAGTATGTGGTACTTACTTAACTTATTACTGTACCAAGTTCCTAAACATTGTTCTTAAGCAAAATTTCTAAGCAATGTTTTTAAACATTTTTTCTAGGCACTGTTTGTAGACTTTGTTTTTTAACAATGTTGTCAAATATTTTTTCCAAAACAAGAGATAATAATAAAATCTTTACGAAGTATTTTAATTATTCTTGCCAAGGATAGTCGACAAACAATGTTTCTAAACAATGTTTTTAAGCATTGACATAAAATATTATTTCTAAATACTCTGCCTTAATATTATTGCAAAATATTGTTTCTGAATAGAATTGCCAAATTATTTTTCACAAAAAAATTTCACAATTTTTACCAATTCACCACACTGTATCCTTAAGCGCAACGCACGACACTGTTGCTGCCGCTGCTGCACTGTTAGCACTTCACGGCTTGTAAAGCCAACATTTGCAATACGCTAAAAACAGCTCAAACGGACTTTTCATTTCAATTTCTCTGATGGTTGGGGCAGTGGAAACAAGAACAGCATCAGATAACGAAGATGACAAAAATGGTATAACAACAACAACAGCAACAACTATGAAAGTAGCACCAGCAAAAAAAAAATGCAAATAAAATATGAAGATGGACCTCGTGAAATTTGTATGAAGCAACACAATGAATAGCAACAGTAAGCCGTCGACGATGACGACAACGACAACGAAAATAAAGTTAAAAATCTGCAATTGTATTGTAGAATCCTTAAAAGGAGCAACAACAACAACAACAGCTACAACTACAATAGTCTTCCGCTATAGTTTGCAGCATTTGTGTGGACTAGAGTATTGAGAGTTGAATGTTATAAGGACCTACATACTTTTGAGCGGACCAGGGTTTCTGCTTTGGGTTATTTTACCAAAATTTTAAAAAACTTTTTTGCCTCTATTCTGAATAGTTTTTCCTTAGTAGTTTCTACTAGCGCAAGCAATTTACTGTCAGAAATAGCCAATCATAAAAGCTATGCTGTTGTACTTTAAACTTTCTCACAGTATAATAAAGATCGATGATCTTTCCTCCCATCTTTAAAAAACAGCAGCGAATTTCGGTTACCAAATTTTAATCCCTAAATGCTTCCAACGCCTTATGCCGTGAAGATTAAAGCCGCGTGTAACTTTTTGTTTTAATGATAACTACAAGCAAAGCTTGGCTGCTTCAAGGCAGATGATATCCTCGACGATTGCTTTGTGTACGTTTTTCATTTATCTCCCGCAGAGATTGGAATCAATTGATTTAACGTAAGACAACAGTTCGTGGTGAATAATTTTCTCGCAAAAGATTGCCCTTAGCATTTGCTAACCTACCCCATGTTATGACAAGGATTCTTTTTGCACATAGTTAAATTACGTGATTCCTTTTTAACGAAGCGTTTTAATCATAGCACGACTTGGTTTTATTTAAACAACATCTCGCAGGATGGATTAGATTCATTGCTAATTTTATTACTAAATCAACAAGATGTGGCACATGGCATTAATATTTTTTGCAAAACCCATGTTCTGCGGCTGACCTTTTCATTCATACCATTTTCTTTTTCAAACAAATTGTTAGTTGGCTTTTGTTTTATTTCTAACATTTCCGTTATTTTTTAAATTTCTTATTAGAGTCAGCCCTAATACAGACACAGAGGAGGACTACATTTTAATTTGGTCCAGTTCTATATTTTATTTGATATTTTTTACTTTTCTTTTATCGCCTTTTGGTCTGTTTTTATACATTTTTATTAAAAAATTTATATATTTTTCTGATGCTCCTGCAGCTGCTACTTCCTTGGTTATTCTGTTATTGTGTCCTTTGCTTTCAAGTTTCATTTTCACATTTCACACTTTGTCTTATTCGTATTACTGGCGCATTTCTTGAGGTTTTCGACTTGAGCTTTGGTCGGAATTTATTTTCTATTTTTTTTGTTGCTCCAGTGACTGTTGTACGAGAACGTTTTTCCGTTTCCCGTTGCTCGTTTCCGTTTGTGTCATGTTATCATCGTCTATTATTTTAGCATTTTTTTATTACCATACACATTTGCTATGTCTGCTGACTACTCTTGCCGGTACCATCTTTGCAGCTTTTCGATTGCTGTGGCTACTTGCTACACTCAGTACTCAGCTTTTATTTTTCTTTTCATTAAGTTTTCAAAGAAAATCATTCAACCATTACCCTGTAGGTAAATTTATAGATGATGTTGTGACTTTAAGAGGAACATCATTTTGTGGAAAGTAAATTGTTTTACAAATAAATAAAATACAATACTTAGCTACCCATCTGGGTAGCTATCACCGTATTTACTGAGAAAATCAGCGAATGTGTGCAGCGCGTCCTCCATGGACCTACACTGGGTGGTGCGCCACGTAAAAAATGCAATCCAGTGAAGACTAAAAAAAAGTCTCTGATACAGAGCCCCTCAACGTTGCGACGAAGAGGAAGACCATGCCTCCGATGGAAAGATCAAGCCGAGGAAACCCTAGCCACGCTTGGTGTGACTGATTGGACATAGCCCGGTAACGAGTTGTTATGGCCACCCAAGTAAGTAAGTAAAGTTGTTTGGGACCTATTCAATATTTCTCTAACGGCTCCAGTGAAAAACACAGTTTTTTGAGATATTTAAAGCTATGATACCTGAACCAAAACGGCAATTTTTTTTTTTTTTTTCAAAATGTAATTTGATTTCTCCGGATATATTTTTTCATCTTTGGAAAATCGTTATTTTTAAAACTTTATTTTAGACATTGCAGCCTTATTATATACAAATATTTTCTGAGCACATTTTGAAACTATTGCTACTAAAACTTGTTGCAAAATCTAGTTTTCAAAGATTTCTCATAAAATGTTTTAACATAATTTTCTAGACGATGTTTAGCAACATTGTTTGCAATAAATGATTTTCCTATATAGCCTTTAGTGAATACTTAGTAATGTTAACTAACATTCCTTATAAATTATTTTACTCAACATAGTTTCTGAAACATGTTGTTCAGCATTGTTTTGTCTAATTTTAAAACAATTTTTTTCAACATTTTATCTAAGCAACGTCTCCATATGATAATTGAACAATTTTTATATTGAACTTTTTAGTCATTTTTATTCAACAAACATGACAAAGATAACAAGTGGATCAATTTAACCTGGTAATTGGTGACATATGTTTCGGCTATTCCCACGTATACACATATTCATATGCATATACATATTGTTTCTGAACAATTTTTAACAACATTGTTTCCAAGCCAAGTTTCACACCGTTGACTTTAAGCAATGTTTCTCGATATTGTGTCTGAATAATGTTACTTTGTATTGTTTCTTAGCAACATCTTCACATTATTTCTAAACAAGGTTTTAAAAAACATTTTTTTTTTTTTTAATTTTTTGTCGATTTTTGGTCACTTTGCACACATATACCAATTGGGTTCTATTCCCAGGATGGCAGCAAAACTGCTACCAATGAATTAGCCACGATTTTTCTACTTTGAATTTTACTTCCTATTGCGTTTTGTTTTCTATTTTTTTTGTTTATTGTCCTCTGCATTAAGGATTTTAGTCACGTGCGTTTCATCATGAATTGGAAAAATCTGTGACTCTGCATGGTAGCATTGTATGTTATCATTGTATCGGTGTCAGCGTGTGATTCGTGCGTACAACTGTGTGTATGTGTTTGTGTGTGGGGTAGGCCTGTTCACTTTTGTGTTTTTTTTTTTTTAAGGCAGCCCGCATTCGACATTCCTTTAACGTATTACATTTTCATTTTGATGTTTTCATTTTTTTATGTTTTGTACGTTACCATAATTCAAACGTGAGCCTGTGTTAAACGTAAGACATTTTATTTGTTGTTATGCGTGTGTGGGTACTATATGTGTGTATGTATGTGCTTACCGTGAGAGGATTTATTTTTAGTCATAATAATTCAGCAAGAATCGTGTTACTAAAAATAGCTTAGTTTTACTTGTTTCTTTTTATGATTTATGTTGCGAGTCCTTTTTGTAACATGCATTAAGTTATGAAGTCCTTAGTGTACTTGTGCTCAAGCATCCTACACTTTAGATCTTTTACTTGATTAAACTTTTTGTGCACTTAAATTGATATTCAATATATCAACTGTTACGTATTTTCTCATGTAATGTTGATACCAAACATGAATTACATTTAGCTTTAGGAAACTAAGTACTTAGCACGAAGTACACAAAACATAATTTTTCCATTACACTAAAATGTTCACATAACTATTTAATTCTAAATTTGAAACAAAAATTGTCACCCTACTTTAATGCTTGCACTAGTCAAAGAAAATATTCCCCACAAATTCTATTAGCTTTTGGTACTTGCTCCTTTATCAACAATTCTATATACATATAGCATCAGCTTCACTACAGCAATTTGCTTGGAATTTGTCACAGTGCTCCTAATTACCATTTACCATTTCTTCTACATGACCACATACGAATGCGAACGCACACAAATAAAATATTAATGGGAGCAGATTTCGTTAAATTGGACTGTCATCAAGTGACACATTGGGTGTCAGAACAATAACGATTATGTTAAATTGTCACTCTCATACTGTCACAATGCCGTCGTCGTCACACTTTACAGCTGACATTCGAGTTGAGTGGGTCCCTGGAACTGGTGTTTACTGGTGGTGTATTACTGCACACACACAAGTCAGTTGAAGGCAAATTACAATAACATCAAATTACAACAAAAATGGCAACAATAATATTATATTATTGTACATAATAACAATACTAATGGTATGAATATCAGGCGTAAATGAAAAACAACAAACATTTCGGTTAGACCGTAATACCAAATAATATCACTGGTAAATAACGTGGTTTAGTTGAAAGGGTCATTGGGTGTGTTGGCTTGCCGGTACTGAATGTTCAAGTTTTTGAATTTGAATGGCAACATATATTCATTATCACTTCAGATATTTCGGTATCTTCGTTTAATTTTAAAATAATTATACTGTAGGGATCGGTACTTAAGTTTTATGTTAAAGGGTAATGCTATTACGACACAGGCACACAAAATTTAGGGTGTAGGCTTAGTTGCTCAATATATTGTTATAGAAAAAAACACCCATTAAAACCAATGGACCAAAAAAAGCCATGATATGGTAAGGGGCACTCTTTAATTCGTCTAATTTATTTTTGAAACAAAAAATACTTTGCTTATTTCTGTCGCAAAAACGAATAACAGTTCAAGTCAACTTAAAACAAATGAAATTAATTTCGATATTCCATTAGTTTTGAAGGAAACTTTTTCTTCGTTTTTTAGCAATTTGTTGGCACTTAGTAAGGTCTTAATTAAGCCTAAAAATAAAAGGGTTATTACTACAAGCAGTAAATAAAAATCATTCTCAACTTCATTTATAACACTCCGTCTTAAACTTTTATTCCTTTATGCCACAGATATAATTATTATTTATAGTCACAGGTTTCAGAAAAAAAATTCGACTTCTTTAAAAGTCATTAGTTGACACAAAACATATATCATGCATATACATATAATTGAAGTAACCTACATTATATGTATATGGAGATTTGAGCATAAAAAATCCTATAAATGGTATTAATATCATTAAAACTCCTTCGGATAGTAACATTATTACACTCAAAAAACTATTTATTTGTATATATCGAGATTTGTTGATAATTAACAAATTATATGTTTGACATAGGTGAAATAACTATTTGATAAAAGTTTACATGCCACGCATTCCACCTAATGGAACAATGTCATTGGATAAATCATAAATTTGGTAATAATTCCCAATTATGTTTGGAAAATTAAACTAAATAAATATATTTGGTAACAGCTACCAATTAATAGCTTGTTGGAAATATTCACATGTTATTAATCACCAAATCATGTACTTGACCGAAAAATATTGTTTTGGCGCTAACGTAACATAAAATCGACTTAGGTAAAAACCGATGTGCAAAAACCAATATTTTTAGATATCAATTCATAAATAAATCAATATTTTCCCTTTCACATCCTTATATTGAATGTCGTTGGTATTTACGCAGCCTTAAATACCTGAAGTGTGTACCAAGCACTAGGTAATATAATATTGTTTTACTTAAAAATGTTGACTATTCATAATAATGTGAAGTAAAGCCATATAAAAATATGATTACCAAATACATGTTTGACCTAATTAAATCTATTCAATCGACTTAAATAGACATTATGTTTGGCCTAATAAAAAACATTTTAACTTCTTATTAAGCGCAAAGTAAGACCTACCAAAATAGGTTGATATTTAGTAAATATTTTAAAAATCTATCAACTTAAAACATTTTATTGAAAGAAACACTCTCGTTTTGCTGAATAAAGGGTAGACCATTTATAATTTATAGTTTAGAAATTGATTTTGCCATAAATAAAAACAAATTATTTGTTTTCAGTGTGTTTTTTTTTTTTATTCAATAATACAATCGTTCCTGTCAATTACGGAACACTAATTCACTCAAATGACTACCTTGGCTGGCCCGTGCGATGAATTCAATTTTTTAGTATACTTTGATCTGTAAGGAGCTCTATTTTCCCAATGGCTGCATCTAATTGTAAGTATTTCTTCATTGAGAACCTAAATTGCTACTGGATGGTTAGCGTAATACTTATCTCTATCGGCTCCCTACAAATGATAGTCCAACGGAGTCAAAACGCTGCCACGTGGTGTTCACTGCACATCACCAAAATGGTCAAAAAGGCGGTTTTCAAAATTTTCACGCAAAAGGTCGACTGTTGCATGGGTTTTGTGATACAGCGCGATATCATGCTAAGAATAAATAATGTCCCAGTTCATATCTTCAAAAATAGACCACAAATAACCAGGTAGCGGTTATCATTCCCTAAAAAAGCACACCAAACAGTTACTCATTGAGGGTTCATTGGCTTCTCAACAATCACGTGTGAATTTTCTGTGCTCTAGATTCCTCAGAAAAAATTATTTTTCAGTAAAAATGCTCATCTTTTCCAAGCGTTTCACAGCCCAATTTCAAAACTTTGTTCAAGATGTTTTCAATATTTTGTTTAATAATCACTGACTTTCACAACAAATACTCAATTGCTTATTAAGTAATAGAATTCTGCATCAAAATTCCCCGCAAATTCTTTTTATTTTTTTATTAAATTTTTCTACGAATAGCCGTTCGGGTAAAAGAAAATAGCCACCGAAAAAACAAAAAAAGAATAATTTCCGCGATCGAAAAAAGGAGTAACAGTTAGTACAGTATCGTTGTAGCATTACATATAAGTCGCTTATTTCCGAAACGCGACCTAAACGTTAAGGGTACATTGTAATTTTGAAGTAAAATGATCTCAGTTCAGGTCACGTTTTAGAAAGAAGTATACATTTCGTACCAATTTTTATGGAGCTTTTAATGGGTCTGAAAAAAAAAACCAACTAATAGCGCTACTGTTGGGATTAACATAAAGAAGTTGCAGTTAGTTAAATCAATTTCATTAAATAAAATCAGGGGATGTTTTGAAAACAAACGCCCTATATGATATAACAATTTTTCGTCTCCAACTTAGTTGACTCATTTCCCACTGTGTCTACTTATATCGCAATTTGAAAATATTTTCTAAATATTTTGTTGTATCTCAACCCCCGCTTCTATGCCATTTGAGTGTTAGCAAATATTGCAAGTGTACTGTATAATCATATTATTGTGTTTATGGTACAAAGTACGGGTATGTTCGTCTAAAAAGGGTTTCATTGTATTAAATATTACATTGAATTACCATGTAACGCTGCTGCTCTGCTGAGTGTCCTCTTTTTATTTTCATTGTTGTAATGATGAAGTTGAGTTGATATTTGCAAGATGTTATTTTATCATTTTGCTGTTGTTGCTGTTGTTGTCACAGTGGACACTTAGCATCATAAACATTCTGCTTATTATGTTGCTATCTCTTTCTTTTTCTATGTAACATTACTTAGGTACTCGTACTGCTAATGTCCTTTTAGTGTATGCAAAGTAGTAACATGAGAGTGTGATACTTAAACTGGAAAACAAAAACCGAAAACTTTTTTTGCTGTGCTGCAAAAATATCCAGAGTACCGTGGATGGGGCACGGCGCACGCTGACCCGCCTTTGCAATTTATGCGTATCATGGGGGTGTTGTACAAACTGACACTTGGGGCGTGTTTTTGCACTGTGAGTGAAATAGATTTATGCATATTTTCTTTGCGTTTTTCTTATGTTTGACATGTTGTAGAGAATGTGAAAAAACACATGAAATTTATTAAGGGAAATTTCTTCAATTTTACACATAATAAATCATATTGTTTCAAGTAGTATTTAAAAATAACACAAGCTACAATGTTTCCCAAGCAATAACATTTTTATAGGAAAAACTCATTTACAATTCACTTAAAAATCTAATTAACTCTGAAAGTGAAATTTAAAATCATTTTTTTTTTTTTTTTTTGGTGCAATTTGTACGTTCTACTACTATTTTTCTTTCTACAATTGCTACTCCTTTTTCTTACCAATTCATTACTTTTCCGTTAGCGCATGTAATTTCAACAAATCGTTTGTCTGTGTTTCCTTGTGTTTGTGTTTGCTTTTGTAATCAAAATCTAATTAGTGGCGTATTTTTTTTACTTCCTGCATTATTTTAGTGAAAGCTCCTTTTTTGAAAAAAAAAAAATTTTTAATTATTTTCATTGCCAACAAATTTAGGTTGATTTTAGCCAACTGCTATGATTTTACTTTATCTACGCTTTGTTAGAGTTACATGTATTCATGCTATTCCCTAAAGGGGAAAAAATCACCACTTTTAAATGAACGTAAAAAGTTACGGCAAAACTGCTGACGCGCACGATTTTTATTAAATTGCTTAGTACTCCCTTTTTTGCTGTCCGCAAAGTCCTTTGCTAACAAATGTGCTAATGACTTTTGCTTCAGTTTAAAGTTTTGATACAGACATCCTAGTGATTTTGTTGGGGTGAAATCTCGCAGGCTTTTCTTGTAATGAGGCGATGGCTTAAACGACCTCACAGCTGCTTGTGAACTTCCTATGTGTGGCTTTCTTTCTATCTACTGACACACAATGAGCGACGGCGTAGTCAAGGTCACACAGTTAATTCCAGGACTGCACTATTGAAGCTATTTATTTCGATAGTAGCAGCTCTATCGTTGTGCTAAGAATCCTGAACAAATCACGCATTTCTTTGAATTCTCACGTTTAGAGAAACTTTCAGTACGGACTATCTATAGTCATGGCTTGTTGTCCCAAGTATAAGGCTTCAAAAAATCTTAAAGAAAAAAACCAAATGGCGTTAAATTGTAAGATCTGAGAGGACAACATTGATCGTCCATATAAATGACCCTTTTGGTAATGACTCATGCGATAGTTGAATTGTTTCTCGGGCTGTTTTGCATGTGGGACCATATTGTTGAAACCATATGTCCTCCACATCATATGTTGTAATTTAGGCAACATTAATTGTAACTGTCTGACCACCCACATTTCGAGGAAGAATCGGCTAACGATACCTCTAGTCCAAAATCTGCACAAAGCAGTGACATTTTGTAGACGCATTTGTTTCTCAACAACCACTCGTGGGTTTTCTGAACCCCAAATAGTCCCAGCCTAATCTCTGATTATGATTTTGTTCGAAGAAACAACTTATTATTGTTTCATAATCCTCTCTACGCATTTTTGGTAGACTCAGTCAATAGAACTTCGAAGGCTTAAAGATGTAAATATTGCAAGATAATACGGTCGACCACAATGTCGATTTAATTTTCCTGAACTCTCAACAGCATTCTCACGAATTGCTGTGTTGAACGACTTCTTGAAGGAGGGCCAGAGTATTAAAAATCCCTAATTTTTTTAATCCCCTTGAATTTTGCAACTAAGCTCTTCACAGTTGAAGAAATTATATCATTATTTCGTACATATTTTGTTCAGAAGATAAGTTCAAATCTTTCGTGAATTTTGTGACACCCTTTATAAGAATTGTAAATTTTATGCTATGAAAAAACTGAAAATGCAAACGTGATAAGGGCACTTAAATTCGTAGAAACTTATTGAATTGGTACGTGGAGGCAAAAACGTGTTACATAGTGTAACTCATTGCAGTGCAGCACACTTTTTTTTACAATAAATGAATTTTATAATCAGCACATGAGTATGGCATAATCCAGTACATTTAATTTTGCTTCTTCTCGAGGCTCTTCATTTTCTTGTGGCTTTGTTGCATTCAGCAAAGTTTACCACATGATGTATTTTTTTTTTGTCCTTTTTTCTTTTGATAAAGTATTGCCTTTTTATTCTCTTTGCATTTGCTTACTCATATATCCTTTAGCTTTATCCTTTTCCATGCCCTGCTGACCGTAACAAAGTGATCTGTGCTGCTGCTGCTGCTGCTGCAGGCAAACTCATGTGGTTTTACCGTTGCTGCTGCTACAGCTGTTGTTGTTGTTATTATGCATTCTGACATGTGTGGGTATCGCTGACTGACTCGCTGAGTGACGGACTCACTCAGGCGGTTCCAGTTGAGGATGAAACTTTTTTAATGGAAAATTGAAAAATAGTAATGAAATGGTTTTTTAATATTCTTAGTTGCCAAAGAAACCATAGCATGAAACAGTGAGAAACAAGCAGCTTACGTAAATAGGTCACGGGTGGATTTCAGTTTTTTTCAAGCAACTGCTAAACAAAAAACCAGTTGTGGCTTTAATAAACATGAATATACAGCGTCAAGGGATGGCGGGAAAGGAACTTTTACCTTAATAAAATATCAACTCTAAAAATGTGGCGCTATTGCAAAATGTGACGTTAAAAGTTTTTCACCAAAAGCAGCCCAAAAAGCACCGCTATCACTTACAACATTAAGATTTAAAACTTTTTAAAGAAAATAAAATTAAAATGTGCGATTTAGGCCATAATTTTTATTACTCGCACTGCCTGAATTTTCCAACCCTTCAATTCAAAACGCTTACAAACCCATAAATTTTTTTGCATTTCCCATTTGAAAGTAAAAAATGGCTTACTTTCTTTATAAACACATACGCGCACACACACACGACACAAGCAAATACTCATAAAAAAAAGTTAAAAAATAAACAAACATTTTTCAAAGGTTCCCATATAAATGAAATAAAAGAGAAAAAAATGCCACACAACAACAACAAAGCAACCGCTCTCGCTTTCAATTTCCATTTGAAGCACATGGCATTCCCTGCTGCTGCTGCTGTTTCCGTTACAGTTTCATTTTTACAATTCCATACTAATTGAATATGGCCGCACATGTGTATGTGTGCGTGTGTGTGTGTGTGTGTTGCACAGTTTATGTTTGTGTGGGCTTACATTTTTGTATGCGAGAGGCTTTTGTTTTTTGGCTCATTTGGAGCGAATCTGCAAATGTTGCAAAAGTGAAGAAAAATTACACGTGGCATTAAAGGATTTTTCATATTTTACTTCTTTTTTTGCTTTGGGAGTGGGAATTATTTTTAACAGACTTCTCTATTTTTTACTGGGCACGATATATAATAAAATAAATAAATCGTACTATGCATTATGGAGGAGATATGTGCAGAATAAAAATATGACTTAATTTTGCATTTGTATGAAGGTTGGAAATGACTGAGGTAATTTGGGTTCTGAGAAACAGCGAAGTGATGTTTCATGTGCAAACCGTAAAATCACTTCTAAGTTATAAAACCAACAATAGCAAATTATATCTGATGTACTTATATCAATTAAATATATGATTGAGTCGAACATAAAATGTTCAACCAAAATTTACCAATATTTGATCTAAACACAGTATCTATTATTTTGTGATAAAATCGTTCAAATTATAATTCTTTATTTTATAAAAAGGTTAAAAACGATTGAAATTTGTTTTTTTCATTTAAAAAAACAAATACAATATGTTTGACTCAATTATATATTTGATTGATCTATATCATATACACAATTGTAATATTCAAAGTTCTGAAAGTCAAAATATTTGTCAACGCTAGCAAATGATTGATCTCCTCCTTACTGGAGAACATTTTCAATTAACATGTGAGCAAAACATTCCCACCAGAGCTGACGGAATAGCAATGCAAACGGCCAGTGTACTATAAGAATCCGTTTCGAATTCAAGATGGACTTGCCTTATCGTATATTTTATCCAAAATGGGTTTCCGTTTCGGATCCGAAACTGATCTGTTTTCGTATAAAATTTCTTTCGAAAACTCGAATCGATTTTTCTTCTTTTTCGGATGGATCTCGAGCTCGAACGGACTGCAAGTCCGATTTTTTACAATTATACGGATTTGAGATGTAATTATGAAGTTTCTGTTGGATTTTTGATCAAAATATTTACTTTTATTTATTTTAAATATTATAAGATAATCAACGACATCTTTGAAACTGCCCTTTATGTTAACATTCTTTGTACTGCTTTTTCGGATTCAAAACGGGTGTATTGAAGCATATAAAACGAAATCCGCTCATACGGACTCGTAACGGGGACGCATCCGTTTATGTGCACATTGGGCAGTATTGAAAACATTAATAGCAATTAGCCAGGAATCACGAACGTAATTCGGCTTCTTCGTCCATCTTCAATTTCAACTATAATTATGAAATGACGCTGGAATGGGATGGGCTATACTTAAGTTAAACCAAAATTGTGGCAGCATATGTTAAAAAAAAAAAATATGTAAAAATTTTTAACGAACTAGTACAGCAATATAATTATACAACCTTTGCTCAAGCGGATCACTCCTTATGAAGTTTCATGATATTAGTCGTAGAAATGGAAGTCGCACTACCTGTCTTCCTTAATGATAGTGGCATCATAAACAAAAACTTAATTCAGGCTGAAGTCTGAAACACTTAAATAAGGAACATCAGCACTCGGTTATAAACAGTGTAATATGACTCAGAATAATAGCATATATTGAAAACATTTTCATTAATGCGCCCTTATCCAAACTTATAAAGTAATAATTATAATACAAAGGCCGCCGAACACCATCTTACACTGCACCTATTATGAAGAGAATTTCAGAAGTCATCAAAGTCTGTGGCAGCACAAAAATGATTATGATTTATGTATTAGATAGAAGCATTACATCCACAATCCTTCGAGTTTCTATTTTTCAGCATTTTTCCGATTAACAAACTAATGAACCAATTACTTTCCAAGCCCCGCAGTACTGTGATTATCACGCATGGGCCTACGTTGAACGTCTCACTTCAATTACAACAACTGCTATCAAGGTGAACTGTTTTTTAAAAGAATTTCCCAGTACTACCTTCTAGAGAATGTAATACACTTCCTACAGGTATGCCTTACGTGTAAGCATGCTGAGATGTGTGCAGCAGACACGGTTTGATACTGTGGCGAATGTAAGTAAAGGTGCTCCCCTTAGGGAGCACCAAAAAATTATAGTTGGGAGCCGGCCACTGGCTCCTTTATTCCTCCTGAAAGTAAAGAAAAGAAAAACTCCAAAGTTAGTATTAAGAATTTATTACCATGCTCTTGGCTGGTCGAATTCAAAGTAAACCTTTTCCAAATAAAATTAATTTAAATAAGCTAGTCTAACCCTAATTTGCTGATACAGCGCTTCACACGATTATGTTCCCACATTGTGGTGACCATGACGTGGAGGCTCCAGTTTCAGCATTGTGCAATTGGTATAGAATGATTGTGCAATTGGTGTAGAATGCTGACGTATCAGAAATCGGGTCGACTGCGTAACTGGTTTGACTGGCACGGGTTGAGTCGTATGACCGGTTTGGCTGGCGCGTGTTAACTTGTATATATCCATGAATCTTTTCAGTGTATTAAGATGAAAAGAGGGAAGAAATTGATATGAGATCCTTTGGATTTATGTGAGAGCTCTTCTCAGCCTTTGGTATGAAAATAACCTTGGACAGCTGACCATTGAAATTCATACATTTTTAAAATCAATTGTGCAAGGTGATTTGTGGGTCTTGAGAAAAATGAGCATCTGATTCAATCTTCCACAAATGGCACGTTAAAGTCTAAGTAAAGACAGACAACTGCAACTTCTTTAGGTACAAGTAAAAAAAAATTTCACGAAAACTGAATATCTAGTTAAATATAGTTATTTTTTACTAAGCATTTTGCAAAAAATTGTATTATTTTCTAAGATGCCCAGAGGGAAGGATAAAATCTTCCTCAGTGTATATGCTTTGCAGAGAAATGAATCATTCTACGTTTGATCTGGCAGATTTCGAGACTAAATTTATGTGCAATATTTTAAGCTGCACTCAATAACGTAGTTTTTGTTTTAATAAATCCTAAAACCTCGACTTAAGAATATGTATAACTGCACTGTTTGACATGGAATGCAACATATATAAAAGTTATTTATTTCACATTATATAATTGCATTATGAAATAACTTCCAAATATGGCATTTTCATAATAATAAATAAACTATTTTCTGTTTTTATAGCATATAAAATCCACCAATAAAAAGAATATTTGAAAAAAAATATACAACCGCAGCAATACAAAATATTCAGCAGCTGCAATTTACGTTTATTTAATTCGCATATTTTTGGCATTTTTTTTTTTCAACAAAATAACCCTGTCAAGGTAATGCCAACCAGCAAGGAGCACACTCTTCGTGCTGCATTTTTTCGCATGGGAGTTTAGCATTTAAATTATTTATTTTAATTTTTTCATGCGTTTTTTTTTTTTTTTTGTTTTTCTCGTGGCTTTGACATTTTTGTTGCTCTTTAAAAAAATGCTTGCCTTTTATTCATTTCATTTTTGTTGTCTTTGTTATTTTTTCCATTGTTTTGGATATTCATGTACTACGAATATATACAATTTTCTGTAACATTCCATACTCGGAAAAAGTATTTAAAGCATTTTCGCCCGAAGCACAGGTAGCGCAGGCATAACTTAATGCTTTCAACATCCTTCATCCTTATAAGAATGTCACTAATGCCTTATGGGCTGAATTCATGTACATCGCATAGCAGCGCAATGCCAAGGGTAACGACAAGATGTAGCATATGAAATTGTGCACATGCAGCAGCAGCTGCAGCAGCTTGTGCTAACTAGCTGAGTGACTGACAATTTGACTTGCAGTTGCAATTTTTTTGAATGACGCAGTTGAAACACTGTTACTTTCTAGGGAACGAATGCTGAAACAAAAAACTAAAAGTCCTTAATGCGCTCAACTAGTCGAAATTAGCATTTTGACAAAAAGTTTTTTAATGGAAAAAACTCAAGTTAATTACTGTACTGCAAAATGAACAAATTTATAAAAGAGCGCCGCTGTGTTTTCATTTGGAAAGTTGAAGTTTTTTTTTTTCAGAAATACAAAACAATTTAATTATTTACCCTAATTGTACGTCACTCCAATAAAATTTTTTTAATGAAATCAAGAAGCAACTTAGATGGATATAAAGTTTAAGTAAATTTTCCTAAAAGTTTTATTTTGCAAAAGTCTTAAAACGTACAGATAATAAATTGAAATACATTGGGTTTGATAAAGAATTTTTATTTAAGGATATGGAGCACCATTGTTTACGGAAATAACAAAAAATGAATGTGTATATTACACTGGTCGTTTAACAAACTTACACAGGTTTCAGTAAGGAAAAATAGCTAGAAAATGTATAATAAATTTAGATTTACGATGCTTCGAAAAAGGCATTAATATAATTTTAAATAGGGTTTAAAGAATAAAAAATTTGTACAATATTGCTTACATAGGAATGGCTTGTAACGCTTTAGCGCAAAATATACTGAACCAATTTTAATAATTTATTTTTTAAAACAACGTATGTTTGCTAAACTAGGTTATTGCATACTTATTTTTTAAAATTACATATCTTTTTTTAGAAAAACCATACACAACAATTGTCGTTTGATTTTTCATTGTTTCATTAGAACATAATCACTTTCAATTGTTTTTTTTTTACTCTTGGATTCGATTTCAACGCAACAAAAAGTATGTAAGAGTTTCAGAACAAGAGGTTTGAGCAAATTGTAACCACCTGTGTAACTCATTGAAATTATCAAAAATATCATAAGAACACGATATATATGTATAAAAAATGTTTGCTTGAGAAAAATCGTGCCAAAAGAAAAACTCCTCTGCAAAATGGATGACAGGTATTATAAAAAACTAAAAAAATAAATAATAAAAATTTAGGCCAATATATTGGAAATAAAATTAAAAAGAAATCTTCGAGTGGTTTTTTTTATTTTTTTGGAAGAATCTTCACTCTTGGCAGTATCCGACTCTTTCCAGATTTTCCAAAAACACAATATCTATGAATAAATTAAACTGTTTTATATTAAAGACTGATTTTTTAAATAAAATTTTAGTACTATTTGCAAAACGCTTTTTCAACACCTTGCTGCATCTGTCACTGCAACCCTTAGCATTCCTCCACCAGGGACACAATATCATTATTACCCGAAAAATATTGCAGCAATTTAAGGGCAATAAATTTAATTTCAATAGCAATAAATTGTAAAATTCAAAAAAGCAGAAAATGTATCGCGTCAAATGCCACAACTGGACTTTTGCGCTAATTGCAATTTGCATCCCTATGGAGTTGTAATAAAACTGAAAATATTCGCTTTCATTGATTTCTGATGTCCATGTAAGCGGAAAAACAACATAAAATTTACAAAATAAAACAACAAAGGAAAAGGCACAAATTTAATCAGCAATTGTAGTAATTGCAGCATTAAAAACACACGCGCAAAAACACAAAATTACACATACACACATGTATAGGTGTATCAATGTATGCTCATTAGGGTGTTTCATAAAATAAAAATGTTATCATTCGTCACATACTAACGTATTTGAGTACTTTAAAGTTAAGCAGTAAAGTTTTCCCACATCCCCGAAATACAAATACAAACAAAAATAGCTATGTTTGTGTGTGTTTTTGGAGTACATGTGTGTAACTTGTTGTTTATCCTGCGGCACTCGTGTTAAGTTGTACAAAACATTAAAATCAGTTGAAGTAATGTGGCTGGATAAATTTTGGGCAATGAAACAACGCGGACAAACATACAGATAAATAGTTAGGAGGCATTCCATGTGAGAACGAATGTTAATGTAGCCGTATTAAGTAGGTAGTATTTGAGATCTTTTAATCCAGCTCAGCAGGTACATAAGTCATTTGATTAAAGGAACATTGTTTCAGCATAAACTTTAACATAAGATTACGTAGGTTTCACCTGATAACCGTGTAGAAAACCAAATTGACCATTTCTGTATAGAAGAATCATTGAAACATAGCCTTCTGGACGTGAGAGTCAGAAGAAGTGCCATACCTGCTCCGATATCCACCTCCAAGAGTTTTTTCTCGGTATACATTAAACACTGCTGAGCAACAACCAAAAAGTTGGCCCCACATAAACTCAAGAATATCTGTCCTCGGGAAAGCTTCATCGACAAAATAAAAATGCTAGAAGGAGCTCAATCGATTCCAAAAGGCAAAATATCAAGTTGTCATTTATAACAGCTTGTTAATCCATACACATAACTTTACCCCACAGAACAGAAAACTCTGAATGGGCGACGGTATCTGGAATGCCTCATAGAAAAAAATGAACACTGCAAAACGTGCGAACAAGAGATGTCAGGAAAGTCGTCACACAAATATATAACGCCCTATGTAAGAAAGTCAAAGGCTCCTGCAAAAAAAATAATTGATATATCGTCGCTCACTTGTACAACGGCCCTACTTGACATTTTTTTTAAAATCCAGTTTATTACATATTCCTGAAGACCAATCTCAAATGCACCTTCACCCAAAAAATTGGAGCGGTAACACAAAAAATACCAAGTTTATTAGGTGATATTAAAAAGCCCTAACTTTTTTTATATGTTAAAAGGCCCTAAATGCTTTTTCTTGCGAAGTAGTTTTCAATATTTCTAGAGAATTTTGAATTCAAAATTTCCGTGTAATTACCAATTTTAAAAAGTAACAATTAGTTCATATCTTATGTTGGAACGCGTATGTGGCCTTCGTTTTAATTTTTCGCAATGAGTGTTAAGGAAAATATTATGTGTGAGATCTATGCCTCTGATTCAATCCCGGAACAATTAAAACGTGATCGGATTTTAAATATGAAAAAACGAATGCGAAGAGTTCAATACATAGGCGTTTCGATTGAAAATGGGGCCGAAAGACGTCTTGGACCACCTTGTACATCAAAATATTGCGAGCAAAGACGTAACCGGTACTGTTTGCTTTTTAGGACAAATGTAAGGAAAGCCATCTTTGATGCATTTTGGAAAATGACATGTGAGCAAAAAAAGTTAAATGTAATAGGCCTTGTTGATCCGGTAAGCAGAAAACGAATTTCGTCCGAAAACTCAGTCTCTAGAATATTTCTTAAAACACAATTTCCAACGTTTGCAAATATGTCGTTAAATGTTTTTATCAATATTATGTTTGAAAGAAAATATTATTTACTAAAATTTACATCAATAAGTACAATATTTGCATATTTTCTTTAATTTTGTTGTAAGTGAATTACACTTTTCAAAGTAAGTGCAAAAAGCCCTAAATGCGCTTTTGCATACATAAAAATGATGTCAAAAAGCCCTAATTGAAATTAAATAAGTATCAATAAGAAAAAATTAGCGTTTTCATTAAAAATAATTGTGTTATTGTTTTTGTAACTAAACTGCATTTAAAAAAATTTCAATATTCTGCTTTGTCGGTTTTTATACAGGTTTTTGTGTCTCCTGAACAAAATCAAAAATGTCAATTAGGGCCGTTGTACAAGTGAGCGACGATATATTGAACTACCTCGAAGCCAAAGCTCAGCAAGCCGCATAAATCAAAGACCAATCATAACCGCAGACCTTGAAGTTCATTTCTTTTGTTTTGACATGGAATGCCCCTATACATTTTTAAGCATGTGAAAACATTTTGTATGGCATTTAAATGGAAATTGTTATTTCAATAATTTTGGCATGTTGTTGTTATCACTGGTGTTATTCAAGTGCATGAAAATGTGAAAATTTTAATTAATTGCCTACCTGATTTGGAAAATCCAATTTGAGCGCCGAAAACATAACAAGTAAAAAAATTACAACCAACAAACTGGAATTCGATATCTGTTGTTCTTGTTCTACAACCTATGTAGAATGCTGCATATTGACGTGCGTAAGGGTGGCTCTATTTTTAATTATATATTAAAACTTGAAAACAAATCTCGTAAGAAAAGTTTCTTATAATATAAACATATAAATTAGAAATAAATTATAGGGAAAAGTAAAATCGCCCAAGTCAACACAAATAAATTTTAAAAAAATGTAGACATAAAATCGGTAAAAAATATTTTTATAAAAAGTTGATAAAAGGTAATAAATAAAACATAAAACCCAAAAACAAATTGGCTAAATAGAACTGAAGGCAATGACTTCAAAAATGTTATCGTGGAACACTAAAACAGTCTTGAAGTGATATTAAGACCATAAAATCGATATTAATCTAAGGTACTCGAATTCAGCCCAGATGCTTAGGATGCATAAAGGACCATTCACCGATTTTATGGTTATTCTTCGGAAGAGTAGTGAGGCAGAAACTTTATTGTAGTTAGCATACAGAAAAATAAACGAAAGATTCGCTGAATTGTTATTCGATCACTTTAGACAATCAATTTAAGAAAACATAAAATATAAGTCCTTATAAATGCGGAATATAAACGTGAAATGTTGACTGAATGTATGCTATCATCATAAGACCCATCTTTAGCTAGATAACAATAGCATGCTGAGGAGTAAACAAATTCTGTCACATAGCTATGACCAGCAAGGTTCGAAGGACAACTTGTGCAGAGCCGAAACTATAAAACTGAAGGCTTTCGGACATGCCTACATCTTCGTCAAACTTACTTAATAGATCAACTCCTTCGCATATTTACCATTCTTGAGAATAAAAATTGTTCTCTCTGCTAACTGGTAAGCTATCAAATTAAAAAAAAAAAAGTTCAAAAGTCCACCCGCATACTTATTTACGTAATATATCAATTTACATTTTTTAAATTATTCCATCAATTTGAACAAATTGTTTCGATTAAAATTAAAAATTGTTTTTGTATTTTTTCATCAATTTTTGCCTTTGAAAAATTTAAGGTTTCGCTTTAACAAACTAAACCACAAACTGATTGCAAAACTATTTGTGCTAAATTCGAAATCTAACGCACACATACGAAACTGAACAAACACACACACAAGTGCACAATTGCAGTCTTATTGCGACCGCAATGAAATTGCAATTAGTGTAAAAAAAAAAATAAAACATTATTGCAAAAAGAAAAACAAACAAAAAATCAACAGCAATAAAAATTATCCAAAAAACAAAATATATTGAAATGAAGGGCAAAAGTTTAGTTGATTGGTTACATTGCGCTGGCTTGTTAGTTGACAACTCTGCTGCCATTGTAAAACAATCATAAATAGCGCGAGAGTTTGTTCAATTGCTACAATTGCAAAACAAACACATTAACGGTATGAATATGCGTGTGTTTGTGCATGTGTGTGTGTGTTTGTATATGTTCGAGCACACATACTATACAAATGTAAACTGACACAAAGTTTTAGCAACAATTAAAACAGGAAAATGCCAAAAAATCAAATAAAAATCAAAAATTAAAAACCAAAATTTGAAATTCTTTTCGGTTTTACATTGCAAAATATTTTGTTGTACTTCGATGAATATAACTTAATGCTGAGCATTTTTTTTCTGTATGTTGTGAAACCAATAAGTACAGATGCTGTCATTCTTAAGTGTGCAGCTTTCTTTTACTTATCAGTAAGACATTTTGTTTGGGACGTGAGAAAATGGCGCAAACATTAACTGGAAAATATCGCCCAAAAAATTATTTAAGTGGTTTTTCACAGAAAAAAATCACAACATCTAGGCAATTTTCTTATAACCAAAAACTACGATTTTTTCAATGAAATTTTGGACGATGTTTTTTGTTATACTATTTGGTACTTCACGACATTTTCATTGACTTTAATCGAAATTTTTCTAAGGAGCGTTATTCATAAAGCAGTATATGAAAGAAAAACCTACTCCATGGGTGATAAAACTATTTGTGTTGTGCGAAAAAAGTGAAGGTCCTATGATTACATAGCTTATCCAGGAAAAACTACAAGATCTCCGAAGCGGAGATAAAAGAACTTGGTTTTCCGATGTGTCCATAATTTCCGCTTGGCACGATTATAAGCATGATTGCACAGTCAATAGTATTCCAGAGCAAAAGAGCAAATGGATTTTGCTTTGTTCAAAAACGAGCTTGCTAAGACTTTAATCTTTTATGATTCAACTGCCAAAAAAATAAAGAGAGGCCAAGACTAAACGGTGAAGAAAACTCTCAACCACAGCTAGCAAAAGAGCACAAGCGAAATTTAGTTTCAAAGGATGTTCGTTACGATCAGAAAAGTCAACTTGCATATTTTTTTTAATGAAAAAACACCGAACGGGTGTCTGTATGAGAACTTTAATCAACAAACCTTTCCTTTTTACCTTGAATGCAATGCATTTTTTATGCATTAAACGGTGTTCAAAGTTCAATTATTTAGATATTTGTGCTTAAAATCGATTATTTTTATAGAAAAATGTAAATAAGAGTAGAGTTACATAATGGCAATGATATTATCGTTTAGTGCGGTTATACAATATATATTGTACGTCCGTGCATTTGGTATATATAATGAAAATTATAATTCAAAAAAATTATTATAAAGATTTGCGTCAGGACTCAAAGGGTTAAAAAAGTTAAGTGTAAAAGTTCCCACATTTTCATATAAATTTTAATAACAACTTTATTTTTGAATTTTAATCTAACATAAGGAATTTTAGAATGCAATTAAATCAAAATTAAGGAAATAATCAGAGTGAAAAACTTAATCTTTCACAAATTTTCTAAAGCACTTTTGACATAGTATGTATGGCATGTAAATTGAAATTGGAAACTCTTTTAAGCAAACAATTTATTGATTTAATTATAACGATTATTTTGTGCAATATTTTATGTTGTGCAACACTTAAAAATAAAATAGAAATTCCCAACAGAAACATTTAATAAATTCTTGAAACGGGTATAGACAAATATAAATATACTCAATGAAACTGCCAATGACTATGTCAGTAAGCAAGCAATACACCCCATACTATCCATTTGTTCAAAACAATTTGCAATACTTTGCACAAAAAGCAATAAAGTCAATACTTACAAGAAATATTGCATACAAATACAAAATACGATAAAAGAAAAATTACAAATAAATTCGTAATTTACACACAAATCAATTTCAATTTACAACTTAAGTGCATTGCAGCAACAGCAATGGCGATAGCAGCAGCAGCAGCAGTACGAGTAAAATAACAGAATTCCTTAGCTTAGCAACACTTCTGACATATGCACAATCTAACACACACACTGACAAACAAAACAAAACAAATAAACAATAAATTTCCTATGTTGAAACTCAAATTTTATCTCAATTTCTCTTTTCTCTTCTATTACAGGACGAGAAGAATCAATTGCTTATAACAAATATTTGGCTTAAATTGGTGAGTATGTTGGCAACACACACTCTCATATGTTGGCTATATTCAAATAACAAACACGCACACAATTATAAATTTCTTGTATGAGTGTGTGTGCTAGTGAAAACAAATAAATAATAAAATATCTAACAGTAGCATAAATTTGTTGCATGACAGCATTTGTCTTTGGGCGCGACAGAGGGGGAAAGGAAATTAAATTTTTCCATATGATGAATAGCAACGCTAACATTTATGATCAAGAAACTGAGTAGCTCATAGGCAGCACTTTCTTATTCTCAAATTGAAAACATTTTCACTGTTCTACAATTTAAGAAGAATAATGAGTTTTTAATCAGAAATTATCAATGAGCAAAAAAATTTTGCTCAAAAGTGCAACAGTGAAAAAAATTATAGAAGTTCGCACTTTAATCCAACCTTCTTCAAAAGTTTCATGAAAATCGTTTGCACTGTTTCCGAGAAAGGGCAATATCCTAAATTTTCTTGCAATGTCTTGTCAAGTTTACTGGATAATTCCGTCAAAGTTTTGTTTCAAGTCGTCATGAGTTTTTTTTTTAATAAGGACTGATTCATTTAGATATACTTTTGCAAAAATTAAAAACGTAAAAAAAGTCATGTCAATTTTGGGTAAATATGAGGTTCAAATTTTAATGAATTTATTTAATTTGCATTCGCTGTTTTAGTGTCGGCCTATTCATAATGAAATATCAAACAATAAAGGTAAAAAAAATACCATTTCAATCACTGCTGAAAAATGTACCTCTAAATAAGTCACCCGTTATATCGATTTCAATAGAATACCGTAAAAAATCCTTACAAACACTGGACTGTAATTTTTTGAATAAATATGAGCACTATTTTTGCGGAGTGCTTTCAAGAGTCCTTAAATCTTACGAAGTCTTTAAATTTTAAAAGTGTTCTCAAATGTCCTGATTAAGCATTTGTTTTTTACAAAATTTCGTCTCGTATGGTGTAACTTTTATGGTACCTGGTGAGATCTCAAAATCACCATTGATTTAATTTAATTTTCTTATACGAAGTCAAAATTTTGTTTCATTATGTGCGAAGAATAAATATTTTTTACTTTTAATTACGCAGCAGTTAGCAATTTATTTGAAAATTGCAATTTTTTCCGTTCAGTTAACATAAAATCTTACACGAGTTCTCATACGATTTATCAAAATGAAATTTCAACATATTAAGGGTACCCATGTCGTATGAGTAACCTTAATTAAAATTCAGAATAAGTTGGCGTACGCATTGAGATGGAACAAAATTGCGTTTTGTTCTTTACAAAAAGACAAGGAAATCCCTTTTACAAGCGGAACAGCACTCACAAAAAAGCAGAAAAACAAAATCACAGACCATGACAATTTGTTGTTATAATAATAACAATAACAAAAGATGTTTTTAATTTGTTGAAAATATTTTTCATTTTTTTGTTTCTTATATTTAATTTTGGCAATTGTGCGTCTTTCTGTTTCAATTGTTGTTTCCATTGTTGTTGTTGTTCTTATTATTTTTTATTCTATATTTCTTTTACGATTTTTTTTATTATAATTGTAACTTGCATTGTTATGCCAACTACAAACTTGTCATTGTTCTACACCGAAGTGTACTTAAGTTCTTGGCAACAAATTATTTGGTGGAAAAAGTTTATTACAACTTTTCTCGTCAACAAAAAAGTTTAAAAAAGAATTATTTGTAAGAAAAATATAAAACAACAAAAATTAAATAACAATCAAAATAAAAATTAAAATGTGTAGTAATAAATGTTGCAAAATTTTGCAGTAAAAACGTTGTAATTTTATTAGCATGAAATATTTTATGTTAAAACAATGCGGTATTTGAATAAAATGCAACATTGAGTTGTAAAGCAGAAAAGTTTTTAGAGATTCTGTGCAAATTTCAGAATTCATTATGGTTTTTGTGATGTTCCATTTTTAGTTTCGTTATTTCCTTTTCCTGCTTTGTGGCTTTACATTTGCGCTGCAGCGTAGTTAAATCTCTGTAATAGGGCTTATGAATTGTAATTAACCGTCTTACAGCAGCAGTAGTTAGTAAAAAAAAAAAACTATAAAAAGTTCACTTTTGGCTTTTGAAGTTAAAATTTTTTGTTGCATACTTTAAGGTGCTTTTAGTATTAATTAAATGAGTTGAAATTTTTATCAGTTTTTTACATCACGTTGTGCAAAATAAAATACATTATTCAAAAGGTCACGAAATTGGCTGCTACCAAAAAAACGCAATGTAACGTGCCAGCTAATATATAGCATAGCTGCGCGGATTAACGATGACTTTGACATCTTAATTTTTTGTAATTTAAAGAAGAGCACAATAATGTACGCATGAAAATCGATTTTTGAAGTCAAAATAGTAAAAAATTATTTGCTTAGAATGCTTTGTAATAGCAAGCAAAACACAATTAAAATTCAAAACGGTTATATTTTTATTAAATTTCTCAAATTCTATTATTAAGATGTTTATTATATGCATCGGTGTTAGTATCACTAAGTGAATGTTTAATAATTTACGACTTAAAACAGTTAAGTAAAAGCTAAGCTGCTTTCAGACAACATATCAGATAGTGAAAAAGATCACATTTAATTTTGTATTTCTTTTTTGGAATAACATTACCAAGAATTTCTTATGTAAAGCTGACAAAAAATCTCTGCTAAATCCACGCATACAGCAAATGAAAACGATGATGACACAGGATCATTGTGAAATTTGCTGGTTTTACATGATGAATCGCACAAAGTCACGCACATACATAGACAGACACATGCAAACCTTCAAGGAAGCAGTATTATACATGCACACTTAGAAAAACCATCTACAAGGAATTTTTGTTATAAAAGTTTCTACAGCGTTTGACACAAATTAAAAGTAAATGGATTCAATACTAATGGCATGATGAATTAAAAAGTTGGTCTTTTTTATGTCGATCAAGCGCTTCATGGACCTTACCCTTTGCTATATTTTGTGATAGCAAATGAAATCTTTCGTTCAAATCAAATCAAATCAATCAAATCGTTTTATACTGTTAATAAAATTTTTATGTGAAATCGTCGCTTTGTACAATTGACCAGATGATTGGACTTTAATCTTTCAATAGAAATGACGATATTATGTCAGTTTTAGTTTCCTTGAACTCGTTATAGAAATTTAAAAAATCTGCTCAAATTTCAAAAAATTTTAGGAATCCTAAATCACGTAAGCAATGCCTACAATTTTATTTAAGGTTAATGACAAATATCCAAAAAGCGATGTAAATTCACCACTGACAGCTCTAACTCCCTCAAGGTGTATTAAAATCTGTTAAAATTTTGTATTACACAAATTGACTGACCAAACTCCAAAATATCTAAGGTTGAATCTTAAGTTTCACAATGGATACCATTCAAGCTTTTAAGTTAAGTAAACTTATTTTCTGAAATCGAAGTTTGACTTGAATGCTCTACTCAGAGTGCGACTTTGCGATAAGGACATTACTTGCAAAACTCGATGGAGATTTTTTTTATCATTATTTGTTGTCAAATTAATACTTTTCATATCTACACTATTTGCTATATAAAATTGCTTACATGGAAATGGTTTGTAACGCTTTGGCGCAAAATACACTGAACGGATTTTAATTATTTATATTATAAAACAATATGGTTTTGCTAAAATAAGTTATTGCATACTTATTTTTTAATTTTTTTTTTTTTAAGTTAAATAATTTTTTTTGCAGGATTTCGATTTGCGAAACCTTATACAAAATTTGTCGATTGATTTTTCGTTGTTTATGCAACTTGAATTCGTTTTCAGTGTATCTGTGATAAAAAATTTCACTGCTTAAGAAATGAGGATGAATTACTTACCACTACCATCTATACATTGTTGCTGACAAATAGTCGAGTCAGCTCAGTGACAACAACAGTAAAAGCAGCAGCAACACTAATAGAAACTGCAAATTAATTTTCTTATCTTGACATTTTTTTGTTACTTTTTTACTACATCACATCCTTCATGCTATGTACATGTCAGTGATGGCTTTTTCAGTACAATTTTTAGTACATTCGCGCTTGGAAAAATAGAGAATATTAAATTTTAGCTTACTTTCCAATATACATATTTGATAAAAGTTTTAATATTCAATATTTTAATATTGGAATAGAATTAAGCAGTATGCATGAGTTGGCAACATTTTGAATTTAAAAATTTCAATAATAAGTCAGGCGACAAGTATTTTTTAAAAGCAATACAACATATTATCACATAATTCTCGCAAGGATGCGTGATGCCGAAAAAACTAAAGAAATCTACCTTAAAACATTTAATGGAAGTGGAGATCAATGTTAAGTGAGCAGTGATAGTTTTGAGCTAAAAACATATCAATGTTAGCAAGTTCAATTGATTGGAAAGGACCGATGGATAAGTGGATGTTAGGGATTTCTTAAATCCAAATGTTGCCTTTAAAAGAATTGAAATGAAGCTGTTAAGCTGAAATTCCCAATGTTTTGAATTTGTTTTGTCTGTATAGTAGTCTGTATTTTACAAATCAACAATCAGTCTAATAATATTGATACATTTTATGTTTCAAAAATACCTCTTTTTCAAATTTTAGCAAGACCATAGAGCCTTTATGTTGTCAACGGTTCTTATCTTATATTCATGCAAATGGTATAAATTTGGTAGACAACTAATAAGAAAGACGTAACCCCTGAAGAATTGACATGCAACCATTTAGTTGGAAGTTCCTCCAAATAAAAAAACTAACTGCACACTAATTCAGCAAAAATTGTTTGAGCAAAATTTTTGAAAAACTGAATTTCAGCTAATTTTTTCGATCTTTTTAGAATAACGCCTATACCAGTTAAAGACCTTACTATTGAGATAGAAAGAATCATTTCCCAAAAAAAAATATTTTGGATCTGAGCTTTTTTGTTTCAATTTTGTACGTCTGTCAACTGTCCAAAAATACTTTCAAAGTAATCTTTGGAACACTTTGTCTTACATTATTTCTCTCTTTGTTTTTAATGTTAAAATTTGAAAAAAAAAAAATCCGAGGAATTTAAGAAAAGCACGCTCGTCCTCCAAAGAGTTCGAGTACATTCCAAACAGTAGATTCAGTACATTCGCGAAAAGTTCAAGTTCCATCACTGGTTCATGCTAATACTTTATGTTTACGGTTTTGATTTATTTTTTTTTTTATTTTTTCTTGTCTTAGTGTTCTTATCCTGCTATATCTGCCAAGCAGAAGCAGTCATGTTGCGTTAACGCATAACATTATAATATTTTTTTTTATTTTTCTTTTTAAATGCGTCTTCTGACTGGCTGACTGATGATGACTGACTACGGGGACAGTAAATTGGTGGTATAAAATTTCATTGCGTGTAGCATCAAGGATAACAAGCTAAAATAAACACAAGCAAAGCGCAGTATAAAAATTAATAAAAACTTATTACTGAGCGATGATTGAAATTTGTATTCTGTTGCACAGAATAATTAATATTTAGGATTATTTTTCTGTGGAGTTATGTTAAATTATGTTATCAATAGTATTATTTAAAGCAAAGATTTTGAAAAAAAAGAAAGTGCACAAAAACTAAATATAAACAAATCTTTAAAAAAAATTTAAAATTGATATAAAATAACACACAGCAATAAAAATATCACAATAAAAAAAGCGTAGTAAAGGCTTTTCATCGAAAAATTGCGTCGGAAGTTCACTTGACCAATAATGACCCATATACTAAAAAACTTATCAAACATATCGTTGTAAGAATCATTCGAAATTTTTTTAAGAAGAATTAAATAAATGGCATAAAAAGAAAATGTTTAAAAAAAAAATATTTAAGATAACATTTTCTTAAAAATAATACAATGAAGAATTATTTCAGAACAATATTAAAAAAATTATTATTGGTCTCAAATTTCTTAAAACTAATTTAAAATACTATTTTTAAGGGTCTTATTTAAATAAAAAATTACTTAAAAGTTTTAAGAAAAAAAACAATAATTATTAAAAAGCTATATGTGAAATACTAAGCAAAATATTTAAAAAAATTATTAAAAAAACTCAAAAAGAAACTTTTGAAATCTTTATAAGCAAAAAGTTCTTGACAAAAATTGTACAGGGCAACAAAGCAAAAATTTTGGTCGGAAAACCAAAGTCACTTATTCTTGTGTAAAATTCTTCGCTGAGTTCGAAAAAATTATCGAACCAATTCCCCTCAATCCCCCCATTTCTCATTTCCCACACTCTGCTATCCAAAATTCTTCGCTAAATTCTAAAAAATTAAAAATAAAAATTTTGTGGAGCCAACTAACCCACTCCCCCATTTCCCCCACTCTTCTCACCAAAATGCTTAAAAAACCCAATTTTTGTTTCTAAATATACCAAATCCACAAAACACTTTGTAAAATATTTGAGGGGAATTGGCTCGACAAATTTTTTGTTTTTTTTCCAAACTCAGCGAAGAATTTTATTTTGGTTTTCCGACCAAAACTTTTTTTTTTTTTGTTGGCTTGTGCTATTTTTTATAAATACAAATCGTATGCATAAAACAGCCCTGAAAACACTGATAAGTTTCTTAACTTTTCTTGGCTTAGCAATGCAAATTGGCTAGATAAATTATGTTGCCACAAAAAGAGTTTATTTATCATAAGGCTGCGGCCATATTTTTAATAAAATTCATTTTTGTGTTTTTTTTTTGCTACATATCCCATTTCTGTTGTTGTTGTTTATGTCTAAAAGGAGCTGTTTCTATTTTTTTCTCTGACTGCCACGCAACGCTGTCTAAAGATTAATTGTTTATAATTTTTTTACTTCTCAACATATTTGCTGTGATTTGCATAGTGATGGGTTGGTTGGTATAACAGAGAAAAAGGATTTTCTTACATTTGTGCAAAAAGAATTGCGAGGACTTTATTAACCATTAAAATTAATATTCTTCATAAAGTAATGTGGATGACGACTTTCCACTTAATTATGACTGGCTCAAAGATAAAGTTAATGTCTACCATTCGTATTAACATGAAATACTTTAATACATACATATTTGTGCAATAGGGTGGAGTGAACAAACTTTTTACGGAAACTTAAGAGCATTGTTGGCCATGTATGAAAATGCTATTCTTGTCAAAAACAAATATTCTAAGGCATCGAACTGTAGTGGCGTGGTTTAGAGCAAACAAATTAAGTGCTTATCATTTTATGAAAAAAATTTTGTAGCTCCAAAAAGGCAAATAAATTTTGTAAAGAACTTAAGCCTCTCAAAAGCGATCTTCGGAGCGTTCCCTATTAAAATTGACCTATTAAAATTGACCTATTAAAATTTTATCTTTTAGCTTCAGAATTCTAATATTTAAGTGTCAGTTTATCTATGCTAAGAAAAGTCTGTAGACAATTCTAATGTTTTTCGATAGTTTTCGACTTGTATCGATATCTTAGATGTTTTTCGAAATAATTCGAGTCCCTCGATCTCGTATCGAGTTCTTTGATGTTTCTCGATACTTCTGAATGTTTTTCTCTTTATATATATGTAAGGACTGTCCCAGAAAAAACTTGCACTTTGTTTTTTAGTTATAAAAAAATACCCAATAAACTTTTTGGTCTTTTTTCTTTTTTTATTAATAATGGCTAGTGTAAAGAATATAAATAACTAAAAACATAATTAACAATTTTTTTTTTCATAAAAATTTCTGACGTTGTTCTTAAGGCCCTTTATTACATTTTGTACAGGTGTTTCATCGACAGTACAAAACGATCTTTTTCACTTAAGTCTAAAGTCTTGTAAGTTTTTTGTAGTCTTACCACTCTTAAGAAGATTTCTTTTCATTAGAGCCCAATATCTCCGAATTGGGCGAAGCTCTGGGCAGTTGGGCGGATTCGCTATTTTTGGTACAAAATTGATCTTTTTACTTTGATACCATTCCATCGTAGCTTTAGAGTAATGAGAGGTTGTTAAATCGGGCCAGAGAATCACTGTACCTTCATGTGCACGAATAAATGGTACAACACGTTTTTCGAGGCACTCGTCTATATAAACTTTTGAATTGATTGTGCCTTGCGTAACAAAGAAGCTTATTCTGAGGCCATAGGTACACATGACCTGCCAAACCATATATTGCTTCGAAAATCTTGAAATTTTTTTTCTTTAAATTTACTAGGCATATGCCTCTTCTTCGGTGATGTATAATATTTGTGCCCAGATAGCGGCTTAAAATCTGCTTTGACGTAACTTCCGTCGCTCATAACGCAGTAATCAAATTTAGTCAGGTACCTTTCATACAATTTTCGGGCTCGCATCTGAGCCATCAACTGCTTTTCATCAGAACGGTCTGGTACTTTTTGAACTCTATACGTCTTTAGCTTACTTTTCTCCTTTATCCTTTGCACAGTAGATTTTGATGTACCTGATCTATCCGCCTTATCTCGCACTGACGTGTTGGGATTCTGCCTAAAAAGGCGCTTCACCTTCGCCGCTACCTTTGGGTTAGAAAATTCTGGTTTTCTGCCTGAACCCTTTTTTCGTGAAACAGGTAGACCCTTCTTATAATTAGAAATAACCGTTTTGACAGTTCTTTCTGATGCACCAACTATTTTTGCTATAGCTGAATATTTTAACCCTGGATTTTGCAGGCATGTGGACAAAATCAGTTCGCGGACTTTTTCTTGCTTGCTAGACATCTTTGTCGTTAGAAGAGCTATCTTCAAGTGTTATACATCATATCAAACGTCACTTTATATGGAATAAATATTTTGTCTGTTTAGATCTATAAGATTATCAGGTAGAGTATAATCTTAAAAAATAAAAGTGCAAGTTTTTTCTGGGACAGTCCTTACGATATTTCCATAGTTTCCGACTTCTACAGACTTTTTTTTATGTATTTCGATACTGTTTAAATATCTCGATGATTGTCGATGCTTTTCAATACTTAACGATAAACTTTGAAAACTATTGAAGTTTAAGACAAGCAAAGACCAGAGCTGTATGTGAAAGTATGGTAAAGTATTGAAAAGCATCGAAAACTAAAAAAAAGTGTCGATATATTTAAAGATGTATCGAAAAGATGAAAGCTTCAGAAAGTGAAGAGGTTTGAAAAAAATTAAATTGATAGAAATCTAGAACAATCAAAAACTCGATAAGAGGCGAAACCAACAATTGCAATCGATAGAACATAGTCGAAAACTATCGAGTAGTATCGATATATTCAAAAATATCTAATTGTGTGAAAAAAACTTAGGTAAATAACAAAGAAATTATTTTTCACAAACAAATTCATATATCATAAAAGTACACATTTCCGTAAAAAAAATTTACCCGCACATCTCTAAAACAATAAAAATCAACAAAATTTTTCTAGACAACAATTTTTACTAAAATTCAATTTAAAATTGATTTATAGAAGCAGAAAATTTCCCTCAATGATAATAACGAAACTGAAATAAATTTCATTTTGTAAACTTTTTGTGGAACATCATTAATTATTTGCTGTTGGTTCCATATTTTAATAAAAAAACGAAAGCACCGAAAAAAATATTTGGAAACTTTTTCTATTTGCAATTGACAATGGGCGAATGTTTCAAGCAAAATGTTATTTGTGAATTAATATCATCACACTCATACGCCACGTTATTCCCCTGCTCGCATTACTTTTTCTCACCGAAAACCACTAATTTGTCATTCTTTGTTAGAAACTTTCGAAGAAAGAGTGGAGGGGGGTTAGATAACAGAGACAAAAAACGCCCATTTTGAAATGACAGTTTGCAATTTTATCTTTTTTTTTTCTGCTTTGCGCGAGAGCTCATCTTCAACCAATACTCATGCTAAGAAAATAACAACTTGCTGCCACACCCACTAATACCAACTTGCCATCATCATTTTGCTGGCTTTTACCATAAGTTTCATTTTAACTGCAGTTTCTTTGCCAAAATTGCTTTTTACGGAAATTGAAAAGTTTTTAGCTGCTGCTTTTTTTTGTTTTTCTGCTCTTTTTCCGTTGTTGAAATTATTACTGGTATTGTTTTTTCTGGGGTGGAGTAGGGGAAGTTTTTGCAATTTCTTTTTGTTTTGTTTCATCAACATCATCAAAGTCGTCGTTAGCGTCATACAGCATTTAATCGCCTTTTTCGTTTTCCCATGTTTGCAATTGTTCTTTCTTGCCAATTTTGAGAATCTCTTAACAATGGCAACGAAAAATGTTTAACCATTGTTTCAACCAGAGCTTGAAATAAACTTTTATAAAAGTTTTTTTTTAGGTAAAAGTAAACTTTAAACTTTTATTTTTGTGAAATAAAAGTAAAAGTTTCCTTAAAACTTTTATATCCGAAAATAAAAGTAAAAGTTTTTTTTAACTTTTATTTCAAAGAGTCAAAAAAAACTTTTTAAAAAAACTTTTATTAATAAAAGTTTTTTTTAAAAGTTTTTTTTGACTTTTATTAATAAAAGTTTTTTTTAAAAGTTTTTTTTTAACTTATATTTTTAACAGTCACATGCAAAGAGTTTTTTTTGACTTTTATTTTTCAAAAGGCGAAAATAAAAGTTTTTTTTTGTATGAAAGAACGAGGAAAATCCAAAAAAAATATCTTGGATCACTAAGCAAAAAATTTCAAAGGAGAAAACTTAGGATTATTGATAATAAAGTCCAAAGGAAAATACTTAAGATGTTTCTGAAAAGAAAGAAATGTATGATAATTATGCACTTATAATTTTTAGAAAAATTGTGCTTAACGCATCAATGGGAAAAGGCTGAAAATGGATTTTGGGAGTACAGGGGAGGTTTCTGACCCTCCAAAGAGGTGTTTTGAACCCATATTTCGAAAAAAATTTTATTGCACGAATCGATGGGAAAAGGCCGAAAATGGATTTTGGAAGTGACAAGTGAGGTCCCCGACCCTCCTAAATGGGATTTATGGACCAATTTTTCGAAAAAAATTTTATTGCACGAATCGATGGGAAAAGGCCGAAAATGAATTTTGGAAGTGACAAGTGAGGTCCCTGACCTTCCTAAATGGGATTTTTGGACCCATTTTTCGAAAAAAATTTTATTGCACGAATCGATGGGAAAAGACCGAAAATGGATTTTGGAAGTGACAAGTGAGGTCCCTGACCTTCCTAAATGGGATTTTTGGACCCATTTTTCGAAAAAAATTTTATTGCACGAATCGATGGGAAAAGGCCGAAAATGGATTTTGGAAGTGACAAGTGAGGTCCCCGACCCTCCTAAATGGGATTTATGGACCAATTTTTCGAAAAAAATTTTATTGCACGAATCGATGGGAAAAGGCCGAAAATGAATTTTGGAAGTGACAAGTGAGGTCCCTGACCTTCCTAAATGGGATTTTTGGACCCATTTTTCGAAAAAAATTTTATTGCACGAATCGATGGGAAAAGACCGAAAATGGATTTTGGAAGTGACAAGTGAGGTCCGCGACCCTCCTAAATGGGTTTTTTGGACCCATTTTTCGAAAAAAAATTTATTGCACGAATCGATGGGAAAAGGCCGAAAATGGATTTTGGAAGTGACAACTGAGGTCCCCGACCCTCCTAAATGGGATTTTTGGACCCATTTATCGAAAAAAATTTTATTGCACGAATCGATGGGAAAAGGCCGAAAATGGATTTTGGAAGTGACAAGTGAGGTCCCCGACTCTCCTAAATGGGATTTTCGGACCCATTTTTCGAAAAAAAATTTATAACACGAGTAATATTTTTTTCGAAAAATGGGTCCAAAAACCCTTTTAGGATGGTCGGGGACCTCACTTGTCACTTCAAAATCCATTTTCGGCCTTTTCCCATCGATTCGTGCAATAAAATTTTTTTCGAAAAATTGGTCCATAAATTCCATTTAGGAGGGTCGGGGACCTCACTTGTCACTTCCAAAATCCATTTTCGGCCTTTTCCCATCGATTCGTTCAATAAAATTTTTTTCGAAAAATGGGTCCAAAAATCCCATTTAGGAGGGTCGGGGACCTCACTTGTCACTTCCAAAATCCATTTTCGGCCTTTTCCCATCGATTCGTGCAATAAAATTTTTTTCGAAAAATGGGTCCAAAAATCCCATTTAGGAGGGTCGGGGACCTCACTTGTCACTTCCAAAATCCATTTTCGGCCTTTTCCCATCGATTCGTGCAGTAAAATTTTTTTCGAAAAATGGGTCCAAAGCACCTCTTTGGAGGGTCAGGAACCTCCCCTGTACTCCCAGAATCCATTTTCGGCCTTTTCCCATTGATGTGTTAAGCACAATTTTTCTAAAAATTATAAGTGCATAATTATCATAAATTTCTTTCTTTTCAGAAACATCTTAAGTATTTTCCTTTGGACTTTATTATCAATAATCCTAAGTTTTCTCCTTTGAAATTTTTTGCTTAGTGATCCAAGATATTATTTTTGGATTTTCCACGTTCTTTCATACAAAAAAAACTTTTATTTTCGCCTTTTGAAAAATAAAAGTCAAAAAAAACTCTTTGCATGTGACTGTTAAAAATATAAGTTAAAAAAAACTTTTAAAAAAAACTTTTATTAATAAAAGTCAAAAAAAACTTTTAAAAAAAACTTTTATTAATAAAAGTTTTTTTTAAAAGTTTTTCAGAAAACTCTTATGAAAAAGTTTTTTATAAAAGTTTTTTGAAAAAACTTTTATGTAAAAACTTTTTGAAAAAGTTTTTTGGAAAAACTTTTATTCAATAAAAGTTTTTGAAGAAAGTTTATAAAAACTTTTATAACAAAAAAGTTTTAAGAAACTTTTATTTTGAAAACTTTTTGAATAAAAGTATAAAAGTTTCAAGGTCTGGTTTCAACTCATTGTAGGACCTAAGTAGTGTTGGTTCCATTGAACTCTTTCGTGGTACTTTCTCAGTTGAAAATTAAGTGATTTAAAGAATGGTATTGACAAATGAGAACTGCGGTTTAGTTACAGGGTAACTCAGAATAAACGATCAAATTTTAATTTTCAGGGTGTAATTTTGGAAGGATGTTTTTGTGAGCTATAAGTTTTCGATAAAGCCGATTGATAAATATTAACCTTTACACTTTCAACTGCACAGTATGAGCTACAGAATGAAAGATCTTTTTACAAATTGTTTGAGTCATAATCGCAGTCGAAGTCAATCTAAACCAGGCTCAGTAACAGTTTAATAAAGTGATAGATGGAGGCAGTCACAGTTAATCACAGCAGAAAAAACAATCACAATCAAAGTCGAAGTCAGCCAATTTCAATCTTTAATCAGCTACAATTGAATAACGTACGAGCCGAAGTCAATTACAGTCGAAATCAACCGCAATTGAATTATGCTGAAGTCGGTCACAGTCAATGGTGGTCTAAGCAATGTCATTAACAGATAATTTTTTTAACTGCCAAAAATGGCCACATTGAAAGTCAGTCAGCATCTGAGTCATTTACTGTCCAATTATGATTAACAGATAAAGTCAGCACATCCTTGAATTCAATCCGATACATTCCAATAACTATCAAAATCAGTGGCAGTCAAAGTCAATCACAGTCATAATCAAAGTCATTCAATTATAGTCATAATTTATTTTCTTCTAGTCTGTTACAAGTGGATTCAGTGAAGGTTGAATTCAATCATAGCCTATATAACTGCCATGTAGTCTAAGCGTTATGTCTATTTGGCTCCAGTATGCGAGGTTGTGATATGCTGATATCAAGTAAACTGTTACAAGGCGCAGTTTAGTAGGAGAAGATTTTCGTGGTTACCATTTGATGTCACTTCGTACTGCAAAGTTATGACTAGCTGAGGACAAAGCAGCTGTTAGAAGTTTAGAAGGAAACTTAGAATTCTGGATTGCTTTTAAAAATGAAATTCAGCTTCGAAAAGCTTCAAAAAAGGCGGAGCAACATGAAGTCTGTGTCAAAAGTTTTCAGAGATCAGTTCAGCTCTGACAAAAAAACAAAACTCTGATTATGTTATTTTTTGGAACGCAGTTCAGATTCAATCGTTTTCCACAGTACATGTCAGGAACAGCAGAGAGAAATAGCAACCAGAACTAATACTATCAGTTTCACAACAGCTAGAGTACACTAAAATCAAATTAAAGATCGAGTGAACGACACATAAAGTGAGATCATCAGTGCTGCCAAATTAAAATTTCAGTAGATTTCAGAAGTGTACGAGAATATGTATGAGTTTTGTAGAAGCAAGTATCAGATGATATCAAATGTTACACAAACAAGTGTGGAAACGGACATCCACAAATTATGTGAGGCGTTTAATTTAACACTCTGACCCCTCCTCTCCCCTGGTGACATTTAGTGAGACCTGAGGATTGTCAAAGGAATGCAAGTGTCTGACAATGAACGAATTGGTTTTGGGTTTTTTAATTCTTGCAAAGTCTATGTTATTATGTTCACATAGTTCAAAAATTGAAAGTCAGCCAATTGTATTGAGTCGAAAGAATCAGACGAATGTAAAACAATACCCCAAAGCATTTGTTTCAGAGGCTTCGTGTTATTACATCCCTTGGCAAATAAAATTGGAACGACTTACTTAACCCAAGAATCGAGAAAGACTTCTATAAGTGACACTGGCACTCATCTACTGCCACTGAAACTCGAGTGCATTTTCCCAATTGGGTACCATAGAAGTGGCAAATTTGTTTTATTACTTTCCACTTTTAAATGCAAGGGCGTTGCAATGCGCATCTACTGTAAAAGCTTTTATGTGCAACTCCTTGGAGCCCACTCTTCTTGCCCTCACTAAGTAATCAAGCTCCTCGCTCTATTGTTTTACAATGTTTGCTGTGCCATTTCGTCTTTTACCACGACTCATTAGTGCCGAGTGTTGCCATGACGATCTACTGCTGTGGCAAATATTTGTGTGGTGGCAAAATCGAAATTAACAACACCATCAATGGGTTTTTTCCCAGCTTCTTTCCTTACATGCCACAATTTTTTCTCTAATGTTTTCTCTAAACTTTTTAATGTTTCTTGTAATGCCTTCTTTTATGTTTTGTGCTTTCTTTTATTTTCATTTTTATTTGGTTGCATTGTTTTAGCGTGTAACTTTTGGCTCTGATGCCAAATAGTAAGCCGAGGCATAAGAAGAAGATAAAAAAACGGAATGTGTTGCCAATGCCTAGACGCCAGTTTCTTCATCATCATCGTCATAGTCGGTATGCCTGCCGCATGCTGGTAGCCTCTACGTTATTTTGCGCGTTTTATTCGAAAGTTTTTGAGGTACACTGAAAAATTTTTTTTTTTTAACTTACAATTAGAAAAATCTGCGAGATTTGAAATGATCATGATGATGGAAGAATTTATATGCGTTACAGGTGGACAATCCAGTGTAATTGCTGTTAGAGTTTCGCACTATGCGATCAATTTGAAATGCATAAAATCCTTCTTTCGAGCTTTAAGGTTTGCAAACAAACAGTTTGTTATTTCTGTGTATTTAGTAATACTTTTTTGTACATCATTATTTTAAATCTTTTACTTTTATTGCTCCAATTTTGTATTTCCTTTTTGTTCGCATTAACAATTTCAGCATCGTCTTTGCCGCTTTGCACTGCAGTAAAACGGCAACAGCCGCAAGCAAAAATTTCGCTAAGAATGCGCGCGTTTCAAGTTCGCGGTTAATGAAGCCATTTCGGAAAATGGAGTTGCGCTTAATTTGGTTTTTCTTGCAGCATGAAGCAGCAGCAGCAGCAAAAGCAGCATGAAGCATCATGTTGGGCATAGTTGCATAAAAAGGCAACGGAAGTTGTTTGCAGATTTTATTACTTGAAATTATACTCTATAGCTGTAGTTAGTTTCTATTATTTAAAATTTTCATTTGATATAAAATTTATTCGAAAGTGTACTGAACAAAAAACAACTTAAGTTTGTTAAAATCGAAAAGTGTTTACAAAGAAAAAAACTTTTTCCTCTCTGGGCAATATATAAATCTGATAAGTTTATCTTCTTCTTGTAATTGCAGGAATGGAATGACATGAATCTAAGATGGAACTCGAGTGAATATGGTGGAGTACGTGACCTGCGTATACCGCCACATAGGCTATGGAAGCCAGATGTTCTTATGTACAATAGGTATGTGCAACTTTCGTTGTTAAAATATCTCAGTATTTTAAGTCGAATTGGAGTAGCATAGGATAGTAGGTAACCGCCTACATAATCATTTAATAATTTAGAAAATTCTCTTCAAACAACTTCTGGCTATAATTACTATTGATTCAGTTGAAATCTGCATCTTAAATTTCTTAACAATTTGAAAAAAAAAGTCCCACGAATCTTAATGTAAGAAAATATAAAATAAATATAAAGGTTTAAAAAATGTTGTATTTACATTTCTATAAATGTCATTCAATGAAGCACGTGTTCATCGTTATTCATTCGCACAATTCATCCTTTTGATATCCTTTAATTGTGATGAGAGCCAAATAAAAAGGAAAAAGAATGAATCCTTTATGTCACTTAAAAGCTTTTTAAAAATGCAACAGCAACAATAGCCACATGGGAGCAGAGCTACCAATTGGTGTCACATTATGAGAGTCCGTCTTTGCACTGTATATGTATGTGTGTGCAATTCAATGAAGAAACAAGATACCAATACATTTTATGCTATAGTCTGCATTGAAGAAATGGATTTCATGACTATGATTTCAGAGAGCCAATTTCGCCACACAAAACACTCGAATATACAAAGGTGTTTAAAAATTGAATGAAAATTGAAATTGGAAGCCATCTGAATTGTAAGCTATAGAAAAAATATAATTTGGTACGTGACATTCAACTAAAATATGTATACAAAATGAACAAATCTCCCATCTCAGGAAAATTTGAACTCAATTACAAAAACAAACAAAAAAATATGCAAAAATTTCCCAAATGGAATAACTCCCTCATGACCACCTCAAACCTCAGCAATTTCTTCAGATCTTTATTTCTGAGGCATTACATGTATCAGAGTTCTTCTTTAAAAACAATGACCTAAGAGCTTTTCAATATTTGTAAGTTTCTAAAACGGAGCAATAAATTTCAAAACTTTTCGAAAATTTTAATTCCCATTTTCTTCAGGTCTATAGCATTACGATTTTCGCCAGCTGATAGCAAATTGCTATATAGATTATTAGCGGATTTAAAATATATTGGTCCTTATATTGGTATTACCATAATAATTGGTGATATTTTTCTTACCTTTAATCCTAAAGTAACTTAAAAGCTTCTTGGCATATAACTTCCATCGAGATACGAACTAGGAGCTTATAATAAAAGAATACTTGTTATTCCTACACAAACATTTCATTTCTTTTTCTAATATAAAGTTCCAATATTCCTACGAGTTTGAAACTTTTGTACTACAAATTCATTTCAAGGTGCATAGAATTTTGGAATCCACAGTTTAGAAACGCATCATTCCTCAGCATCCCGGTAAAGTTACAAACTTTTTTGCAGAACCGATTTTATTGTAAAATCAAATCGTTTAATGCAACGAATGCTTCCACTCTTGTTGGGTACAAATTCTTGTACACTCACAAGTACATTCATGTACGTACACACACATACGTTTATTCCCAGCAAACATATTTGTTGTTTTCGATATTATACTCATAAATGTCAATATTTATCTAGGAAGAAATTGTCCGGAGTTAGCGATATTTATTAGGAATTTTTTGTGTTATTTCGTAATTTATATTAAATTAAATCAAAATTATACTTAACATGAAAACATAAAACCAGCAAGGCGACATTAACACAGCTCTTTGATTCTAACTAACATTTAATGTCGTATAACTCAATGCCAATAACAAAAACATAACATGAAATCCTAATACATTGAAATATTTGAAATTTTAAAGTACCCTAAAGGCCAAGTTAACTGAGTTATCGTATTATTGGAAGATTTGACCATACAGTCCTCTAGTAGAGTAGCCAAAAAATCGTTTGAGATTCACTTATTTTTAATTTAACTTCCTCATTAATTGCGCTGAAATTTGATTGCGAAAATTTTCTCTAGAATGTCGAAGACTTAAAAATCTTCGAAATGTTTGCTGGGTCAAGTGAGGTATCGTATTGCATTGTGTTCAATTGCAGTTGCACTTGTATGCTATTATTGTCATCGCTTGTAACATCTGTTGCTGGTGTTTTCCTTGCAATTTTTATGATTCTTTCTAGCACTGCACAATGGCAGGTCATTTTTCATGATAAAAAATCACACAAATGGATTCACACATTGGAAAATTGCGGCATTCGGTGTTTTAAAATAAAAATCTGAATGAAATACATTTAAAATTGAACAAATGTCGAAATGGCTGTTGCATTCCTTCATTTGGAATAATACATTCAGTCAATTAAATATGGAGAAGCGTTCAGTAAGATAAAATAAAATCCCATGCTTTCACCATACCAGCAAATAATAAGGCTTTCGAAATTTTTTTTTTTCTATTGAAGTTTTTTTGGTCTCAGGAAAACTGCCCAATTAAAAAAAAAAAAGAAGCAAAGGTCTATAAAAAGTCAAGCTGTGAACATTGCCTCATATTTGATTTTGCCACACTGTTTTCCAAATATTTTTGACTACTTCGCCAGTTTTTAGTTTTTTAAAAGCCCATTAAATCATTCATCCTAAATCTGATTTATCTTTTACTTTTTACTTTTTTATTAAATTTTTAATATAATTTCTGTATAATTTTCCATTTTCTCTATTTTTTTTTTTTGCTTTTGTGGTTGCTCGAATGGAAGTCGACTTTCTGAAAAGAAAATTTCACTTTCAACAGCTTGAATTCATTACTATTTCCAAAGATATGCCTTGAAAGTGAGTGAATATTGTAATAAAGAATTTGCGGTTTGCACTTTTTTAGTAAGAAAGGCTTAATAGAGAAAAATTGTATGCAAATATCATATTGAATACCAAGAAACAAATCATTCACTTTATAAATGTTATAAAATTACGTGTCTTAGAAAAATAATCATGTGGAAAATATGGTCAAAATTCGAAACATGGCTTCAGCTTAAAAATAATATATGTTGGGCTGTTCAGAAAATAATTTCCTTTTATTATAAACATTTTACTGAATTATATATTCTTAATTTTGGTCTAATGGCTTTTGACATCTTTTGTGCAGTACCATGGTTCCACGCTCATAAGACTTCTGATCTTTATAGACAAAAATCTAATGTAAGTCATTTTTGACGTCGTCTTTTGATGTAAAGATTTTGCCATTAAACGTTTTGTAGATACAGAAACAAGTAATGATCCGAAGTAGCCAAGTCTGGAGAATAAGTTGGGTGTCGTATTGTTATGTGGCATAAATACCTTACTTACGACTTTTGCGAGCTACCAAGCTTTTATGAGTTCTATTGATCAATTATTGCCATTTCTATTTGATGACAGTACACTTCAGAATTGATTGTGGTATGCTCCGGTTGGGGCTCAACAAAATAAATAGTTCCATTGAAATTCCACCAAACAAACAGCTTAACCTTTTCAAGATGAATATCAACATTTAAAGGATTTTAAGCCGGTTCATCTTTTTTCATCACATTCAACACTTTTCTACCCTTTTCAACTTTATCTGACTTATTCAACCTTTCACAACTTATATAATCTTTTTTAATTATTTAAAACTTTTTAGACTTTTCCAACCTATTCAATGTTTTTTAATTTATTTTTACCTTTTCCACATCTATTTGGCATTTCAACTTTTTCCAATATATTCATCCTTTATTGAATTTTTTCGAAATATTCAACCCTTCTCAAGGTTTTCAAACTTACTCAACATTTTTTGAATTCTTCGACCACTATGCATTTTTTTCTTTTTTCTTCAATTTTTTTCGACTTGTTCAACCTCTCCAGATTTTTAAATTTATTTTGAATTTTCTAACTTATTGATTATTTCCAACTATTTTCAACCTTTTTCAACTTCATTCACACTTTTTAAGTTTTTCTCCAATTTCTTCGGCATATTCAACCACTTTAATTTTTTGCGAATTTTTCAAAATTTCTCAAGATTTTCAACACTTTGAACTTTTTTCGAGACTACAATTTATTTATTTTTCTTTTTACTTTTTCCACCTATTTGAACTTTTTTGTTTTTATTCAAATTTTTTGTATCAAAAAGATTAACCAAATCGATATTTCCAAATTACATTATTTCTGATAATTGAAAACTAAATTTCTTAAAGACCCTATGTAAGCTGTGGTATAAATAGTTATTTCTAAAACTAAACGGCATCACTTTTTTCTGCTGATCACTGCAACTAAATTCACATTTATTTCTCATTCATTCAACTGATAAGGACTCTCATGTCATTTCTATATTTCCAAGCTATTTATAGTTGTCCCACCCTCCCTTTGACCTCTTTTCGAGTTGCGTTGCATTTTATGTTTCTGACGCACACACTCAATTTTGTTTATTTCAGTTTTTAAGTGGAAGATAAATTGTCCACTGTCGCTGTTGACTCTCAAGTTGCAACATTTTGGTTTTACGTTGCAAGCGACATTCACAATGACAGCAAATTGCTGCTGCTGCTGCAAGGGGACTCTTCTCTATTTCGTTTTGCTTTTCTTTTTAAATGAAATTATTTTTATTTTTAGTTTTGCTCTGCTCCAGCTAAGCTCGATGTATTTTCCCTGCCAATTTACGAGAAAGCAAGCCTTTGTTATGAATTGCATTTTAAACCAACAATAACAATAGCATGACAAAAATAAGAGCAAAAATAACAACAAATACAATATGTAAAAATATAAACTATGTCAACATAAATATGTATTAAATGGACTGAAAACATATAAATGCAAGGACCTATTTCTGAAATGTTTAAAAGGGTCAAACGAACCAGAGCAACAAAATAAAGATGAGTAAAACTTAAATTCTTAAAAGGGTTTCTACATTTTTTTACAGATTTTTCAAATTTCCTTATTTTTCTTACATACAAATTAATGCCATAAGTCAAAAACTTAAAAATCCAACTGCTTATAAAAAATAATTTACATTTCACAAAAAAAAAAAATAAAGAATTAAATTAAGGGCCATAAGTAAATAAAACACTTTGACAATAAACATCAGCGTAAATTCACAACACGCACAATTTGTTTATAAGAATGAAGCGAAAAATACGCATACTTATTTATGCACACGCACACAAACAAAAACTCAAATTACATATTTACACAATAACGATTTACGAACAAACGTACGCGCGTATGTATGCGTGCGATTTATGGCCAAGACAGCAACATCAGCAGCATCAACAACAGTGGCAACAACACATTCAAATTATGTACGTACATCAGGAGTTACCCAAATGTCCTTAAATTTCATTCAATTAATATTTTATTGAAATGTGAAAAACCACCAAATAATACGCGTATTACATCCGGCGCGATTCAGCCACTTCCTGTAAAGTGGTGCCGTTTCGCAGTTTTTCTTTTCAGAGTCTGCAGAGTTATGTTATGCATTCATGTCTGTTCCCGTGTGTAACGCAGTTGTTATTAATTTATACGTAAACAAAGGCTGTGCAGGCTCACACACACGCTGGCAATTATTTAAACCAAGTAGGAAAATGCATTTGAATGCACATTTTAAAGCCAAAACTCAATAATAATTTTTTCTGGAAATTCTTGCAAATACAACATAATCGATTAATTTTTTTTTTTTTTTTTGAAAGGCTGTGAAGAAATGCAGTGTGAAATGTAATAGATTTCCAATAGTAGGCGGAGTCACGCCTCTAGTGAGAAAATACGCTTCCATAGCTAAACTAATGAAATGATTTTGATGAAATTTGGTATGGACAGAAACTGCGTCTTAAGGCACGGTATTAAAAACTTTAATCTTTTAGCGGGTGTGGCACCGCCTCTAATAGGAAAATACAATTCACTACCAAACTATTCGAATAATGATGAAATTTGGTTGCGACATGGATTTTATCCTGAGAAAGAAAAAATAAAAATGCGCGGTGCCACGCCCCTTACCAAAAACTACGTTTTTATAGTTAAACTAATGAACCGATTTCAGTGAAATTTGAATTGAATGAATCCTGATGTAAAGTATATATTTTTGAGTTGGCTGTGCCACGTACCTAACAGGAAAATATGTGCAAAGCAAATCATTTTAATTGTAAGAAATAAAAAAACTATTTTTCGAACCTTATCGCTGATTTTCTACCAAAATGATTTCAAATATATAAAAGGCTTGAACTCTAATAAAATTTGTTGAATTTTTTATGAACTTTTTTGTGCTACATTAGAAAAATTCATTGAGAATTAAGTCTTTGTTGACTAGATATCAATATTATTAGTTATTTCTTAAAAACCATGGTTGAAGGGTGTACTCCAAAAAAATCGAAACCATGGTCGGCTAAAATGAAAATTTCTGCGGATATGCAAATAAGTATATTGTGAACTATTCGAATAACCTTAATGAAATTCGATGTGATAACGTAAGCTCCAATAAACTTTTACTGAATCAAAAGTATATGAAACTGGACTAGTGGGCGTGGCACTTTTAATATATATATATATAGAGTACTGTAAAAGAACTATTAAATTAAACACCTGCGGAAATTCCTATAAAATTGCTGATATGTAAACAGTAACTTTGTAGCTCCATAACAAAAAGAGGAAAGGCGTGGCACCTCCCATTGAAATTTTAATTTAAAAAAATTATAGTTGTTGTTGTTTGCTTAATTATAACTAATTATAATTGAACATTACTTTTAACTTAACATATAATCATTAGCCAGCAAGCATAAGACAGGAAATTTATCAGTTTAACCTGGTAATTGATGATACATCGTCTGACTTTTGCCACATATATATTCGTACACATATGTACATGTCTCACTAGACCAATTTTAGTCAATTTGTAATGAGATTTGAACTCCGGCTATTCCATGCATTACATAAGAAAACTACCGAGGCTTCTCCTATTCAATACCAAAATTATATCCAGTCATGGACATATAGAATTGTATTTCAAAAATAGCACGGTGCTCTAATTTTTCCTACTGGGTAATAAATGCATATGCAAACATTTAACACGCACGTACAACAACACATGCTCCAGTTGCTGAACTGCTGCCACGTAACGTTCGTTCGTTATTTCTTTCCCATGTTGGCAGTTATTAATCTCGTCCTGTCATTTGAAGGCTTCAACTTGGATGTTGGAAAAGTGAAGAATAAGAAGAAGATGAAGCAGCAACAACATTTAATATAATCCACATTGCTGTTGGTTCCTTTTTAATATTTCTTTCAGGCACAACCAACATCCTTTTTACTGTTGGCCTGTTGGCATTTATTTGTTTACCACATTTTTCTTGGTTTGCAATTGGTTCTGGTGTTGTGGTTTGCAACTCCTTGAGCTCTGTTGAGTACCTTCTGGCATTGTACATTAATCACTACGGCTTCAATGCTGCAGGAAATGATTGAAATCGCACTGGCGTCAGATTGGTGTTAAAGTCTTTTGTCGTTCGGTTACTTGGTGTATGACAGACAACGTAAACAAAATGAGCAGTTGCTGTGGAAATTTAAATGCTGACGAGAAATTCTCTCGAAACTATGTAGCTAATAACTTTGTGAAATAAACACTAGGACAATGGTCTGTTTATGAGGTCGCTTTTCATGCTTAACCACTATTCATGCACCAAGCCTTGGAAAGAGACTGTATATAACGTATTGTCTGCACATCCATCAGAAGATCTTTATTTTTTATATGAAAGATCCCAGGACCTGCGTTCTTAAGGACACCTAACAGAAGCGTCTTTTTAAATGTATTTTCACATTCCGAGCTTTCCGTATGTCCTTTATTATCACATACTTACAAATATAAACTAAAGCTGCTGCAAAATTTTCACATAATTTAATTTTCTTTTAATTGAATATATTTTTTGCTTGATTTTCAAGATTTTCCCAGAATGACTGACAAAGTTGATATAAAAGAGAAATTATCAAAAAAAAAAAATAGCATACATAAACACCATGCTACTCAGTGCAAACCTTGACACTGGTGCTCTTTACCGCCCTCAACCGACCTGTGACGTACGTACATTTCATATCATCATAAATTCTTGAGTGACAACATATTTTCCAATCGCCAGCGGGCAGATGATGACTTTTCTTTACAATATTTTTTCATAAAAACTTTTAAGTACTCGTACACCGACAACATATGTGACATGTGCATAGCTTTGTGTTTGTGTTGGTGTGTGCATAAAAGTCCTTTTGTTTTAAAGTATTACAATAAAACAAAGTTACACAAATGTCTCTGTTGCAATTTTATGTGTAACATGTGTGGATTTCTTCTGTTATTTATTTCTTTTTTAGTTTTATTTACTTCTGTTGGTATTTTATTAGTTTTGCACTTTTATTTTCTCATCATCATGACTTGCAATGTTTTATTTGAAAAAAAAAATATAACTAGCTACAAAGTTTTCAACAAAGATTCATCTAAGCAATATCAACACATATAATAAATTTTCATGTTAGGGGTGGATGTTATACGAAAAATTATAAAATTTGTACATTTGTAAAATATGTTGAAAAAATATCATGTAAGTTTTCAAATATGTTATGAAATTTCACAAAAGTGTCATGCGATTTCTAACAAAAATTTAGTATTATTTTAGTGTTGTAGAAAATGTTAGAAAAAAGTAAACAGTTAAAAAGATATATCAAGTTGTACAAAAGATTTTGGTTTTAATTTTACCAAAAGCTTTTTTAAATTTCAAAACTAAAAAATTAGTGCCTCCTTAGCACCCAAATGCTGAAATACAAAAAAAGAAATTATTTTTAACTTTTCGCGATGAAAAAAGGATATGATCGCATGGCTATGTAGTGTTCTTCATGCTCACATGCACACATACGCCCCCTCTTCTACACGTTTTTTTTTATCACTTTGAATCTGCACTTGAATTTAAATGCTAATTTTTGGGTTTTAATTAAAGTGTTATCCTTGGTATCCTTCTGATGCAAGTTTGTCCCACAATTGCTGCTGCTGTAGTTAATTTATACAGAAAAATTTATCGGAAAAACCAAAGTTTTTGATTCAGATTTGCATATAAAATGTATGCAGTTACTCCGATTAGAATGCACACTCGACGTTGCACATCATAGCAATTGAGGAGTTGAACTTTTTGAAAAAACCTTCGAATTGAAAAAACTCAAAACCAAGAGAAATTTTAATGCAGCCAGCATATTTTAGTCGATTAACAGCAATTTTTGGGCATCAGCGTATAGGGGGTTGGGCAAAATGAGACAGCTGATGAGCTCACTAAACATGGCATAACACCACCTTTACTACAGGACAACGAATGGATAAGCAAGCCATTAACCTTGTCGCTATTCGCATATTGATAATAAGTACCAGAAGCTAGCAAACTTCAGTTGGATGAACAAAGCGACATGCATTAAGTCTGGTTAATCGTAGATTATAAGGAATCCAAGAATTTCATAGCACTGGAGAAGCTGGAGAGATAGGTATTCTGACTAGGCATTTGGATGTTTCGTACAATGACAACTGTAGAAGCTGTTGCTGCGACGAGCAAAAGAAAGTGTTGACCACATCCACTGTTATTGTTCTGCTTTCTAGAGAAGCAGGGGCAAAAAGGTAGGACGGGTACTTTTTTAAAAACTTCGGTGACTTAGTGAACACTAGGATATGTAATCTTTCTCTATTTTAAATAAAATATATGTGAACAAAAGTGGTGGCTTATGCAAGCGATATGTTCAGAAAACTGTGTGAACAGGCTCTCAGGATACTAACCAGTCTTGTTCACACGGAAATGAAAGTGTCTAGTTTCATATTATGGCATTACTTTAGACTTACATATTAAGGACTAAGTTGGGACAGAAGTTGGTTTCTATTCAGAAGCAAAAAGGCAGTAACGCTATCCAATAAATGTAGTGATTTTCATGTAGAAATCTTGACAATAGAAAAAACTTCTTACTTACTACTGAATGTACTACTTTTTGATCGAATATTAAGCTAGACAATCCTAAATCAATTCACTTCCACGCTGTTATATCAAATGTGGTATCACGAAACTATCGAAGGTCGCTTAACCTTTCCAACTCTAAGTTCTTTGTAATATTCACGAAAAGTCCAACTACCATCACAGTGATAAAACGTTAGACGATTATAAAATTCAGTTATTTGTTCAAATTCTATTCGCATTTTTAAGCGACTTTTGTTTTGCGTAAACTTGACCCAAAACAAAAATTTGTTCACAGAATTCTTCTTAAAACTCTTTCCGGGTTTTTGAAAGACTTTTTTTTTAAGTATGCCGTTTTCAGCAAGTTTCTTATTATTTTTTAGTATTTTTTTCATTTGTCTGTCAAAATTACATATTAATTTCTAGGCAAAATTTCATTTTTATTTACACGCAATTATTCTGGGAATTTCGTAAAATATATAATATGAAAACTGTCATTCTCACACATTCATAACATTAATTTTTTAACATACATATCACTTAACAAAATAAATATTGAAAATGCATAGCACAAGGTGTTTTATTTTGATTAAATTTCTGTTTTTGCTGTATCATGATGTGTCGCATATAACCCCATTGTGTCACACAAAAATATTCGCTTTAATCACTTGACATCAGAAGTCCCTTAGGCGTACAATGAATATGTTTTTTGATTTGAAAATAATTTTGTATTTCCCAAGACAATTGAGTTTTCGCGAAAAACACTCACAATTTCAATAATTCTTACAAGTGTGCTTATTTGTCGTTTTTTTTTTTTTTGCTACAGATTTTCTTTCAGCATTTTTGCTAAGCACACTGTAATATTCTTTCCAGGAATCACACATTATATTATTCGATGATGTGCAAACTTTATTGAGTCATATGCATATAAGTTTAAAAAAAATCATATATAAAAAATAAAATACATTTTCATAGAGCATACTCGAAGTGGCTAGCTTTTTATGTGGAAGTTTTTTCTAAAAAATATTATGAAATTACATAGTCCAACAATTTATTCAATGAAAATGATCCACACAATTTTCAATTTTAGTACAAAACTATGGTAACTCTTTTGCGAAAACACTGCTAAACCATAATTTTGAGAATTTTTCAGTAGACATTCCTTTTGTTTCAGAAGAGCATTTTAGTTGATAATGATATTTCAAAGAAATATATATATAAATTCATCTAGGCTAGGCTATCTGAACTTTTTCAAAACTTTGTTATATAGATATATGAGGCGCCCGGTTTCAAAACCGGCCAAGTCCATTTTTCATACTTTTGGGAAAACAACGAAAAACGTTTATCTTCATCTATGTTCATTGAAAAATTAAAAAGTATTTCCCACATAATAGCTTATAAAATTTCTGACTCAAAACACTTCAGATCACACTTTTCGAGTTTTATTTGCGAATGTTTTTGAGAAAACAATTTTGGACTTGGCCGGTTTTGATACCAAGTTCATGGACTTGGCCGGTTTTGAAGCCAAGGCGTTGGAAAAAAAAGTGGACTTGGCCGGTTTTGATACCAATGTACTGGACTTGGCCGGTTTTGATTCCAAGGCGTTGGACTTGACTGGTTTTGAAACTGGTAAAGCTGAATTCAACAAGAAACGACTTAAAAAAAAGATAATATTATTTATCTATTATATAAAACTCATTTTTTGTCTGTCTGTCTATCTGTCTGTCCGTCTGTCTGTCTCTTATGCACGCGGAAACTATCCAGCCGATTTTGATGAAATTTTTACAGTATGTGAGTATCAGTCTGGCGGGTGTCATAGGCTATAAAACTTGTATTTAGGGTGCATATTTAGGGTGGCCTTCATACACAAATATTTTAAAAATAGCGATTTCTCAAAGACATGTAAGTCGATTCTCATGACACTTACACAGTATGGCTTTTATGTTAAGGGGCATAGACGAGATTGTAAAAATTTTATTTAAGGTGCATACTTAGGGTGGCCCTCATACAAATATATTTTTAAATATTATTTTCACTAAGACAGGTTAATCGATTCACACCAAATTTACACCACGTATCTCTTATGTTAAGAAGCATAGCTTAGGCTACAAAACTTTTGTTTAGGGTGGCCTTCACACAAAAATATTTTTTATATATCATTTTCTCAAAGACCGCTCAATCGATTCTCATGTAATGTACACCATATGGCTTTTATGTGAAGAGACACAGATAAGATCGTAAAAATTTTATTTAGGGTGCATACTTAAGGTGACCCTCATACAAAAATAATTTCAAATATAATTTTCACAGAGGCAGGTTAGTCGATTCACACCAAATATACACCACGTAGCTCTTACGTTGAAAGGCATATCTAATGATACAAAACTTTTATTTAGGGTGACCCTACCAAAAATATTTTTTAAATATCATTTTCTCAAAGACCGCTCAATTTATTCTCATGGAATTTATACCTCATGACTTTTAAGTGAAGAAACACAGATTAGATTGTAAAAACTTTATTCAGGGTGCATACTTAGGGTGGCCCTCATACAAAAATATTTTTAAATATTATTTTCACAAAGACAGGTTAGTCGATTCACACTAAATTTACACCACGTAGCTCTTATGTTATGAAGCATAGCTTAAGCTACAAAACTTTTATTTAGGGTGCCCCCCATACAAGCATATTTTAAATATAATTTTATTAAAGACCACTGTATCGATTCTCTTGGAATTTACACCTCATGTCTTTTATATTAAGAGGTACAGCTAGAATAGAATGGATGATGCCACGCCCCTTCATTTAAAAGAAAAATAAGATTCATTATATCATATCAACTATTTGATGCAGATGAATGAAACTTGATACATATATAAAGGTAGGAGACAGAAGTAAGATTCAATGGAAAAATGGGCGGTGCCACGCCTCCATTTCAAATATTTTAATCTACTAACCTGTCTTCGTGAAAATGATATTTGAAAATATTTTTGTATGAGGGTCACCCTAAATAAAAGTTTTGTAGCTTAAGCTATGCTTCATAACATTAGAGCTACGTGGTGTAAATTAAGTGTGAATCGACTCACCTGTCTTCTTGAAAATGATATTTAAAAACATAGTAAGTATGCACCCTAAATAAAATTTTTACCATCCAATCTGCGCCTCTTAACATAAAAGACATACGGAGTAAGTTTCATGAGAATCGATTTGCATGTCTTTGAGAAATCGCTAATTTTAAAATATTTGTGTGTGAGGGCCACCCTAAATATGCATCCTAATTTAAAGTTTTATGGCCTTTGACACTCGCTTGATCGATACTAACATACTGTAAAAATTTCATCAAAATCGGCTGGATAGTTTCCGCGTGCATAAGAGACAGACAGACAGACAGACAGACAGACAAAAAATGAATTTTATATAATAGATGTGCGTAATGTAAGTATGTAAATTTCAGCTCATTTGGACATAATCTGTAAAAGAATTTAAGCTAGTTCATGGACTTGGCCGGTTTTGAAATCAAGTTCATGGACTTGGCCGGTTTTGAAACCAAGTTCATGGACTTGGCCGGTTTTGAAACCAAGTTCATGGACCTGGCCGGTTTTGAAATCCATGCATCAAAATATCTTTAAAAAATGTGATAATTCTGTCAAAAAAATTTTTTTTAATCTAAAACCATTGTAGATAGATAAAGTATGGTCTAGATTTCTATATATGAGAATATCTCAAAAAAATTTTTTTTTGGACTTGGCCGGTTTTGCAACCGGGCGCCTCATATGTCTTTAAAATAATTTTTTGCAAAAAAATTTTAAAAAAATAAAGACTGTATATGGTTAACACGAATGTGCTAACAAGCACATAACTTCTCTGCCGTAATATCAAAATGTTTTTAAGACCTCATTATGCCACCCGAATCTTTAACTTTGAACTGCTTTTCCCATTTTTTTTTTTTTTTGGAAATTTAAAATCTTAATCTCATAATTCTTTTTTTTTTTCAATTTCTTACAGTGCCGACGAAGGTTTCGACGGTACCTATGCCACCAATGTTGTCGTCCGTAATAACGGCTCTTGTTTATACGTACCACCCGGAATTTTTAAATCTACATGTAAAATCGATATCACATGGTTTCCATTCGATGATCAGCGCTGCGAAATGAAATTTGGTTCGTGGACCTATGATGGTTTTCAGGTAAGTTCGGATATTTGCTTTATTTAAAAAAAAAACTTTTTTTGAACAGAATAGTAAATTTTTACGCTATAAAATGAATATTTTTTGATTTTTCAATGGGTCAATTGGGATAATTTTGACAAATTTGATGGCATTTTTCTATGAGCATCATCATTCAGCTATCAAAAAGCAGTAGGGTTATTTCTCTTATTGCAGCCTTTACTACTTTACCAAGTTCAAGTCGGCCTTGCTGGACTTGAAAAAATTATCAGAGTCTTAACAAATTTTAAAGTTAACCTATCATAGTGATAATATGACTTCGAACTTAATCACCCAGTTTGAATGAAATGGCTTAGTCAGGGAATTGCATCCTCAAAGTGTAAAGTTTGATATGAGTAATGACTGAAAGATTTATCATCTTTTTTTGGTCTGAAAATGAAATGAAAAATAATCAACGGAGAATATAACCTGAACGTTTGTTAAGTTTGTTAATGATTGTAATGTAATGTAATCATGGAGAAATGGTTCCAACTTGACAAAGAACATTGAATTTTAATGAAATTGCAACAGATTTTATATGTAAAGCTACTTGAAAGAACTGGTTAATGAAAGTAAGAATCGTACAATTCCTAAACAAGCAAGTTTGCTTGAAACTTAAAACCTTGTATTTGGTTCTAAAAACTACTGTAAATAAAACCTTCATTTGTGAGCAGAAAAATGGTGGTCATTTGACTGATGTTTTTTACACATAATGCTAAAGAACGAACCATGAATAAAAATCTGAGATAAGTTTTTTTTACAGGTTTCAATGGTCACTCTGTTCCATAAAACGAAATCATTTTGTAATGCAAGCTATTTTGATTTTAGCTCTTTTGAGATTAACGCACTGATAATGAAATTAAATCCATTAAAGCCATATTTAGCACACACCCACAAATAAAAATAGCCCAAAGGATTAGGAGTGCAAATAGTTAAGCTGTCCTGTTAGTAAAATAAATACATTTGCATAAATATTTGAAAACTAAATTAAATTGTGGGTTTGTATGTGTGAATTGTGCGTCTGTATGCATATGTTTCAAATTGCAGACAAATTCACCAACCACCACATTTACACCTGCTGCTGCCATTATTTATTTAATGTTTTGTATAAGCAACCACAAAACATGCATAGGATATCAGCATAAAAACTATGAAAACAGCAACAAGGCAGCCATGTTAAAATGCAACACATTATTTTATGGCCTAAGGCAACAAATTTAATTAGGAAAGTGGTTGATTCAAATAAATACGTAGTAGCTACATAGGTGTTAAGTCCACACAAAAAGGCAAAGCAAGGATTATGTTGGTCAAAAAGTAATTTTTTAATAATTCATAAAGCGTGCCTTGATATATGCAACAAAATTTATGCATTTAATCAGCCTTTTAATTCATAACAACTTTAAATGATTTTCATTGCATAGTTAGAGGCACCATTTTGAAAATACATTTTAAATATCCTTGAAAAGGTTCATTTGATTTAGTTGAAAACAACTGGCACCACATTAACTATTTTTGGCTTTGATTGACACTAACAACAGTTGGCCAACAAGGTTTGAGCGACATTTTTCTACTAAAAGGCTGTCAAAGCATATTTTTCCACATTAACAAAATTTCATTTATCACCTTGAAAATTTTACTTTCTATTTCACACTGGTGACAAATTTCATCATCACCCCATAGAAAGGACACTAAAATTGTATGAGAAATAAAGGATGTGCTCTTCCGCGAGTAGTTACAACATTTATGTACCAAGTGCTGCAGACGTTTATCCTTTCGTGCTCGAGCTCTGGCTCTGCTGGCATGTTACCATATTATTATAAAATTTAATGATGACAGCTCACAGTTTGAGGTTTATGACTGCTTACACTTCATTTGACAGCGTTGACAGCCACTTGCACAGATGAGCGTACTGGGGCTGGACCGCGGAAGAGATTGTGTTAAGCAGTAAAAGCGACAGTTGCTGGTTATTGCTGCCGCGTCTAGGGCCGTTGTTGGCGCTTATGCATAATCAATATGGAGCATAAAATGCCTCGAGATGCAATAGCTTTGCATATTTTAAGGCATCTTGGTCGTGGGAAATTTTCTTTTTTAAGTGAATAAACTTTTTAATAACGTTGCGGACATTTAAATTAAAAATAAAACTTGAATTGGATTTTTTCACTTGATGAGAGTTCTTTAGAGTGAGCACGAAATTTCATAATTGCGATATGCCAGTCAAGTCGATGATATACGACTTGACTTGTTAAGCCTATAAATATTATTTGAAAATTTTTTTTGACGAATTTTCCGAAATTTTTAGTAACCATAAGTAACCACAAAATGAAAAACATAGTTAAAGACTCTTCAGTAAAAGATATATCAGATTTAAGCATTTTCAAAATACAGTTTCAGATTTCCTTTTAGAAAGTTGTTTAGGTTTTTTTTATAATATATTCAAAGCTAAGTCTTCAACAACCGCGCAAACCAGCTAAGATTTTTTTTTAAATTATAGCCAATATCATATACGTGCTCGAAGCAAAAGGCAAACAATATGGAAAAAGTGCACAATAGCCCACAGCGCTAAGGTTCAACAGTATTGGTCAGTGGATTCTTTTTTCTTTCATTTTCGTACTATCAAAATGTCCCAAATAAATACAAATAAAACAATGATTTTTTTCCTTAATTTTTTTCTCATGTTCACAATTTTTTCCATTACTATCTATTGTCTGCTTCTTACTAACATACACACACACATATGCAGCTTTAAGCCATAGATAAGCACAAAAGTATGCAAGGGTATTTTATTGCTTAACTTGTTACTATGCTTAATATGTAAAAGAAGTCAACGGGCTTTATTTGCCACTAACTTGGCTCACCGCAGTAAAGTTCATCTTTTGTGCTTGCATTCAAATGCATTGAACTTATTCGCGTTGCCATTACTTGGGATTGCGCTAAAACTATTAGCTTAAGAGTTTTGCTTGTAATACATTTTGGTTACATTAACTATCCATTAAATGAAAAAATAATTTTTGGCACTTAGTTCCTTACATCATTCTTGAAAAAGAACTGCAGTGTAATTATCCTATTAGCTAATATTTTGGCAGCAAAACCTCTTTAAGTATTTGTGGCTTGTAATCCTTTTTGTATTCGAAATGAAAATTTGTTTAAAGCATCAAAGTGTGGTTTCCAACTTTTTTTTTCTTTCTACACTTATGTATGGATTAGCTCTGAATAGAAATGCTGATTTCCTAAAAGGTAACGAAATTTATTTTCAGCACTCAAAATTAAATTAGTGACCTTCGAGTAGGCTTAGCCTTATTGCGCCGTAACTATTTTAATTTCTTTCTATATTTGGCTTTCGAAACCTTTTGTGTTGTGCATATTAAAAATTCATTTAGTGGTCATGTGCACTGGTGCGTGAGAGTGTAAGGAAAAAGGTTATCTGCATAAAAAAAAGTCCAAATACATTCAAATATTTTTGAGCTTAATTTTATTCCAAAGTTGGTGAAAATTTAAAGAATAGTTCTGCCATGAATTAAGCAACACTTAAATTTTTTTAATTTTTTTTATTTAACTTTAATATATAATCAATCATTATATGCTAATCTATCAACAAAATATTTTTATCAAAAGCATAAACAAACTGACAAGTCATTATGCCACTAAAATATGTGAGAGCGCGAAAAATTGTGTAACAGCGCTGGCATTACGTACGCAAATAATTGGCAACATAAATATGGAAGTGAAATTATTAGGGCAGCTCATTAAAAGTTTAAGAATTTCATGTAAATAAACTCAGAATTTGCACTGAATAAAAAAAGTAGAAAATTTAAATAAAATTTTGAATAATTTGCAGTTTTTCACAAACTCAATTTGATTCTTTTTGAAAAAATTTTTTTGTGATATTTTAATTAAATTTAGGAAATCCACATTTCAATCTTCAGTGTGCTATTTTACTTAACTTTTTTAGTTTTCAGAAAATATTTTTTTAGCAGTTTTATACTTAGACGTAGTCAGCTGTTACCTTCAAAATTTAAGTAATACAGTGGGTGGCATAACTATTTTGACAAACTTGTGCGTTTATGTTTTCTTTCTGCAATTACTAATTGTTGATGGTAAGAGATAAATTCTTTTTACATTCAGTCAGTGGCGTTCTTTGCACATTGAGCGCCTAGAACGAACAAGTGACTTGCCGCCCCCTAACAACATAAAATATTTTTTGATTTTCCAAAAGGTAAAACTTTGCGACTAAAAAAAAAGTCCTGAGTCTTGTCCCCAAAAAAATTACCAAAATGAGACAATAAATAATTAACAATTTCCCTTCAAGACTTATTTTACTTACCCTTATTTTACGATTCTTTTAATACTGACAAAGAATATGAAATCAGAAGTTGTAGGACGCATCTAGACATTGAGATGAAGATAAAGACATTGGAAATCGGGGACATAGCTTTTAATGAAATCATTGGTATAGAAGATAATTAAAGAGGCTACAATATTAATTCACAAAAGTTTGAAATCCGTGCTATAGTTTTCAAGATTTGACAATTTTTCTAAATTTCTGATGATCTTTTTTTAACAATTATTTTTTGTATTTATTATCAAAAACATTTTTATAAAAACATTAAGAAAGCACTTTTGTGTTCTTTCATATTATGTACTATTCAATGTTGAGTTTTCTTGCATACGGAATGTTTTAAGAAAAAAAACAATTAAGGAACTCTAGATATCTTTCAGAAATGCTTGAAATAATTTTGTCGACGACAGTAAAATCAACAACTACAAGAACAAAAACAACAACGACAATAATAACATATTTGTTTATGGTGTTATCTTTCACAAAAAATAAAACTTGGGCTACGTTCCGGCAAGGAGTATAATTCCCAACTCATGAACTTCCTTACTTAAGTTTTGATTCTTCCATATCTACTCGTCTATTTTTCTTTTCCCCACATACTATTTTTTTTCTATTTTCATCTTTATCTGCATTTGTATATTTTTATCTTAATCTTCACCTCGAACTCCAGCGGTTTTTTGCTCAAGTTCTCACTTTTAGTATCTACGGTATTTGCGAAACAAAGCCACTAGGCTTTGTGCTAAGTGCATCATATACATGGAACACTTTTTTACACGAATATTTCGTTTTTTAATTCTGTAAGCCTATTATTTTCAACCAACCCACTTCTGTCTTAAGCTGCATTGTTTTTCTTTGGATAACTTTCATGATATAATAGTTTAAAAGTTCTTATGAGGTCCCACTTTTTCAAACCTACTAAATTTTCCTTGAAAAATTATGTTTTCCAGTGCTTTTGTCTCGAATCTCGTTTTATTTGCTTAGACAACCTTTGTGATAGAATCATTAAAAACTTTGCTTCAAAAACTTTCACACACGTATGTTCTCACTCTTACAATTTTCTGTCACTAATTCAATGGTTTTACTTCTTTGGGAGAATTTCGATCACCTTTTATCCGAAAGCTCTTTCTGTCATTTTGTGTTGCATTTCAGTGGTAAGTCTTCGCGATAATAAAATATAAGACTTTGGAGACTGCATTCGTGAGACACGGTGGAACATTTAGTAACAACTGTCTGGGGTATCAAAAACGCTGTTTTTATAGAAGTTCTTGATAAGAAATTATGTAATTAAATTACTTGTGAAAAATATTAATACAGTAGAACCTTGATCATCCGTCAGGCACGGTTCTTATCTTATGTCCTAAGTTCTGAGAATTTTTTTGATAATCCATAAAAGCTTATTTTTATCTTCACTAAATATTAGCTAAGAGGAACGAAACACAGACAAAACGAAAATAATCCGTCGCATAAATACCAGGAAATTAATCGCATTTCATTTACTTTGATAAGACGACAACGAAATTAAAACATGAAATGGACTATGATGGTTAACGGAGGTGACGGATAATAGGGAAACTGATAATCGAGGTTCTACTGTATTAATGCTTTCAAGTACTGAAATACAATTTGTTTGATCTTCAGGGATTATTTTTGCAAATTTTTTTCTCCAACTTTGTAGCAAGGAATTTAAAAAAGGGGAAAAGCAATATTTTGTAGTTATATTTGATAAAAATTTTTTTTTTTTTCAACATGTTTGATAGACTTAACAACGCAAATAAAGAGCAATTACATATAGTGGTCCAGTACATGAGGTTCAATTTAGATATCGCCAAAAGCCGCACTATACTTTATTTGAGGCAATTTTTTTTTTTTTTTTTTTTTTTTGTAAATTTAGATCAAATTCCACAACTTTTCAGCACAGATTTTATGTACTTATTTGAATCCCTACTTTTGCACTTCACTGTTTGTTCAGTTGACAGATAAGCTAACATGCCTAATCACATTTGCTTTATTGGCTGATTGGAAGTATATACTTGGAAATATTTTGGCAGCAATGACTTAAAATGAAAGTTTTCCTTTATACAATTATTTACAGTTGTAAGGTTTTGAAAAACTAAAGAAAAACTCCGAAAGAATCGTTTTGCTTCGAATACTCATGATAGGGAAATATAATCTTTTTCTTCAAATTTCGAAACCATTCCTATTTTTGCAATCTCCCTGATATGTACTTATGTGTAAAATTACTTAGTTAACTTACTTAAGTTTAGTTGCCATAATATTTGCGAGCTCTATATTAGATTTCAATCATTAAGTATTTCACATTAATCATCAAAAGATTTTATGTTGCAGATAATTAAAATTTGAGATTATTATAATGCGATAACGTTGACAAAATCACAAATGAAAAATGACTTAGAGGGCTTACCTTAAGATAAATACAATTAATTTAACTCAATGTTATGATGTGTATTGCTTTCGACACACAGTGTTAATTGCTGCTCATATCAAAATTCAAAAAAGTTCTCACTTTGAAATTTAAAATTAATGATAATTTTTCATTCAAAGGATTATTTTAATTTTTTGTTGAAAAATTTCTTATACTTTTCAATATTCCTTGGTGATATTGTAACGTCAAGGATTAATTTAACATTTTTCTGTTATACTGCCAAGTTTATTGGCTTTAAAAAAAGTTGTGCTTAGATACATTTAGCTACATTGTACTACAGTTTTCGTTCTTATTGTCATCTACGTTATAAGCAGAGACATAGGTTTTTCTCAGCATTTTCAGTTGCTGTTTTTGTTAGTTGAGCTACTTTTACATTTTGTTTTGTTATTTTTCTTTATTTTCTTTATTTTGTATTGTATTGTGAACTTTACTTTTGTATGGCTTTCTTTTGTTAACCCACATTTTTCTCTACATATAGTTGTACTTTTTCCCCATATAATACCCAGTTCCTTGCTCGCTGACTTAACCCCGACTTAAGTTGCTTTTGTTACCGACATTGTTATTATGTTGTATGTAGCTTTTGCTCCAAATGTTAATAAAACTTGTGCAAATTAAGAAGTTAAATACCTAAGTTTTCTACTTGATTGTATTTGAAATTGCAACTTTTATTTTCTCAAGTTCAAAGGAACCAAATGGGAAGGTATTGTGTGTTAAATGTGTGAATTAAATTGCTGGCTGCTGCAAGAAAGTTTTTACTGTAATTAAAAAAAGGAAGATTAGAAAGAAAGTAGAGGCATGCGTGATGTTAATTATATATTGAGCACATGATGCCGTATGTATATTAGGGGGGTTTGAATAATCAAGCGACTACCAAAATATTGGTACTTAAAACAGTGAGAACGAATTTTTTTAATAAAAGATTAAATTTTTTTTTTTATAAACTTTAGTTACACTCCGAAACCAGCTATAATTTGGCTCAAACATGTCAGATTTTTTTTAAAGTTTTTACAATATTCGTTTCTCTAGGCAGAGACACATTTTTGCCATTAACACCCTCCAACGTGTCTTTTTGTTTATGGTAATAGAACTCCAATTGTATATAATAAACTTTTTCATCAAGCAAAAAAAAAATTATTATTTTAATTCAATTTAAGTGATTAAGCTTTGTCATGAGGAGCCAATCGGCTTATAATTAAAATCAGATTTTATCAAACTTCCTCTCTAACGCTTGAATGTTACTCATACGCACCGTATGGCTTGCACACTAAATTATTAGTTGCACTTAAATTATACCCCAAAGAAAAAAACACACGTTCACACATCCTACTTACACTCACACACACACACACATACACACAACAAACATCCTTTGAATAAGCAAACAAAAAGTTTATATTGGAAAATTTACAGTTATCCTTTTGGCATCTTCACTAATACACGCGCGCACACAATTTGCTACTGCAGGTACACACACACACACATACACAATGAGTGAATTGTGCACTTTATATGCAAGCAGTGCATTTGCACGTTTGTATGTAGTATGTGTTTATTCATGTGCTATAGCGCACAAGTTTGTATTGCTGCCGCTGCTGCTGCTACTGTTATCCTTGCATATCCTGCGTCAAGCGGATGCATGCTGAATTGCCGATCAGTGCGCTAACGTGTGTTAAGGTATAAAATGCAATAAATAAATAACGTCGTTTTTCTCTTTTGCCTTCACTACTTAATTGAACATTTTGGCAACTCACTGCCAGAGTAGCTCATAAGTTTGGCTGCCAATATCCTTGCTGTGTAAGTTCTTTTAACTTCGCTGTCTGCTCACTCAAGCGTTATTTACACTTTCAACTTGACATGCTTTTGAATAAAAAAATAATAAATTTTAACGCCAACACAAAGAGAAATTCCCAAATTTTATAAAAACGAAAGCATAGCAGCGCAAAGAATGCAGCATGCGGGTGGAAGTGAAAATTACTATCCTTCATACGAAAGTTTTATTTTACATTAACGGTAGCAAGGCATTGCGATTTCTTTTTGCATTAGTGCCTAAAACCATGCAAAATCGAACTGCCAAATTATCTTAATAATGATACCAAAAAAAATTGTGAAATTCTCACTGCATGCTTTTAGGCATTCATTAATATAATATTTTCACAAGCCTTGTGCGCTAACATATTGCAAAATGCATGGTTTAACCCATTTACTTCAAAGAGTTCTAAAAATTAGCATTAGCCAGCGTAGTTTGTTCTGCGATGCAATCGTGTTAAAAGCAAAGCACTACGTGCGTATCTCTGGTAAGAAATATTACAACAAATCAAGTTATACTCCTACAAGGCAAAAAATGCATGCAAGGCGCTACAATAAAAAGAAGAAGAATATTTCATCTTCAAGGTTGCACAGCATGTGTGTTTTATAATTTTAAGTGTGTGTTCTCTGTGTTTAATGTGTGGGCGGTTTCAGCTGCATTTTTATTTAAGGCACGAGAATATAAACTTTTAAAATGGGATAACCAACAAAATATTTTAAATACTCGTGCACCAATGTTGTTGTTTCACTGAAATGTAATATCTCTTGTTAGGGAAGTCTAAGCGCATGCTGATGCCAGGCAATAATTTCTAAAGAAATACAAATAAAATACGGATGGTCGAGCTAAGTTTTTCAACTGAGGCGGCCTGATAATCTGTTAGATTATTCATTTCCACATAAGAAAATATTACGTAGCACATTATATTATAAAGTATACAAATATAGTTTAATAGAGATATTTTTCGAAAATGAAATGATTTATAAAAAAAAATTAAAAAAGTTTAAAAAAACAAAACTGCCACAAAACTTTTGGCAATAATTTAACTGTTTTCCGCCTGATTCCTTTGCGATTAGACTTAGTTTTATATGTATATTATAAGCCAAAACCATTTTGGATATAGCTTAAGGTATGCTTTTAAATAGTTCATTGAACAATATGAGTCGAGTTCTCACTGAATACGATGAATGAGTGCCAAGACATTGCATTAAAACCATATAAAGTCAAATTAACGTCGCGTGACTTGGTTTTTATAGAAATTGAATAAGTCGCTTGAAAATTCGTTTTCAATCCATAGCATGGATTTTCAATGAAAACTTAAGCAAATATAGAATTTACAGCAGCATGACATTTTTATTGTGAACTTTTCTCTATTATTTTGGTTTGCAATTCAATTTCAATCTCATTAAAAATAAATTAAAGACAAATAATTGTGTCAAAGTATGCAAAAAAATGTAAAGCCTAGCAAAACATATACATACACATGTGCATCCCTGTAGGAAATGTAAATATTTTTGAACTGCTACAGAAAAATCAGAACTATTTTATCATTTTGTAATTGGGACAAACCAAGACTTCGGAGTGCAATATCCTTGGTGATATCAATTGACATAAGTTTCTATAGCATTCTTAGCAGAAAGCTGATGAAATAGAAAATCAAAATGAATATAGAAATTCTACTAGGAACGAGTCAACCAATAGAGTTACAGTTTAATATTTCACGGTAATTTTGAACTGTCAACATTCAACTATCATTGTGTTGACTTTTGATAAATAAAATTTTGGAAGTTATTAAATATGGATCAGAACATACCCGCACAACGTGTTGAAATAGTGAAATTCATTTCAAAAATGGTGATAGTATCGCAAAAAAATTTTCGTAAAGTTTTTCCGCTTTTGGTCAGCGTGAAGCGCCTTCTTGCACAGCTACAATAAACGGCCAAGTCAGCTGAACTAACCAACGCTGCAACTGATTCTGTGGCTAAAAATCCAGGTCTGTTCATTTCGATACGATCACAGGAATTGGAGTCTCTATTCGTAACCAATTTACACTGCATTTTGCATAATGATCTTGCTCTACATGCTTATAGGATCCAGTTGACACCAGAATCAAAGCCAGCAGACCACGCACAAAGCCAAACTGTTACAGATTATGTACTCAAAATGAAGCAGAATATCATGACTTTTTACACAAAATTACTCGGAATGATGCGGCTTACTTTCATTTATCTGGGTCTGGCATTTTCGGTGCAAAGGACGAATTTTTAGTATATTATGGATGTACTTTTGAACTTTTTCCAATAATTACCTTCTTTTTTTTGATTAAATCTTAGGATCTTTTTCTAGTAAATGGTAAAAAAATGGAATTTTGTTGGGTCCATGATAAAAAAAAGAGCAATTGCCATTTTAAAAGTACAATCTGGGTATATAAGCAAAGAAAATTGTAGCATTTGGGGATTCCAAAACCCAGGAGTTATAGTGGAACCATCTCTTCATCCAGAACGAGTGATTGCTTAGTGCAGTTTTTGGGCTGGAGTGATGTTATCGAACATTATTGACTGACTTTTTTTTCAATGACGTTTATTGTCAGCCCGACGGCGCTACGTGACATATTTCCTGAACGTCTAATTTCTTGATATGGAGATATAAATTTCCCGCCAAGATCGTGCAATTTAACGTCATTGGATATTTTTCTTTGGAACTATGTTAAAGATAAAGTATATAAAAATGTTCCAAAAATGTTCCACTAAAACATAATATCATATTCCATCAAAATAATGACCATTTGTAAGAAGAGTCGTTGTGAAAATTTCGCAGATATTAAATTTCTTCATTAGCCTCAGCGCTTTATTTTTAGATTCAAATAAAAAAAACACCACTTTTCAAAAAACTATTGCATTTTTCTATTAATTTAAAATGACACCTCTCTTAAGATGACTCTATATATTTCGTGAGGATTACTAAGGATAAAGACTACATCAATTGCAGTAATGGTTCGCTCTTGTCTTTTCTTACTTTCGCAACTGTGTTGGAACTGGCACTTATGTTTAGTAACGCCTACTTTCTCCAAATTTACTACCGGGATACACTCACATACATGTAAAAAGCAAACATTATAATGTATAGGGAGATAAGTAACAAAATACATACATACATAGCTAGATTTCTATGTGGGATTATCCTTGAAATGATTTTATATGCATACACATCTATAGACAGACACAATTTAAATGTCAGTTGTAAGAGAGAAAAAAAAGGGAGGAAAAACTAACTAAAGGACATTAAATGAAAAAGAAATCAACGAATTCATTTAAACGTTGCAGCATTTTAGGCCTTGGATGTTGATTTATTTTTCTACTACGTATACTGCTACTGATGATGCTGCAAAGGAAAGAAACCCGTTTTGTTGCTTTTGCCGTTTTGTGCAAATACGCATCCCCCAAGGACTCATTTAACAGTTATCAAATGTGGCGGTGCGCAACTATAATGTCACATTGTTTTTATTGCTGTTGTTGTTGTTGTTATGGTGCTTATCTGCTAAAAAGTTGTAAATTTAGCAATTTGCTACATTTTATTTTTGCTTAATCATGACATAGAAATTTAATGAAGGATACGTGCGTCTTCTGGCATTGCATGAACAATTGAACTGCTCACAAAATAAAACAAAAATGCTATGGGAGTGGTGGCGTTTTTAATACTTGCAATACTTCACTTTTAAATATCTAACTGATGGTTACACCAAACGCGTGATATGGACGAGTCGAGCTACCAATGAAACGGCGGCCGTAATTCAAAAAATAATTTTTTTAAGTTCAAAAATGAGTTCATGCTTGAGACTAAGAGGAAATGTTTGGCTTAGTGTCGAGAAGTAAAATTCGGCTAGGTTACTTCTGTACCAATCGAATTACATCAGGTCAAAAAAAAGTCTTAGAGTTCCTAAGTGCCTAAGTAACCTAAGTGATGAGATTCTTTTCGTGGGTACCAGGGCAATGCGACATAGTAATAAGAGAAGGGCCAATTAACTGGTAAAGCGGGAAGCTCAGTCAAATTTTCAATTCAAGATGGTACCAACCAACGTCCCTGCAACACCATTTTTCATCCAAACACTAGCAACTGCACGCTAAGTTTGACCAAACATAAGATATCGAATTTGAAAAAACCTTCAAAAAATTTGTACGTTTTGAATCGTTGCAAAATATAACGTACGATTTTTTGAAATATCACAAAAACCAGAACTGACTCACAGAAAAAATTGTGCTGATTTTCGAAATTATCCTAGAATGTATAAACTCAGAACTTTGCCTTGAAGAATAATGCTATTGCATTATGTAATTTGTAAAATTCTTTTGTGCTTAATAATTTTATGACAATTTTATGCTGAAATTTATTTTTGTTTTCTGTACGATTTTACTACAGAATTTCGCTGTTACACTTCTCCGTAAACTAACCAACCGCTCAGCTGAACTTTTGCATTTTCTAAGGAAACAATTTCTGTATAACTTCAGTTGGTTTGCAACCGCAGTGCGTAAATGCATCATAAATATTGGTGATGCTGCTGCCACTGTTGGCCTTCATCCGTTGGCTAAATCTTTTTGGCTTAGAATGTTGGCGCTGAAAACGCCTTTTGTGAGAGAATGCATTCTGAAATTAAGTCTCCGCTCATCGTTTCCTCTGTCTCTACTGCTCTACATTTTCTCATTTAACTTTCAATGTTTTGTGGTCTTGCATGCGTTATGTTCAACCAACAATTTTTTCTAATATTTTACGTGTCAACATTTCATTGCCAACTTATGTTAAATTATTGTTTGCTGTTGTTTTGGCTGTGTTTTCCTAGCTGTTATATTCTAGAGAATGCAACACAAAAAGTGTACGCTTTTTTACTTAAGCATATGTAATATTTAAAGTATTTCACTTATCATGAAATAACATTTAGCTGCATAGGAATAAGGATATTTATATGAAATTATTTATCCTACTCTAACAGCTTACAAAAAAGCCTCAACTCAAGAAATATAAATTCTGAAATTAATTATATATTTCAAGCTTTTCCTTTAAAAATATTCGCATGATTACAAAACCTTATGCATTTGCGATAGCGATGCACGAAACTAGGAATCTTGTGATTAACTCATTATGTATGTAGTTAGTGCTATGCCCAGCGGCAAATTGATGATGTACTCTGATTTTTCGTGTTTGAAAAGCTATACCATTTGTGTTGTACATTTCACAAATGAAATTGTTACTGTGATATTTTATTTATTTGCTTGCTGGCTAACTGCATTGTCTATGGAGCTGTAAGCAGTCTGCTTGCTGGCTACCTGCATTGTATATGGAGCTGTAGGCAGTCTGTCTGTTTGCTGTCTGATTTGTATATGGAGATATAAGGGGTCTTGCATTTTGCCTGCATACTTTGTATGTGGAGATGTAGGCAACTCGGTAAACTATACAGCCACTTAGTAAGCGATATTTTAAAGCAGTCTGCCTTTCCCTTGCTACACATTGTATATAGAGATGTAGGCAAGCTGCCTACAAAGCGGCCATTCCTTTGTAAAAAGAATTTACAGTTGTGGCTGGAGATGTGGACATTACTGCCTACAACGAGTATAACTATTCATCGGTGTTATGTATAACTTATTTGCCGCTGGGTGGTGAAAGTATAGAAAATAATAGACACTCTGAAAGTACGAGCTATGATATTAAAAGAAATAAGCGTTTGTAAGTCTGTCTTCAATGAAAACGATATCATAAGGGGACATCCATAAATTACGTGAGGTCTTTTTTTGAAAATTCGGACCATGGTGAGATTTGTTTACTATTTCTTTTTTCAGTGTAAATTTTTTGACATTTTACGCGTGATTCGTTACAAATGTCAACGTCAAAAAACCTCAGTAAGACTTACCATTTCATCATGAATAGACCAACAAACTGCAAAACTGCAAATCATTAAATTTTATTATCAAAATTTGTGCTCAGTGAGAAATGGATGAAGATCCAATTTTTCACCGAATAATTTTCTTCAGCAACGAAGCTCACTTTTGGCTCAATGGGTAGGTCACAAACAGAATTGCCGAATTTGGTCTGAAGAACAGTCAGGGACAGTTCAAGAGCTGCCAATGCACCCTGAAAAATGCACTATTTGGTGTGGTTTTTGGATCGGCGGCATCATTGTACCGTACTTTTTCAAAAATAATGAAAATCGCAACGTGGCAGTCAATGGAGCAAGGTACCGTAGGTTTAGAACCGACTTTTTTTTGCCCAAAATTAAAAAATTGGACTTGGTTGACATGTGGTTTCAACAGGACGTTGCTACATGACACGCGCCACACGGCATGCGATACCATGGAGCAATTGAGAGGCGAGTTTGGTGAGCAATTAATCTCAAATTTTGAAGCAGTTCATTGGCCGCCAAGATCATGCGATTTGACCTCACTAGACTATTTTTTGGTGGGTCAACGTGAAGTCTCTCGTGTAGAAGCCAGCCACAATTGCAACACTGAAACACAACATTACATTGGTAAAATACCGGCCGAAATTCTGGAAAAAGTTTGCCAAAATTGGAGCTTACGGAGCGGACAACTGTAACATAAAATATTCTTTAAAAAAAAAATAGCAGGAATTGATGTATCGCTTCAAATAAATATTTTATTCATTTTTGCAATTTTTCTGTTCTTCTTTTGATTTTCAAAAAACAAACGTTTAAAAAATCACCCTTTATGTCGATACTCTTACATCACTGTTATATTGTTAGTACAATTTGCCATTTGTTGCCGTAAAATTACAGAAACAAAAAAATCTAGAAGAGGAGAACTTTGCAATTGCTTTGTATTGGCTTTTGCTATGGTTCTTTATAAGTTCATGTAAAATTAAAGATATAGCGAGCTTGGGAAAAATGTTTCTTTAAGTTGGCCAAATTATGAAGTAGCGGAAGAGCGAAAAGATTTCCTATATTAACATATATATATTTTGTGTTTCTGTAATTTTTTCCTGGTGTTTCAGTACTACTTTATTGAATAGCTACGCTTATTTAAATAACTAATACATAAATTATTCAATGGTTCAAGTGAAAACAAAATTTAAGGCGTGAGATTTGACCTTGCTGTATAAAGTTTTTAGGAAATGAAAAATGCGGTATCAATATAATTTTTTTTTTATTAATGAAAAAAATATCCCACTCATAAAATTTATTATAACATGCTGCATGGATATCCAAATATTTAACTGACTTCCTTTTTAAAACAAATAAAATATCAAAACAATTCCACATTCGGTTTATTTAAGCATTTCAATTTATTTGTCGTATACTGTTGACAGTATTTGTTTTTATGCTGCCAACCATTTAACAAAATTTCATCAGTTTTATTTTTCACTTTTTTGTTTCCAATTTTTTTGTTTTTTTTTTAAGCTTCACTCCAGTTTGCACAATTTGTGAAATCAATTATTGATTGAACTTAATCCGATTTTTTTTTTTTTTTTGTAACATTTTTCATGCCACACATAGTGGGTATTCACATTAAAGGGTATTCAGTAATCGTTTATATTTTTTGAGTTCTCTTCTCATCAGATGTGATTTTAATTGAGTTCATGCCATCTGGCTAGTTGGGCGAGTATATGCCAAAGCTTTTAGCACTGGAGAACTTATGTAAGCAATGGTTATTTGCTGCTTTTTATACTACTGCCGAAAGACTATTTACCAAAGCTATTTTTCTATCGTCTCTGCAGTCATATTTAATATCTCTATGGAGTTTTCTATATCAGCGATGGGTAAAAAATGCAAAATGAGCCAATTTTAAATTATTATTATTGTTGCATCATTCAGAAGAAAACCAAAAAAACGAAGCTAGCAAGAACAAGGAAACAACAATGCGCACATTGAGGACAGCTTTTCCCATTTCGTTTGATCAGTCCACTTTTATTTCAATTATTGCAGATTTGGATTATTGCAGAGTTTTCTTTTTTGTTATAGAGATCGAATTTATGCTGTGACTTTTTCTGTTGTTGTAGTTGTTCTTTTGTTGTAAGTAGCTCTTGCTTCCAAAATTATGCCCATCTATGCTCTATAGCAGCTACAACAACAGAAGTAATACATGTATCGCAAATCAAGTTCTTCAGATTTGCCCATATATGGTTAAGGTCATCTACGGGCCTGAAATCAGTCACATTACTGTTAACAACTCCGCTGAAAGATTTCTGGTGGTTTGGTCTTGCAAGCATGACACTGCAATGTTTTAACATGGGTTACTGAGTTCACTGCAGTTTACGAAGTTTTTAGTCCCTGCTACTTACCCCAGAGGAAATTCCCCATCATACATCTTCTTATCTGAACATATGTTATACATTGTCATCACACCAGTGTATGCGACAAGAACAAATTTCACAAAATGTTAATAACCCTATTGCATGCACAAGCATCAGTTCATATAAAAATTTAATATTTTCACGCACCCATCTACAATTTTTTATTTAATTGGCGCCACTGCGTATGTCCGTTTGCAGTCCTCAATTTGCTGCTACTCTTTGCAATGAATATTCAATACATTTGATGAGAAACTTTGTATTTTCTGACAATATTTCACTTTCGGAAATGTATTTTTTTCTTTTTTTAAGCGATTTATGGTGAAAAAAAAGTTAAATAAATTCATTGACTTCGCAATACATGCGTGATTAAAAGAACATTTCTGCGGAATTAAGTCAGCAAGTTTAAATATGTACATACGTATGAAGAGATATTTAAAATGCGTTCATTTATTCAGATTGTAAGACAAGAGAAAGTATGTGCCTTGACATTTGTGGATCTGGAATGTTATTTATCTGGCATTGACAGTGGTGAAAATTCTAAATAAAAGCTAAGATGTTGTGAAAAGACGTAAGCTAAAACTAAGCAGATCAGATCTATTACTATTTGGAAAAGCCATTTCTTTATTCTGAGTACAGACATCTACGTTTATACAAATGGGCGATTGGAAAACGTTTCTATCCCTTTTCCACTGCCATAACAAAACAAAATCGTTTGACTTTTTTTTTGGTTGGAAATCTTATGAAGACGTAAGTGCAGAGAATGTTTTCTAATAGTAGGTGGTGCCACGCCTCTAACAGGAAAATAAATCAGAGATTCAAAAGCAAAATAGTAGATAATAGCGATAACGGCAAAGTCTACTACTCAAATCTATAGCTTAAATCGGCGATGTAACGTTTTAAAATATTCTATATTCCATGAAAAAGCATGGATTTGCTAATCACTGTACTAAGTACTTTACTCATTTTAGTAGTACACGATATTGATTTTCGAGTTCTGCACCAATGCAGACTGTTGTTGTTAAGGAAGAGCAAAGGTGTAAAGCATTAAAATTTGAGCTGAATTGATAGTGCACTAATTTTCCTTTGTCAATAGGAGAAACAAAAAATTAATTAATTTGACGCCAATTTGTAATCCATTGCTGATATTTCAGATTCTCTAAGTAAAAGCACAAATCCTATCATATTGATTATTTCGTGACATCGTTGCCTTTGTTCATCATTCGTTCAGGGTTGCATTTATTATTTACGTTACTTTTTTATTACTCCGCATGCTGCTAAAATTCTATTCGATTCTATTGTTTTTGTTCTCTTTCAACTTTGATTCAATTATTTGTTGACTTTTTTCGTTTTTTTTTTTTTCTTTGCTTTGTATCTTGTAGCCAGCTATTTGATTTTTCAATTGGATTTTCATTTTATGCGCTAATAAATTTGTGCTTTTGACACTTTTGACAATTGTCAACTCTTATTAATGACATCAATTTGTATTCAATTTCATGTTACAAAGCTCGCTCTCTCTTATTTCAATGTGAAACAGATTGTATTCTTGTCATGCCATCAATGATGATAATCGTAGTTTTGTTTATCTATGGAATACTTAATATGCATGACATCAAGTGTAACATCAACACGTGACTAATTGCTATGTCAGTTGATAAAACAATTTAATATTTAATAAAATATGTGTTATTCGATTTAATAAATTTGATATCAATTAGCAGAATATTGTGTCATGTGGTATGTCAATTTGAGTAAGCTATGTTAATGCCAAGCTTTTGAGTTGCATTAGCGAATGCAACATAACACTGTATTTTTTTTGCTGAAGTTTTTTATAGCTTTTCTATATCACTTTATGACAAAAATTTTAAAAAACTTTACTAATAATAAAAGTGCAATTCTTTATTTAGATATTGTCTGTTATTTCTTATGGTCACAGACATCATCAACTTGGCATTTCTTGACTCCAATTAATTCTCTTTTACTCTACTCCACGAGGTTTTATTACATATACTTTAAACAATTTTATACTTGTTTTTTTTTTGTGTTTTATGGGAGCAGATAGTAATTTTCATTGTTTTTCACAACTTACTGTTCATTACAGTGCACGAAAACACCAGAAACAAAATACAAAACCAAAGAGACAATGAAACTAAAAACGACAATATCGTACTAGTTCCACCCGCTGCTTAGTGAAATCTTCAGTGACCTTTAAACTTCTCTGACATATTGTACAATTTGCTTTTAAATATCAAATACACATAACTAAGAAAAATAATTTCTGCTCCACTGTGTTTTGTATTTTGCTTGGGTTTTCAATAAATCTACTCAAAAAGGAAGCTATAGTGAGTTTCAAAAGTTTTCCCTGCATATGCTTAAAAGTCACTGATGACTTCATTTGTCTTTTTGTTTTATAAATTTATCTTTATCTAAAATATTTCTCAAGAATCAGCTGGACTCAGTTCATTATATATACCTTAATGAATAAATTGTCCTCAGTTTCTCTCAATCTCAATTTATATTACTAATCTCTTCTGAATTTTGAGGAACTATACTCTACTCCAATTTAATTCTGCTTAAGCATACACAGGTCTTATCAGCTATAATTAACTGAACTCAACTCCAAGTTTTTTCAATTGTAGTCATATATATTCATGTTAACTCAACTTTACTCAACGCTACTAAACATTATTAAGTTATATTCAACTTTATTTCACGATACACAAGTACACTCAACTTTTCTTGATACTACTCATCTCAACTTCACTTAAGTCTACTCCGCTGTGCTCACTTGTACTAAGCTCTACTATGTAAAAGCGGCATTTGGCTCAAAAACCAAATTACTCAGACCAATGTTGGTCTGTTGTGATCAAGCTTTACCAAGTCATCTTAACTTAACTCAAATATGCTGTGCTTAGCTCCTTTTAATCCTAATCAATCCTTCATAACAGATCTTGACAGCTCTACACAAACTAACCCTTAGCTCATGCTGATTTTTCATAATTTTTCTTATACTCAATTCTACTCAACTTGATTCTACTCTCCTCAACTCAACTGTAATCTACGTTACTTAACTCTGTTCAATTAAATTTATCTCTTCTTTTGCTAAGAATCTCCTTAGCTCAACACAATTCTACACAACTTTAGTCAATTTCAATTAACTCTGATCAACTTCATCCATTTTTCGATTTTGCATTCCATGCATTCAGCATTACATTAAATAATTATCGAAATTTTCTTATTGGAATGTAAGCACAAACATCACTTATTTCCTTTACCTTGAAATTTTCATTTTACCTAATCAATTAGGTATTATCTTAAAAGTCAAACATTTAAATAGCCCGCATCTGCTGCAAGAACAATCAAACTACTTAACGTCAAATGCAGCAGCACACAAATAAATCGCAAAAAAAAAATCAATTGAAAATTTCAAAATTACCAAATTGCAAAATTATTATCGCTTACATCGATGGCAGGTGAAGCACAAAAAGCCCTGATGGCAGTTTAATACAAAATTGAATTATCCAAAAGTACCATCACAAAAAAAAATAACTCCGACGCAATTTCTGTGAGGAAATCATTTAAGTATAAAAACAAATCTGAAATCAACAAAGCCAAGCGAACACAAAAAGGACGAAAAAAAAAGGATAGAGTGCACTTTAAAAGGTGCAAAAATGCAATTTGTAATCGAATCCAGTGGAAGATTTTGTGCGCCAATTTGTGCTCTACTTTCAAAAACGATGCTGATGGTTATGGCAAAGATGCTATATGAAATAAAATGTTTCACTTCGAGATAGGAAATTGTTATGTGCAATTTCTGTTTTATATCCGATACTTTTGAAGCGATTGACTTTGTTTACATACAGCCAATTCTGGGTGAGATCAGTCGAACTGATTGGTGAATTAAATCTGGTACGTTATTTCTTTTTGTTTTGGAATAAACCTACAGCAGAGAAAGATATCTCCAAGAAAAGTTATTTCTGCGGTAGCATGTTCTTAAGACTTCACTCAAAAAATGGAAGTGATTTGGAATGGAGATGATTTTTGCGAAAAATTAATTTATAAGATTGCAAAGTATTATTTGCCTTAATTTATAGCCTATGCCAGAGGTATGACTTCAATCTTCCTAGCTACGAAAGGGAGCCCCAAGCAGCATTGATTTAATGTATGTATTAAGGTAGGGTTAGACTACTTCTACAGACCAGGAGGGGATCTAGCTTGAGCACAATAGGACATATTACAGTGAACATACTTCTAAATTCTGTAAAAAATCGATACTTTGCGTTCCATGCAAGTACCCGTTGTTCGCTTCTCACAACAGTGGCAGCAATAAATGCAGTCTGATAGTTCAGGTGAAGAAGGCGACTCGCAGTCACTGCAGAAACGTGGCTCAACGTGACCATGTAACACTGCTGTGAAAATACTTTCAGCGTTGGAAAATTAAAATCACTTCGTTCGTTGTTATTGTTTTCCCTATATTTTGTGTGTATTTTCTTAAATTTTTGTTGTTGCTGGTAACTTTAAGTACCACACTGATCCATTGGTGGATGCGTTGTTGCAGTCGTTTTCATTTTCAATTTACTTCACATTTTACTTTCATGTTCGTGTGGAAATTTTATGGTTCTATTTATTTATTTTTTTCTAAATTTTATTTTATTTTAAATAAAATTGCGGAAAGCTGCTGGCAGAACCATTTGCAGCATGTTTATTTCAGGTGTTTTTGTTAAATGCAACAATATTTCTCTTTTTGAGGAAATGTACCTTTCTACTTCTGAATGTATATTTGTATACTATGTGTAGCGTTTTTTAATCAGCAGATGAAATCTTGGTTGGATTGAATTGGAATAAGCGCCTAAAATATTTAAATTACATTTTATTAAAATAAACTTAACAAGACACGATATCCTGGTTCATTATTATTTTCAAACAGAATTTTTAAAAATCTGAGATTGTGATTTTTTCGTAAAAAAAAATTATAATCTATACAAATAAAATGATAGCCGTTTTCTATGTTCGCGCATCACGCAAAAATTACTGCATCATTTTTGATTAAATTTCTTTAGTTTTATTCCTTAGACGCTTTGTCTCAACTTCCAATTAAAATTATTGCAATATTCTTGTTAAATACTGAAATATTAACCCATTTACGGCCACGAAAATTCAAACTGCTTCTTTTTTAATGAAACCATGTAGTCTTGGGGTCAGGAAATTCAATTCCGTTGTCGAATTTGAGCAAACTAGTAATAAATAAAATAGTTTATTCCTCGTGTGCAGACCTTTAACTCGCTGAAAAACACCTCTCATCTGAATGGATTGTTTCTCCTGGAAATAACGCTAAGCATTTAAACTGGTGGCCGTCTAGAGTGTTCCTGATTAAGTATATGTCAGTTGTTTGATCCAATCCATATTGTATAGTCTGTCGTCCGCCTTTGATGCGCTTTGACTTGTTATGTATATGCGCTTCAGTTTGATCCTGTACACGTCATTCATCATTATGTGATCGCTTTCTTTAGCATTGTGTAATCATCTTTTCGATGTGTTTTCCTGTTTATCTGGTTGAAATATCTCCAAAGTTCAGTGACTTCCTCGATTCATAAGTAATCAGGTTTCTTATACGATTTCTGATTTTATTTTGGCATTACTGCATTACAAGACGTGTTGATTTGCCCCTACTTTATGTCGCTCTCATCCTACAATTGTACAAAATATAATTTTTAAATTCACGATACTTTTAATTAGTCTGTGCCATCGTTATCCGTACAGACTTGTTGTTCGATGATAACAGAATGCTTAGATGTGTTCGGCTCTCCATAAGGTGTGGTGCAAAATGTTGCTCTAACATGATCGTCCAGTAGCTCAACATGCAGAGTAACCAAACATTTCATGAGGACTTTGCTTCTGTAGTTTGTGCATTAAAGACCTCAACTACGATTTTTATTATTTGCAGCTCAAACAAACTCAATTCTAAGCTTGAGGAGTTATGGCACGGTATGTGTATCTATTCCCTCCATTTTTACCTATGACAAACTATTATGTGCTTTTGATGCTTTTCTGCTTGTAGACCATTTAATTGCTTTGCATACTCGCAGGAGTAACAAATTTTAATAAGTGACTTCTTACGTTAAAGGATTGTGAGAGAAATTCATAATCATTTCAAGACAAGCAGGATTACTTTCAAATAACTTCGGTTTTTTTACTGCTTACAGCATGTTACTACTTCGAAAATGGATTGTTTATGTTGTTCTAAAATAAATCAAGTACTTTTTTTTCACTTTGAAAAGATTGTTATCGCTCCGAAATCACATGCAAATTAGTGACTGCATTTGATAATCAAAATCATCCTGCTTTTAACTGCAACATATACTTCCCTCAATACACCGCTACTTCCTTTGGACATCCGTAGGCAATGAATGCTTACTATGTTTATATCCGTTTTTATCCTTGAATATCCTTTTTCCTGCGGTATAAATAGCCTCCAATAGAAAGAAAGAGGACAGCATTAAAAACAACCACACACATATACACACAGAGACACTAAAACGTTATAGTATGAGAGATACTGTTGCATATTTTATTTCTACTATTTACTTACATTTTTTTCTTGTTTTAACCTACTATGTATTTTGCAACAACAGCGATAACGGCAATAACAAAAATGTGAAGACTTGTCAACATTTAATGCGACATTTTTGTTCTATTGACAGAAGCAAGCAGCAGCCGCAGCGGTAAAAGCAGCATGCACACATACAAAAGTGAGGCAGTGCGCACGGAAGAACGAAAGAATTACAAAGAATTTAAATTATAGCGCAAATATATTGCATATTTTATAGCTGAAATGACCTTGTTGCAGCAGAAAAGTAGGCAACCTTATTTTATTTATTTTGTTTTTTCGTTCTCTCTTCTGTTGCTCTACTGCCGTTGCTACTGTTTCACATCAATCTTTGTTGCTGCAGTGCATTTGCGCTATGGTGCAGGGTGTAACTCAAAAATCTAGCAAAGCGGTAAATATGGGTGTAGTGCTATGAAATGTTTTACATCCTTAATTTTATTCATAGGCTTTGGCGAAATTGCATGGGAAAATTTCAAAAAAGTCTACTAAAAGTTAAGTTATAAAAATGATTCCTGCTATAGTGGATCGAAAAACAACTAAAAAATTTTGCAAAAACCTAATTTGGCTTCAGTTTTAAAAATATTTACTGAGCAATTTTTTCTCACATACCTCATTTTTAAGAAAAATAAAATATTTAATTTCAATACTTTTTGATTTATGATCCACCCTTTCAAAAACATAACAACATTCTCTTAACATTACAGCACATAAAAATGTGGGAATTAAATATTTTCACAATTTTGCAAAATTTGTTGCATTCATCATTAACATCAACGTCATCATCATCTTTTTCTTCATTAGCAGCAGCATCAGCTTGCAATATAGTTGATGTAATAAATTTAAAATGTTGCCACGCTTGCATGGAGTCCATCAATGCTGCAACAGCACAAGCAGCAGCAGTGCTGGGTTCGACATAAAAGATTCAAGCAAGAAACTTCATTATCAACTTATATCATGCAACTAATGATGTAGCAAATTAAAAATATTTTTTATCGACAAAAACAGCAACAGAAAACTAAGAAAATGCAATTAAAAAGAATAACCAAAACAGCAACAAAAACTCAAGGGAATTTTCCACATCAAATATTTACCTTATTTTCATTGCGTTTCGCACGATACGCACGCAGCACAAAATTCAATTTGCAAAATGAACTGGTAATAATTTGTAGCAACAACAACAACAGCAAAAAACACAAAGTTAGCAACTAACTTTCTGAGTATCAAAATACCACAAGTAGAAAGTTTCTCTCATCAGCATTAAAACTTTAGATTGCATATCAAATATGCGTAAAAGCTTTTCAGATACACTTACGCTATTTGGATGTAACATCAAGATTTTATTTCCAGTTTTTATCAACATTTTTAGATTTATTATTATTTGGCTATACATATACTCGCATATTAAAGGACTTCGATTTTTCATATAAACAAATTTTTACCGTAGCTCTATCTAATATAAAATTCTCGTGTCTGTTACCGAACTCCTCCCAAACGGCTTGACCGATTCTTATGAAATTTTTTCTGTATATTTGGTAGGTCTGAGAATGGGTGGTAGGCTGTAAGACTTTTATTTAGGGTGGCCCTCATACAAATTTTTTTGTAAACTGCTTCATCCTTACATGCTTCAGATGAACTAGCTTAACATATAAAAAATTAGTTTATCTTAAAATCTAGTTTGACCGGTAACATATACATTATGGTGTTTTTTTTTCAAACTTTTGGAGGGGGATTTTATTAATTTCTTCCTATATTATAGCTTGAGGAATAAAAATAATTGTCCCAATTACTAAAACGCAAAAAAATTCTGTTTTTCGTTGTTTTGCTTTTTCATTTTTCATACGAATTGTACTAGGAAAAGAAGTGGATGCGCCGTTCGCAGGTGTGATCTAGGAAGTTAAAATTTTGGGAGAATTTTCTTCAAACCCGAATCTATTATATAGGCATATAGAACCGCAAATTTAAAAACAAAAAAATAAAACTATCTCCTTCGAGTGTATTTTTTTCCGCAATCTTAGTCACACGAAAAATGTGGGCGTGGTTTTACAACAGTGAGTGGTGTCCCCCATTCAACTAAAAATCCCAAAACGCTATATCTTAGCACCTGAGGCAGACTTTTTCTACGTTTTAGTAAGTCGGTTTTTTCGTTAAACTCAACGGAATTGGACATAAACTCTGTCCGCGCCGTTTTCAGGTTTGAGCTAGGAAGCTCAAATGTTGGGACAGTTATTTTATTTTTTATTATTCCTCAAGCTATAATATAGGAAAAAATAAATAAAATCCATCTCCAAAAGTTTGAAAAAAAACCCTAATATACATATACTCGCTGAATTGAATATACTCTAAAAAGCTTTTGAAGTAATTACCATATAGGAAATTCAATGGACAATTTTTAACTTTAAATAAAGTTTATCGAAACTTTTGCTGAAGAATGCATGGATTTTGTTTTAGATTGGAAACTTTTCTTAAGAATGCTTAAAATTTCATATTTCGCTTAAGAATGTGTATTTCAACTTGCTTAGGAAATTTATATTTTACTGAAGAATGCATATTTTTATAGCCAGCTTATATTTTTTACTCTTAGAAATGAATTTTCTTTGAAGAAATCATGATTTGTTTAAGAACGTATAACTTGAAAATAAATGCATATTTATAGAAGAATGTGCATATTTTGCATAAGAACTTACATCGTAGTACATACTTAGGCTTAGAGATACACAAAAACTAAATAATTCCCTTTTAACTCATAATCATAGATTAAGATATGTCCCAAAAGATCTCTGCTTGAATGCTGACACAGCGATATAAAATTACGTCAAATATATAAATTTTTTTCGGTTTAAATTTTAAATGTTTTTTAATGAATCGCATGCAAAATGGTATAAAAGGTATGCCAATTTGTGAGGCTTACTGTCTACAATTAAAAAAATTAAGGACTATCATTCCTGATTTCATTACGACTCACTAGCTCAATTAAATGACATAAGTTGGAAAAATTTGCATTTTATCTACTCTCTTGTAATCTATCGACACTTTCAAAAAATTTTGACTTTTTCAAGATTTTCTATTTCTGTGGTACTAGGTCTCATCAGTTCTGTGGCTGAATGATCTTTCGTTTATGAATTTTTAGGGTCACAATTTAAGGTTTTTGTCCGACGAGAACTTCATCAAATATTGTAACCATTATAAATAAAAAAAATAAGGATACATCAAGGGTTAATTTAAGGGAGTGCGATGAGCGTATATATTCATCACAGAATGTTCAGAGTGTTTTTGAGTTCGACCAATATGATATGTGTGACTGTAAATCAGTGGTCGGCAGAGCGCAAATATCAAATATTTTCTTACGCTCACAAGAGAGAGAAATGACTTAGCTACAAGCACTGACAAAAACGTTTGCTCGTTTTGCTGTTTACACTCCATGTGATTTCTTATTGCAGGAGTTGAATTTTAGCTATAAAATGCTTTTGTATATAAAATCTATTAACTATCCCTAAAACTCGCTTACATATTAAGCATTGCGCATTGCCAAACAAATGTTCGACAAAAAATATCTATTTTGCCATTTGATTTCAAACATTTTTGCAGTGCATTAACGAAATAACAAGCTGAGTTTGTAGTTTGCTTACTCTTGCTTAAGCTCTTCGTTTGCTCGCGAGCATATGGGGTGCCGACCACTGCTGTAAATGGATAAGTTTTCTGTTATCTCTTGCTCATAATAACGGCCGTTGAAACGACTATGCTCAAAAGAGCACTGAGCTCAAGATCAGATGCGATCAAATATAAGTTTATTATGGTTGAAAGGGCTGATGAGCTTCAACTTAAGATATTCTAGGATATTCTAAGACTAAAGGCTTAGTACCCACGGCCATCCACAACCATTTTTTTTGAGGGTTTCAACCCCCATTTTCTCAAAAACTATAGGTGATGGTCAACTTTTGAGCCCAAATTCATATTCAGAGAAAACGTAGCGAAAGCACCTCGTCATTTCCCATTAGCAGACTGATAGTTGAAATTTGCAGATAATAGCTCTCTTAATAACAGCACTGCTAATAACAGCTCTATTCTAACATACATATGTTTATTAGTTAATAGAGATTTCTTGAAAATGTTTCAAGAATATATGTAACAATTCTACGTTTCTCAAATAGCTGTAGTCATATGAAACTGAAGCAAATGTGATACGCGAAGCATATAAAGAGCTCATTTAGTATGTAAACATTTTTCATTGTTGCAAATTTCCACATACTTAGCAATTTGGCATATTTACTATTTACATATGCGGAATTACATATACATATGTATGTATTCGCGTAAGTGCGTTGTTACATCAGGGTGGTGTGAAAAATACATTACTTTGAATTTTGATTTGTTCTAGCAATAGAAAGTAGTTGCTTTGAAAATCGCAATAATTTTTTTTTAAAAAAATAGTTTTCGTGAAACTGTTTTTAATAAAAACAAATTTTTTAAATCTCTGTTTCAAATTAGGGTTATAAGTCGCTTAAGACTCTTAGATATTTTTCGGTTCATCCTTTTTGTAAACATTAATGAGTTGGTATATATAGTTGTATGTACATTAATTAGTTTATTACGCATACAATGTTACTTGGATTTTACTTCACTCACAGCTTTATGCTTGAGTTATGCAAACATGAGTTATGTTTAATTAAATTTTCTAACTTTGAATAATACCACTATGCTGCTATGCTTTGTACGTGTTCTCAAATGGAATTGCATTGTTTCAAACAGTTTTATTTACATACATTTTCCTCTTCATTTAAATACAAAATAAAAACTTGTTATCTAATGAAATAAGTTTTTAGCTTTTAAGGAGTTTTCAAGTTAAATATCGAATTGTCATACAGAAGATTCCGTTTTGTTATATGTGACAAAACTTTGTCATGTAAAATCCAAATTTAGTTTTTCTTGGCAAAAAGTGAGTTAAAATCTTGAGAAACATTTTTACTCTTAAAATATGACCTTCATATAATTCAACAAATTCATGGTTTGTCGTCGTTCAAGTTTCGTTTGCAAAATTTATAATTTGCAGCTGGAACGTTCCATGTGAACCACATCAATGCCTTCTCCAAAATTTTAAGCCATTGAAAAAAATGTGGATAGTCTCAAATTATTCGTGATCAATAGTACATTCAGATACAATATGGTGTTTCCAAACACATGATGTACCAAAGGAGAACATCTCAAGAAAAAACTTTTTCTTTTGCAAATAATTTTTTTGCTTGACTTGCAATTATATGGATTAAAATCCAATTTTTTGCATATCCGATTTCAATTAAAAATATGGCAAATATTGCTAAAATTTATATTAACATTGAATAGAAGAGAAACTGACAGACTTGGCTGACTTCTTGTTTTTTGTTTTATTTCTTAGCTACTCACGGTTCGCTTCAAGCAAGATCAAGATCGATTAAATTGTCAACCAAATCTGACAACGCACAATTATTATATAGTGTCCGGAGATTTCAAACATATAATCCGCTAGATCGGAGCTGCTCATTTACTCGTTTTATGGCCATTTAAAGATTAGCACTATGGCCGACACGGTTCGTTTTAAGCAAGATCAAAATCGGTAAAAATTTTCAACCAAATCTGACAATGCACAATTATTACTTACTGTTTGGAGTTTCCAAAAACATGATCTGTAAAATCGTACCTGGTCATTTACTCGTTTTATGGCCATTTTAAGGTAAACACTTTTACCGATAATAACAATAAAATGACGTTCCAGGAAAAATTGTGAATAAAGGCATTAAAAACTTAAATTTTTTTATTTTGCTTTTTTTTGTATGATTTATACTGAGTATGTTTCTTAAATTTAACATTTGTTTTCTAAAATTTTAAAGCATCATTTTTTAAATCGTGCTTAAGAAATTAATTTTTCGTTACGGATGCACTTACTGCTACCCTGAGGTTTACATTTTAGTGCATATCGTCAGACTTCAAATGATGATTTGCGCAATCTTCTCTTTATGAAATCTATTTTTATTGTAGTATCTAATCTGGATGGATATAAAAGTCAACTTCTGGCATTGATCTTGCGCGCACAAGTTTTCGACTAAGCATTTGAAAAATATAAAATGGATCCGTACTCATTTATTCACTGCACAAGTATGCATGAGTAGTTGCATACCTAGGGGACGAAGGGGGCAGTTGTCCCGGGCGCAACAGCTTCGAATTCGGAAAAATGGTCCTTTGCTTTTTGCATATGCTGTAGATCTTTTTTACTATAGTTACTAATAATTTTTCGATGAAAATTTTTTAAGTAGGGGGTAGTGCCAAAGCCACTAATGGAAAAATGCCTATCCGGTTAATAGCTATATGATATTTTTGGGCGTAAGCTTATTTGATACTTCCTATTAAATGGTCCTAGGTTTTCATTTTTTGTATAATAGCAATAAAGTTTAGCTACTACAGTTATATTATTCCTAGCTATTATGTTTGGAGTCTTCAATAAGGAAAAAATTTTATTAAAAATAAATGGTGAGAGTGAAAAAATTATGAATGCTATTTTTAACTCTGATTGGGAATATTTTTGACAGGAATTGCTAATTTCATGATGCCTCCCTGGTTCAGGAAACAATAAGCCACCCTATTTGATATTTTCAACTGGGTCCCGCTATGTAGTTTCAGTACACCTCCAACGCATTTTTTCGTAATTTGGGTAAGCTTAGGGAAAGTTTGGAGTATTTTAGTGACATAGCAATCAGTAGAAGCAGCCTTGTCCTATTTTCATTTTTAAAGAAGCCCTGCAAGAAGCCATAAAATAAAATTTTAAAAAATCATTGAGACTTGACTCACATACTAAGACTGTGTTTAATAAACTGAAACATTAAGCTGCTAGAGGGTTGCAAAGTTCTATTTTCTCTTGGGCCTATTAAATTAGGCAAAAAGGCCTACATTTCTGTTTTACAATTTTTTATCAATTTTTATAAGAAGTAACAACACATACATATAACATATGGTTTCGTGAATTCAGTATCTTTTCATACATACACATATGCATATGTATATAATAAAGGGAAAAAATAGGCATTTTTCTTTCTACACAAATCTGCCAAAAAAAAAAGCTTTATCTCCAATGGCACATATGCGAGTAAGGAAACGAAGAACTTTTCAAATTAATGCCGCTGCCATCAATGAAAGTAAAACCAAACACAGCTCAACCAAAAGTATCTAATATTGTTGCTTATCCCCAAAACAACACTCTTTCAACCATTCATAGTTTTCTAATAAATCTTTTCTATGCCAACGCCCACCGCCACCATATCTCTTCTCAGTCAGAGTAGAGTGCCAGAAAAACAAAATTTATGTTGACAAGAATAATAATGTGAAATTTTTGTGCTGATTTATCTGCGATCAAAATTTTGTTTCATACAACAACTTCGAGTACTTCGAGCGGCAAAGTTAAGTTGGAGTCTTGTTGTAAAATATACTTGAAATAGCATAGGGACCGATTACTCCTTATAGTGATATGAGAAATTGTTAAGGTTACAATTCGTAATTTATAACTTGAGAGTATTCATGTTTATTAGGATGTTTGCTATTTTTGAATCGACTCTCTTTACATCACCGTTATTCTTTGGTATACTCAATAATTTGTTTTGTTAACCCTTCTGTGTGTGATAAAAAATACACCTTTCCCCAGATGACAGAACACCTGGGTACTCCTTCACAGATTGTATGAAAACTTCAAATTTTTTAGCTTGAACTGTACAAAATAATGACATTTCTCGAACTGATCAGGTGAAACCACTCATATGAAAATATAATATTGATATAATGTCAAGAGTTCTCGTGAAGTTTCAAAATTGTAGAGCATGTTCAATCGTAAAAAATTTTGTTTTGAAAATGAAATGGGTACCCGGATACCACGTCACACACAGAAGGGTTAAAGTAAGTTGAACAAAGAGTTAAGACTTGGGCACGTATTATAAAACTACTTATCTGTCCAAATGTCAGAAAGTATACTCTTCTGAGATATTGTTGTTCAACACTATCTCTGTAATTTTCAGTCTAACATCTAAGATAAAACTCCATTTACTTTGTTATGGTTGGTAAGGTGTGAAAAGTTCCCACCGACAGCACTAAAAAAGTTCAAAAAAAATTTGATGAGAGCCGTCACTCACAATGTCAAAGTATCGTTTTTGGCTATTTTTAATCGCTTGGTGTAGGTAGTTTTCACTCTGGTAAGCCAAAAATAAATTCATCAAACTATTTAACTTTTTCCTAAAATTATAATTATGGAATTTTTTTTTTCTCAAGATGAATATTCGAATACCCGATTTATAATAAACATCTCTATGACTTCGAATGTCTATGTAATAAACTGCAAAAGCCGATTTGCTGTTAATCGCTTCAAGGAGCACTATTTAGTTAAGTCGTGTAGTCAAAACTTATGCCATTTTTTTGCCATCCTACTGCTGTCAAGTAGATGACGGCTATGCTTTTAGCATTTTTAGATAAAGCGTATAATTGCTATGGATTGGGCGAAACTAGAAATGTTTTGGTGAAAGCTAAATACAAAGTGGTCATAATTTTTAGTACTAGAACTATTATTTTTTAGCGACATTAGGTCAGAGGATTCAACATACCGAAATGCAAAAAGATAGAATTGTGTAAAGAAGAATTATATGTACCTTCTTTAGCAAACTTCGAAGTATCTTATAATAATAGTGTTTTTGAGAACAATTAAGTTTTTAAATTTTTAATAAAAGTTTCATTTAGCTTAATTTATAAATTATATTGATTAAGATAGATAGTTTGAGCAAGATAATTTTATGAAATTTGATACACATGGTTACATCATAAATTATTGCTCGTAGGTTTGAAAATGGCCATAGTACCTAAACAGACAAATAACATGTAAACGCTATACAGATAAATTTATATGATGTAATGCAACACAAATCATAAGAATGGTACGGACAAGCGTTATACAAATATTGAGCCAATTTCTCGAAGACACCTAGACACTTCGCATCCAAGCAAAGAATTATAAAAAACTATTCTGAGAGAATTAGTTGGATTAGTGGAAAGTTTCACATAGAAAAGATAAGAGGGCGTGGCATCTCCCGTACAAGTAAAAATTGCAAAACCTTTGCTGACAGAGTAATTTTACTAAATGCAAACGAAACTACACAAAAATTCTAGGAAAAGTGCAGACTGACGCTATACAGAAAGAGGTGTATTTTGGTAAGCGAAAGGGGCATCTTTCATGCAAGCAATTACCTTAAAATGCCATTCTGAAAGAGTTTATTTTTAAGTTATGCTTCCATACAAATTCTAGAAATGGTTTGAACATACACCAGGCAATAAGTGAGCAGATTCTTGACTGAAAATAATTAATTGCTTTTGGTGACTGACAATCATTTCGTTTAAGTGCCATATTGATTGCAGTTTCTTATTTCCATTCATGAACCATGCCGTGCTCTTAAATTCAGTCAACTGGAAAGTTTTAATAAGTGCAGTTTTTGACGGCTCTGATAAATATATGAATTGTAAGAGTCATATCACTTATAAGAAGTTACCATAACACTTTCGAATATACCTAGAGCCCAATTATGTTCTCTGGCATTAGCTCTGTCACGACTGTCTCAAGTGTTGCCGTTTACTCATTTCTTCGTAACTTACTATATTAGTTCTTTTGATAATATTTACACTTCTGAAAGTAAAACAGTCATCTCTTTTTATTACAGCTCGATCTACAACTTCAGGATGAAAGCGGTGGCGACATCTCAAGTTTCATTACCAACGGTGAATGGGATTTGTTAGGTAAGCTGTTCGCATCTCAACTCAAACTGAATGAAATACAAACACTTTAGTTGAAAATAAATTCTAGTTAATGAATTCTTAAAATTAATTAAATAATTTTTTAAACTATGGTAAGCAAGAATTTAAAATTCAATTGCAGCAATTTACCAGTAAAAAACTTACATTTATTATATCGTACAACTAATATTCAAAGCAAAAATTGAATTTTTTATTCAGCACTTAAAAAAATAAGTTTTTTTAAAAAAAGTCATTAAAAAACTAAAATCGTGCATGTACCTGCATGTATGTATAACAATGGAATACCTGGTTTATTAGAAAAAATATGTGCGACAGTATCAAAATTCTTATGACTTAACTTATATATTTATCTCTCTTTTTTCTTCTCTATTCCTTTTAAAAATCTGATTTCGAAAAAATAAAAAACTCGTCGCGTAGGTGTCCCTGGCAAACGAAATGAAATCTACTATAATTGCTGCCCAGAACCTTACATTGACATAACATTCGCCATTTTAATACGACGCAAAACTTTGTATTATTTTTTCAATTTAATTGTGCCGTGCGTTCTAATTGCCTCCATGGCTTTGCTAGGTTTTACACTGCCACCAGACTCTGGTGAGAAGCTCTCCCTTGGTAAGTTCAAATGCAACTACAAATCTTAGTAAAAATAAATTGATTGAAATCAATTCAAGCGTTTAGAAGTTTTCTTAAATTACAAATTTCTCTATCAAAACTACTTACTACTATTTAAAATACTCGTAGAAGTGTACTTGTCTTTTCATTACTACTTTTACCAATATTGGTACTACTACTATTTACTAGTTTTACTAAGCATCGTGTTCAAGTGCAGTACTTAAATGAAAGGAATAGATACAACTTTTTTGTTGGAAAAATCTAAGGACTAAGATACAGGTCGGAGATCAACACATTTCAAAATTCTATCACTTGCACTTTTTTTGAGAAAAAAATACACTTTTCAATAAGAACACAAATTTGCTTGAAATGTTAAATTGCAAATTTTTGAATTTGCTTTTTTTTTTATCAAAATGTTCTCTATGTAGTTTTTTCTTTTAAAAGTGTCAATTATAGGACTTTAAATTTTTTTAATCCTCGTCTGGATTTTATTCCTAACATTTACAAAAAGAAGATGTATCAATTTTTCTTAGTTTGGTACTCCTTTTGAACACAGTGTAGCGATACTATAATAACAACTAATGATACTTCTACTATCAATACTTTTACTACTACTATCAATACTTTTACTACTACTATCAATTTGTACAACTTCTAAAAATACTACTACTACTTTTCAATACTTTTTTCGTTCAATAAAAGTTTTTTGTAGTGATTTAATGATCATAAATTTGCATGCAATATAAAAACAAAAATAAAATATTAGTTGCATAGTTCTTTTTAAATATACACAAAAACGGAACTTGCTTCCAGTCCACACTAGTAATCAGGGACAAGACATTTTAGAAAAACGGTATTGGTTAACAGGACATGAAAAACTTATGGACAAAACAAAGTGAACTTAGACTTATCTGATATAAACAATTTAATCTGATTAGTTAGGTGCAATGCAGCATTTTCCAAAAGTGAGTGGAAGTTTTTATTTCTATAACGACCCTTTGAGATAGTTCTAGGTTTACCGCATAAGTAAAATCTTCAACCAATTTGCCGATTTGAAATTTATTCTTCAGTCGAAATGAATTCGCTTTTGCCTGTGTTTGGTTAAATCTATGCTTAACTTTTCAGTCTTCTAAGCTTTCCTGTCACTTATCTTTTGCTTGAAACTACAAAAGAATGAATCGAATGAACTTTGTATATCTTTAAATAAGGGCAATATTAGGAACGAATTCAAACCGTTGCAAGATAGTGGCCAGTGTACATATAACACTTTTTGATAGTTATCCTAACAGAGTAAAAACAATATAAACCTGAAAGGGGACGTTGTCCAGAACAATTTTTGCTAACAAAGCTATAGTTCATCACGTCAAGTTTTCGAGATAAGCCTAACCTAAATATGTAAAAAAGACATTCTTTTGCTAAAAACTTTAACTTCGAAATGGAAGCAAAAAATGTGTTGCTTTGCATTTTTATATTAAGATATCCCGAAAATCTGGAGTGATGGACATAACTTTGTTTGGCAAAATTGATCAGGTCAGCATCCTATTTCAGATTTATATCATTTTCAGTCTGTAAAAAATGTAAAATTTGTCACACAGTATTATTAGAACTCAAAAGCGTATTAAGCGAACTTTTGGAAAATTGATGCCTCTCTTCTCCACACTGATCGAAACGTATCAATGAAATATTTGATTAGCAAACTATTCAAGAGCTATCAGAAAAACTTTTTGCGTCCTTTACTAAATTATAGATTCAATAGTTTTGTGCAAAATCATTGTTAGGATTGAAAATATGGAGAAACGAGAATAACACCATCTGTCAGTCGTCTAAAACCAAAACGTTACCATCAATAACTTTAATTTCTAGGTTGCTATGGAGTTTATCTGAAAGTTAAGAAGAAACTCATAAGCAATAAAATATGAAAATATTATTTAAATTCGTTGACGGCATAGAATTAAACATATCAGGATATGAAGGCAACGCTCCAGCTAAATAAAAATAAAATTCGCAAACGTCATTTTCTAGAGAAAATACATTTCAAATCATCGTTTTAGAAACTAGATAATCCTCGAGAGACAAGATCATTCGGGCTATATAATCAAAAAAAGCTAGCTCTGTATTTAGAAGTATTGAAGACTTCATTGATTCATAGCCTAAAAATTAGGAATAAGCCAATAAGACAAAGCTCTCTACTATGTATGTAATTTTCTTGAAAAAACTTAGCGTGAACGTTTTTTAATGTACCTTACCATATGAATTCTTAAGAGACCACTTTATTTCCAAGTTAATTCTGTGCAATTTAATTTTAGCGGACGCCAGAAAGGGCTCTGTACTGTAAGCATATGAAGTGTTATACCCTTGTCTAAGTATAATAACATTCAACTTATTGTTTCACCATAAGCACATAATAAAAAAGGAATTTTTCAAAAAGATTCCGACATTATTAATAAACATTTACTCGAGCTAAAGTTTACAATAAAATAAAGTAAAATCTTTCAAACTTCTTTTGCAAAGAAAAATACAACGAACACTGAACAAGAAAAGCAACGAATGCCAAAGCTTCAGTTGTCACAAAATTATGATAAATGTAAGTTTAAATTCAATTTGATGGCCTGAAGTGTAGCAACGGCAGCACCAGCTACAGCTACAGCTGCCATCAACATGAAGCAACAACAATAACGATGGCGAATAACACAAAACTATTTTCGGAAAGGACTTTCACAGGACAAAGAAAAAAAAACAGATATCCAGCGTGGGAATTTTAACATTAAGCTACCCAGTTGAAATAATGGGGTGACAAATTCTTTTTTGAGTCTTTGTAAAATTAAAAGTTAAGAACTGAAGCATTCATTTGAAGAGCACTCAAGATATCTCATATATGAGCTGTGCTACAATTTTGTCAGATCTTCGGCAGCATAGAAGTTTTGGGCATTGTGACTAAGACTTAGACGGGTAAGAGTAAAGCAAAGAAGAAATCCCTTCCCTAAAGTATGCGCATCGATTATAAGGCTATTCAGTTTGGGCAAATGTCGCTGGAACGTACCACGTTATCGTAAATTTTAAAAAAATATAAAACCAAATTTTAATTTTTGTTTTAAAAATTATTTGTTCTGAAACCGCATGATACAATTTTATGTTTGGAACATTTTTAAGCTTTCTTTTTTGTTCGGTATTTCACATCAAAATCTATCCCAAAGCGAGCTTTATCCATTACTATATATTCATATATTCATAAAATTGAAGCTAAACATTTTGTCAAAAACAATGTGACACATACAACTTGAAAGATATCTCTTGAACCATAATTTTTACTCAGTGCCTTATACCGTTAGTGGTATATGAGTGGTCAAAGTCTGTCATTGTTTTCCCAGAGCTATGAACTTACTAAGCCGCTCTGGTGACAGACTTTGACCTGCTGTGGAGCATTTCGTAGACAACTTATAGAATCTTTCTCTTTATAACAATAATGTTTCAAAAACGCCTTTAATATTTTGTACAACTTATGGGAAAATATAAAAAGTAATATGTATAGCTTTCGCTCGCTATACAACACATTAATAATCAAAAACTTTAAGCATCCGTTTCCCACAGTTATGAAACTGATTTTTTAGTTTATCTTCTACATTTCGAAGCTTTAAGATGTCCAGCCTCAAAAATTCAAAAATCGCTGGGTAAAGCTAATGTCCAGATACCTCACACCTGAACTGAAAAGTTTTTACTTAATATACATATTAACACAAAACTTTACTTACCCCATTGTAGATATCCTGTCATTATTATAAATGCACTGGCCTGTCCGAAACATTTTGAAGCCAAGACAAAAACCTTGTGACAAAACAGCTGCAGATGTTGCAGTTTAGTAGCAACTGTAATACAGTACCTCTATAACTTTTCACTGACTTGCGTTCGTATTACACGGTTATAAATGATCGTTTTTTAATAAATTAAAGAAACACTCATCACATTTTGGAAAACTGATATTTAAATTTTTACACTTGTTGCTTTTTAGAATAATTGAAAAAGCATTTTATGGAATTAAATTTCATTTTGCAGGGGAAATTAAAGCACTACACTTGCAGCGGCGAAGCCGGCGGCACTGCTTTGGATTTGCATTTTCACGCAATTTCACTTAAAAATTTTACTAAATTTATCACACAACACTCGCGAGGACATAAATTTCACTTTTTATATGCACCAGCATATATTTTTTATTAACATTAAAATAAGAAATATGAAAATTCGAACTTGTAGAATTTAACGCGTATTTTACACATAAAATAAAAACTAACTGATGACAGTTGTTAGCGTTGCCACCTGCTCAATCAAAACAACGACAGTAGTGGTTTTTTATGAGTAGAGAACCTCGGGAATGTATCCAAAAATATGGGAATTTATAAGATAAAGTTTTGCATCAAGTTAATTTAACAGCAGATTAAACTTTTCAAAATGCACTTAAGCGATGCAAAAAGCCAAATGTAAACTGAGGTTTTTAGTGATGTACAAGATAACTTTGATTTAACGAATACATAACGGTGATGGCATTTGGGTTGTGTGAAAATGCACTGAGTCGAGGCTTGAAATGTAATTGTTAGAAGGCGAACTACTAAAAACTGGTAATTTTTATAAATACTGAAAATGTATCGAAAATATATTTAAAATGCGCCAAATGTAACGAATGTACTAAAAACTTGTCGTGTGTACTGACGACGATTTTGCACGATGCAAATGTACTGAAAATGTAAAAATGTACCGAAAATGCCATAATGATCAAATTAAAAAAAATAGAAAAGCATTTCGCCCGCTCACATTGACTGCTGTAAACCATTTTAAATTTTCCAACTGGGCAACAACACTGACACACAAAAGCAAATATACATGGACCAAGCGAAGCAACCTTGACCCATAACTGTGTAGTGAAAAATGTAAAAAGGACGTAGCACAAAAAACTACAAACAAAAAACCAACACAAAGTATTTGCAATACAAAAACTATTTTAGCGAAATTCCAAACTTTAACAAAACGAAAGTTAAACGAAAATGAATCAAATAAAGAAGTAGAGAGGACGCAGGATCTTATTTCGCTTGAAATTTCACCAATCCAAAATCTACTGCTACAGTTACACAGAAGAGTACGTACGCTTGTCAAACACAAAATGCTCTGCATAAAAACTGAACAAAAAAAAGGAGACAAAAAAGATTGAGTATCTGAAGTTGAAGATTTTGAAATGTTTCTTTGGTAGATACTCACTTACAAAAATAAAACCTTTTATTTGGTGTTTGTGTTAAATAGAGAGTTGCAAACTGAACAATAGAAGACCGAAGAGTTTTTTGCTAAGAAATTGCGTAAAAAATATTTAGTAAAAACTCAGTAGCAAAGATTTGTTTTTATCTTTAAATTGTCAATGAAGCAAACGATAATATAGAGCGTTCATCTTAAATCATCTCACAATAAAACGACTTGTGCTTGGATGACACTGAGACGACTTTAAGCAAGTGTAGACATCATTTAACGGCAGTCCCAAATGAAACCTTCAACGCATAGCATCTACACATTCAACGAATATCGTACCTTAAGTACACAACCTTGGTAGCGTATAGTTCTGCGGCGAAACTCTGCCATAACGCCTTGTGGGAGCTCCATTTTGCTCAAAAAACAGAGTTTGAGAAAGTTTTCTCAACACCGATTGCAATGATTTCTACTAAGTATTGGCTTCAAGAAGTGAAAGAAGAACCGTTGAACCCACCGATACTGTAAACATATTTGCTGTGGATGTTTGGTGGGGCTGGATGTAAAAAACCCAAATCATTTAAGTCAATTGCCATTGAAAATCGAAGATAACGTTTCCCGTGTCGCAATTGGGTTGATATTTGAAAACTTCTGCACTTAATCTAATACTTCTTGAGGTTTGCTGAAAACAAAGTCCAAATTTCGGAGTTGGTTCTGCTTTTTGTGTACATGTCATGAGGGCATGTCTATTAGCTAATTTTGTACAATTACTCTTCTGTAAGCCAATCGAAAGAAGTAAACTTTCTTTTTCCGAACTTTGTCTTAATCTACCAGCCGTCTCACATAAATTTCTGAACAACACTGAAATTCTAAACAAAAAATCAGTTTTTGTATTAAAACGAATAAATCTTTATTTTTACACAAGTAAAAAGTGAAGAGTTTAAAAGGTGAACAGTTTTAAAAATACAATAGACACATTTTCATATGGACTTTAATCGACTTGCACACAGTGTGCTGCCTTCACTCATGGATCATGTGATAGATTTTCACAAACTTGCAAACTTTGGACTATATGCTAAAAAGTTACACTTGAGTTGGGTTTGAATTTTCATGTAGGTAAAAAAAAATTATGCTCGGTCGTGGTCGACCATAAGTGTAACTACCATATAGCCAAAATATTAATTTTTGAAAAAAATAAAAATATTCATAAGGTAATTATTAACCAATACTAAATTTCAACCTCCTTAGAAGTTTCCAAATCATCCGATTCAATGAAAGGAATCAATCAGCAATATTATCTTTATAATCAGTGGCTTTCAAATTAAAAACAGTTTACTTGTAGTAGATTTTTTAAGTGTAAGATTTATCGATCAGTGTGATACTAAAAGGCTTTAAGTGTTCACCTCATAGCTACGATAGAACCTCGATAGCCGAATCTAATGCTTGCAATACATTACCATTAGCCTGTTTACTGGAGGTGGTAGATTTTGGGATAAACTGTCTTCTCAAGAACCAAAATGATAATTCACTTCCTTTCCTTCCTTCCTTTTTAATTTCACTTTCCTTGAATGGATTCAGTGTCTCTTCTTAAAAACTAGTGGCCACGATATTCTGAAGCATCTTTAGAGCTATGTCAAACATTTTATTACCTTATGAACTTCATCATTGACGGCATTCAATTGCTTGTTGACTAAGCAATTTGTTGAAAAGTTAACATCTGTATTTCCATATGAAGGTTAGGCTAGCTTACGCAGACAGCTTTTTAATCAAACAGCAAGAATATTCAGCTATCGAGTTAACACAAAATGTGGTAAGCCTTCTTGTCAGGCATATTTTTTCGATAATGTAAGAATCTGGTAGGGTTCTCTGATGTTTCATTGCCGAATGTACGAATCGCTAAAAAAAACTTTCAGCAAAATAACGACGGCGTTTGCTTTTGAGTACAAAGCATTGAGGATAAATGTGCTAAAACAATTATACTTCATTCTCATCTTCGAGCTCCGGCAGAAATCCCGATTTTTGTCTACCCAATATCGAAAATCCCCATTCTATTTTCGAACCATAGTTGATGACTTTCATTACCGTCGATATTAGATAGATTTCTAACATTGGCTATGCTTTTCCGCGAGAACCTTCGATATTCGCGACTCAGTCAATAAATGGTACATCCCTTAGCACAAATGTATAAATTTTATGTACCATCGGTAGGGTAAAAATCGAAATATAAGCTAATGCATGACAGGCACGTTTTTATAAAACATTTTTGTGGAACGTTAAGAATAATGAATATTTGATGAAGTTCAAAATATAAAAATGCTAAAAAAGTGATGTACCATGTGTTTTACGCAGAGAAAGAATGGTTTAAAAGTTAAACGGATTATTAGAAAATATTCCTTACAAAGGATGTTAACGCCAATATCATTGCAGCAAAATATTGCTGGTTATTTTTCTCCATGACTTTAAATCCTTATGGCAACCTTGACAATTCATACTGTCAAAAAAGATTGACAGATCAAACACCAATGATATTAGAAGTACCCTAAGCGAAACAAATAACTAATTGCGCGACCAAAATATAAAAATAAAGTAAGGTATTTTTTCAGCAATGAAAATATCAAAAGTGACAGGTCTCTGACCCTGAACCCAATCAAAGGAAAGAAAAAAACCAACGTCTGAGTTCACTAAAATAAAAACGGAAACCAAACTTTGACCGAAAATTCATATACCATAAGAGAAGACTGACATGCAAAATACTTTTTAAAATGACATTGACATGAGGTTCAGCGCAGAGAATATGGTAGTAGTTTTTTATTTGACAACCAACAAGTGACAGCTAACAGTAAATGTGGAAGAGAGGCCATTGAAGATGTCGCTCATTCACTCACTCGCTCGGTAGCCCAACGCAAAGCAGCATGACATCAGAAGAAAAGTAAAATCCAAAAATAAACGAAGTTTTTTTTGCTTTCAACCCAAAATCAAGGAGAGCAGCAAGCAACTAACTGTCGGACAGCACAGTACATTAACAGCATCAATTAATTCCAATGGCAACCCTAAGGAATGGTTTAATTCAACTACAAATAAAATACAAAAGAGAATCGATAATTTTATTTAGTTTTTGGCTATTTTTTCTTAAACTTTAACTTTATAGATTTTCTCCATTTTTTTGGCAGCGCAAATATCAATTAAATTTTGACATTTATTATTATTTTTCTCAGGTGTTACAATTTTACTCTCACTGACAGTTTTCTTGAATATGGTTGCTGAAACGATGCCCGCCACCTCCGATGCAGTACCACTTTTAGGTAAGTAAACACCACTGTATTGCCAACTTTGAAAATTTGCCAATGAAAAGAAAAACTTAAAAAAAATGTATAGATTCTTTTATTTATTTCAGCTGCAAAAAAATATCGAAATTTTTTTATAAGTTTTAGTCAGCAGAGCAGATTTCCTTTTCTATTTGGTCCGCTGGGTGTATTCATAAAAATAGTCGCTCAAAAAAATTTTGTAAAAAAAAATTGCCATAGAATTGGGCTTGGGTATTTCAGAATCGCCCAGAAACGATATGAAAATTTTGCCAAAAACTTAAGAAAACTATTTAGAAATAAAATTAGAAATCACGCAAAGAACTGTAAAAATCTAATACACCCTAAATACAACTTATTTCATTATTTTCTGAAATCGTCAAAAACTTTTGATTTTTGATAAATTTTTAAGTAATTTTTTTTCCCAGGCTTTATTTCGTTGTATGTATATTTCAAAATATATAATTTTTTAATTTTATTTTTTTTGGAAACAAAGATGACCCAAACTTTTGAGACATTTTTGTATGAAATTTGTGGACAGTTTGTTTGGTTTTTTGAACGATAATATATAAGATAATTTGCTAGCCGATATTTCATTCACTAAATTTTTTATGTTTAAGTTTTGAGCCTTTATTCAAGTAAAAATAAAAAAACAGATGGGCAGAAACGAAAAAATACACCTATAATGTTGAGACCTCGTATGTTTTGCAATTATTTAATTATTTTTTGAGTTCTTGGCGTCAAACTATTTTTAATGTACCGACCGTAAAAATTAAATAATACCCAAAGTTTGTGGAATAATGCACAAACAGAAAATTTAAATAAGTTCCATTGTTTGGGCTTATTTCATAAAGAATTAACGTCCAATGAATTAACCCCCAACAATAATGCAATAAGAATATTCGATTGAGAGCTTGGGCATTTTAATATAATGCGATTCTTCATTGAATAATCGCCCAAAACGTGGTATTTTTGCTTATGACGTTTATTTATTTTGTTTAATTTCTATACAAAATATTTTGCTAGTGCAAAATCAATAGAAAATATTTTCTTGAAAGGTTATTGTTATTATATATTTGCTATTAATCAACACTTTTTCTAAGTATGAAATCATATCATTTGGCAACATTTTTCCCATGTTCAAAATGAGTCCATCTATGTTGTCTTCATCCGTTCAAGAAAAAGTTCATAGTTTGAATTTATGTTGAGTTTGGACATACTACTGAAAATTTTGGGGCTTATTCCGTTGTGAGTTACTTAGTAGCGCTGCTTTAGGACACTTTGCTGAAGTGGCACAAGTTTTTTTTTACCAATTTCTTGCAAGACTGGCCAACTTAAAATGATTTACTCGTACAATACTTGTGAGCATTAATTATTTTTTTGTTAATTTTTGCATTTGATGAGTTTGCATTTTATAACTTTTCTAACTTTTAGTTAAAACACCATTTAAGAAGAATTTTCTCATAATAAAGGACTCTACTAAAATTAAAAGTAAAAATAAAAATAAAAGGTACTAAAAGCAGAAAATTTTATGATTTCGACAATTTTCTTGTATTATAATAAAACAAAAAACTAACAAGCAAAGAGATAAAAAATGAACACAAACCAATCTTTCAGATAGTTTAATATACACTTTGTACACACACACCCATATATACACAGGCTAATAATACACACGCATACATCCTCCACTAATAATGAAACAAATTGTAAGTAAAGCTCTGCTCCAAACTTATTACATCAATACTATGAAATACAAAACATGTGCAGACTCAAACTTAACAGTAGATGTTGTGCAAGAGCAGATATAAAACAACTACACTACTACAATACAACTGAAAAATCCACTTCACTTAACGCTACTTCATTTTAAGTTTATCCACAGCATTCTTTTCCTTTGTGATAATCATCCCTCTGAGAATAATAGCGTTTCGACTAAAACATTTAACTATCTTTTAAGCAATAGGTGGGCAAAATAGGAAAAAAGAGCCAATTTAAGCTCTTTGGAACAAACACGTAGCTTTTCTTAAGAAAAATAAACAAAACAACCTCTAACTTGCTACTCACATTTTTACTGTAGTGCTTTTTCGAGATTGTGAGCTAATTGAAAATCACAAGACCACAATAAAACTTTATTTCTCAGCATGTCACCATATATAGACAAAAATATTCCTGTACATGCTTATTATAGTTTTCTAATAATAATTTTTAGCTTTCAAACGCAGTCAATTAATGCTGATTTGTGATCAACAATATACTTTCAAAGTCGGTTACTTTAAACATTTCCACATTTGATCTATAAATGTGGCAATATTTTTCTCATTTCAAGCAAAAACTATGATGTTCACTTGCGTTTTCATATGAGAAAAGATGCATTTACATTGAAGAAGCTTCAAATATTCGAGTGCAGATGCAGGTTGGTTTCTATCTCCTGGAAGTTTGTGGAAAAATATATCCAAAATAAAAATAAGATACATTTTGATATTTCATATCAATTTTATATTTTTAAATTCAACGCTTTATTTCTCATAGGGTATTTTGTCCATAGTCTAAAATTCAGTTCCCATATGGAAGTTTCTGCTACACCTCAAGTCGTATTAGTTTCAAATTCATGTACGAGATTGAAACGAATAAACACGTCCTCAATTACTCGCTTTATGCGTATATTTTGGGTGTTATTGAGTGTAATGTGTGTACGATAGCACAAAGGGCATATCTCTATGTGTGCATGTGTGTGTGGTATGTGTACGTGTATTTTTGATTACCTACCCCAATAGGGAATGAATAGGCAAACGTTAGCTTAAGTGATGTTCAAGAAAAAAGCCAACGGAAACGTAACGGGATGAGTGTAAAGGTAAAGGTAAATAAAACTTTATTTCAACTAAAGATTTATTGAAGAAGAAAAAGCAAGACAAAATTTACAAACTCTCACATAGAAACACACAAACACATTTGAAAATACACACCTGCAATCTACTCGTAAGCAATGTTCATTGATTTAAATGGCAAGGTAAGGACTTTATAAGCTCATACTTAAACTTTTCATATGTTCACTTTATGTATGTATGTATATGCGCATACATACATACATACGCTTCTTATGTATGTATGTATGGTTTTTATGTTGTAGTTTTAATATGGCGTTCAAATCAATATTAAACTTAAATTTTAGTGGCTTTTTTGAAAAACAAATCAAAAGTCCATTTTTACTAAATTTTGTAAATAATTCGAATAGTTGAAAACTTAAACCCCAATTATAAAAAACTGTCTTCAATTTCACAACCTTTAAAATAGTTTATTTATTTAAAAAAAAAAAATAATAATTGCTCCAACAGGTAAATAGTTTATGAAGAAAAAATACTTACAAACAATTTATTTTATGTTGAACTATTAATTTTTTCATTTCTCCTTTGATTCTTAGTTTTTAAAATTGCTTCAAAATTGTATACTTATCGCAAATCCTATCTCAAAAAGTCTTGCAAAGTATACATAAAATCTTTTGCTTACAATGCTAAACTCCTATTTGATCTAAATAGAGAGAGCTTATCTTTTACCAGCTGATTAAAGTTTACTTTGAAGAATTATTTTATGTATAAGTCTCTATCAAAATTTTAAGTACGTAAACGTATCTTTTATAGTCTTTCACTTAAACTGTTTTTTTTTTTAGACGTTAAGTAAGAAATTTGATCTTTAACTAACAACATCAATAGCAACAATCACATACAGACCTCCCACACTTATCGCGAACCTACAAATAAATATTAGGATGTACGATAAAACACGAATAAAGCAGTGTGGACCAAAAGTTTTTTTCAGTGTTAGAGACGTGGTACTCGTATAAAAATAAGTTTTCAAAACACACTTGGCTGAGATGTCATGCATTTCCAGAAAACTTGCTGCACAAAAATACGCTTGAGTTTCTTTTAAGTGCTGCCTTCAAAGTTTAACAGCATTGCAAGATATCCAAAGCATGTTCGTTTCAAAAAACGTGTTGGCAAATATATTTCTACGAATATAAAATATTTTATGTAACAATAGCAAATAAAAATCCTAGGAAATATGTTTTTCGACCTATCCTAATACATGTACATATGAACACATGCCAGAAATATTAAGCGTTTAATCCAAAAAAACAAAAACACCCTAATACGAGTAAATATTAAGGAACACATCATTCGTTCATTGCCATTGTTTTGTCATGTTTAGGGGCCCTCACATATTTGTTACATCTCTGTTTTTAAAAGTCTTTATTTAGGTAACAAATGAAAAATATAAATTTTCGATTAATTTTTGACTTTTAAAATCTTGTGTGAGTGTCTTGTAATGGGAGCGGGCTAAGAAGCATAAATACCTTACCTTACCTTACCTTACCTTACCTTACCTTACCTTACCTTACCTTACCTTACCTTACCTTACTTTGCCTTACCTTACTTTGCCTTACCTTACCTTACCTTACCTTACCTTACCTTACCGTACCTTACCTTACTTTGCCTTACTTTGCCTTACCTTACCTTACCTTACCTTACCTTACCTTACCTTACCTTACCTTACCTTACCTTACCTTACCTTACCTTACCTTACCTTACCTTACCTTACCTTACCTTACCTTACCTTACCTTACCTTACCTTACCTTACCTTATAATATCATCAAAATAAAAGTGACTGAATTGTTGCTTACAAACCTGTGACAATAAATATCAAAAGTGTGCCCAAGTCGCTCTCTGATATGCTGATGAAACGAAATAAATTAAAATTTATTTTATTTTGCCTAACAATGGCAGTGAGACTTCATCGACCCATATCTTTTTTATAAAATAGTGGTAAGTTAACCCGCTGACTTCGTGATAATAAAATGCTAGATTAAACCTCTTAATCAGTGCCATCAGTGCAGAAATCCTTCGAAAAAATTTAAAAAAAAACTATTTAAATTTAAAAATAAAGTTGAATATACAGAACTACATTATGAACAAAGCCTGACCTAAATTTTCTTTTTAGAAAAAAGAATTTTTTCGATGAAAACTTGTAAGTGTTTACTTTACATATTTATTCCAATTGAAGTTTATGTTCGAATAGGTTTTATTTCAAAAACACTTTTTGTTTTGGTATTGAACTTTTGTCAAATAGCACATTATGTACACCCACATTAAGAACAAAGTGTCGGCGAATGTAATCCTTGAAAACTTTGAAGAAAAAAATAATTCCAACACACATTCGTATGTATGTAGTAAAAAAGTATAAGTATTAGAGGAAGAAAAGCTACACATGCAAACGTTAACACTTATCCAAACTCTTTACAGTTTACTTTCTGATATGGAAATGCATTTTCTCCTTTTGTATGTTAAGTGCATGTTATGGAAAAATTTTAAAAAATATGATTTATTTATGTGAATTTTTTGATTTTTTATTCATTTTGTTAGCACAATATAATACCACAGTAGGGTGTAGGGGAGTATTTGTGTGATATTAACAGATTTGTACGTGTTTTATTTTTATATTTAGTTCTTATCACAAAAATAGCTCCCTCAACTCTAATATACCAAGTATTGCAGCAGCATTCACAACAATAAAAACAACAACACCAAACACTCAAACCAGCACCTTAACTTTAACTGAAATCATAAAAAATACATGTACATACATACCTTTACTTAAGAAATAAAAAAAATAGTTATCAATATATAAAAACGTATCTTGTATCGAGGACTGGTATGGAAATCTGGGATAAGTTTACGTGTTATATAGCTGCTGAAACTGCGAAGCAAACGATTGAATTTATGCTGTTGAACCGATAAAATGCTGTCCTCTGAAAACATCAAATATCGTTTTATAACAAGGACACCCTCGAAGAGAATCTACTCATGTAAATAAATTCAAATGAATATTGGTAAATTGCGTACAATATGAAACAACGAACAACAGTAATCTCTATTAAGGACCACTACCACATAATGTAAAAGAAAAAACGTTCTTGTCGGTAACACAACGTGCCACAAATCAAAATATGTATTAAAACCTGTGTAGAATGTTCAAAGTAGGAAAGTTTTTTTCGTTCCAAATCAATGGTTTCAAAAATCCACTTTGGTTTTTATTTTATTTGATTCAATTTTTATGATTGTATGTAAATATTATGTTTCAACAATGTGTATGTTTGTATGAAATGCATAGTGGTGTGAATTTATATGAATGTGTCAGTGTTTTGTTTTATTGTGGAATGTTTTACAAAAACTTAAATGCAATAATGGAAGATTTATTCTTACTAGCGTAATTTACCATCCTGTTTCGATACAAAACTTACGCCGCGGTTCCAATCATGGGTGGAAGGCATAGTACTCTTTATTGCTAACTTGATTGATTGGATCAAACTCTCCAAGAATAAATATTTAATCACTCAGGAGAAGCTTTTTCTCACAAATTGCACCATTTGCTTGCGTGCGAAGGTCAGTGCCGCTCAACCTCATACTAAGTACGTGCCCAAGTTATTCCCAGGTTTTTTGTGCTCTAGTGTACAACTAAATTAATTTAAAAACTTAATTCGCTAACTCAAACGATTCCAATCACAATTTTACCATATTCAAACGCACGTTTAGCTGCGCCGCTTAGAAACCCATCAAATTTGCAATCTTTCTTGGTTTCGGGACAAGAGTACTTTGAAATCACGCACTTTTCTGTGCACTCCCTTAAGCTCTCAGTCGTTAAATGGAACGACTGATCCGACAAGTGATACCGTTGCACATACTACTACTATAGTAGCTAAGGGAATTTATAAAAATCATTATGTAAATTCATTAAATTCAAGCGACATCTCTCTTCAAGCAAAGGTTTTTGAAATTGGAAACAGAACGCAAAGATCAAGTTTTCGGAATCTCTCATATTGCTCTTTTGGGAATTTTCGATAACATTCCTTTGGTTCGGCTCGCCTTTTTATTGTGGAATCAACTTATTGAAAAACTTGATAGCACGGATGGATTATTGCTTTAATGATATTTGTAAAATAGTCTAATGTAAATAATTATTTATAACAAAGGTCCTTTTTTACGTGAAACAACACTTCAACACTTTTTCAGCACACCGATATTAATTTAAACTAAAGATTTCAGCTTTCATTGAATGTGTATACTTAATCCTTTATAATTAAATGAACCATATACATACAGGGTGTTATGTTATGTTATGTTGGTCGTTAGCTAAACAAAGATCAAAAGCTCTGATTTTCCACTGTGGAATTCGTTATAAATATTTACTTCCTTTACTGGCATGAAAAATAATTATTGAATCGTATTTTACAATGTGTACCATTTTAATTTCTCCAGGCCAATATCTCGAGAGCTAAGTAAAGTAAATAAATTAAAATGGTAAATGTTTTAAGCAAAGCTGTAAGGTTTCTAGAGGATCAAATTACAATGACCTTGCTTTTGACCTTGAAACCAATTTTCAAAGTCAATTCGGGGTCAAGTGCCATTTTTTATACAAACCCATAGTTCTTATTGCAAATTTGTACTCTATGGGAAAAAATAGAAATGTAATATATTAAATAAAAGTTTTTCCCAAGAATTCTTAGTTATTTCGTTAGTGATAAAAACAGTTTTGAAAAGATTGAAAAAAAATTTAAAAATGATTCTTAAAATTGGTTAAAATGCTCAGAAATTTTTTTCAATGACGTCATTAATTTTTTAAAAAATCTCACATTAAAATAAAAAAAAGTTTTTTCTGAATATTTTGACTCTCCTGAAAGATTTTATACGGGTAGTTAAAATTCCTTTCCCCATAGTGACGGCCACTGATATGTGTTTTTTAAAAAGTTTCGAATGTAAACAGTTGTCAGATGATAGGAGTATAGGAAGAAGTTCACATTCGAAAGCAAAACAAATTTCCAATTTCATCCACAGCTTGCACTTCTCATAGCTGTAGCCCATTTCTAATATAATAGCTTTGTTTACGAGCAAAATTCCAAAACATGAGCTACGGAGAATTCAAAAGTAGTTCATTAGTATCAATTACACCCAAATGATTGTATTTTTTGGTGCATTGCATCGTTCGGAAAGTTTATTTTCCTATATTTACTCGACAATGAGGTTCCAACCAGATGACCGTAGCATACTGCTAGAGACGTAATGACTCTGATGAGATATTTTTATTGAGCGCAATATTTCGATTGGCTGCCTTCTTCCATAGACTTTAGGGCTTTTTACTGTTTTTTACTGACCTATTTGAAGGAAAACATTTATTTCAAAAACTCAGCAGTCATTCCTCATCTAAAATACCTTAATTAATATAGTACTTTAGTAAAAATATGGTACATTAAGTAAAATACTAAGGTCTGTTTGAGTTACTCCTCAAACAAAAGTTCTTTGATCATATTTCATGAAAACTTGAACTAAGTTTTTATACACCCTGTATGTGTGTTTCATTGTAATTAAAATTAATACTTCCTGGGCGTTATACGTTGGAAAAAATAATAAATTCACTCAACACTATTAAAAGTTATGCACTACTTCCAAATATTGTTTTGTGCCTTACATGAAATAAAAAAAAAAAAAACACAAGGCAACAAAAAAAAAACATTAATTTTCGGGATGCTCTTAGTCGGAGATCAATATTTATATCAATTAATTGTTATCTTTGATATGTGTATGTATGTTTATGAAGTTGAGCATATCAAAAATCCAAGTTTTGGCCAAGTTCATGGATTTCAAAAGTTACTAACTTACCAAGGGCCCTCAAGACGTCTTAGGGCCTCAGCGTCGGAAATAACGGAAGAAGGCAATCGAATGAATACAAACAGTTTTTTGAATATTAAATTTCATAATTTCTTTTCCATATTTCCTTGTTTGATACAAATTCACAGTTGTCAAAGTATTTGAGGTACGTCAAAAGTTGAGTTGCGTCTTGGCCGCATTTCAAACAAATGTATTATGGACATCGGACTCTATGGATTGACGCCTTTACTGTGTATCACTTTGTTGCTTTATTAAAGCTCTAAACACAATTGGAACGGGATGCGATACCAAGAAAAAAAAACAAAACGAGCTAACGTGATTTTTTCAATATGTTAGGGCAAGATGCACAATGGAAGCTCTAAAAAGCTCTTTTGCGTATCTTGCTCTAACGTATAAGAGAAATCATGTTGTCTCGTTTTGTTTTTTCTCGATATCGCATCTCGTTCCAATTGTGCTTAGAACTTAAGTCAGTTGTTTAGTTAGATATTCACTTTTGACTTCGTGAGAATTCTTTTTGACGAGTTAAAAAAAAAGAAATATGGCGTATGGGGATACCAGGGTAGGTTAGATTAAGTTATTTCCGAGAGATGACGTATCATCATACCCAAAGGGTATGTATTGTCAAAAGTTTTTAAAAAAGCTTGCTTTTGCTAATCTTACAGAATGAAATTATCCAAAAATTTGGTTTTTGATAAGTTCTTAGCTTCATGTAATTCAAAAATGTATACCATTTTCGCATACACTGTGCCGAAAAAATTCGAGCATGTGTCCACATATATTTATGTTAAAGAATTATTTTCGGCGGTTGACTTGTGTAATTTTGCCTTGATCAAAAATAAAAATAAAAAATAATTTAGATTGTATACTTTACCAATGCTTAAGCTTTTTCCGAGTCCTGATTAATTTTCGCTTCAACTTTTCCATCAATTCAAGCATTTATTTTTACGCAACATACGTCATCTATATCCCACTAACTCGTACACAAAATACTGAATGTATCATACACAGATTACTACAATCCTTTGAAACTTTAGAGATAAAATAATTCAAAGTGCAACTTTACGGAGTAAATATTAGTTAATGTGAAATAAAATGTATTTGGACAAAAATTTAGCGCAAACTAAAATATAAAATTAAAAATGGATTTGTTTGAATTTTGGAAAAATATTTTAATAGCACAAATCCATTTCACGTTTTGACAATTCATGCCAAATACTTCAACGTGTTGGCATGACTTTTCATTTTTTTATCACAATAACTTTACACCTACTCCATAAAAGTAAATGTAAATAATAATTTAATTAAATTTATTATATAGTATCTTGGAATAAATTATGTTTTTAATATGATTTAATTTTAATTTGTTTCTTTAATTTTTATTAAACAATTCTGAGTCAACTTATGAGAAGAATGTTTTATTTTGTTTTGTTTTTTAATCCTTTTTAAGGATGCAACAATTTTCAGGTAAATATTTAAACGTTAGCGTGCATTGGGGTCATGTAGTGTAGCGACTCTTAATGTAACTTAGGCAGTTCTAAGTGTTTTATCGTCTAAAAATAAAAAACCAAAACTATAAATTTAAAAATATATTTTAAATAAATAATTAACAATCCTCTCGTGTGTGTTTAGTCCCCACAGTAAAAACCTTTTATCAAAATAAACATATACATAGACACAGTTTTGAACGCCATTTTTTATTCTAAAAAAAAAAGCTTTGAATATCAACTTCACTTTAAATAAGCAGTTTATCACAAATGCCAAATGTATATTCAAAAATGCAAAGGTGCATAATGATACTACCAAGTATATGGTAGCAGAGTTCTATAAAAGTAGGAAATAACATCATGACTGGACCATTGTTTTCGATTTTAAAAACTTTTATAAGAAAAAACTGTTTTATAGAGAAAATATTGAACCCACTTCATTAATGAGAGCCTTAACCTGAAAATAAGTTAAAGCTTTCAAATGATATATGTACATACATTTGATTGGTTGCAGAAATTCGTGCAAATAGTTTGTTCTTCAATTCAAGCCTGTAGAGCCTTTCGATCATAACGTACGTCTTGTGATTATTATAGTACTCTAAAATATTCTGAGATCACGGTTACATTAGTATCCACAAAGTGTTTCAGATGAGCGCCTACAGCTATAGTTATTTGGTGATATAGAGACATAATTTGAGCTTCTTCTTTACAATATTAAAAATTGTTTTATATTTTAAAGGTTGTATTGCTTAGAAGAACCTTACAAAAGACTTTCAACAAATTATCATCTCTTCAACATTTCACTTGGATTTGTCCACAGTTATATATAATAAGTAGTATGGAATATATTTTAATCAGCGGAGCCTCTAATGTTGAACCTTTGATTTTAATCGCTCTTTGAAAATTATAATGCCTTTCAAACTGAAAGATGGTTTTTTTATTTTTTCTGATTTCAGATATTGACACAGATAAAAATTTCATGACATAACTTTTAAATAAATTTTATTATTTGAATTGAAGTTGATATTTCAAAGTTCACCTCTCGAATAATTCGGACTACAGTTCAAAAGACTAATTTTTTTTCAAAAGAAAATATTTTTGTTTTTCCCATACAAAATTAAGTAGTGACCCTGAAGTTTCTCCGTAGCTACTAACATACCCAAAACAAATTTTTAAATGTACCCTTTAGATAAATTGTACACCTCTTATTTAATATTCACATGAAATGACATAAAAGAATACTTTCATATCCTTGCAAAACTCCTTAGGGACATAGCTCAAACAAAACTCAACCCATACAGAAAACATATACCAGGTAAAACTTAAAAAGTATGGAAAATTTTAATCTCGATTTTTATAAAAAATTATGATGATTGCGGATAATTGGTTGTGCACATCAGAACCTTAAAAAAAATACGTATTTTTTAATTTGAAAAAATGTATGACTAAAATTCAAAAAAAAAAAAATGAAAAATGCAGGGTTCAGTTCAAGATTCGACACGAATTTTCTTTTTTACTAAAAATTCAATGTCGCTTGAATTGAGCCTTAAGTTTTTCATACAAAATCTATAAATTAATTTGAAGAAAGGACTTATAATTTCAAAGGTAATTTTAAAATGAAAAACTATGTAGTAACCTCAAGAAACTTTTATAAGTTTTTAGGCTAGGGCTTTCACTTTTCTCTATATGCATTAAATAAATTGAAAAAAAAAGTTTTTGCTTTAAGTTTATTTCTTTTCCCATAACAATTACTTAAATTTTTTACTATAAATATTTAAGATGGCGTATAATGCTTACTTTTTACATTTTTTAAACTTCTACAATTTACGATTTTACTGTATTATACAATTTTTTACTAATTACAAGTTTTTCATATATTAATATCAACATTGCTTCGCAAAAATAATTTACTAGATACTAATGAATAGTTTATCGGAAAGTTTCTTATTGCTATTTTTTCTGTAAATTTTAAGCTCAAAAGAGTGCAATATATTTAAAAAAGTTAATATGATACTTGAATGTTTAAATAGTGATGATGGCTAGCTTGCAACATGCTGATATGAGCTTTTTGTGCTTTTACACATGTATAAGCTCAAAAAGCTCACTGCTGATGTTATGACTGCGAGCAAGTTATTTTATTATAGTAGAATTACACTCCAGTCCTAATATATGCGATATTAAAAATAAATCGATATTTCTTTTCGCTGATAGAATGATGTTGGAGGCTTTTAACACAAAATTAATTATTCATTCCAGAAGTTAATTTTTTTATAACTTTTATTTGAAGAAAATTGTTAGGTAAGCCTACTAAACTCTGCACTAACCCATCCCAATCAGTGTTGGCCACTATACTATTTGACCTAAAATGAGCCGAATATTTTCCTGGACAGCTTATTGCATGAGAAGTTGCACGGTTGTTTCACTTCAGATGTGCCCTGCAATTTCGAATTTCATGAAAAAAATTGCCAGAATTTCTATTGCCAATTAAGTATCATGCGCTGAATCGCTTAATAAAGAACATGAGACTAGAGGTTTTGACATTCTGATCGATTTCCAACATCTTCGTCTTGTGAACATTTTTGGATAAATTTAGAAATTGGTTTTGGAAAGTCATAGTTTTGATTTTGTTGGAATAAAATGTTTCTCGGCGTAATTTATAAAATATTAGCTTCAGAGTTGTTTTGATAAAAAGCAGCTGAGCTAAATCAAAAACATTAAACTAATGCTAAGTCACACAGCTCCATCCGTAGAAAGTTTTATTAAAGGGATTGAATTCAAACGATTTTTAAACTTTTTTATTCAATACGTGAAGTTCCGGAACGTATATTGCGTTGTCTTTTCTACCGCAATGTGGCAGCATGTAGGGAAAGGTCCCTTCGTTTTTCAAATTCTTCCCTGGCTATTAAAATGGGGAACGATTTACTGAAATTGTTGGCGTATGATCGATAGTTATCGATTTTTACCAAGTATTATAATACAAATGGATATAAATTCTACTTTCATTGACTTGTAAGATGTTATTCTATTTTATTTAATAAATTTATATGGTAAACGAAAGGAATTATAGGAACCAGGCCTTAACGCTCATGCGTCACAATAAAGATCCACTGCTCACCAACAGTCGTGTTTGCCGACTTCTGCAAATTTGGTGGCCTATGCCAATTTCCAATGTCGATGTGCTCACCAGATGCCGTTAAAATGATGCAGCCATCATAGACCATCGTAGAAACGTTCGCAAGAGCAGGAAATGCATACGTGACTCCGAGTAATGTTGTAGAGAATTGACGGCACTCGCTACTGATCGTGCACGTAACAAGTGATTTGTTACGGCGCTATGCTTCGTGAATAGATAAAGGACACAAGAGACTTACTATCCTGACATAAGTCGACATTTTCATTACTATTCAACATTTGTCGATGGTTTTTGAAATGGTTCGACTTTTATTGACTTTTCAATACCATTAAGCATCGATTTTTATCATCTTTTCCTATTTGATATTTTTCTACTTTTCGATACCACTTGTTAGATTTTCGATACTTTTTACACTTTTCAAACGATATCGATGCTTTTCGATATCATTTTAAGATTTTGGACTTCTGTATTTATTTTAGATTTGTATTGTTTTCGACTTGCATCGACTTTTTTGATGCTTTTGGAAATTATTACGTTTTCCTCGACCTTCTGATGCTGCATGCTACCTTTTCTTCACAAGGATATAAAAATTCAACCCCAGCTTAAATTTCATAACGCGACTGTTTGCGCTCACCAGCATTTCTTAGCGCTATTCTACCCTCAGAAGCGAAAAGAGCGTATCTCAAAAAAGTTCACATTTGTGATTCTTATGTCATCGGATAGCTTAAGAAATTACGCGTCTAATGAACTACTCCAAGTGACGGTATCTTAGTTCAAACATATAAAAAATCTCCTAAGAGAATTTCCTCTTTCTCAAAACATGTATTTCAACAAATTGGCATAAACAAAACATCAATTATACCGAAACGCATTTCTTTAAGATACGCGCTTTTCGCTTCTGAGAGCAGTATTAATGCTTTAAAATCAAACCACAATATAAGTGTAAGTTTGCAGTTATTTACGAAATAACCAATGGCAGTCTTAAGTGAAAAGTCATAAAGAGGGATAATGCTTGAGTTCATAAGGAAATATCGATTGGTTTTAAATATTGTATCTGGACATCCTTAAAACACTTGCTTTCACTTATGGTGCTGTTGCCGGCAATTAATTCCCAGATGTTAGAAAATAATCATTAAATATATGTAGAAAAATCAATCAAAACTATGTTTTTAAGTTCAATTTCCAAGTGTCAGCATATTTATATATTAAAGTTGTCAAACTCTTAAATGATGTTTCGCAGAACGCTACAACAAGTTAGAAAGGATAATTTAAAAAAAAAATACTGACTTACTTGCTATCTTTCTTTTTCTCTCTATCTTTATTACTTTTACTTTCGCTTGTAAGTTCATATTTGTGTAATTTTTGTGTCCTTCTAGGAACTTATTTCAATTGCATTATGTTTATGGTGGCCTCGTCAGTTGTGTCAACCATACTTATCCTCAATTATCATCATAGAAATCCAGATACGCATGAAATGAGTGAATGGGTAATAATTATATATAACTAACAACATGAAAAACCAAAGAGTTGGAAAAAAAAAGAACAAAAAAAAAAGCAAATTTACTATAAAAAAAACTAAATTTACTATACAACAATGAACATTACAAAAAAAAATTAAAAATACGAATTCAATTATTTTTATCTGTTCAAAATAAATTAAAACACTATATATCACACACTATACATACACATAAATATATATATAAATAAAACAGTTTTTATTCATTATATAGGCTTAAATTATTTCAATATACTCATAACTTTCTCTTCCTCCTCACTTTTACATGAACGCTTTTGCATATTTTTTCACTAATAAGCCAATTTTAACTAAAAAAAAATATTAATTTTTTAGATAAAAAAGAATTATTTAAATTAAGTTTTCATTTGCATGTCATTAAAACAAAATAACTTAAATGAAAACAAATACAAAAACAAAGAATTTGTTAAATTAAAACATAAACATTTGCATTATATTACATATAATTTGTACATAAATCATTTGTACATTTTTTCTTTATTTAAAAAAATTAAATAATAAATTTGAATAGTGTATTTGTCAAAAATTTTATTTAAACTTTTCATTTTTATTCATTGTTTTTAGTTTTATTATTAAAATGCCAATTAAAAAAACCAAAAATATTAATATAAATCAAAACTTAACACCATTCAATTTGCATACCAATCTACAACATCTGGCAACGCCGCGCCAACATCATTACTACTCGTACTCTCTTTTTCTCGCTCACACTCTACTCTGAACTCTGAACTCTCATCTGTGATCTTCTAAATTTTGAACAATTGAAACTTAGATACGCGTCATTTTCCTTTATTGGTTGCCCTGCATTTTACGCATGCAAAGACCCGGACAAGTGGGCTACGAGTGTCCACCACCGCCATCATCATCGAGCTCATCCAATGCCGGTGGCGATAAGAAGCAACAAATACAAAATGTTGAGCTCAAGGAAAGGTAAAAACTAATTGAGTGCCTATGGAATTTGTAGTAGGTTCAGTTTCTAAATTTTAAAATGATGAAGTTGCTTACTCTTCTAATTGAAATGTACATAAAACTTTAGGCGAATACAAAAACCCACAGCCTTAAAACTCTTTCATCTATGTATATGTTCCACAGATCCTCAAAATCTTTGCTTGCCAATGTCTTGGATATTGATGATGACTTTCGCTGCAATCATCGTTGTGCCAGTGCAACATTGCCACACCAGCCAACTTACTATAGAGCTATGTACAGGTAAGCAAAACAGAAAACATTTATTTCAAATACATCTGATACCGGGTGCCGCAAAATACAACAAAATCTTGACACACATATAGTAGGTAATTCTCAATTGGGCGTCGTTAAATTATAATATAATTTAAATTTTATCAAAACTTAAGTTTTTATTTCAAGTGAGTTTATCAGGTTTTTTGGAACAGATGGAGACGCTGTGCTATGGACTTGAAAAATAATTACTTAATTCTTTCGCTTTATGCCGTATTTAATTCATTTATTAGCTGTTTTTTAATATCTCAGAAACTTTCACGCCCATCAGGCCAAGTCCTCGCAGTTTTTCTAATACAAAATGTTATACCAAGTCTTGACACATTCAATTCAAAAACTTCCTTAACACAGTATTTTAAGTTTCTTATTTGGCTAGAAGGTGCCACTCGCGTTTGTCATAACCAGTGGTGCCCACTACCACAAGCAACGATAAGCATGTGTTGATGATTCTGTATAGTACGCGAAAGCTTTTTTACACTCTCTAAGCGCCTTCTCGTTCTCATTCTTACGCTCTTTGAGCGCTTGCTTGTCCTCTGTGCAGCACTGACTCTATCTTTGACCGGTGCTTTCGTTTCGCCTTATTACCTTCAATAACTCTCTCAGTTAAACATATTATAGTTTTTGCTCGTATGAGAGGTATTCACTCACTTTTTCGATTTAGGCTTGACCAAAACCTTCCTAGCAATAGTGTAAAATTTGTTTCCCTAGACTTACATAAATTACTTTTAACAGCGCTTTTGCTAATACGGCACGACCGCGACATCTTGTCAAATACGCTCACTTCTTGTCTAATGCTTGCACAAACTATTCTTAACATTCGTGCGTTATTTGGTTGCATTACCATAAAATTTTCTCAGTATAGTGCTTTGAGGTTTTTTTTTTGTATGGTAGGTGTCACGCCATCTTGTTCAAATATTCCGAATTATACTTTAGACTTCACTTTTTCATTTGTAGTGTATAGCACCCGGAATAATATTTCAAAGCTTTCACTTGTAGTAGACTAAGATATTCAGTAGTTGTGTTGTAACCCTAAATATATGCAAAAATCTAGAGGTCGACAGAAATATGTATGCCAAGAAGTTGATGGAAAAATTTTTTTTTCCGGAAAAAAATTCTCAAAGCTTAACATTTCAAGTCTTACCTACATATTTTTTGCATTGGAAATTTGGAGACTTGGAAGTACTCAAATGGCAAATATAGACAGAAAAAATCCCTACACTCGGATGAATATATTGTATGCCAGTACACACATTAGTATGTACATATTCTTGATTGTTTTTTGGAAAATAGTGAACAAAATCAATTTGTCAAATTACAATCGATGAGTGAATAAAACGTGCAATGATGTGTTCAAACTTAATTCAATAGCACAATCTTCATGACCTGTGACACTTCTGCAACCCCAACTTAACTCAATTAAAGCACACATGCTTGCCAGCTCTCACTGCTCAACTGCAGTGATAAAGACAGCTTGAATGTATGATAACATCGCAAGTTTATTCCCCCATAAAATCTCAATTGACTTGAAAGCGATACGATAAAAAAGGAAAATTAAAAGCTTAAGAAAACACTTGAAGTATTGAAAAATGTGTCTACACAGTAACAAAGTCACTAACTTATTATAAGATAATTTAAGAAAAAAAGTTACTGTGATTATAGAGCACATCCTAATTCAGGGCACTTTTATCTAAAATTAAATAATGTCAATGAAGTGACAAGAAAGTAAGCATCTCAATTTTTTTATGGAAATATATTTGATATCCTAATTTACTATGCCATAATTAGGTATATATTTTATATTAGGTCATTTTCACTAACTTATTTATTGTATTCAATATTTGGCTACTTTTCTCACATAGTCTACAAGTATCTTTTATTGCAGACAAAGCGATGACGGTAGTGTGGGTCCTGTTGGCGATGCCAGAATACACGAAGCCATTTCACACACCTGTCTGAGTTCATCCGCTGAGTATGAATTGGCGCTTATCTTAAAGGAACTGCGATGGATAACAGACCAGGTAAGATAGTTCGATTTTGAGTAAGTAAATTATTAAATTTAGTTGATGATTTTCATTCAAAAATTTCGTCAAAATTTAATTTGTGTGTTTGAATTTGAAGATAGGAAGAATTTTTCTCAAGAATTAATTTCAATTTCTATCATCTCTGTAGGTCGAAAGTGAAGAAGAAGTTTGACAAGAAATTTTAAGTTTTTGGGGTTATATTCTTAGCCACACCAAAGGCAAACTATTTCTTTTGAGCAATAAATTGTGCTTTTTTTAAAAGAACATTTTTTTTTTAAAACAATAAATTAGATAAATTTCACTAATATTGTATATTAACCTGGGTTAAAATGGCTCAAACATGGCTATTTTGATATATGCGTCTCGTTGACGATTTCTTGACTATATTTCAACATTTAATTGATGAAATAAATATATTTTTTTAAGCTAAGAATAAATCCATAAAAATTGTTTTTTTTGGCAAACTTCGAACTTCGTACTCAAAAATACCTTTAAATGTTAAATTTCGAGCTATAGTGCCTCTGATTTAAGACTAAAACTTTATAATATTATTGAAGGTTGTAGTACTAAAAAAATAATGCTAAAAAAAGTTTGGAAATCGATTTCTAGTCATCACTGTGAAGGGAGTTCTTATAAGCGCATTATACCCATAAGTTTTCTCTTCAAAACTGGGTGATCTTAAGAGCATAATTTTTTTGCTCAAATAGTCATAAAATCGGTAAAACTTTGCTTAGAAAAAAAAATATTACAAAAAGGTTTTAAGAAAATCCCGTTAATTTATCGGTAAATTCCAAGTACTTTTTTCAAAAATTTTTCACCCAGAGAGCTTTTTGATCAAAGTTTCTTTTCGTTCAATTAAAAATCACATTCGACCTATGGAAATGACTTATGTACATATATACATATAAAGTGCTTAGAACTTATCAACTAATTATGTACATAGGATTTTTTAAGACTTGTTTGAGCTTAACCAATTTAAGTCCCAATAAAAAGAGGATCTTAGAACTGCCGCTCAACTTTTAAATATTTGACCTTCAACCCATTTCGGGGAGAGCACTGATCCGCTTAGCACGTTTTGTCCTAAATAAAAATTTCTTCTATTTATTAAACATGATTAAATATAAAATATTATTCAAAATTATATTTAAATTGCAAAATATTTTAATGGTAACAAACTCTTTTCTCTACTTATAGCTTAAGAAAGAGGATGAAACTGGTGACGTCACGCGTGACTGGAAGTTTGCTGCAATGGTAGTAGACCGTTTGTGCCTTATTATTTTCACGCTATTTACAATAATTGCAACATTAGCTGTGTTATTTTCAGCGCCGCATTTCATTGTAAGTCAAAGATTTGAACCACATAGATAACACTGTGCAACAAAAGTTTTAACACGTAGCAAAATCTATGTTAATACGCGCAAAACTTCAGTTTTCTTTTTTGCTAGAACGTTCGGATTTTTAAAGAGATTTCACCAAGTAGACTTTTGACTTTTTTTTCGACGATATAAAATTGTTTTTGCAATTGATTTCAATTGTGCAAATTATCTTCTTTCATTTGACACCCATATTATCATCATAGGAGTTTGTGTTCAAGTATTTAAAAACTCTTTTAGAAACTGCATATTTCCTGAAATTCAAAGGTTCTTTTAAATAAAATGCTGAAGATTTGTGTGCAATCGATTTTTGTCACGTGCTTAAGCCAAAAATTATTTTTGTCGCATGGTGTCTAATGACACCATGTAGAATCAGAATAAATTGTTCCACATTGATTTTTTTTTTTTTTTTCAATTTATAAATATTCTTTACCGAATAATAAACAACGACAAATTATTGCCAAAATATTTTCTTGTCTTTCAGTTTCCATAACTTCTTTTCGCGTATAACAACAACAGCAACAAAAAGAATACTACAGGTCTTATTGAAACTATCAGAGCCAAAAAATTCAAAAACCACAATATCAAAAGGAAGAACAAAACCAACACGAACGCAGCTAAATACAATAACATTAATTTAAGAAAATCGTTTTTTAGTAATCAATTTAAAGCGCTATTTAAAATAATTTAAAACATAAAACAACAAAAAAAGATATAGTCATAAATGGAACAGTAGCAGCTAATTTTTAATTTTTTAAGTTTGTCTTAGAACGTGCCTAGCCAATGCGATTTTATAAATAATAAAAAAACAAAATGAAAAACATTATGTTTTTTATTTAAAAACAATATAAAAAAACATTTTCTTGTGTTCATATTTTATTGAATTATTAAAAATAAACAAAAAATAATGAAAATTGTAAGTGCAATGCATAAAATGTTAAGTAATTGATAACAAAAATAACAAATGTTTGATGCTGTGATAAATTCAAAAAAAAAATTATGCGGAAACCGAAAAAAAAAACAATAATTACTAATAAGAAATGAAGGTATTATGTACACAAGAACATTGATATACTTTCAAAAAAAAAAAATTGTAATCAGATTTTAATTTAGTTTAATAAAAACTTTTTTAATTTAAAGTATCCAAAGTGAGCATTCGTGATCAAGGCGCCAAAAGGCCTATTGGAATATCTCTAACAATATATTTAAGATGCTATGCTGAATGCTTCTTGGAAATTCTGTCGAAGTTGTGAGAATGACAGCGACTAATTTCGGCCTAATACTTTTATAAATATTATGGCGAACTATGTGATAAGACTATGAATTGACCTGCAAGTCCTTTCGGCCATTACGTCATGATGTTTCTGTTGTTGCATACTATTTATAGACATCCTGTTACAAAATTTGTAATTTGGAAGACATAATTACCACCAACTCATACTTCTTACTTGGAACCAACAATTATCCAAAAACAGTTATTTTCTGCAAGCTCATATCTTTAGTCTCACTTAATGCTGGGTTTTCCATATCTATTTAGGAAGTCTGTAAGAGCCTATGGCTTCTATAGAAAAACATATTTTATTTTCAGTAACGCTTCAGCTACGAACACCTGTGCACTGTTGCATTATTCAGGAAGTCTAAAATTTGCCTACAGTAAGCTTTGTATCGCTGTTGCTTCTGAAAAATTCTTTTCCAAAAGGCATATTGTAGTGCGCTTAAGGACAACACTGGTGATATTATGATGACTTTTCATCTTCTAGACAATAATCTGTAGTTATTGTTCTCAACTAACCTATTTTTTCAAGTAATTGCTTAGTTATTATTGGGCTGTCAATATGCAAACATATATCGCTTGACTTCAAGTTGATAGTTTCGGCAATTCTGATCAGCTTTTAGTGCTATCATTATATTCTTTTTAAGTAATAAGACCATTTTGACCATTGATCATTTGAATACCGTTCACACCCACATATGTGTCACGGCACATAGGAAATAAACTACTGTATTCATTTGGGTTTGTTAAGCAATTCCACATCATTATTGAATAAGAGCCGATATCAAAAAGTATTTGTCTCTGGTATTGTACCCATTATTTATATTAAACTGAGGAGGGATTTTTCAAAGGGCCTGTTTCCATGGGAAATATTATGTCTGATCTGAAAAAAACTTTACACCGAAGTTAATTTCTCCAAAAAAAAGTTGGCTTTTGACACTCTCTAGCAAGCATCTTGATTATAGTGTAAGGTATAAGGCATCATCTATTCTCTTGAGGGAAGATAAGGCTAAGCATATTGGCCTTAAAGATTTGCGTACTCTCCTCCAGCATAATACGCGTTAATTTAATAACAGCTTAATTAAGATATAAATATATTTTTTTTTACTTTTTATGAAACATTTTTTGACAATAGACTTTTTAGTTATTATTATAAATACACGTCTTGACTATACTTAAATAAATAAAACAAAATATTTGTAACTGAGACACAGCTTCAATCAAACTACACTGAAAGAAAAAACTTTTACTTAATAAAACAAAACAAAAAATATAACTTAAACAAAGCAAAACAATAAGAAACAAAATCACATTAATAGTAAACAAAAGAAGGAGTAAAAAGTTAACTATTTTTTAGTAAAATTACAATTTAAAAAAAATATAATGTATACCTACATATACCCGAAAAAAATACCCAATTAGCGTAAGTTGTTATATAAACAGTATTTTAATAAGAAAATCGCATATGAAAAGTAAAAAGTTAACAACACCTTAAATAAATTGTTCGTAGCATAAAGTTTTTTTATCATTTGCGACTAAAAAATTAAACTTAAAAACACAATACTATATTTAGTTTTTATTTTAGCTTAGACGCAAAAAAAATTAGATTTGTGGTAAAAATCATTTTATGTCACATTGACATGCTTTCATATTAAAGCAAAAACAAAATAAAATAGCATATACGTAGAAAATTAATCAATAATATAATAAAGTTTTAAATAAAAATATCGAAATGTTAATTACTGAAAAGCAAGTAAATAGAGAAGCAACTCAAAAGCAAAATGTTACTAAAATAATAAAGAGTTTAAAATTTTAGAAAAACAATTGTAATACATACAAAAAAAAAGTTACGTAAAAAAATAATCATTAGGTGCAAAAAGAACTACGAACATATTTTATTAAAAAAAAAAATATCCAAAAAAAAACATCAAAATTATAGCTAAGTAAATTAATTAAGTACTATCCTAAGTTATAAAATACACGTAAAAAAAATTTCGATGCAAAAAAACTAAATAAATTTAACAGTTGGTAAATTAAACAAAATTTCTCGTATAAAAACAATAAAAAATGATATAGCTTTTTATTTGAAATTCATTGTACCATGTGTCTTTCTTAAATACATTCTCCAACTAAGGATCAACAATAATTGATCGAAACAAATATTTTATGTCAGTTAATTTCAATGAAGTCAAGTTGATCGCAAACGCTTGACTCAAATATTTTGCATTCAGAGATAATTAAAGGAATCTATGATATCCTTTCGACGTGCATGAATCGGAAAAAAACTCTGGATAATATTTCGGAGCATAAATTATAAAATCTTTACCGTTCTTTGCTGCTGTTAAAGCTTAAGCTTTATATAGTTATTCTTATTTTTCTATAAGATAATTCGCCATCATAGGTTTCATCAAAATCGATCGAGCCTCAAAATTACTTTACATAGAGAAAATAAATAGAAAAAAGAGTGGCATATAAAACGGTATATATATTGTATTATCCAGTTCAATGTTTTTTAATCCAGCATGCCGAAAGAATTTCTTAGAAAATCTCAAAGGCACTGTACACAATAATAGATTTGGCAAAAAGAAAATCACATTTTTTGGTTATTTAATAGAATAATATAAAGTTTGCAAATACCGATTTATTGAATCCAACATGCATCATATACGTTTGTAAAAATTTTATATCATATTTAGCAATAGTATAAATTATATATCATATATATAATAGAAGTTCTAGTCTTAAAATATATATACATACATAACGAAATGCAAAATTATATGAAAAATTTCGCAATGTCTTCCTTAGATAAAATGTTTGTAAAGATTATACATACATGCATACATGTATTTAAATAATAAGCATATACATACATACATACACACACTCATACTACTGAATTCATTGCTGCAGCAGTGAACGAAAATTAATACACAATACGGTAGCGCCTTCATATAGAAGGTAAAGTGTCTAAGCGCTTGCGTGCTTTTGCACAAACTGGCAAAGTATCAGTTGCCGGATAATACGTGAGCTAGACATCGAATATATGAAGCTAATACTTGTCGATTATATATTTTTTTCTTTTTTTTTCTATTGCTGGGGAAACTTTGGAAGATTTTCTATTGCGAGAATTTTAATGTGGCAGTACAAGAACAGTGGTGTACCTTAAACATTTGGCGCCTGGGTCGAAGAACCAAAAACCCTTGAAAAAAAATTTAAATTTTTAGAAAAACAAAAATGATATTCTGATTTTCTTTACACATGTCTTCTCCGCCCGGGGCGACTGCCCCTCTAGATATTCCACTGTGCTAGAAAAAAGCTTTTTACGATAAATTTGGCTGCGCATCAGTGTTGACAAGCTGAAAAGAAGGAAGAAAAATTTTTTTTTTTTTTTTGTGGGAAAAAGTTAATGAGTTTTTATTTTTTTTGAGCAACCCTGCTGCAACTTTTGTTCAGATCGAGCTATAATAGTGTGGCGGATAGATACCATGACTATCGTGTAAAATTGTTTTCAGGATCGGACTATATCTACTGTCTGAACTTCTTATTAGTTTTGATATTTTTTTTTTTGAAGTCCAACCAGTAACACGAAACCATGTATCACTTTTAAAAAACATAAGTTTCCTAATGAGTTTTCATTCGCTGATTACGCACCACCTGCGGTCATATATTTGTAGTCTGCACTTAATGTGGCTTATCCAAATTGTTACTTGTACAACTTGACACTTAACCCCCAAACCAATGATGGCTTTTGGGTTTTGTGGAAATGTACTAAATGGAGAGTTGAAATGTACTTTTTAAATGCCGTATGTATTGTTTCGACATGAAAATGAAAAAGTTACTTTAAATTAAAAAAAAATTTACCAAACTTTTTACTAAAAAATAAAACGGTAATTTTTTTATAAATTGTTCAAATGTACTCAAAATGTACCGAACATGTAAAAAATGAAAATTCATCGAATGTACTGAAAATAGGCCAAATGTACTTCTTTCCTTTGCTTTCCTTCATTATTGCCAGTGGCTCCTAGGGGGGGTCAATAACATAATACAAAGTTTCATAAAATGATGTATTAATTTTTGTTCACTAATGCACTCGAACATGTGTAGTTTTAAATTAAAATTGAAAATATAGCGCCGATTTCAAAACGTATATATATGATAAGTTCTTGTCACTATAGATCTCTAAAAAAAAAAAAAAAAACTTAGTTGATTTTTTTTTTTTTTTTTTTTAACTTTTAAGGCATAAGGTAGTACTACTCTCAACCGTATGGTTTATAGTATTAATTTTCTGTCGACAAATTACATATCGGAGTTGTCTTTTTTACGGCGGACTACAGTTTTTTAACTATAGCAGCTTAATGTGTTTACTCCTAATAGAGAAACCTTTAAAAAACTTAAAACATCTGCAGTTTTATAAAATGACAAAGGGTAATTTTCTGAATAATTTTACAGTTAGTGACTGTTATGAGGTTTCATTTGAACTCTTTTCGAATTTAATAGAAAAAAACAAAAAAAATCGATTTAACATTTTTCTATCAAGGTTGTCCAGATGCCATATAAATAGTATTTTTTGTGGTGCTCATCTACTTTTATTTTTTTATTTATTTTTATAAACAGTTTTGCGTTTTTACTGACCTATTCAAGGTATTCCCAAATCCCAATTTCAAGAAAATATAATTTTGCTAACATGTGACAAAAATGTGCTGATTCACTCAAGAGAGCATGAATTCTCCCATAATAGATCCTCACTCACTGTCTAAGTCAACGTTTACACGAGGAAAGTCTTGCCGCAAGGTTTCCTTGTTTGTAGGCAATAGGGGAAAAGCGAAAGGGACGAAATTTGTCATATGTTGCAAACGCGAAACGAAAATCACAAAAGAGAATGGACAAGAATTTGTCTCTCAGACTTTCCTCGTGTAAACGCCGACTAAATACATAAAATGTAGACGTTCAAGGAGAAACTAACGTAATGGAATTCACAATCACCAAACAAAAATTTAGGCCATCAAAGCATCTCATATTAATTTATTAAAAGTTGCAAAACGATACAATTAAATCGAATGATAATATTATTCTTATAATATCATTACCAAAATAACTTTTTATTTCATATTAGAACCGCAATTTTTTGGCAAAAATTCTACTTACAATTTATGTAGAATTTTTTAGTTCCAAAAAATCCCTTGAACTATAGCTAAGAATAAGAATGAAAATAAAATAAAAACGCACAAGACAATTCAAAACATAAATAAATAAAAATATATATCATTTTGACAATAGCAACTGAAAATTTACCGATGTTTTTATAACAATTTCAGTCCTCAAAACATATTCGGTTTCTTAAAAAAAAATAATAAAAAAAAATTTACTATGGTAGACAGCTTTGAATCATACTTCCAGTCAAAGGATTGCGTACATAGCAGCTTTAAGGCTTGTGACGAAAAAGAACAAAACGGCAAAAGGGAACAAAGGGTGTTTTAATTTTCAATAGGAGTCATCAGATCTGATAGATCATCAAAGCTGGTGTCATTTATACTTAGTAAGATTTGACATTTTATCATCGAAAGGTATACACCGCAAATTATGTAAATTTACTAAATACTCAAAAAGTTCAACTCTTAGTTTGTATATGAAGTCCTTGTTTCATGCCATCGATGTTAGATCATTTAGAAGCTAATTAATGCCTAGATACGAGCTCAGATCATAACAAAATTATTAGAAGTCACTACCCAAAATCATGTTCTTATGCGAGATGGCATGAAATTAACTTCAGAATAAAGCCAAAGTTTACATTTGGAATGCTTAAACAATATTAATATTTCACACATATTTAACAAAATTGAGAGCAATATTTTTGTTATTGTTCATTTCAGTTCGAAAAAATCCGATTTTCGACCTTACTACTCTGATCAATACGTCAATGTTGGCGAAATAGTGTACAGCTTCAACTAAGCTGTGCAAATACTCCAGCTCATTTAAGTTGATATTTTTTAGTTAATTTATTACAATATAAATATAGAGGTCTATCTATATACATACATACTATGTAGCATGATACAACAACATAACTACTAATACTGCAAAAACAACAAAATTTTAGGTAGTTAAAGAACTCCATATGTAACTCAAAATCAAGACATGGTGTAAAGCAAATATCTAAATATACATACAATATATGAATTGATAGAATAATATGCAGATATGAGTATATAGTACACATATTAATAATATATACATATACATATAAATGTTTCAGAAGTATGTAATATATTTAAGTAAATAAAAATAAATGCAATTAAAGTTTAAATTAACAAAAAAAAAAACTATTTATAAGCCCATTGTTAAGAGAACACAAAGTATGATAGCTTCTGCAAGACACGACATTTAGCCCTGCATATAGCAAGCTTTGCTCGGAGGCAGTTTGCCCATTGTGATACCCTACATATATATAGTCCTCTCCCTTCTCCCGAAATTATTTCATTCAATGGGCGCGATCCATTGGTGAAGTTGAGGATGCTGGTGAGTTACAACTCAACTAGTTCCCCCAGACTAACAAAGAGCTCAGAAAGAAAAAAGTTGGTTTCTTTCCTCATTAGCACCGGTCATTCGCAGATTAGATGTTTAACCGTCTCATCGTCTTCTTTGTCACCAAAACTCCTGCAGAAATCTCTGAAAGGGCACTATATCTGGTAGCCATAGGAGCAACATCACAGTGCCCTGTCAGAGAGAGAGTTCAGTCGGGTTCAGTGTGTTGCTCCATAATAATTCGTACCGCGTTGGTGTGGTCTGTAGAAGGTGATCCAGATCCGGTTCAGTATTATATATGCTATAATTGTATGCTACCTTGCTTCTGATTTTATCTCGATTATTAATGCTAAGCGCACTCCAGTCTCATATTGGTGCTTCGTTGGATTAGACATTTTAAGCTTACAAAAAATTACTTTTTTATCTTTTTGGTTACACCACATCCGAATGTAATAGCCAACCAAATCAATTCGACTAGATGTTTGATTATGACACACTGGTAGTTCGACAGCGAGATTTTCGGGTTTGTTTTGTACCATCTCACAATGTATTTGGCATTTCTCTGTTTTTGCAATACTGGGCAAAAATTTCCTTATTCTGTTCGGTGGAAGTGACTTTAACTAAACAAACTCTGGAATAAGAGCCTATATCCCGTCAGATTTCTATAGGCAAAAACTCTGAAGTGCTTTGCTGACAATTTCATCAACAATTGCACGATACGTGCACTGCTGCATCGCGTTATAGGCAGTGTTATTGACAATTTCGGCTGCACGCTGCTCAAGCTTGTTTCGAAAATGTCACTGGAACTCGTGAGCTTTAAGCTTATTATTAAAATATTAAAGGTCAGGTTGATATGAAAGTTGACACGTTATTGACTGCAGCGGTTGGGAGGACGAAGGTAGGTAACTTCTAAGGTAAGGAAGATAACTTCTAAGTCAACTCTTGATGGAAAAGTCGTAGACTTAACATAGTTCGAAGAACCATTGGAGATACTATACAGCTCGAATTTTATTTTTTTTCTTTTTGTTACTTGATATAACTAGACCGGTAACGTTTTTTAACTTGAAGTCATGTTTCCTTCTTAAAAACAAATTCTATAACAAGCATTTTTATTGTAAAATCGTTATATAGATTTTGCGATGGTCAAATTGCTATGTTAAAAATACATGTAAATAAAAATAATAAATAAATACAAAAATAGTTTAAAGAAATTCCCTTGGGTACGTGCTTGCTTGCTGTCCTGTTCTTTATACATGGGCTTGTCAATTTTTACAACTTTTTTTTTAAATGAATTAAGAAAATACTATGAAGTTCAAACTTTACTAGATTACATATTTGATTCGAAAAGAGAAAAATTCTAAATATAAATTGTAAATTTTAAAACACGCATAACTTTGTCATATACGAGTGCGAATATGTTGCTCTGATAACATAGTAAAGGCAGTAATATAGTGATAAAATGTTTGGAAAAAAACTAGTTTTATTACCACGCTAGTATAATTTTTTTATGAAAGTAAAAAAAACACAAAAATAAATAAACGCAATCCTTGTAAATAAATTAGTACATTTCAATTTTGTTAATAACTAGAAAACTATATAAAAATTGATAATAAAAAATTATAATCACCATATTCCATAAATACCGATACAAATCTATAAGAAATACGAATATCTTATGATAACAAATAATTCATCATTATCGAAATATTATTAAAACCAATTAAATTTTAAAAGACATGTTGTAAACATGGGTATTTTCTACAAGGGCGGAGTTCTTTCTTATAGCTTATTTTTGATGGTACCAGTGCATTAAGCATCAGTGCCGAAACGATTGACATATTCCTCTGTCTCATGACGTGAAACGAAACCGATTTTTCTCGAGGAATTATTTTCTTCTAATTCGAAGGACTTTTTACTTTTGAGCTTGCATGACTCGTACAATAAAGCGTTGCATATTTTCTCCATGACTTCCTAACAAATAGCGCCTAATTTTGTTTCGAATGACCTTTGAGCTTGTTTCACATATTTAACCCACTGTATAAACGCATTGCCATATAGAATCGTACGAAAATTTCACAATCGTCGGCTTTACTTCTTTTTACCTTCTTTATAGTTAGACCTGTTTATGCTAAACTAGGTGATAAGACGTGGGCGAAGTAAAGTTTCTTGTTGTTCAGTGCATCTATTTTCCATTTAGTCAGCTGCCATATGGTTTGTGTATTTATAGAGGCTTCGAATGTACAATTTGCAATGAAAAACTTCTGAACATGCCGTTTGAATTTTTTATTGGAGGGAACTCTCTGCCTGATCATTTCGTTTATAACTGACACCACAGTTTTAACGCAGGTATAAACATTGTCTTTAAGATGACTTAAACAAATTAATGCTCATCATTGTAAAATAATTCATACAGCAAAAAAAATAAATCTTTAACTTAAACATTTTTTTACAATAACTTAATTATTAACACAACAATTGCATAACTATACAAAACTTGTTTTTTTTTTTTAAGAAGTAAACCAAAAATAGCATTCTTAGACAAATTAAAATACATACGGGACATTCATTCTTCACGGTTCATTTGATTAGACTTTTGGAAATAATTTTTTCTTTAAATTTTATCAAAAAACATTCACAAAATGCCTTGATTCTACAACGCATGTATCACGAAATCTAAAAATATGTAGTATCGAAAAATTACACTTACGAAAATGTTTGTATTCTTCTTTATCTTTTTGATGGTCCTACTCAACATGTAACGTTTCGTAAGCCTTTCAGAAGTCTTTCACATGAAATCTTACGTTGTACATAGTTTCTTTTTCAAAATATTATAGAAATTTTGTTGTGTCCCGTGGCAATCCTGAAATTTAGTAATGTTTTATGATTCGATATTACCTTTTTGTAATCTACTTTGTATGTATACAACAAATGTTTGTACATAATTGGTAAAGACTTTGTTTCGTTTATAACGTGTCAGCAAGATTTAATTTTTTGGAAGGTTCAGGAAACGTTGAATCTGAAATCTTTCAAAAACACTTCAGAATGATTGCATGTGAAATATTACATTTGAAACCTATAAGAAAGATGTCTGTAATGTTCCGTTTGAAATAGTTCAAATGAAACATTTCTAGTACGTTACGTACTAATTTTGAAACTTTCTGAAACGTTACACGCCCAGTGGTGTGTAAGTAAAATTTTATTTTTTTAAGAATTTAACAAATTTTTTTTGCAATTAAAAATAAAGTGTTTTACTGAATTTTACTTAAATCAATTGATTGAATCCTATATCCAAATTCTTGCAGACATAAAAATTTAGTCCACACCCACCAATCGTTGCAGCTGAAGAACAGAAGAAGGATAAAGATGAACTCGCTGCAGCGAAGTTATCGCCATCAAATGTGAAGGGTGGTAAAATAATTGTACCCAGCGCAGAGACCATATTTGCACGTTGTATTGCACTTTTAGGCAATATAATTGCATTAAGCGTGCTTCGAATATCTTATCATTCCTCAAATTTTACTACCCACACTTGAACCCCGAGTTGGGTACGCTCTGGGATAAACAAATATCAGATTTGCTGCTGAGCATTAACAAAGATTCACTCTTTTTTGGCAAATTTAAGGAGTTCATAACAGAAACTGCTGAATTTTTGAACAAACATGACGAAAACTTTGCTGAAAGCTTAGTTAATAAAATGGCGGACCAATTGCTTATGTACCCAATTACCATACCACACAATGAATTTGTGAGTCCAATGTTAAATGCTGAACGTGGCATGCTTTTAAAAGGTGTTGCATTAACACTTTGTTTTGTTAGCGATGATGTACCAACAGTTAATACGAAAATTGATTTAATCATTGGTTCAGCAAAACAAGAAAAACAAGATAAGCATATTAAACATGCCGAATATGAAGAAAAAATTACACCATGTGCGGTCGCATTGGGTCACATTTCACGCGCACACCTCACACACCTCATTAAAAAACTAGCCGAATTAGCACATATTGGTGGACGTAAACATTCGACTGATTTCTTTAGTACTTTGCACTTTATCAAAGACACACATAAGGAGCAGGAAATTTACAAACACGAATTTGTTAGTTATTAAGTCCCTTGGTTATATTATGGATGAGGCAGATCCGAAACATATTGGTTTGCAAGTCAAGGCATTTTGCGACTTTTATAATCATAGTTTCCAAAAAGAAGAGCTGAAAATATAAAGCATACGTCTTGAATATCGAATCATTAAAAAGTTATTTCGCAAAAATCAACAAATTGAATGTAAAAGCCGTGAAGGTTGTACCTAATAGTGCATGTACATTGTAGCATTTTGCTGACTTTTCAATGACTCATCTTCATAGTTTGACAAATTTTGTAAGAGAATATAGCAATAATATTGCCATTTTGAGAAGATAAGTTACTTATAAGTATGTACAACGAAAAATCTGCATTGTAAATGCACTATAATAGCTCGAAATAATATATATTATATAAAACGAAAAAAAAATGCTTATAAAAATAAAATTTCAGGCAAATCAAAAGAACTAGAATAAACGAATAGTTAAATTGTTCGAAAAATGGTTGTAAAAGACAAAAATCACTTGCAATTAAAAGTGTTAAATGACACAAAATCACTAATTATTAACAAATACATAAATTGAAAATGAATTGTAAAAACAACTTGCAATAACAGAAAAATTAAAACTAAACTAAAACAAAAGTGCATAAATTAATAAAATTGAAATTAACAATGCTGAATTTAAGATAAAAATTGCGTTTTAATTAACATTTCTATATCCTGCAGAAAACATAGTAAGCAACGTGAGCCATTTGACTTCTTCAAAAGTAAGTATCAATAAGAACTGTTAGTTATTTAAGGCATTGCATTGGGCTGATCGGCCGAAATATTTAATGGACCTTGCTTTGAAAAATAACTGCTAATGAAAAACACAAAAATTTTTGCTACAAAGATTCACAGCAATCTCAGTTGAGTTGTCTAACTACAACTACAATAAAATAGAAACAAATTTTGTTTTTGGTATTTCCACATTTTTACAGTGTTTTTCCTTTATTTCTTAACAATTCCTTTTTCAAATAACTGATTCTAGGGATAATACAATTTTTTCCATTTATTTCGTCTACCCCTTGGGCTGTCCTCGCGCAAGGCACGCGGTATATATTCATTTTGATGCTGATCCATAGTTCGCTTCCAAGGGTTTAAGTCTAGTTCAAAGTATCGTCTTCTCGCATCCATTTGACGTGTTTTATTATCAATTTTATAAATTTTCTCCCAAAGGTAAATTTCAGGAATTGCTAAGTGTCTCGGACGATTTGACACCATATTCTTAAAGATACGTTCAAGAAAAACACGTTGTTCTTCGTCAGCATAGTCAGCAATACGTTTAGTTTCTTCATTCAAAAAGGGTTGCAGCTCAGCTTGCGAACGCTCAACAATTGGTGCATTAGCATAAAATTGCACAAGATATCGCAGCACTTGATCATTTAAGGCAATACATTTTCCAGTATCATCGAACTCTTCAAACAATTTCATCTCATTTGTACCGCGACAATAATTAAGTTTGGGATTTTCATGCACGTGTTGCTCATACATAAGTACGGTATTAAGTTGATATTCGTAAAAAGACCAATCCCGTCCATTTGTAATAATTGTTTGTGTATTAAGTGGGTAGGTGAGTTCACTAAAAGTGTTAAAACCATTATAATTGGCTTGAGCTAATAACCAAGCAAAACTAGAGAGAATTGCCTGTGCATGTAAGACTTCTTTAAAATCTTCTGGCCCATAGGAGGAAGGCCGTATATTCATGTGAGCACGGGACTGATAAGAAATAAAGCCAAAGTCACGAGGGCTGCCTGGCCAAAAACCTGCAATGGATATAATAATTAAAACATGAGATTATAATTCTTTAAATTTTCTGAACAAGGGGAAAGTAATATATAATGTTAGAATTCATGTTATCCAAAGCCAAAAACTCAGACCATTAAGTATCAACAGCATAGTTTTAATTAAAAAAATTTACAAGAGCTTTCACTGTATCGTCATTTCTCAACTTCTATAAAGAGTTGCCTGTGCTATGGCAAGTCAAAAGTCAAAAAACATGCGACGAACATAGCAAAAAAAATTACTTAAATCGGTTGAGCCACTCTCGAGCCTTTGCGATACTAATGCACAACAATTGATTTTTTTAAATATAGATTTGATTTCAAATTTGTAATTATTATTAGCTTTATGTGAACTATTTAAAAGAGCAATCTTATATGTACAATTATTTATTATGGAATAAACACATAAATAATGAAAAGTTGTAAAAACTAGTCTTAGCTGATGTGTTTATTATTATATGTATTGAATTTTAAAAAATTGTAGGATTTGTGTTCTCACCAGGTATATTGGTACCATGCTGATAGTCTGTCGCATATCCGAGCGTACGTGGATCATACTTATAAGTTTGTATTTTCTCTTTAGCTAAATCAAAATTCTCTATTCCTGCTGCTATATCAAATGTAGGCAACTGAAGACGATGTCTTAACGTTAGATATGGCTCACCATCGTATTGCATTAACCGATCTACAGGATCATGCGCCATTTCCTTTTGCCATTCTCTGCCCTTTTTGCTTTCAACAACATTCTTTGGTGGATCAATACCGCCTACAAACCAAAATGCTTCATGTCTTGGGTTATAATCTATTTCTGTGTCTTGAAAATGAGGATAGTCAGCTGCAAGCGTATTAATAAGCGAACGATTTATTTGCTCTACAATTAACTGAGTGAACGCTTTTTCATTCTCCTGCGCATCTAGCTTCGAGCCCTTTCCATATTTGTGTCTAAAAGAATAAGCATTTAATAACAGAAATATACATTTATTTTTTTTCGAGCCATTACTTGAAATAATCATGAGCATATTCCAAACCCTCCTGAACATCACCCCTTACAGCTTGAACGAAAGCGTCCAACTGTTTTGTTTTTGTTTCGTCGGTGCTTTCAATCCCAAGTGCACTATCTTCGAAAACAGTGCGTGTGTAGTGCTGCGTCGCTGGCAAAATATTGTAGGGTAGTATAGTGTCTCCCAGCTTCACCACTTTGTAGCCGTAGTACCGCGGCATGTTTATTTTAATCATTTTTTCTTCTACAGTGCGTACAGCACGTATTTGTTCCCGCCAGTCTTCCCTTTGCCTTTGCTTACGGGCTCGAAACGAAAGATCCTGGATTTCTGGATAATTCGGCTCATCTGTGTACTCTGCATTTTTAATGTTGTTGGTATTTTCGCTAATCTCCTTTAAGGCTGCTGCATAACTCCGTGAAGAAAGGCATTTTGACCATATATTTTGAACTCTGGAGCCTAACTTTTTGCTCTTGTGCAATATTATCATTTTATTCAATAAATTAGATTCTTTATCATTTAATTTTTGTTTCTTTTTTTAATTCAAATATTACTATAACCACGAAGTTACAAATAGGTTATGAAATCAGCTGTAAGCTTGACGTCAAGTGCAGTGCAACAGTGATGCCACTTTTTTACAACTTTCTTTTAATTGGTGCCATGGTAATGGACTACTAACATGAGTGCCGTTTTGTTGGTTGAAGTGAGCAGACGTAAACCAAAACCAAAATAGACGAGACGAGACGTAACGAGTAAGTTCGAGTGTATGTAAACCATTGTTGATAGCCAAAATGAACCAACGTAATTGATCGAAAGTGAACGAAACATTTTGACGAGACGTGTTGTTCCGTAAGAACCGAACTTCGTCATAACAGCTTTTTCGACTCGTTGGCTAGCGTAACATTTTGGGTTAAATGTCAAAACAGACGAAACGAGTGCAAACGTTCGTTCAATTGCTACCGTCTCGTCACGTCTATTTTGGTTAAATGCCCAACTAAAGGCCCAACTAAACCATGCATCGCCTAGCGTAACATACTGTCAAATTTGAACGAAAAGCCTGTCAGATGCTTAAGAAACTCAGAGAAGACTTTTTGGTGGCTATGTTGTACTTCGTTGAACTTAAGAAGCGATGTAGCCATAGTTGGCAAGCGTGTGAAATATTCCCACAATTACATAAATTTTATTTCTTATATTTCCTAAATAAATTGAATTCATTCGCAAAATGTTATTCAATGACATTAATTTAGATACTTAAAGCAATAAATATGTAATCATGACATTGTTTTTACTAATTTTAAGAAAAAAATAAGAAAACAAAATTACTCATTTTGTACTATGCGTGTAGATTGTAGGGAAAAGTAGTGGCAAATGCAGCGCGTGGCATCACTGAATTGTCAATCAAATTGTTGTATGTATTGTGTGTGTACATTAAAATGCATATTTCTGCAACTTCACTTCAAGCCATTTCCTTTACATTTCGATTTCAATAAAATGCGTCTATTTTACTGTTTAATTATCTTCTTTTTCACATTTTCTATTAATTTCAAAACAAAAGTATTTTCCACTTCAAGTTCCATTGCAAAATTTTTTTCTTATGTATACAATGCATAAACAGCTGATTCCGTACAGAAAGTGCGTTCAGTTTCGCTCTTTCCTTAAGCAAATGACATTTGTGGAAATTGAACGAAACTTTTTGTTAAGTACTTGCAGAAGTTGACTGCAGTCAAAGCGTGCATGGTTTAGTTGGCCCTTAATGCTGTATATGACTGCGGTGTGCCCACCAAATTGAAATTGAACGGTGGCTCCATTTCACGTGGTTCGATAATCCGTTATGTTAGGAGCAGTGAAACAACCCTTTGTCCATTTAGTAGCGTCCGTCCCGTGTTTTAATTTGAAATTTAATATATAGAGCCCGCGAGTGTGAGTAGACTGTCCGTCCCGTGTTTTAATCTGAAATTTAATATATAGAACCCTCATATGGCTTCATAAAAGCATATAAGTGCCGCAAGATAATATACAATGACTAAAAAATAAAAACCTAAACACCTTTACTTTTAAACAAGAAAATCTAAAAATATAATAAATGTTGGCGTTGCGGCGTGAGTAATTAAAATATGCGAGTGGACTGTATCACGGTTCATTTATTACTGACTAACTTGTATCAACTTAAACTATTCATACATAAGAAATTCTCTTTACAAAAAAATATGATGCTTAACTGTGTTGCATGCACCACCCATACAAATTAACCGTGTTCAGCATTACGCTATATGGGTCTAAGGATCTGAAATTAAATGCTTGGTTTTCTTACGCAGACTTGTCAAACCAAAGGAAATTTTTAAATTTGGCGAATATCAAGGACTGAAACAATTTAGGACTTTGCAACTGTTAGTTGACTGGAGGGTGTTTATTTTTCGGAGGCTTTGTCTCGGTTTTTCGTTTATCGAATTATAAACGTTTTTTTTTTGGGGATTCGAGACTTTCCGAAGAGTAAACATTTGACAGGCAGTTGTAAGTTGCAGAATCCTGATTGTTAACTTTTCGCCCAGATTTAATACAGACCGTGGTTGAAGTCGAGATCGAATTAATTTTTAATTTGGAGCAAATCTTTAGTGCCGAGGATCGGCTGAGTTCCCGTTGAGAATCTGAGAGCAGATCAAGTTCCTCTGGAAACCGCTGCTGGGCGGTCAACAACGACGACTGATAAAACGCTACGCACATAGATTTTTTTTACGACTTTCACTCAATCTAGATTTTTTATATTTTTATTGGCGTATTTAGCCTAATTGAGGATAAATTGGTCAATCAATTAAATATCAACTCAATGCCAATATATTTCGATGAAACGCGTGTTGATGGTCGCAGTAATCCTGAAATGAGTAAAAAAATGTTCGCCGTAGAAAAATTTATAAATGTCAAAAGTTCTCAGGGCTGACGCACTACATTATTTCCAAAGTCGGTAAAGTAGTTGTGTGATTTTTCACTAGGGTTAACGAAGTCCAAAGGTCGCCTGAGCGATTTTACAAGCGATGTTTTTGTAGCTCCGCCTCAGAGAAACGAGACAAAGAGAAAAAAAGCAACAAAGCAGGATGATAGTGGTGGGATGAAAATTGGGTTTAGGATGCAATAGGATCGTTGTATGCGTTATGTATTTTCTTTTTTTGTTGTTTTTGAATATTATGTGGAGGATTAAGGCATGTAACTGTTTTGGCTGGCGAAATTTTGGCATAGCACCACTTATCACTAGGCGCAATTTTTCAGAAGTATTAAACACCTCGAAGCTGCAGCACGTCCCAATCAGTAATATAGTGTTTTTAATTTTACATATACATTTTGAAAGTTAACGTAAATCCAAGTGTTGTTTTTTTTTAAATTAAATTAAAGTGACTTTGTGAGTGTCTTCAAGGTTATTTAAGTAACCGTCACCAGTTTCAAAATCTGAGGAAAAACAACTCAAGGTAATTTTTTTTTGTTCAATTTGGTCAAGTTTCCTATTTTTTTAAAAAAGTGGTTAAAATTCACAGAAAATTTAAGCCGGTGATATTGCTGCCAAACAGTTGTGCTTTCAAAATTTCTTTTTGTCGCAAATTTTAAATCAAGGAAAAGGATAATGTGAGTTTCAAAAAAACAAAATTATTTAATTATTAAATTTGTGCAATACGAGATTAGGAATTTGAATTTCACATTACTCTTATTAGTGTGGCTGACGACCGATCCCTAAGGAAAGCATTGGCACCGCTACACGATTTGTGAGACAGCTGCAGAGCATAAGGAACCAGAAAGAAGAAAAATAAGATAAGTCAGCCACAATTCTTTTCCATATATTTATATACATACCTTAAAATTGAAACCCAACATTAAAAACTTTGCCTGGGAAAGTTTTAATTGCGAGGTCGGTCGGCGTGAGCCTTTAGAAGAAAAAACGCATTTCGTTTGTCGTAGACAGAAACCGAAATGGTGTAAGCCCTGAATTGTGTGCAACAGCAGCGCAACGTTTGAAGAAAAAAAAAGATCTATACCGACAGGAGAAAAAAGAAGCAAAATAAGGAGTTGCTCAGACGGTTCGATCGAACCTGCACAGTGGCGAAAAGGCATATTTTGAAGATTTTTTTTTATTATATAAATTTTGATTTTTTTTTTTTTAAGTTTTTTTATCAGATTACTATATGTATTGATTTTAATTCGCGTTTGGCCTGATTCCATTTGTAAAATATCCTCGGGGAACTTCGTCTTACGCGGCTGTTTTAGTTTTTAAAATGGTCGTCCCTTTATTCCCCTATTAAAGAGCTCTTTAGGGTATGATAGGACGTTTTTAGGCGCGCGAAATTTCGCGAAGTTTAGAAAGCCGAAAAAATTCAAATTTCTCCGAGCTATTAAATTTTGATCCAGTCCATGCGAATACATATGAATTATAAATTGTCGTTTAACAAAAAAATTTATATTTTCTTTTAGTTGTATTTAATATTTAAAAAAAATTTTTGTTTTTCTTCATATTAGTGTAATAAATAGTTTTTGTTTTCCGTAATATTAAACTTTTTATAAATACAAAAAAAAAAGGGGGAATTTAAATTTTTTTTTGGATTAACGCAACTTTTCATTAAAAATTACTAGAATTTATAAATCAAAAGATTTCGTCGCGGTTTCGATTTGTTTTCGTTTAGTTCGAAATTATTTACTTCGTTATTCGTTTTGTTTTATGTTTTTTTTTTGTATTTTTTTTTTTGCTATCCTTTTTTTTGCATTTTATAGAAAATTTAATAATAAGAAACTTTAGCATATAAGCTTATAATTTTCTATTTTTTTTATATATTTTTTTTTATTTATATATACATATATGCATGTCCAATTTTCTTTCAATTTTAAATTTAGTTTGATTTTTTTTTTAACTTCTAATATTATTTTGATATATACATAAGTACATATACCTTGATTTTTTTTTAAAAAATTTTTAATTTCTGCCGTTTATTTTGATTTTTCATCCTACGTTATTATTCCGATTTAGTTGTTCCCTTTTTAATTGTCCGTGCAAGCATTTCCCTGTAATTTAAAATCTGTTTAAAAATAAAATGTTTTGAATTAGTGAAGTTTGAAATGAGGTGTTAAATTTTCATTCAAAGGGGGGGAAACTTATCTGGCCAAATGATGACTGTGGCAGTCTAGATCCAGCGGTGTGTCCTATGTGGGTGATGTCCTCAAATGTATTGGGCATCACAGGATGGGTGGGCGCGTAGGGGGATAATATCTCTCCTCCTCTTCGGTGCGATTGGTCCTGTGGAGAAAATAAATGTGTCGACCTGGCGAATTTTCAATTGTAGAAGTTTAGTTTGCTAATAGTTTTTTTTTGCTGTTTGATATTTTTTTAATTTTAATTTGTTTAGAAATTTTTCTTTTGTTTAGCTTAAAATTTCATTTCCATAGGAAATGAAATTTTATTGTCGCACCCTCGACCCAACGCGGCGGGTTAAAAACCACCCCCTAGACCGCAAGTTAGCCGGAGCGGGCCGCGTTGGGTACGATAGCACAGGGTTTTGCAACAACTGGACAAAGAATACAGTTATAAAAATTACATAGGGTAACTACACATAATCACGTTCGGCGTGAACATACCGCCCTCCTTGGACTAATAGTCCAATTAGAATTACATTTATCTGTGTATCACTATGTAAATTTTATAGTATTGAAAACTATTTATCAAGAATACAAAACGAATCAAATAAACAAAATTAATTCAATGATTTTAAACTCAAAATATTCAAAATTACAATGATAAGCGAAATTTAAATTGCTATACATAAGCAATGATTTTTAATAAAACATTAACATTAAGATACTTGCTCGGATTCCGCCAATATTGGAGCTAGCTTTACAACTGGTCGTGTAAGCACTCCAAAAGCCGTTTTTAGATCGACTACACGTATTTTACCGTCAACTCCAGGGTGGCACTTGATTATTCTTGCAAGCTTCCACTTGGCTGGTGGAATGAAGTCATCTCTAATTGCGACGAGGTCGCCCACTTTCACGTTCATGCGTGGGCGAATCCATTTAGCTCTTTTCTGCAAAGTTGACAAATATTCTAAATGCCAGCGTCTCCAAAAGTGGTTGCGAATTTGCGAGAGAAGTTGCCATCTTTGATTTAAGCTACCCTTAAAATCTAGCATTGCTGGTTCAGGTAGCACGTTGAGCGGTTCTGCGATTAAAAAGTGACCTGGAGTAAGCGTTTCCAGATCGGAGGCGTCCGTTGAAATTGGGCAAAGTGGTCGGGAGTTGACGCATGCCTCTATTTCTGTAAGAACAGTTAGAAATTCTTCATAGGTCAACAATGAAAGACCTACAGATCTTTTTAAATGAAACTTCACTCTCTTGACAGCTATCTCCCAATAGCCTCCCATGTGCGGAGCATTGGGTGCGTTAAAGTTCCAGTCGGTATTATTGTTGACTAGAAAATTTTTGATGTTTTCGTCATGCATGGCCTGAATAAATACTCTTTGAAGCTCTCGTTCTGCGCCAATAAAATTCGTCCCATTGTCCGAAAAGAAATTTTGGCAATGACCTCGACGAGATGTGAAGCGCTTCAATACCCCAATGAATGTTTGAGAAGTTAGGTCTCCTGCGAGTTCGAGATGCATAGCACCTGTAGCCATGCAAATGAATACAGCTACATAGGCCTTAAATATTTTGGCACCACGCCCCTTGTTGAATTTTATATGAAATGGCCCAGCCATGTCGAGACCAGTGCGTAAGAATGGCCGTCCACTGCTCACTCGAAATCTGGGAAGATTAGCCATAACCTGCTGAAGTTGAGTAGCACTTTGCCGTCTGCAGGTAGTGCAACTGCGATATATTTTGCGTACTAAGTTTCTGGCGCCAACTATCCAATATCGGCGTTGCAGTGTAGTTTGCATTAGTTGAGGGCCGCCATGTAATAGCATTTTGTGAAGATCATTGACTATAATAGTAGATATTGGTGACTTTGATGGTAGAATTATCGGAAACTTTGCGTCGACAGTTATCGGAGCGTGAAGCAAACGACCTCCAGCCCTTAGTAACCCATTGGTATCAAGAAATACGTTTAGCCTTTTAATGGTACTGCGGACTGAGACAGGCTTTTCATTTCGGCAAGAAATAATCTCTGAAGCATATGCGATTGATTGCACATGTTTTATCCAAAATTGTTCAGCAGCTAAGATCTCTTGTTTACCCAACGGCCCGTTGTTTAAAGAGCTTAGGTCACCACATTGTTTGCACTTTAAATTGTTAATAAACCGGCTACAAATTGCGGTGATGCGCTTTAAGCGAATAAAAGATGAGTACACGTTAAGCAAAGTCCAAGTTGTTATTTCGGAATTAGTGAAAAGAATCGTCCTTTTCCGTCGTAATTCTTGCTCAGTCGTTGGCGGCTGGCATGGTTGAGCTGGCCAGCACCCGGTTTTAAGCGTAAGCCATGGTGGCCCTGACCACCATAATTCATGCGAGTCTAACTTTGTTGGATGAATACCTCTAGATGCACAATCCGCTGGATTGTGGCCTGAAGTAACATGAAACCAATTCTCTGCTGGTATGACATCTTGAGCTTTTGCGATGCGGTTCGCGACGAAAACTGACCAACGATTAGGATAACTTCGCAACCAGGCTAAAGCGTTCATTGAATCGGTCCATCCGTAAATGTTAGCAACAAGCGGTGAAAATGATTGGCGCACATTCTTTACAAGCGAAGAAACTAGCGTGGCGGCACAGAGTTCCAGTTTAGCTATAGAAATAGATCGAAGAGGAGAAACTTTAGTTTTTGCACTTACCAAAGCTACTGTTATCGTCCCATCAGCGTGTTGAGTGCGTGCATATACGACGGCAGCGTATGCTGACTCTGAAGCATCCGCGAAACAATGCAAATCGGTAACTGAGCCTTCTGCTCCAGTCCCCAACCATCTTGGAATTCGTAACTTGCTTAAAATGGGTAAGCCTTTGCGGTGATCTAACCAATAGGTAGCGATGTCATCTGGAACTGGGTCATCCCAATCGATATTCAGCTGCCATAAGCGTTGGAAGAGTATTTTTGGTATCAGCGTGACAGGTGCAAGTTTTCCAGTAGGGTCAAAAAGACGACAAGAATCCGATAGGAGCGTTCTTTTAGTTAAGATAGGTGGCGGTGGTCCCAAATCAACAACGAAATACAGAAAGTCCTCTTTTGAATTCCACATGAGACCTAACGCGCGTACAGTATCGTCTTCAGCGAGTAAATGTGCAATATTTTTGTCATGATCGGCACTAGGGATATTTTGAAGCACCAGCGAGGTATTAGATGCCCATTTCCGGAGCTCAAAACATCCTGTTGCCAAAATTGAAGATATTTGTTTACGTAGGTCATCAAGCTGATGTTCTGATGAACTTCCAGTAAGAATATCATCCATGTAAAAATCTCTTAGAATGATGCTAGAAGCGAGAGGATATTCTTTTTGAGACTCAATAGCGGTTTGTTGAAGAGCTTTTACAGCGTGATGCGCACTCGAAGCTACACCATATGTAACTCTTAGCATTCGATATTCTTGTAGCGGTTCTTGTAGTGAATTTCGCCATATAATGCGCTGAAAATTAGTGTGCTCTGAGGCGATCATTACTTGGCGATACATAGCTGCTATATCAGCTGTCATAGCGAATTTATGCGTTTGAAATCTGTTTAGTATAGAGGCTAAATCTTGCTGCAACTGAGGTCCAACCATCAGTGCGTCGTTAAGAGATACTCCATTTGTGGTTTTTTGCGATGCGTTGAATACAATACGTGTCTTAGTAGTTGTGCTTGTGTCTTTTTGGACACACAAATGCGTCATATAATAATTATCACCAGAAACATCATTTACTGGTGTCATATGTCCCTGGTCTAACATCTCCTGCAGAAATTCATGATATTTTTTTCGAAGCTCTATATTTCTGCTCAAGCGCCTTTCCATACGAAGCCATGACTGTACAGCTATAGCTCTGGATTGTCCCAGTTTAATGTTAGACTTCAAGGGTAATGTGACGATAAATCTCCCTGATGAGTCTCTTTTATGCGTTGCGCTGAATATGTCTTCACACATGTCTTCTTCAGGCGTGTAAAATCGATTTTCGGAAAACTCATCGAGTTGCCAAATTTTTTGTACTAGCTTCGTTAGATCGCTGTCGGCATAAAGACATACTGATTCGTTTACTTGAATCTTTTCAGTTTCAATGCGACCGAAGAGCACCCATCCAAAAACTGTTTTCTGTGCTATTGGAGTATTAGGCAGGCCCTTGATAATTTTGGGTTCCATGAGAGCGTGCATTTCGTCGGAGCCGATAATTAGGTCAATTTGCGAAGGCTGATGAAACTGCGGATCTGCTAGCTGAAGGCCTGTGATATGATCCCATATTGCTGGCTTGATTATGGATGATGGTAAAAATCCTGTAAGTTTTGTTAGCACTAGGGCAGTTATGCTGAAAATGTTGTTATTATTTAAAGGCATCAGCTGAATTGAAACCTTTCCTTTTGCATAGCCCTTTGAACATCCAATTCCTGAAACTAATACGTTGCTGTGACTCTTTTTTAGTTGTAGTTTTTGAACGCATGATTCACTTATGAAGGAGGAATGTGATCCTGTATCAAAGAGTGCGCGAAGCAAGTGTTTTCTGCCTGTTTTGTCAAAAACTTTAATTAAAGCAGTTGCGAGAAGAACAGGGTTGTCTTCTTTTGCGAACAACACAGTGTTGCTTGGTTTAATGCGGCTATCATAGCGAGTCAAGTGCTGAGAAATTGATAGCATACCAGCGTCATTTGAATCTGTAACAACCGATAGAGCTGCACGCGCAGCAGCCGAGCTAGTAGTTGCAATTGGCGCGTTTAATGCTGCTGCTCCTTGTTGTATATCGTCTGAGCAGTCATCGCTAGGTTTTATGTTTTTTGTGAAATGCAGCAGTGTGTGATGGCGTTGCTGGCAAGTTCTGCACGTTGAAGCGCTTTTACATTTGTCACTTGTATGCATTAAACTTAAACAGTTGAAACATACTTTTTTGTTGCGAGATATTTGCCAGCGAGAAGCGATTGGCAGGGCATGAAATTGTGGGCATTGGTACACTTTATGATCACCGGCGCAGTAGAAACATTTTCTATCCATTTTTGATTCAATTTGCGTAGCATGGCAATAAGGAGCTTTATTTTTATTTTTAAGAGCTGGTTTAGATGATGTCAGAATTTCTAACGATCGACACCTAGTTTCCAAAAAATCCTGTAGGTCCTGTAAAATTGGTTTCTGATCATCTCTAAGAAATAATTCCCAATGTCTTCTCGTTTCATCAGCAAGTCTGTGAACGATAACGTGAATAAGCCAGTCGTCCCAAAACTCAACGGGCATATCGAGTGCTTTTAATGCACGTGCATTTTGAATGACGGGATCAAGTACAGCTTTTATACCGGTAGCTGTGTCTGCGTTAACTTTTGGAACTGCGAAAATTGCTCTAAAATGATGATCTCTTATAACTCTTTCAATATTGTATCTTGTTTTCAGCTGCCCCCATGCCTCAATATAGTTAGCGTCTTGAAGCTTGAAATTTGAAATTAAATGCAGGGGCTCACCTGATAAACAGCATCGCAGGTAGTGAAGTTTCTGACTTCCACTTAACATTTCCTGTTCGTTGATAATTTTATTGAAACTATCGTAGAAGGTCAACCAAGTAGTCGGGTCACCTGCAAAACGTGGTAACTCAAACTGCGGGAGTTTAATGTTTGGTGTTAAAGACGAAGGCATTTGCGTAACGGTGGTGTTTGTGGTTGGCAACAAGTTTGATGTCGATGGCGTAAGAAATGAAAGCATACTCTTGAAATTTGACAAAGCCGTTATATACCACTCTTCCCCTTGCGCTCTTTCGTTTTCCTCAGCAGCAATAGATTCCGCGCCGCAAGTACTATCAATTTCTTCTTGCGCTTGGAGAAATCGGCTCCATTGTTCTTTCAATAGGTCGATATATACTTCAATTTCTTGCTTGGTATACGCAGAATCATCTTTCTTGCTTGATTCAAGGTACCGTTTAATAGCATTACGCGCGGAGTCTCTCTTTTTAACTTGAGACATTTTTATTTTTTTTCTTTAGCACACGAAGAAATCCCGTAATCTACCGATTTTATATGAGCGATTATGTACTCGAAAAACACGAGGTACATATGAAAATTTACATGCGTTTTTTATAGCAAGAGTGTCGAAATTTAATTGCAAAATGTGATGCTTTTTATGTTTTGCAACGAAATATTTTTGCTAAATAAACACGTTTATGCGAACACTTTATGGTGATATAAAATTTAAAGCAAAATGGAAAATGCGTAAAGTATTTTTGATTATAAATGCGCGTTTATACGAAGAAACACTATTTTAAAGCGTCCTATGTATGAACGAAATTATTATTAAATACTTAAATGTGTCGAACGATTTTTAAAGACGAAGTCCGAATTATGAAAAAATCCTCCGGGTCGACGAGGACCAAAATGTTGGCGTTGCGGCGTGAGTAATTAAAATATGCGAGTGGACTGTATCACGGTTCATTTATTACTGACTAACTTGTATCAACTTAAACTATTCATACATAAGAAATTCTCTTTACAAAAAAATATGATGCTTAACTGGACAAAGAATACAGTTATAAAAATTACATAGGGTAACTACACATAATCACGTTCGGCGTGAACAATAAGATACAAAATTTTTCCGAAAACCAACAATGGTAACTTCACTAATGAAGTGCAGTGAAGTTTGATACCGTGTTTTATTGGGTTTGGTTAAACAAAAATTTCATACAAGTGCGTGAACCAGCTCAATTTCCAGTTAATTGATTGAACTTTTTTTGTCTTTGCTAAAGTGTGAAGCTAAATTGTATTAGCTGTAGACACAAACCTTAAATAATCAAAATAATATTGCAACTTTGCTGAAATTTTGAAGAAGCGTTCTTAGGTCACGCGAGGCCTTGTGCACCTAGTCAGCGCTAGGCCCAAGTATTAAAATAGAGACACATAACAAAAACAGTGATGAAACAACAGAGAACGAAAAGAAAACTTTAGTATTGACATCTGCGTCACTATAAAAACAGTTTGAAATGATTTGACAGCAATAATTTAAAAAAAAAAAAAATTATGTACTGATACGTGAGGCCCCTTAAACGCGTGGTCCCGTCTAACCAGACGACTATAAAGCCGGTTCTGATTATAAAATAGGATTTCTGTCAAACACTGTCATGCCACCTGTTGGTCAAATGCAGAATTATAAAAGGTTAAACTTATGCGTCTTATTCTTATTCACTTTTAGGTTTAACCAAAGCGAATAAGGGCGTTCAAAGCGTCAAATTATTCATCAAATTGTTTGTCAAACAAATTGAGAACTCAGCGTACACATGATCAAATCTTTCGTCAAATTTCAGTTTTCTTCCGACCACCGAAGGGAAAAAATCGTGATGGCGGACAAATTATTATGTTTATGAAAATAGATATGTTGATGAAATAGGAATTTAATTTTAAATAACTTAATACTTAAAGTCATTTTCAAGACCATAATAACAATCCGTCATTTTTATGTCCACCATAAGCCCAGTTCACATTATCACACATGCTGTCCAACATGGTGTGACAACATCAATGTTCGATAATGTGAACGGTAGGATGAACCGCTTGACACACATGTTGGATGGATTTCAAAAATTTTTGATTTTTCTGCTATCTTGTCGAACTATACAACTTGTGTGAACTGACAGTCAAGCCTAGTGAACATTTTCCATTTTAAATAATATTTCAGGCAGTTTACTTCGATGTGGACGCTAATAAATTGTTCTGCAATTGATGTTTGATGGCATGCTCGATAATGTGAACGCAAAGTAATATTGACGGTCACACATGTTGTCAAGCAATGAAGGACAACATGTGTGATAATGTGAACCGCCCTATACACTATACGATCACAGGCTTGCCAGAAGTTTTGGACATGAAGTCGCCAATACATGGTGCTTAAGTCGCCAAGCTTAAACTTGAAGTTACCAGATTAATCACCAAATAAGATCTCACAAAAAGATATACAAACAAGAGTTTTTTTTAAGTATTTGTGTTTTTGGAACAAAATCTCAAAATAAAATTTTGTTTTGTACATTGTGTTTTCATGTTGTGTTGTGTTGAATTGGTTGATCTCTGACAGTTTTTTGAAAGTGCTGTCAAATTAAGTTTATAATATGTCAATGTGACATTCGATTTACTTAAGGCCGCGGTTACACTGGATGCGGAAATTTGTTCGTACGAATTCGTAAGATTTTTTTCGTACGAACATGTACGAATAGAGTGGTTACATTAGACGCGACTTCGTTCATATTTTGAGTTGAAGTGCAATCCATCAGCTGTTTTTCTCCTTGTTTTCGTGCGACTGACTGATGAAAAACAAAATTTTTTGTTCGCATCAAAGCAGTCGTACAGATTCGTACGAATACGCACGAAGCATGCGTAGCCACTGTAACCGCATTCATATACACACATGCATTTGTTCAATTTTTGCAATTCTTACGAATACATACGAAGTCGTACGAACAAATTTCCGCATCCAATGTAACCGCGCCCTAATTGGTATTGATAGTGCAAGAGCAGGCCATACATTATAGTCGCAAAATGTAAAATCAAAAAAAAGAATTCAGTTTAATTCAATATGTGAGTTTCACAAGATATTTCTATCTATTTATCATCGTGCCCATGGTCACGGTTTATTATTCAGATTTTTGTTTAGTCTAATTTTGCAATGTTTGTGAATATGGTCGTTATAATTGTCATAGTATCAAATGAACACAGCCATCTTATTAATTTAAATATTCTGGCAACGCTGATGGCTGTGACAGGAGAGAGAAAAGGATAAAAAGCAAATCGTGAAATATTCCGCGCAAAGAAAAATAGTAAGAAAAGTCGAGAAAAAGAGACAAGAAAGAAAACACCGAGTAAATTGCACAATTATAGAAGACAAATTTAAGAACACGAGAAAGTTAGCGAAAAAGTTCGCCGCCTGGTAAATTTTTTTCCGAAATCGGAACTATTTATGGTTAACCATACGGGCGAGTCAAAAAAGTTAAATTTTGCAAATCGCAATTAAATTAAAAACAATGTAATGTAACGCAAGTAGCAAACAGAAATAATTTTCAGTTGGAAAATAGTGCTGTATTAGAGAAAAAAAAAAACATGAAAAAAATCTAGCCTAGCTAGCAAAATTTTAATTGCAAGTCCGATCGTAAAGTTCGTTTATCGCCCTCGAATGAAGTTCTAAGCCAGCGTTGCCAGCAACCGCATCATCAGCGAAAGTAAATTCCTACAAAGACGCGCATTAAAAACACGAGGTAAGTCCTTGTGCCTTGGATCTGTGATTTTTTTAATTCGCTAACGTTTTGGTTTGTTCACGGATTAAAAGAAATCCCGTTAATACGGTAAAAATATCATTTTTTATTTCACTTATTTGTTGTCCTTTTTCGTACTCAACATATTCGGTTAGAACTGCTTTCTCATTTGTTCTCTCATTACTGCATTTTTGTTTTTTTTTTTAATTTTGCCTGGAAGATCATTACATATTCCAATCAAATGACGCAGTCGACATATAACGAACGAACCGTTGTACGCGGCCACACTGCGATAGTCGGCATTTGACAACTCAAAGTAGAATTAATGGAGTAGTGGGTGTGAAAACGAAGCTCCCGCGTGTAAGCGCGTAGAAAGTGGTCATAATCTACAATTTTGTAAGTGCGCGGTGTGGCTTTTATTTCCATATTGAAACTTTAAATTTTTCTGGAAGTCTTCGCGCTCGCGGTTTTTTTTTTTTTTAATTTAGGAGCTCTTAATTTTTCAATAAGCGCTATTTTCTTACGGGACTTTGGCACAGTTTTAATTGAACTCCCATCAGCTAATTTCTTTCTCAGGGAAAATGGTTCTAGTGTAAAAAATTGGAATAAAAAGAAAGAGTCTATTTTCGGAGATGTCATCGGAGGTTGCCGATACATACATAGATATGCCGATATATTTTTATAAAAACTGGATAATAGTAAGTTTATAGTTTATGTTGTATAATTCAGCATGCTAATCAGGAAAATGTATGTATGTATGTTGGTCGCGGAAACGCCTGCTTCTTTTTTTTTTTTTTACTTTAACCAACACCGTCTATGTATCTTAGGATCGGATTATGGACCAATTTTAGTTTCCTAAAAGTTATCTGGGGCTCTACTCTGTAATGATTGTAGTACCTTCAATTTATTCAAATGTGATACGATTAACATTTTCGACTTATTTTGGCGTGTTTTATCGAAAACCATCGTCAGATCGCGGCGCCACGGAAATCGTAGTCGTGTCGAGCTTATTTCCAGGATGTAGTCAATACTCAAGTTGTTATTATTGTTGTTAATAACGTGGGTAAGGCTTCCAACCGGAAAAGGAAGAATGAGTTTCATAAATCTCTTTGAGGTAGAATCAGTTCCTATAGCCAAAAACTAAAGTTTTCTTATAGAATGCAGAAAAGTAAGATTAGAATATGTTGGTCTCGAAATGTTATTTTTAAATTTACAAAATAATTGCGATTCGAACTAACGTTCACTCCATTCTATACAATGTGCGTCGTTATGAAGGTTATATAATTTTTTGGCATATAGTCCCTTAATTCAAAGTAATTCTGGGCTGGTACAGAGAAAAAGTGTAAGTTAGATACAAGAGATAATGGTCAGAAATTCCACGAATATAATACGTTGAAGTAACCGTATTCACGATAGAAAGACCAAGTGCATCAGTCATTCTTAAACGAAGAACATAAGTTGTCTTTTAATGAATAAAAACTCGATACCTGTGTGTTCTGATTGTGATATGACTTTTACTCAGCGATGATAAAAGACAATTGATTAAATAAGTGCGTAGCTATAAAAACAAATCCTTGCATGGCCTACTGTGGGTTACCTTATTGTATTCCATCTTGATGTAAAAATAATGTCAAAAGTCGTAAAAATCATTTCAATAAAGAGAAAATATATAAAAAGGATTAAAATTACTTTCGTAAGATCAAACTATCGTAAGATCCTCTAGAAGTTTTGGCGATGAAGATGCTGCAGTTCGAAGACCTACCTTTGTGGAGAGTAATGAAGAGAACTGTTAATTTTCAATGTGTTTAGTGTTGTTTATCAGTATAAGCCAGAGACTTAAGTCATATTGACACAAGAAATAACCTAGATGTGTCAAATCGCGCAATCTTGACTTTATAATTGCAAAAAATCATGAGCATATTGAGTGAATTGAGAAAATTTTAAGTTTAAAATTAAGTAAATTTCCACAATTTGCATCCGTTGTTCTGGTGTAAGTCTCTTCGTGGTAAAATGGCAAAATAGGGTTATTATTTACTTTAACGGCTCACTACCGATGTTCTTGAAATTGAAATATGTTATGGTAAGTGGGCGGCCTTCGGCACGACTCAGGGCTTATATCCTCCAATTTGTCCAGTCCCGCCATCACGGCGGGTAGTATAACCCGCCATCACGGCGGGTAGTATAACTGACGCCGGTGTGTTAGCGAAGCCCGTGTTGGACATAGTATAATGTATTTGTATTTTAGGATTCTAAAAACGTATATGTGGGTGCTGCTTAGGCTCATTAAATCCAAAATTAAACTAGTCTTTCCTTTTTGCTCTTAAGATATTCTAGGTTCCACATTAATCCCATTTTCGGCCAACTTTTTCTAAGAATACAATTTTTTTCCAATATTTTTAACTAATCGTAGATTACCAGACTATCTCATTAAACCTCATCATTTCAAATCTTTTTACGCACGATTATCTCTAAAGTTTAAATTTATAGGAAACATGACGAACTAAGATTTCGAGAACTTTTGAAGAAATGTGCCATTTTCAAAACAACTTTTTAAACACCATGTGGTTCAGAAAGTGTTGAAGAATCTAGGGAATGAACTTCCAAAACTATCGACGCACACAAGTTAAAATTATTAAAATGAAATCTAAAATTAAATAAAATACCACCCCTTTGAATGTGACGCCTGGGCAAATTGTGCTCTCCCTTCTAGATCTAGACCTGATTGTAGTACCACCAATTTCAAGTTTGACGCTTAAAAATGAAAATTTGTGGAGCACTACACACATTTGTTTGTATTCTTGTCAGTGACAAAAAAAAAAAAGACTTAAAATACTACCCCCATATATGTTTTCAATGGCTGGCCGTTATTAGTTGGTTATTTGTCAAAATTTTTTATAAATAAAAATTAACAAATTTAGGGCATTACCGCGAAGCAGTAGTAAGCCTTTCAAAAAGCGGTTTTACTCCAACTAAACTATCTTGTGATATTTCTGTATACCCCCATATACAGTGGAACCTCTTTGAATCGAACCTCGATAAGTCGAAAACCTCCCAAACTCGAAAAAATGTTGTGTTCCCTTCCCTTCAAGCCCTAAAACCTCCATTACTCGGAATCTGATCCCTCTATAAGTCGAAATAATTAGTGAGTCCCTACAAGTAAATTCAGTACATATTTTCCCTCTATAACTCGAAAATATAAATTTGACCTCTGCATCTCGAACATAGCAATGTTTGATTTTACAACCTCTAAAAGTCGATTATTTGAAACGAATTACCTCTATAGCTCGAAGAAAAATAATATACCGACTTAGAGAATATGCCGACAATGTACATCATTGTTTCTGAGGAATCAATGTAAAAGCCTATTTATACAATAAACCAATTTTATGAAATGATAAAATAATTTATGACTGACGTTAACACGTGATTTCATTTGAACTTTAGCGAAGTTACTTTATTATTGTCGATTGAATAATTATCTGAAATAGTTTGGTCCTACTGCAATACACACAACTGTTTAATACCTCTATAACTAGGATTTTTATTCATTTAACCTCTATAACTCAAAATTAGTTGGAATAAATCTTAACCTCTACAAGTCGACAAAATTCGCTTAAGTCGAAAACTCTAAAACTCTAATTTTTTGGCGTCTCCATTCAAGTTCGACTTACAGAGGTTCTACTTTACATCAACGTATCTATGTGTTAATGTGCCGAATCCCTTCTAATGCAAGCTAATGTACGCTCCATTACTATTTTACAAATAATAACTAAAACATTTTTCTCTTTTTCAGAAATGTACAAAACTTGGTTAAGTAGCAGCATTGATGCAGATTAAAAATTTAAGAAATTAAAGACGAATTACAAAGTTTACAAGAATATGCATCTCGAAAGTGAAGTTTGTTACAAGCGTCTATATAATATTTCTAACTTATAAAAGTCTTGAGTGATTTATTTATTATATAAAAGTAACGCAGCCGAAGGACTGTTTTTAGCATAAAAATAAAATATCAAAATTAAGAAAGGTGAAAAAAGTTCCTAAATTTGCTCAAAAAAAAAAAAAAAAAAATTCTAGAAGCTAAGCACAAAAACATAAATTAATTCCCTAAAAAATATATACAAAAAGCTGTCTCAGGAATTTTATATACACAAACCTGGCTGCACAGTGAAATATCTGTAATTTGAATTATTTTTAAGTGTAATTTTTTTATATGTTATATAAATTTCCATAATACAAAATTCCAACAACTACATACGCTGCTAAAATGTTTGCAAGCGATATAAAGATTTATACCATAACTGCAACAAAGCCAACAAAAAGTCAACAACATTTTCAACACAATAATAACAGCAGTAAAAACAACTCTAACCAACTACAGCAGTTTTTACACACCAATACTATTAACAACAACATCACTGGTAGTAGTAGTAGTTGTAGTAGTAGTAGCAGCAGCAAAAGTTGCAATTCCACACAAAAAACACAGCAATCGCCACAAAAGTATAAATATTTAAATACAAATAAACATCAAAGAAGCAACAGCATCAATAACAGCATCAGCAGAAACTCAAAGAAACACCACATTTATAATAAAAAATACTACATGTCACAGCAACAAGAGCAGCAAATGCAACAGCAACAGCAACAGCAATTTAACAACACAAACAATAATAATAGCTTAATAAAAAATCAAAATCTTAACGGCAGCAGCAACAATACGAATAATACAAACTATAATCAAATTGTTTCTATTTCTAAACACAATTGCAACGAGATCACTGATAACGTTTCTATTTTACATAGAAATTATCAAAATCAACAACAACAAATCGAAAAAGTAAAGCCATATTTGCATATCGCAGCCGGTGCAGCAGCAGCAGCAACAATAACAAACACATCAGCATCAGCAGCCATAACAACAATTGTTGCAGAGAACTTATCTTCGTCAATATTCAATATTCAAAATAACAGTAGCAACAATAACAACCTTATTAATGTAACTAAACTTAGCAAGTGCACTAGCTGTTGGTCGAATTTAACAAAGTTGCAAACTTCATCGAAAGTAAAACAAGCAGCGGTATCCTCTAAAAATAATGATTTACAAGAGATTGCCATAAAAGCTAAAAGTAATAATAATAAAAACAATAACACTACAACGGCAGCAAATAAAAGGAAAACTTATTGGAAAAGTATAAATAATATTACAAGCTTAAGTAATTTAAGTTTGGATGTCAACAATAAGAAAAAATATAATCAGTTTTTGGATACTCAACAAAAACAACGGCAACAATCTGCTGATTGCAGTAATAAGGTAACCCTAATATTTTTTCAATTCGCTTATATTTTCTTCAACATATTAGCCAGTCCTTAGTAGATGTCTGCATGAGTGCACTCGAAACGATCATCATATAAACTTTCGAATGCAATAAACTTCAAGTGCTTGAAGTTGTAGAATATTTAATTTGCAAGTACAGCACTCTGCTCTCCTGCTTGGGGTTTCGATTTGTGGTTTTTGTGCACAAGGGCTCGATGGACTCGCTTGATGGTCGTTTTGAGTGCACGACCTCTAGTCCTTAGACGTTTGGAAGTATTCTATAGCATTGAGTGATTAATTTCACTGTGTGATGTCAAAATTTTGTAATTTGGGGTCGCTGAGTTCGAATCTGTCAGATCTTGGCTTTTCAAGATAACGGTGAACTAATCTGATTTTGACACGGTTCAAACGTTCTACAACTTTTTTATATCAAGTCTAAGAGGTTTGATGTTAGGCAAAATTTGAAAAAACAAACATTTCCATTTACACTACATCTTTATCATCACTCCTTAACCCCCTCCCTTATGGAACATTTTAGTCAAATTTTATGAAAAAAAATTGTATAAATTCGTTTGTCCAGTATGTAAGAATGATATCTGTAGATGTTCCTCCATCATTTAGGCTTAATTTTTCCACACAGTGTTATTTTCAATATCCGGGACCTCCTAGTTTTGCTATTTATGTAAAATTAGAAAAGTATGGACTTTAGCTAAATAAAGTTCTAGATTCAAGATCGTGAGGTGCCAAAAAAGTTGGTATTCATCTTTTCAGGTGCTGGTGAGAAACCATGATTCGCAAGCATTAAGCACCACTGATTGCGGTATTTGAGTTAAACGATAATATCGGCTAAACTAAAAGTCTTGGTAGCAATTCTATTCGTCTGGAAAAAAATTACTTAAATATGCGCAAGTAGGTCATCTGGTAGCCCTAGTTCTGACGGATAACTCTTCGTTAGGCGGCCCAGAAACGCAGAATTCGATTTAAGATACACTGTTAAGCACGGTGGCGAATCTATAATGATAAGGGGGTTCTTTTTCGGCGGCTAGAAATGGGCAAATTTTTTGGATAAAAGACAAAATATGCGCTGCAGATTACGTAAACATAACTAGTTGAACAATGTTGCCTTGTGCAGAAGAGGAAATGCCCCTTCAATAGGAATTTATGCACGACAATGATCAAAAACGTTCGTCGCAATTGGTGAAATCTTGGATTTCTTTCTCTGCTCTCTGTTTTTGCAACTGATTTCAGATCATTGCAAATCATGTTCTTAGAGAACTCCATTATACTGGCCATATCTCGAATTTTTTGGCTTGATTTTCTCAATTTTTTAAACGCATATCATTAAGCTCGGGAACAATGTTTTCCACGACCCATTACCAAAAAATATCGATTAAATCTAGCAAGGAAGTAAAGGATTCACATATAAAGTATTTACTATATCATTCTAAAATACAACTTACCACTTAAAATCATTTTTATAAATAGACTTTGTCCAAGGAACTCAAAATTATATTTTGTCCCCATTATTTTTCCATCTGAAATATGAACTGTGTCATTTCAAGACGCGTCTATGCAAAATGTGTGCGCTTTCAAACTTGTTTGATTTTGCTAAATTAAGTCCCGTTAAATAACGTAACTTTACAGTCAATTCCATTAAAAACAGATTGTAGCATAAAAAAATATTCCAATAATAGATATTTTGCTGCGTTTGTCCCTATTATTTTTTCCAACACTGTATGTACCTGCTCCAAAGTTATCTGATATTTGCTGATTTTTGATTTACATGATTGATACACATGTAATTTTTTCAACATTTTTTGAGTATCCTACCAAAAAAATAAATTTTTAAAAATTATTATCATAATTGACGCCCGTCAGCCCAAAAGTTGAAATATCTTTGTAGTAAGATTATTGTAATATTTATTTTTTTTTTAAAGAAAATCGCATAATCTAAAACTTTTGTTAAAAACAAGTTAAGTGTCCGCCCAATAAGAAACGATAACGGTTGAACTTACATGAGCAATGAACTGAGCTTTTTTGTGCGAAATTTCCGATTTCTTTTTGAAATTCTGGCCGTTTCTTTGTAGTATACTTTTCGAATTTATAAAAAAAAACCTTAAACCGTCCTTTTCCAACTGTCAATTGGAAGTTTGTAATAAACTGAAGTGCTTTTTTTCTTTCTCAAGATACCCCATCTTTATAGTTGTGTGACTTTGGTTACCAGTACTCCATACAGTATTAAACTGAGGTAACTTGAAGCGGGGTTCACAAAAAGTTAATGTAAAGAGTTTTAGGTGAAACTTACAAGTATGAAAGGCACATTGAAGTGGAGGTAAGGACATATTTTAGTTGGTGGTGACTTACCTGTACTACTAAGAGAAACGAATTGTAGATATGCGTTGCATATCTAACAATGATATACATTTTGTTATATCTAAATGTAGTCTATATTATGCGATACTTTAAAAACAGTAACAGTTTTGTTGTGTCTCACACACTATACTATTCTTGGTAAAACTTAAAGTACTCGAAAACCTTGGTTTCTTGATGCCTTGGTTTCTAAGTAAAGGTTACAGCATCGCAGAAGACCTTTGAAAAGAGAAAAATATTAGTGGAATTTCAACTAAAGGTAGCATTTTCCCATATTTAACTTTTGGTTTTTTATTTCAGATTTTAGCTGGCAAATCCTTCAATATTTTGAGCGGTGCAACCGATATAGCTAGTATCAATAAAACTGCTTCAAACTCAAAATATCAGCAATTATCCTGCAAAACAATTGTTGCTGCAACTGCACCTACAGCAATGACAACGGCTTTAGCTACAGTCGCAACAGCAACAACAACAGCGAATTCAAATTCATCAGCAGCAACAACCGCAGCTCCTACAACTTTAACAACAAAAACAAATGAATTAACATCAACAATAATTTCAAATTCTGCAGCTTCAACAGCGATACCAACAACCACAGTAACATCAGCAGCAGTGGCTACAGTTTCAGCAACCTCATCTTCGAACATTAATCAAGTGTCATCGTCTGCACCCACTTCACCAAATTCATATACCTTAGATTTTTTGCATTCTGTTGGAGTACAAATGACGGGAGGTGCAAATATTCCTACTGTTAAATCAAATATGAGCAATATGCGCACATCAGCATACAACAGCCAAAGTGTAGCAGCTTCACCAGCACGTAATTCATATAATTCGTACTCTAATGCAGTTATTGGGCATAGGCAGCATCGTTATATGCCGTCGGCTGGTGGAGGTGGTGGTGTTGGCGGAGGAGGAGTGGGTCATCAGCATGGAGGACACCATTACCAGCAACATCACAATCATTTGCATCAACATCATCATCATCATCAGCCGCAACAGCTAACCATAGCATCTTTTATGCAAAAGGAGTTAACAGATTGCATTACTAGCGGAAACAACAACAACAGCAGTAGCAATCATAACAACAATAACAACAATTATGAAAGTCAGCAACATTGTGGCAATCAACAGCAGCAGCGTTATTCAAACTATTTTCAGCAACAATATCACCATCATCAGCAGCAACAACATCCTCAACAACATAACTACACAACGCTGCAACATGCTTACAACACTGTTGGTGAAAATATCACACGTTTAGTTAGCAATGGCGTTGGTAGTAATCGGCAGCAATCATATCACGCCTATCATAACAATGGAAGTGGTGGACCGCGACATCAAAATAACACCAATCGTGGTCAGCAACAGCTAGCGTATCATCATTTTCATCATACACAATCTGTACAGTCACAGACACACTTTCAACAGCAGCAGCAGCAACAACAAATTAAAAAATCAAGTTATGCCTCCAGTTCAACTTCATCCTGTTCGTCTTCATCTTCGTCCTCGGCGTCATCGATTTCATCAAAAACTTCGGGTACCAATTCTACTACAAATCGTCGGCAAAATCAACAATCAAACAAAAAATCTTCCAATTCAAATTTAGCCATAGAAACGTTGCCCACAAAGACGAACCGTACGCAACATCGGCAGCAGCATCATCACCAGCATATGGCGCATCATCATCATCAGCAACAGCATTCATCCACCCCAACTCCAACAACGCCACAACATCAAAATTTTTACAATCTCACCTATGTTGCTACTGACTCGCTAGCAGTGCCACAAACGTCAGCGACTGCCAATGCTATTTCCACCACGCGATCGTACAGCCCCTGTGCAAAAATGGATAGTCCTCCTCCAACGCTGTTGTTAAATTTTAATCATAACACAAATTTTAACAACACTCGCTATCAGCATCAACAATTACATTTTACACAGCAACATCATTATTTGAACAATCAAAAAATAATGTTGCCACCACTTTCAATGAGTATACCATCGCCCACAGCGTCGTTATCACCACCAGTACCACAACCATCTACAATAATATGTTGCTCTCAACTAGATGAGGCAACTACAACTGCTGCTGCAACAGCTGCTGTGGTTGCTGTCAATGCTGTAGCGTCAAATGAGTCTTTAAACTCGACTGCTGCAACGAACTCAACTACGGCTTCTCCCTCGATCATTGCTGGCAATGATTGCGACTCGGATACATCGGATTCTGTACAATCTACAACACAACAACAGCAGTTACAATCGCTCTCTTCATCTTCATCTGCATCGTCAACAACATCTATCTCTTCTGCCCAGGAGCAAATAGTATCAACAACATCTGCACAATTCCTCCAAAACCCTATAGACTTTTCGTATTCTTTTTCCCTGCAACCACAACAGCAACAGTTCCATCAGCAACAGTTTGGCAACCATCTACCACATATTTCACCACAATCAGCTCATTATCGTAATGGTGTGGTTTCTTTGCTTAATTTACCAACAACAGCAGCAACATCGACGATGCCAACAACATCTCATAACAATTACATTGTGGATGATGAAACAACATCATTACATCAGCATTCTCTTTCACATATGCATCCGCCGCACTCACATCAGTCGCAGCAACAATTTTATTTTTCATCTGGTGAACAATTAAACATTGCAGCTCCTACAGTTGCTGCTGTCAGCACTGGCGGATACTGGACTAATTCTCCGAATAGCTTGCAACATGGAAACTTTCTTTACTCATCGACTGCCACCAATTTGTTGTCTTCACAATCGAGCGCCTCATCGTCGACGGCTTTAATGTCGCCACGTCCTAGTGAGCATGATGAACAACATCAGCAGCAACAACAACACAATCAATCAACATTAGGTTTGACAACCGAGCAACAAATACAAGGTGCTACTCAACTAAAGCGTAGGTAAGTGTATAACTAGTAAGGGCCTAGACAAAAATTTATTGCCATAGACAAAAGGATAATTTTCCGGTTTTATGGCAGAGGTATAGTAGAGGAATTCTGCTGTACTGTATGTAAAAGCATTTCGCACTTGCTTTTTGCCAAATGCCATATTTAATTTTATTATACATATACATATGTATTATTAGTTCCCTGCGTACATTGTTATAAAATTTTTCTTTTAAAGGTGCCAAAATCCGAAATCCCCCTCTTATTCTAATGCTTGTTTATGTCACCAAATATACCGACATTTGTAACATTTCCTTCAATAGCTTACTCGACGTGCCACTCGCGTTTGTCCAAACTAGTCCGCTCTTGGTTCACCAAACGATCCCATATTGCATTTGACAGCATTTACCTAAATAGCACTAACAGTATGCCGCATTTAAGCTGCTGATTCTATGGGATGTGTCACGCCTTTTCTAGAATCAATCCACCTTATGTTTAGTGTTTGTCCGAAACGATTTAAATTTTTTTTAGGTACTTTTCTTACTGATTTGTGCTACTTAACTGAAGTCTGATTGCATTACAATTTGTAAAATTATTACTTGTAGCGAAGGTACCACACCCCGTCAAAACATCAAGCTATAGTGTAGTCATTGTACATAGCTGCTGTAAATCGAGCATACTTGCTAACGGCATCGAATTCTTTAAATGTGGCTAAGTAGGTCGTGAAGTTATCCGCAAACTTTAAAAAAAAATTCTAGATAATGTTATTTATTCTTGTGTGAGCGGTAGGCGTGTCAAAAATCTCGTTTGTTTTTTTTTTTGTAATGTGATATCCGTAGACAGATCCCTATGTAGGGTATCAAAAAGCAGTGGTAGTGTTACTACTTTTTTTTTAACTAATTTTTTTTATTAAATTGTAGTGATTATTTTTGTTTAACAGTCAATTTTCTTCGTCCACATCAACACTACAACGAAATTCGCAAATAAGTACTGCTGGCGGTGGTGTATTGCGCATGCGTGGACGTAGTCAACAATTGCAAACACAACATTCCTTTCCGCAGCACAACTTGCTTTATAATAGCTCTCAACACTTGCGCTCATCTTCCACTTCTTCAGCACATGATTTTTTCTCACATACTCCACCTGATAGATTTCTAGCACGTGCTCATCTTATCGAGGCTAAAGAGACTCCAAATACATTGTTGAATAATTCCAAATGGGATGTATTATCACAGGACATTTGGAATAAGTTTACTAGCTTCCAGCAGACTGAAGAAACTTTTAAGCAAAAGATGCGATTGTGGCGTTATTTGTACATCATTATAAAAGTAAGAATGAAATGACCTTCCAATAGATAGCTAAATAACATTGTTGTTTTAATTTTTTATTCATTAGAATGCGTATCCACGTTATGGCTTATATTTAGTGGGTTCAACAATTTCCGGTTTTGGTGCTGATACCTCTGATGTTGATATGTGTTTAGTGTCACGCAGTGCATCTAGTATTGATCCACGCATGGAAGCTTTGTTTAATTTGACTGTATTGCGTGATTGTCTAAGTAAATCAGGTGAGTAAAATATTTTTGAGTATTTTCAAGCCCAGACATAAATTCTAAAAAAGGGCAGCGGGTGGCAGCGGGTGTAGAAACCGATAAAAGAAGACTCAAAGAAAACAACTTGAATGTCCGGAGCTCCATTGTTTAGAAATTGTGTTTTATGTGGAGCGATGAGAATAAGATCGTTCCGTGGATCATATTCTGTGTTTCGGCCACGCCTTTCGTGTTAAGAGCCTATTAAAAAAACCTTTGTTTAAAATATTTTCTTTGAATTCATATGTATATGACACCGCACTGCTATTATTTTTACCGTAGCTGTACAAATTCTCAATAACTAAAGTTTATTGTCCTAATAAAAACAGGTGGTTTTTGGGCTTTAAAATTGGGAATATAAACGCTGGTATTGTGATTTATTTGCGCTTACAATGTGCTGCTGATTTATATCTATAATTATCTTATGGTTTTCGTTAAGATTTACAGTTAGTGGACTAAAAAATCGTGTGGCTTATCTATTTCCGGTTGAGAATGCACCTCTCTTCATTCAGCTGCCCAATAAACACTTTTTGTAACCCTTATTTTTCTAAGATTTGCGGAAGCATATTTAAAGATATAATAAAAACTTTAGTAATGTACTTGCAGTGAGAACGTGCACTTGAGGTAAACTGTCCCTGAAAACCGATTTCTAGGTAGATCAGTTCAGAGTATTTTGAAGCAAAAATATGTCTTTTGATGAACAATCAAAATAATTTTTCCACGTAATCAAACTTTGTATCCCTATATCTGTGACACATGTAGCATGTGTTGCTGTATTTCGCATTAAAATCCTTGCTAATCCAGGGTAACATTAAAAACATTTTTATCGGCAATAAGTTTCGTTTGAAAAGTGTTTTCCCAAATATTATTTACAATACAATTCCAATAAGTCACCATTAGACCGGACCAGCGTTAATCATTTTTTTGTAACTCATCAGAAAAAGTTGACAGCTGAAAAATGTCTGGTGCATACGTCAATATGTTAACGATCGTGTCAGCCTGGAACCAATCATGGATATCACTAAGGTGAAAGAGAAAAGAACAGGACTAAGCATGTGACTTTGTCTCAAACCTTGGTTTACTAGATAGGGTTCTGAAAGCGATTTACCATTCCACACTTGAGTAGAAGTTGTATTATAACACCCAAACATTAAAGAGAACTTCTAGCTATTCTGTATATCTACAAAAAAAATCCATGCTTTCTTGTTCTGGCTAAGATATATAATATCTACAAGATGTAATCACGAAAATTTTTTTTTACGTTTTTCAGCTAGAACATGAGTTTCTTTTGCAGTGATATTCCTTCCTAGCTACTCCCTTAAGCTAAAGATCAAAAGCTCAGTTGAGCTTTTCATTAAAAACTGGCCAACAGGAAACGTTTGAAACGTCGTTTCAAAAGTACACTTTTTGTAATATCGAATTTTCGAGATTCACAACACAGCAGAAGTTTGATTTAGTAGACGTTTCTTTGTGCTTTCAAAGTCGACGTTTACACGGAAGGTCGGTGAAACAAATTCTTGTCTATTTTCTTTTTGCTAAATATTTCGCAACGAAACCAGAAGTTGCGGAAAGAGTTTACTCGTGTAAACGTTGACAAATATGCTATTTACACACACCGAATTTGAGAGTCGACGTATGACTTCGGAGTAATTTTTTGTTGTGTAAATGCGACATACGTCGGAGTGGTAGTTCGGTATTTCTACGTCGACGTGGTGAGTCGATGCACAAGTTCGCTGCTGTGTAAATGGAGATTTGAGCGTCGACGTTCGAATGTCAAAAATGCTTATATTAATGTGTTAGTAAAATAAATGTTTAAAACAGCATTAAGCTAAAATAAATCTTAAAATTTAACAAAAATAAGTTTTAAAATACGAAAACAAAAGAAAAATAAGAGAAAACATATATCAATATTGATTTTTCTTTTTAATCTTAGACTACGTCGCAGCAAACTATTTTGTTGTTCGTTTTGTCATCAAAGAATGACATTTGAACGTCGACGTATCTGTGTGTAAATGCCTGAATAAGATCGAACTTGTGAGTCGGTGTTACAAGTCGACGCTGCGTGTAAACAAGGTAAAATACATGAAAATAAGTGATGCATAAAATCGTTGTTAGTCGGCGTTTACACGAGGAAAGTCTGAGAGACAAATTCTTGTCCATTCTCTTTTGTGATTTTCGTTTTGCGTTTGCAACATATGACAAATTTTTTACCTCGTCCCTTTCGCTTTTACCCTCTTGCCTACAAACAAGGAAACTTTACGGCAAGAGTTTCCTCGTGTAAACGTTACTTCCATTCAGCAAATCCATTTTGATTTTTAAGCAACAACAGCATCAAATAACAACAAAAACAAACGCAACGTTTATTCAATTGCGGTGTATTCAAATTATTGAAAGCGCCGCCTACTAAGCGAGTGTCATGCTATCCTTGTTAATTTCTTTATGTTCTATAGAGAGAGAGAGAAAGGTAAAAGTTTGCTAACTTCAGGGATGCTTGTTGAAGCATACTAGTGTTGCCAATCCCGCGATCCCGGCCTTTTTCCAGTCTCGAAAATCCCGGGAGGTAGTTTTATTGAATCCCGGGATTAATTAAATATATATAAAAAAGCCACCATAGGTCTAAATCTTGCTTCGTTTATGGATTCAAAGTCTTACAAGATGTAGTAAATGTACTTCAACCAATTAAAGCAACTTTTCAAGTCATATGTGCTCGTGGTATGGATCAATATAAATGCGATATAGCATTCATGCTAGATGAAATCAAGCAAAATAAAGCTATTAGCAATCTCTTATTTGATGAAATTATAGAGAGAATCAAACAAAGAAGGTAGTTTTTATAAGCTTAAGTTTAAGTTTTCCAAAGCCCAATCACTAACAATTATGAAAAACAGTTACATGATATAGTGTTAAAATTCGAAAACGAGACTAACTCCAATACAGATGATAACGAGCAGAAAATTACTTTTCATCCTTCACGTATGGAGGATGTTACATTGAATGCTTTTATTTTTTTTAGGTCATGTTTTAAAAAAGAATAGGAAGTTTTTATATGCTATTTAATTTTATAAAAATATTTCCTCATCACACTTTTTATGTGCGTTACTCCATAAGCACACGCGTTCTGAAATGAAATTTCAAATGCTTTGATGCATGCATGCTTTTAATGTGTTTTGGCCTTTTTCTATAAATCTATGAATATAAAATGTAAAAAAAGAAAAAAATGTTGGTCATGAGTTTAAATCCGTTCAGAAATCCGTTTTTGATTATTATTTCCCCAAAAATCCGTTCAAAACGGATAAATCCGTGCATCTGACAGCACTGGTGGGGATACTGCAATGCTGATTACTCAGCGTTTACACACAGAAACTATTTCCAAAAATTCTTGTTAGCAAGAGGGGAAAAACGAAAGGGACGAGGTACAGAGTTTGTCGTTTGTTGTACACGCAAAATGAAAATCACGAAAGAGAATCGACAAGAATTTGTCACACAGAATTTCCTAATGTAAAAACTGACTTACAATGAAACTGAAACTAACTACAAAAAAACCTAAATAACAATTAGTCAGCGTTTACACGAGGAAAGTCTGAGATACAAAATCTTGTCCATTCTCTTTTGTGATTTTCGTTTTGTCAGCGTTTACACGAGGAAACTCTTGTCGGAAAGTTTCCTTGTTTGTAGGCAAGAGAGGAAAAACGAAAGGGTAGTGTACAGAATTTTCGGTACCCGTTAATTCTCTTTCGTTCTGTTCGTTAGCTTATATTTTGCTTTGACTCTACGTTTGTTGTGGTGGATCGACACAGTAACTGCTTTGTCCGCGTTTACACGAGGAAATTCTGAGAGACAAATTCTTGTCCATTCTCTTTTGTGATTTTCGTTTCGCGTTTGCAACACATGACAAATTTTTTACCTCGTCCCTTTCGCTTTTCCCCTCTTGCCAACAAACAAGGAAACTTTGCCTTTGATGTTCACAAGCAGAAAGAAATTCTAGTTTTCGTGTGTAAACGCAAAACAAATTCACAAAAGGGAATGGACAAGAATTTGTTTCATCGAATTTCCTCGTGTAAACCTTGACTTTGCGTTTGCGACATATGACAAATTTTTACCTTGTCCCTTTCGTTTTTCTCCTCTTGCCAACAAACAAGGAAACTTTGCCGAACAAGTTTCCTCGTGTAAACGCTGATTTACAACATTAAAAACCATATTTGCTAAGTCAACGTTTACACGAGGAAAGTCTTGCCGCAAAGTTTCCTTGTTTGTAGGCGAGAGGGGAAAAGCGAAAGGGACGAGGTAAAAAATTTGTCATATGTTGCAAACGCGAAACGAAAATCACAAAAGAGAATGGACAAGAATTTGTCTCTCAGACTTTCCTCGTGTAAACGCCGACTAAGCTGCTCAGTCATCAAAACACATTAGGTGATTGTAAATGAATGCAGGTACGTATGTACGTACTCTCGTACGCTGAGCATTGTGTTGCCGTATTTATACGTACGTTATGTATCCGTATGTATCCGTATGTACATTTATTGGAATTCCTTCTTCTGTTCTATACCATAAAGTCTTTTAGAGGTCATCCTGTATATAGTGATATACTAAAATTGTAGCCAACTTGACCGGGAACTTTTTCGTAACATACTATGCCGGGTTATCCTCACGAAAAGTATTTAAGAAAATTACTGTATTATTTCTCAAATACAGGAAATTATCAGAACTCTGGCAACACCGGTATAAATGAAAATGTGCATGTGTTGAACTGCACGCCATTGGATGTGCGGTAATTTTTTTAGTTAGTTATTTGCTGACGCTCTGCCAGAAAGGTTATTACGTGTTGAATTATAGTTATTTGTATTGTTTTAAGTCATAATTCTGATCTTTAAAAAAATGTAATTTACTTATATACTTGAGCTTAAGTTGAACTTATAAATTTTCTTTTCTTTAAGGTGAATTTGAAAATTTTCATTTAATTGAAGCTAAAGTCCCAATATTACGCTTTCGAGATCGCATTCATCAACTGGAAGTGGATTTAAATTTTAACAACTGTGTTGGCATCAAAAACACGCACTTACTCTATTGTTATTCACAACGTAAGTATCTCTATGTTAAAAATATTTTGCATTGCATTAGACTGGGTCGATTTGTATGAAGCTAAAAAAAAGTCAGCCAAACACCGACTCAAAAGTTAGAATGACCCTTAAAAACGAAATCTGCATAATTTTTTTTCGTTCCGAGAAAAACCAATGGAGCACTTGATTCTCCTTAAGGTCCTTTTTGGCCAATAAAACGTGTTTTTTGCTCGTAACTTTTTTCTTCAAAAATGGATACATGATTTCGCTTGAATAATAAAGATTGGGGGTATTCGATTTTTTCACATTTTTTACATGGGAAAATCGAATTTTGGGACTGCATATTTATTATTTTTGGAACATGTTTACTTTAGCTGACATTGTCCAATTTTATTTATTTTTTTTTTTTCCTAAAAGGGGGTTAAAAACAAAAAAATATAAAATTATCAAAAAAAGTCGCTCGGATCTAGTATCGGAGATATAGACATCGGAAGTTCCGGATATATCTTTTATAAAAATGGTTATAAGTTGGGAACCCCTGAATGGATTTCAAAAAAATGGGTGTCATAAGATAGATAATTTAATACCCTACAATAATGGTGTGTGAAGTTTTGAAATTTGACCCATATTTTTGGAGATATTACGATTTTTGTGAAATTTCGACCAATTTTTTTTTGAAAAAACATTTTTTTTTTTCAAAAAATGTGTTAATGACCTAAAACTTTTTTAGCATTTTAAGAAAGCTTATTTTATTCCCTTTAAAATGGTATATAGTTTGCTGTAAATTTTTGCGAATTTAGCCCCTTTTTAAAGAAAAACAAAATAAAATATTCAATGAATTCTTATGAAAACTATGTTTTTGTGGACAAAACAGTGGAAAACAACAACAACAACAATTCTCATAATAAAATAATATGGTTATCATATAAATTAAAAATTTTTTAAAATGTGAGGTTATGTTGAACGAAAAAGAGCGCCGCAGGAAATGGTCTTACAATAATTGTTGTTGGTTTTTTATTGTTTTTGTCCATAAATAGAGACTTTTCATAAGAATTTATTGCATATTTTTTTTTATTTTCCGGCAAAAAAGGGGGTAAATACGCAAAAATTTAAAACAAGCTATATACCATTTTAAAGGGAATAAAATAAGCTTTCTTAAAATGCTAAAAAAGTTTTAGGTCATTAACACATTTTTTGGAAAAAAAAATGTTTTTTCAAAAAAAAATTGGTCGAAATTTCACAAAAATCGTAATATCTCCAAAAATATGGGTCAAATTTCAAAACTTTACTCACCATTATTGTAGGCCATTAAATTATCTATCTTATGACACCCATTTTTTTGAAATCCATTCAGGGGTTCCCAACTTATAACCATTTTTCCAAAAGCTATATCCGCAACTTCCGATGTCTATATCTCCGATACTAGATCCGAGCGACTTTTTTTTAAATTTTTATATTTTTTTATTTTTTACCCTCTATCACCCCTAAAAAAAGAAATTGATTTGGAGAATGTCAGCTAAAGTAAACTTAAGCCTTATTTTTAACCGAAAGTAAATTTTAACGTCAAATTTTTTGCAAGAACGCAATCTCGGGTATCCATTCTGTGAAGGAAAAAAATTACGACCAAAAAACACGTTTTTTTTAGCCAAAAAGGATCTTTAGGAGAATCAAAAGTGCTCCATTGGTTTTTCTCGGAACGAAAAAAAAAATTACGCAGATATCGTTTTTAAGAATCCTTCTAACCATTGAGTCTGTGTATGGCAAAATCTAAATTTCGACCCGGTGTAATATACTTATAGTGGACCGACAAAACTACATACCCTCAATTTCTGCTACTTCGAGAAACCGAAAACAATGGGGAAAAAATAATGCTGCCGTTTTGTTTGAAAATTTTTGTTAATGATAATGAGCAAAACAATTGTAAATTTAAAAAGTTACTTGAAAAAAAAAAACATTCAGTTGTAATTTGGCTCCGCGGAAAGAAAGTTCAAGTGATAAGAGAAATTTTGTTGTTAAATTTGGAAAATAAGGTAAATCCTATGGTAAAATAACAAAAATATTGGGCTTGAGTTGATCAACAGTTCATACGATCGCTAAAAATTATTTAGTTATTGATTCCATTGACAACAAGTGCCGTAAAAGCCGCTCAAAGGAACTATCTCGTTGAGATGTCAGTTTGATTTTAAAAGAAGTATACAAAAGTCTGAACGATTTTTAGTTTTTTTTTTAAAAAGACCGGCTACCAGTTGGAAGTAACATCAGATTATTATATAGAAATAAACTCATTGGCCCGTAATTATAGTCACAAAATAAAGTTAAAACTGGTTCGAAAATCGAAGATACAAGACTCACCCCATAAAAAAAAAGAAAAAACCTGCATTAAATTATGAGAAAATTTTAAAAAATAGATTACCCTGCGTTATTGACACAAAATATTGTACACAGTGAACAAATTGAATAATAAACAAGTTAAGGAGTTATCTTCGGCCAGGGCGAAACTCACATACCCTACACTGCACTGAAATAACCTTTTAAATAAATGTTGAAAAGACATTGAAGAGGTTGAGTAAGTCGAAAAAAATGTGAAATGTTAGAAAGATTGGCAGAGGTTGGAAAATGTCGAAAATATATGCAAAATGTTGAAAAAAGTTGAGAGAGGTTGAAAAACTCTAAAAAAGTTAAATAAGGTTGAAAAATTTTTAAACAATTCAAAGTTGATGAAAAAGTCGAAAAAATAAAGAAACTTATGAAGGAAGTTGAAAGAGGTTGAAAATGTCGAACAAATACATATAGGATATATTGGAAAAAGTTGGAAAGGTTGAAAAAGTCGAAAGAATGTAGAAAATGTTGGAAAAAATCGAATAGAAATGAAAATTTTGAAATATGCCACGCCCACTTCTCCATTTCCGCCCACTTTTGGTACAATAAATTATATTCGCGATCGACATCCTCATATTAAATTTTAGCTCAATAGCTTGTATAGTTTGCGATATATGCTGCAACAAAAATTCAAAATTTAGGGCGGTGGCACACCCACTGGTACAATCCAGCCCGGTTTTGATTCAGAAATAGCTTTCCATAATCAAACCCCTAACACCAAATTTTAGTAATATTGCTTGATTGATGATATTTCGATAAATATGCTACTTACCATATTTTATTTGTATGGGAGGTGCCACGCCTACTGATGCTATTTCAGCCACTTTTGATTCAGATATGCCCTATAGCGACAGAAATACATACATTAAATTTCATACCAATTGCTGCAATAGTTCACTTAAAACAGCGCTAACAAATTTATGTTAATATGGTTGGTGCCACGCCCACTTATGCAATCCTGTCAAAATTAATTTATTTTTAAAGCTTATAGTAACTGGCATCTAACACCAAATTTTATGAAGATTACTCTCATAGCACACTATCTATAACAATAAACGTTTTTTGCTTATATGGGAGGTGCCACGCCCACAGGTACTATTGGACCAAATTTTTGTAGTAAGAGGCCTTATAGCAAGTATATCTGCCTCATTAAATTTTATAACGATTACGTTGTTAGTTCTTTAAATATAACGTTTATAAATATTGTGGGCTGTGCCACGCCCTTCAACGAGTTTTTTCGGTCCAGTAGCTGAGCTTGTATTGATGACTGCTTTCAGCGGCATCATCTCCAAAATTTTTATGGAAATAGTTTGTGCGAATTTTGAGATATATGGAATCAAAATTTTTGACAGTTTAAAAGTGCCACGCCCACTTTTTCGATTCCGCCCACTTTTATCACAATTCAAGATATATTTTATATGTATCCGTTTACCAAATTTAATCGCAATATTTTGAATGGCTTACAAGATATGGTAGTAATAATGATAAAATTTAGGGATGTGGCACGCCCCTGTACGACCCTTTGGAAACTTGAAACCCAGCCTAATCCTAATTTGGTTCACATGTGCACCAATTCACCAAGTTTCATCAAAATCGCTGAAACTTTTTTCAAAATTGGCCGGGGTAAATATACATAGAGTATGGGCGGTAGGCGTGTCTGTCAACCGATTTTGGCCATTTTCAATAGCAAGATGCCTGCAAGAAGATGTGACCTGTGTGATAGTTTCATTCAATTAGCTTTCTTGGTTTTCCCGTAAAACTGATTTCAACAGACACCCAGACAGACAGACAGACAGACGGACATCGCTAAATCGACTCAGGTGGTGACGCTGATCAAGAATATATATACTTTTCCATACCTGCCAGGCCCCCTTCGATGTGTTACAAACGGAGAGACAAAGTGAATATACTCACGGTGTAGGGTATAAAAAAAACGAATATATGAGGCGGCGTGGCGTAATGGCTAGGACTGTAAACTCATAGCCCACAGTACGTGGGTTCGAATCTCGTCAGAAAGGATGATTTTTTTCTATAAGCATGTTTTAAATTTAAAAGCAGGACAACATGCTTTTAAATATTTACAACCCGGTTTTAAAGTAACATTTATTTTCATTGATATCAATAAAAAAAAATTTACATTTACGAAAATCGAACACGCGTACTGTGTGCTATGAGTTCACAGTCCTAACCATGTCGTCACGCTGCCTTGTATTTTCGAGTTTTTTATTGTTCCTTTTGTTTTCTGTGTCTATATTCATCATTTTTAGGGTTTAATTGAACATATAAGACAATAAAATACCTTTAACGAATTAGTTCCTTATTAAAATACATAGTCAATAGCCTAAGGCTTCAACTTAATTTTGCGACTATAATTATGGGCCGTTGTATTTTGCTTAACATATAATGCGTGCATTATGCAGTGAGCCACAAAACTGTTCACGAAAAATCATATATTTCTAGTTTTAAAGCTGTATTTTTTTTTTTTTTTTGTAAAAAGGTTTTAAAAAAAAGTATGCAGAAAACTTGCAAATTCTTTATTCTAGCTAAAAAAATCAAAACTAAAATATTTCACATTTTGTTGAACTTGGGTAGTTATTTTTATACTTAGTCTTTTGTGAACAGTTTTATAACTTAAAGTAATAAAAATATTTTAAATCATTTTTTAATAATTTTTGGTGCAGCTTTTGGCTTTAGTGGTGAAGTGTATTTTCTTAGGCATACTCGCTTTCAATTTGTCTAGTATTTGAGTACTGATCACGGACCATTGTCCATTGGCGACCTTCCATAGCTCGTCCTGATTTTGTGCGGTTGTTTGACTCATAGATATTTTTTTTTAAAAATATTTCACAAATTTTTAATCTGGATAATTTCTGGTGAATGTGCTACCCAATACAAGCAGGTAATATTTTCATCTCGAAGCCATTTTATTGCAATTTTAACCATATACTTCGGATCACTATCCTGCAAAGGGATGGTATTGCCTGGTTCGTAACCGAATTATTCCAGACTGGGTGGGTATAAGTCTACTTAAATGTTAAAATCATCTCTTGCTTCCATTATTCCATTGATTTTACGAAGAACTCCCTGTTTATTACGATGAAAATAGTCCTATATCATAAAGGAGCCATTGAAAGTTAGTGAAATCTGGATTAAGAAAATTTTTTTCGAAATGAATTTTTTTCACTCATTCAAATTCGTAACCCATTATTTTTCGATTTGTGTCGTTAATGAATAAGAGCAAAAACTGAAAAAATACTATTTTGCTTCCCCCTCTTTGAACAGTCACCAATGGTTCATTGGTTTTTATTTAAGAATACAAATGTATGTTTTTCTCTGTGCGTGTTATATTTTATAATTTTTTAATATTTTCCAAACAAATTGAAAATTAAGAAATTCTAAAAAAAAAAAATCAAATGAAATCTCTCTCTCACTTAGAAAAATTTGCTCTTCGGAAAAATAAATTTTCATCGGTACATACGTAATGTTCCAAACAACTACAATCCAAAAATGACAAAATTAACAGAAGACAAACATTTGTGATTTTTTTTTTTTTTTTGATTTAACGTTTTGTTTGTTTCTTCAATATTGAATTTGTTTATTGAAATGATATTCACTGCAGACTGCAAGATATTGAAAAGCAGTACACTCTAGAATCTAGAGTCTAAGTAGATTATAGATTTTTTTTCAGAAAATTTTAGTGAAATAAAATAGAAATATGGTAGAGCGTTTAACTATGTCAATTACTAGTTAATTTACCGTTATCTCGGAACGCTGACGTGTTAGCCAAAATCTGACGGCAGATTCGAACTCAGCGACCCCAAATTACCCTGAATTAACATCAGTCGATTTTTCTTAATTTTTACTGCACACAGTGTTATCGGTAAAAGACTGACTTAACATTATTTTACTTTGAAAAATGGTCACCGCAGTCATAAGTAAAATAATTGAGGAAGACAAAAAAAGGACAGTAATTAAATAATGTCGAAATTATCGTAAATTCAACTGAAGCGACTTGTAATAAAACAATACAGTAGGTCAGAACATTTTGATTTTGTATCCAACCGTGTTACAAGCATGAAATTGTTATTATTATAAGCCCATGTACAGAATAATTTATGTTAAGTTGTACAGTAAATAGATCTATGTATGGGCAGCTTGACACCGGACTAATAAACCTTATTTCGAACAAATTCGAAAAAAGTTTGAATAGTATAGTAGTTGATATATTAAAAATGTATTTTTGTTTCTCTTTACTTTTTTTATAGTTGACTGGCGATTACGTCCTTTAGTTTTATTGACCAAACTTTGGGCGCAATATCATAATATAAATAATGCAAAGAATATGACCATATCTAGTTATTCTCTTGTGCTAATGGTTATACACTTCTTACAATACGCCGTAACTCCGTCTGTTCTGCCATGTCTACATGATATTTTTCCCGATAAGTTTCAATTGGTAAGTTGCCTCATGAATCCTGATTCAATTTCTATATGCTAATACTTTTGTTTTTTTATGCTTCCTGTTCTTTTTCTTTAGTTACGTTCAAATGATTTTGGTTATGTTGATATGAATGAATCTATGGGACCGTATGAATCAAAAAATATACAAACAATTGGTGAATTATTTTTAAACTTCTTGGAATATTACAGTTGCTTTGAGTAAGATTATTAATAAATTAATAGCTATGTGATTAATTTCAAATATTTCTATTTAATAATTTTCAGTTACTCACAATATGCAATTTCAATTCGAACAGGCGGTCTTATGTCCATAAATGTGTGTCGTCAAGCTAAATCTTTAAAAAATGATATGCATCAGTGGAAAGAATTATGCATTGAAGGTAATATTTCAACTATAATATAAATATAATTTTTTGCAATGAACTTACAGCCAGTTAGCGATGATCGATATTAATGTAAATCCACAAATCTATTCGATGCTTTTCTTTGATAAACGAAAAATGAAAGCAGAGAAACAAAAACATCTTGATAAACTTTGACACCATGTTTTTCTAATAACAACATAGAAGAGTGCATATCACTAGCCAGAGCGAGACTTGGTAAAATGTTGTTCACCACCAGTCACCTATTTACCAAAACTACACCTATGGAATGTGGACTTTGCTCTGTCGCACTTACAATCCATCATATATTGAGTGAATGCCCCCTGTCAAAGAAAAATCAAGATCTTAAGAATTTATTGGACTGCAGCGTTAAGGAAAATATAAATATAATTAAAGAATCCCTGTTCAAACACAATTTATCTATAACGGACATTTAATTCGTAATTTTCTGGTGTAAATGGCCCTGCTGCCCTGCACCTTCATACTGTATAGATTTATCTGTAAAGTATGTTACTTAAATAAATAAATAAATAAATAACATAGGCTATTCAGAATAGTTCTGTTGATGGTGGTAGTATGTTTAAATTGGCATCTTAATTTAATAATGTCAATATGCTTACTTACTTCGAACTTACCGTCATTAGCAAAGTCCAATATTTTTGTTAACTTACAATTAAACCTCATCAGACCACTTTAGGTTAATTTATCATTGATTTGAACCCCGGCCTTTTCAAACGTTATGTTTCGACAGTCGCTCTGACACTTGACCTATTAAGATTTTGACCTTGAGATATACAAAGTGCGCATATTTAATTCATTCCACACACAATGCGCCATCTGTTTGCTATTTTTTGTCATTTTCTTGTCGTTTGTTTCTATGGATGCTATAATTTATTTTTCGAAATTGTGTCATTGCCACATATTTGAAATGAGCGCTTCTTCATATTTAAAGAACTTTTATTTGTTTCAACTGAATATTATAGCAAAGGCTAAAGATATTCTCGTCTGATGAATATATAAATCTGTATGTGTGGTAATAGCCGAAACATCCCAGTAGGCAAGGGCAGGAGCTAACAGTTCTTCTAGAAGGCCTTCCTTGGTAAGTATAAGGCCTTCCTTGGTAAGTATAAGGCCTTCCACCCTCCTTTCAAACGTACTTTCTTTTTTATATGAAATGTCCCAATAAAACAGGCCTTCCCAAGCAGGCTTTCTTAGACCGCTTACCGTAGTAGGTCTCTCAGAAGTACTTGACAAAAATTATATTTTAATACATCGTAAGACTCTGAATATTAATTGTTTTTTTTTTATCCCCGCTATCTGACTTGCGTTGATATTTTTTTAATAATTTTTTTTTGTGATGTTTCTTAATTTACAATTTGACAAAGAATACACAAAACTCTACCTGCTTAACATAACATGAAAAAACAGAAGACTAGCCTAAAAATATGCACACCTTTCTTAATTTCTAACTATGTGTGTACTTTTCATGTATATGTGCATATCCATCAGATTGGGCCTTTTAGCTGGCCTCGTTTTTTTTTTTTTTTTTTTTTTTTTTTTTAGTACATCTTCCAGCCATAGTTTTTCTTGAAGCTAAGGCTATCTTGAACTCATAATAAAGGTTGTTCAATTGAAATTCAGATAGCTATTTTTTTAATTTGCATTTAAAGTAAGAAATATATGAAACTTTTCGTGTTTTTTAAAAATTGTCAATTTATTGGGTTTTTACGCTGTAGTCTAAAGACTGTTGAGAACATATTTCAGCTATAGTTTTTTTGAAGCTAAGGCTGTCTTGAACTCATATTAAAGGTTGTTCAATTGAAATTCAGATAGCTATTTTTTTTATTTAACTTTATATGTAACTTTTTATGTTGTTCTTAACTAAAATCCAATTTTTCCATATTTTTTTTTTTAACTTAAATGCAATTTTAACTATGTCTCCCATTGAATTTTAATTGTTCCTCCTTGAATATTAATTAACTTAACTTCGAGAAAAATCATGTTTGAAGAGTCTGCTCCAAAAAAAAAAAATCGAAATTGTCATCTTACCTCGACCATGGCTTCGATTTTTTTTTTATTTTTTTTTTTTTGGAGCAGACTCTTCAGACATGGTTTTTCTTGAAGTTAAGACTATCTTTAATTAATATTCAAGGAGGAACAATTAAAATTCAAAGGGAGACATAGTTAAAATTGCATTTAAGTTAAAAAAAAAAACATGGAAAGTTACATATAAAGTTAAATAAAAAAATAGCTATCTGAATTTCAATTGAACAACCTTTATTATGAGTTCAAGATAGCCTTAGCTTCAAGAAAAACTATGGCTGGAAGATGTACTCCAAAAAAAAAAAAAAAAAAAAAAACGAGGCCAGTTAAAAGGCCCAATCTGATGGATATGCACATATGTGCAATGCATATGACAAAAAATACATGAAATTAAAAAAGAAACAGAAAAGCTTTAATGTAAATGGAGTCCTTCTTCTTTGCCTTCTAATATCAGGCCTGAGAGCACGTCTGTTGTGGGAAGGCATATTATGCCTTCTGTGATTGTATTTTTATTTGCATGAAAATCTAATTTTAAGAAGTCCTTATATAATCGCAGCAGTGCTAGCAGGCCTTGCTCATTTGCCTGCCGGGATATATCAACGATGACCTGATTAAATTGATTCTGTATGTGTGGCAACATATATCGACAATTACCAGATTAAATTCATGTTTGTTTAATAACAAAGCATCGATCGATTTGTAAATTTACAAGAATATTGATTGGTCTTTGCAAATGACCATAAGTTTGATGAAATAACATTCTATCGTTATAAATAATTATCAGTCAATGAAAAACTACAAAAATATCTGTAATACTTTTTGACAATTTCCAATTGTACTGAAACGTTCAAGGCCATCCTCTCTTCCTTTCATACAAAAATTATTCCATATACCATACTTTTGTAAAGGTTTTATTTGAAAGTTTGATTTTTCATGTTAGTGCGCCGTACCAGATAGTAGACGATTTGTATGCATATGTTTCTTAGCAGAAACTTTAAGGAGTAGGTAATATAAAATACCTCTTCCGTACACGAAAACAAGTTACAAAATCTTCGTAATTAGGAATAAATTAGAGAAATGCTTAAACTTTGGGTAAAAACTCGTGTAATCACGACGCTTCAAGATGTTTTTTTTTCTGTAAATAAATAAAAATTGAAAATAGATGTAAAAAATGCCTTCGATAAGGTTCGTTGGATAAGCCAAGAGAAATTCTCAAAATTTGGGCGTTTTTCATAATTTTGAGTGATACAAATTAACAGAATTATGTTTTTTTTTTTTTTTAAATATTGACTTAGAAATCATATCTATAATTGTCAATAAATTCCATTCAAGTCAAAGTTTCTCACGAACGAATTGTGCAATTTCAAAAAGTCGATTTCAATTCCTGGGAATGAAATTAATAAAATTTTTCAATTTGAAAAAATTGTTTTGCCATAGAATTAAAAAAATTCGTTTAATGTTGAGTTTCCATTATAAGGATACTAGCACTTATACGTAGTAACTGTTGTTGCAACGTATCCCTAAAAACTGATCCTGTTTCAGTTTATCCCTAACAGATAGCACATTACAAACATTTTGAAACGCTTATAAAATAAAACTGAATGATATACATTAGTGTTTATTTTGAAATTTTTATAGATGGATTTTATTTTTTTTGCCTGTTTTAGCTTGAGGCTTAAATGTAATTGTCCAAAAATTTGAACTTCCTAGCTCAATCTTGATTAACGTATCTAATAATCGTACTTTATTTGGAAAAAATTTGAAACCTTAACTCTTTTTATTTTTCAGAACCATTTGATCTCACCAACACTGCCAGATCAGTTTATGATTTTGATACTTTTGAACGTGTAAAAGCGGTATTTGTTGCTTCATGGCGAGTTCTTCAGGAAACATTAAATTTAAATTCGATATTTGCTCCAATAACCATTTCACCTCATTCAACTTCAATTAATTCAACACTAATTGATCCATCCTCAATTAGCGCAACAAACATAAATACTGTTACAGAATCGGAATTATCTATGGATAGCTTATTATCCGAGGAAACAGAAAAAATTGAAGACCAAAACATTAAAAACGATGTAATATTTAAGCACAATAAAAGTAACAGTGGTGGTAATCGCAGCAATAACAACAACAGCAGTCTCAACAACTTAACATCTCTTATTTCCTGAGGACTAAATATTTCTATTGTTGTATACAGTACGGAAGTAACAAAGTTTGCTTACACCTTCAGCTCGTAAGCACTGCTGTTTTAAATCATAAACGTAAGTCTTATCTTATTTAAAGTTATATTCTTAAGCTAAGTAAAAAGGAAACAATATAACTTTAAAAGTTAGTTAATAGTCTTTCTAGTCAATATTTTAGTATAAAAAAGTATAGAAAACATTAAGAAAAAATATAGAGATAAGTCCACTAATGAAACTACACTAAAGGCTTTAAAAAAGACTGAATTACAAAAACAAAAAAAAAAATTTCTTCAGAAACGTTGAAATTGGTTAAAAAACGAAATCTTTTTTCTAATATTTAAAAAAATTTGCAAATTCTAATGATTACCAAAGTTATTATTTATAAGAAAATCTTATTTACATTAGTAATTTTTTATGACGTTTTCGCAGTCATTACAAAAATTATCCTTTTCGTATTAGCAAGTATATCAGCCAGACTTTGACAATTTATACAAGTTAAGGTCATGAAATCCTAAGATCCCTATGTATTGGAAAATTTTGAACGGACGCGATTTTAAGATAGCAAAATAATTAGCCTTTGGTTTGAAAAAATAAAAATATTTCGCGGCTTCTGCAATTAACTTACCTTAGCATTGGTGTCAAATGTGTCGCTGCTATGTAAACTGAATGTTTAATTTAAATTAAAAGTACCGTTGGCACGTAGATTGCTGTTTCTATAGATTTACCTGCTGGTACGTATTCTAATGAACAAACGTATTGCTGTAAATTTAGCAAGTTTTTTGTTGGATTTTTCCATGAAGGCACAGTAGATTTCCAGACGCAAATAGCTTATTTTTCCAGATTCGATGTCGGCAATGATTTCAACGATAACGCTTCCAGATTTGATGTCGGCAGGATCGCCATGTAATGTTTAATGTTCTATTAAATCGTTCCACAATAGAAGCTTTTAGAATACTATAAGGCGAATAGTCTTTCATATCATGTTTCTTCTGACGAGGAACTTCGATGGCAAATAGATATAAAATTCATCATCTAAATCGCATCGTATACATTCGCTATATTTTGTATATACTCGTTCAATATTCTCAACTTCATATGAGATATGAAAAGTTGCAAAAAGTTTTGTAGGCTGTGCTCCATTTTTAATCTTGATGATGGTTTAAACTTGTCTATGAACGAAAACTTTTAAACTAATTACAATTTCTGAAAACGCAGTCGTTTTATAGTGAAAGATATATACATATATTATATACGTATATATACATTTATGTTGGGTTTTGAAATTTACTTTTGGATTAAATTAGCACAGATAAAAGATTTACAAGGGAATTTTTACTTAAAGAACCATTTAATTCTTTGTTTAGACAATAAATGCTATAATGTGTAAAAAAAATAAAAAGCACTAAAAAGTGCAATCACATCAAAGAAATCAACGTACGGCTCGTATTTATTTTGTACGTTTCCATTGATTGCAATATTTTTTGTGATTTTAGTTTCTTGCCCTATCGTTACCGAATTGATTGTTGAAAAAAAAAATGATTTAAATATATATATAGACTTTTTTTTATTATTAATTAATGCAAATATTCATATTTCTATTTATTAATGAGGGTATTCCTGAAAACGCGAAAAAGCCTCGAAAACTGCGTAAACTGCGAAAACTGAGCACATTTTCGAGTCTCGAAAATAATTTGTATGAAGAAAAGTTTGCTCAACTTTCGAGGCTAATTAGTTGAGCAAGTGGCCTCGAAAAGTTGGAAAATAAATCAGTGTTGCCGTATGTCGAAATAATTTGCTGCCAGTTTGAAGTTTCTTTAGAAATTGGCACATAAACTTAACAGAATGATTTTTAAATATATAAAAGCGCAATTCTCAGAATTTTTGTTTGTTTACCTATTTGTGTTTTGTTATTTATTAACTTAATTCTACATATTTTTTCGTTTTGGTGTGATACATTTTTTTTCATGGCAGCGGTAACACTGATCAAACTGTCAAATTGCAATTGCTCAATCGTTTACGAGTTTGTATTGATAGGGGTGTTCCTGAAAGCAAGCTCGAAAACTTTCGAGTTTTCGCGCTTTTCGAGTTTTCGCGTTTAGAGGAATACCCTCAATATAAATATTTATCTCTCTTAGTGTACTATATATCATTAAATTTTTCTGCCTAAGTGGCTTTAGATTTTCTACTTTTTTATCTGCCTTTTTAAATATTTCAGCATACAGCTTTAGGTGTCTTCTGTTTTCTGTTCGCACGCGAAGCAGTGCGTCATTCTTCTTGGCTTCGCGTTCAGCCTTTATTTTTTTATTAATGTGGTTAGGTATAATACTTTTTATACATAAAAGATGGTTCGTAACCCTTGCTTGGGATTTAATAGTTAAATCTAAAAGATAATGAACTAAGCTTGTGATCAAACTTGAGTTTCAGTCAAATGACTTAAATTGGATCCGAGCTCAAAGATATTACTTAAAGTATAATAGAATTAACATTATTATACAAAGTTAACTTTTACAAATAAATGACTGACGTTTACTTTCATTTCGGAGTAATAAATCTTACTCCAACATTTCAGGGACTGAAGAACATGAAGCTACATCTTCATCATCTATCTCTTCTTCATTACCAATCAATTTTAGCTCTTGAATGAGCTCATGGATGCGTCCTCGCTTTGGATATGCATAAATCAGAGCTGGCATCTGACTATCTGCTCCTTTCCATAACATTGTTATGTGGACTTCATAAGTAGTTCCACCTAAAAATGAAGCGGCGATGGTCTTAGCCTTAGTTATAGTGGAAAAGGTCACAGAACTTTGTGCAAGTGGAAAATGATAACCCGTACGTGCGTACATGTTTCGTTGGGGGTTACTGTCAATACGACATAATTCGGCACCTGAATTCAATAAATCCATAGGCATTAATGCAAACGCCTTACCGCTTGTTTCCCACGCCAGTATAGATTTAAAACCTAGGTCAAACTGGACTGCACTTGTCTCGGTAGTGCTTGGTACATTCGCGAATCCAGCCTGTGCACGAAGTGATGTTGCAATGTCGGATACTTTAAGCTGCCATGTGCTTGGTGCAGCGGTCTTACGTATTATAAGACTTATGTTGTTCCACGGTTTAGCGACAAAAGTGGGAGGCATTTCTGAAGGGAGGATCTTATAGCATGCATCTCACGAATGATTGATCGATTTCTTCCTCCTCTAGTACTCCTCTTGGAGCCGTTCTGTCTGTTCGAATTGGCCATAGCGCAAGTGCTGTAGATTTCTCTTAATTAGTCTCAAATCCCTGATGATCTTCACTAGTAGTGAAAACAAATATAAAATCAGGAATACGATCAGCACGATTAGAAAGCTACGCAAAAGATAGAAATCCGGCGTATCTGGGGCGAATGGCACGTCTCCGTAAGGAATACGAAATGTATATATATATAAATATATTAGTACGACCAGATACTTTTGTACCTTCTTTAAACCACGTAAATAATAATAATTATATTATTTATTATCCGTCTTGTTATTTATATGTTTGAATTGTTTCATTAAAATGGGAATTGCAAACTTCAAATTTTGTGCGGTCAAAACAATGGTTGTTGCGACCCCTACCTACACTTAGCAATGCGTACAACATGAGCTTGTTTAAGATCTTTATCTAATTTTTATTCAAATCTTATTTATTTAAGCCCGCCGTGCTTTGCGTCGCTGCGACCTTTTCTTTTAGTTATTTCTTGATTGGTTCTTAAATCAGCTCTGCTGATCATCCCCATTTCCCTTCCAACTTGGAAATTGTGGGAAGAACAAGAAAACGTACAAAAACTGACTATTCATCCCGATCACACTTTTTGTCAATCTGCTTTGTCACTCAGTTTACTGCCCCTTCCATACAACGGTACGGATTAAGTACCTACATGTAGTGCAAGGGTAAGCAATATGAATGACAATGTAGTTTATTGCTGGCAGATGGGATGGTTTTTGAGTTGTGCGAATTTGATACAAAAACAAAGCTGGGTTCAGCACTTGAAAAATGCCAAAAAAATCTATTGATTGTATTGTAAGGAAATAAACCTGCAATATGGGGCAGTAAAGCCAAATATCTTGTGTTATATGGTGACAATTAATTTGACGAAGGCTAATATCTTTTATATGCACACTGCACAATACTCAATCTCAGCTAAACCTTCAAAATAATAAAGATATCCGCAGTTGTCATTGATATTGATATAGTCGTATGTATGTAGATTATTTTTGTCGAATTTTTCATTGGAATGATATACCTCTTATGCAGCTTGCTATTCTCTAGCGCGATATGACTATTGCAATGTTAAAACGCTTTTGTTCATTACAAATACAATTTGCATTTTACTTTAAGCTATGTTTTTATTCTCCCCTAAATATTCTTAACTTCAATTTGTATTAAAGTAGCATGAATGATGTAGAGTTGCTAGTGATGTGGAAATCAGTCATTGCTCTACACTTGACATTAATTTTACATTCACAACCAAAACATAGAGTGTATTCTGACATATTTTCTACAGATTGGTTTACCTGAGTCGTTAGAATCGGCATATAAACCGATTCCAATTCGGTGCACTAAATGGGAACTTGAACCAATTTGGCTTAAGGTAAATAAAAATGAATTTTTGGCGCTGTAACCAATTAAAAAACATCTATTTTTTTTTGTTATGGTCCGCACAGCAAATTCCCTGAAAGCAAATAAAAATAAATTGTCAAAAACAAAGTTATTTTGATAGATGAGAAAATTAATAAGCATATTTCGAGAATAGTGCAGGATACTGTGTACTCCTTGAATTTCATAGTGGACATTGGAGATAGTTTACGTTCCTCATCGGTCAGACCATCCTCAGCTCCTCTGGTAAATTTCTTCAGTTTCCTTAAACGGCTGTAGAATCCACATTGTGAATTATAATCTTTGCTTTTCAATTTGTATAGTTCGCATATTTCACCTTCCTCTCCATCGGCTGAATACCGAACACCGCCAAAAACTAGCCGCAATCCAGGATCAAGTCCTATTTTAGTTTTGAAATTTTCAATTGAAATTTTCAAATTTTTACTTTAGGTACCATTAATTTCTTTTCTCGGCTTCACCATCGAAAAAGAAACTGCGTAACCATCAGTTTGCAAAGAATAATTAAATTTCTTTGCCGCCGTCTCTGAGAGTATAAAATATTTCCTCCATTCGACATCTTTATTAAAACCATCTCCAAGACCTAAACTTCTTTGTAAGTAAAAAAAAATGCTTACGAATCATATCTTATATGATGGGAATCAAAGATCTTCCAATCTCGCATCTCATTAAATTTTGACAATTTATAAAAAAATTGTACAAAATTCCATGGGTTTTGCTTTACATTATGGAATTTTTCACCACTCCATTGCAAATCTTTACGTAACAGATTTAACAATTCCTCATTTGGTACTTGTTTTGTTTTTTTATTAAATAAAAAATCCAACGTTGCATATGATTGAATTTTGGGCTTGCAATTTTTGAGATACGTCCGTACTCGTCTGTACGCATGCATCCAAATATTGTTCTCAAACACCACTTCATGTTGCTTAGAAGCATCCACAAATAAATTTGAACGAAATGATTTATCGCACAACTGGAAGTCTGCAGCTTCCCTCGATTCCCGATACTCCGGATCAATTATATATTGCGGTTTGGAACCTTCCAACAAACAATAATAGTATGGGAGAAATTTTTGTTTTGAAAAATCTCCTGCATTCCATTTTTTCATTAAGCAAAAATGAATGTAACGAGATGCCTCCACAATCAAGGCCGACATTTCCTCCACGTCTTTTCGAATTTTCTCCAATATTTCCTCATCCTTACAACAACTTTTTAGACATTTTTTAACGACGACTGTCTTTTCATCATTATTTTGATGTCTTCGTTTGTTGCTACTTTCCTTGTATTGTTGCTGTTGAGGTGCATCGTCTATGACAAAGTTATATTATATGTAGTAACGATCTTTGCTTTTGTTGTTGTTGTTGTTCAGTAGCTGTTAGAAATGGAAATTTCATTATATTTATATACATAAGAATCTATAAAAACACTTACTTTGACCAGCAACAACAGCCGAATGTAGCGGTGCTGGTGCAATTGAGTCTATCCTTGCCTCTATTCTTACTAGAGGAGTCTTTTCGAATTAACCAGACTTATGTTGCTGCTGTTGCTGCAACCTGTGTTGTTGTTGTTGTTGCTACTGCAGCTTCTGCTCGTACTGCTGCTGTTGTTGTGGTTGTTGCTGTTGCAGTAGCGGCTGCTGTTGTTGCAGCTGCTCCAATTGTTGTTGGTGCTGCTGTTGTTGTTGCAGCAGCTGTTGCAGTAGCGGCTGCTGTTGTTGTTGCTGTTGCACATGTTGTTGGTGCTGCTGCTGCATATAGTAAACGTGTTGAGTTTGGCTTCTTCGTCAAAAAACTGACTTCACTTTATTTATTCTTCATTAAAGTACATTTCAGTCTTTTACATGCTAATTATTTATTTGAGTCAGCAGATCTGCATGGAAAAGTATCCTATTGCTCCCACTTCAAATTGTTTATACAAAGCAGTTTTATAAATACACAACTATACTTATGTGTAGTTTCAAATTGTCGTTTATTTAATATGAAGTGGTTGCGGATACAGTGGGATGGGTTCACACTATCGCACAGTGGTGTGGTTACGATTATGTGACTATATGTTGTTGTTGTTCCTTTGAACTTTTATTATTAAATATCATTGATCTTTGTCTTTTCGCCATTTCCTAATGAATAAAAATTTTAAACAATTTGTAAACGAGTTAAAATTGTATGTTTATAAATATGTTTATATGTATATGACTGAACTTTATTTCGAAAACGGGTGCAGCGATTTTGATGAAACTTGGGGAATTGGTGTTAATTGTGAACAAAATTAGGATTAGGCTAGGTTTCAAGTTTCCAAAGATTAGTATATGGGCGTGGCACACCTACCTACACATGTGACACACATGGTAATGGAAAAATAGGCAAATTATTTGATAACTTTTAATGAACTAACCACGATAAAATGTATAAGTAGAGACTGACAAAAATTGATTAAATTTATACCGCGGCTGGCTCATATGTAGCCATCCTTTGCATCAGAGCCACAAATAGGTAATGAAGCTTTTGTTGTAAGCCCAACACATTTTACTGCCTGCGTGTGGCAAGGCAACATTCCAAAATCTATTATTAATTACAATAGGAAAAGAAATAAAAGAGTAAAAATACCGATTCTTTGAAGTTTTTTTTTTATGAGATTTCGTACTTACATAAAATCGTTTTAAAAAAATTTGCACAAATAAGCCACTGAAAATGAAGCAGATGCATAAATATAGGGTTTGTTTGGAAATGCAGCAAATTCTGGCATCACTGTTGCAGAGATGCAAGCTTGCACAGCTGATGCGATGCCAGCTGATGCAAGTTGCTGCTTAATAAATAATTTGCTTTAATTTTTCCGCCAACACAAGTAATTTTCTGCAGTTCCTTTTTTGCTTATGCGAAGTTTGCGCATCTACTTAATCAGAGTTGCATTTCCAAACATTCAACTTTTGCAGTGATGCCAGAATTTGCTTTTCAAAACATTATGCTCATCAGATGCGACGCATCAATGCATTTCCGAACAAACCCATACTTGACATCAGTAGATATCAATTTCAGGTCCATGTATGGCTTAAAAGAAAATATTTTGGCATAAGTTGACTTTAGGAGCCCCTCCCATATTTTTTTTCAAACCATATGGAAGCAGAAGTATCAATTGTAAAATAAAAACGGCAGCATCCACAAACAAATTGGAGCGAAATGATTTTTCGTATAACTGCAAGCCTGCAGCTTCTTTCATTTCCCGATACTCAGGATCGAGAACATATTTCGGTTTGGAATCTTTCAGCAAACAACAACAATAGTACTGGTTGACAAAAGAGAATATTCACTAACATAAAATTAGATTACTAATTGTGTAAGTATTGATGTTTCACTTAATTGGATACTTGCGTATGGTTGTCGATGGAGTGGACTGTATATGGTGGATGTATTGAATAAGTGGCTTTCCTTCCTTTTGTGAGTGGTGGATCTCGGGTTGCTGCTGATGCCTGTATGAAAAGATAAGACCCTTTTGAGTAATCTCAAGAGACGAGATTATTCAAAATCGTATCAATTGAGCATTGATACGGGAGATGAAAAAATGAAAAATTGTAAGTTTCTGGGAAAACTTGAGTTCTTTATTTTCGGTGGTTGGTCTTACCAGTTGATATGTACAAGCAAAAAGAGAAGGATTTTACACCTTCAATTCTAGAGGTCACCTCGGTTTCATACATTTTGAATTAATTATTCGGAATTACAAATCGCATATAAAATACCAACATTTACAATACCACTCACAATGCGGAGGTGTTCTGAGTGGTATGTAAATTCACAATGGAGTCACAAAATTCAAAATAAGAGCTTAATAAAAGTAAATTCACAATAGAGTCACAAAGTTCAAATAATAGCTTAATACAAAATAATAATAAAAAGTAAATGCGATTAAAGTTCATGTGATTAAGTTCAAGTAATAGCTTAATACAAAGTAATAATAAAAAGTAAATGCGATTAAAGTTCATGTGATTAAGTTCAAGTAATAGCTTATTACAAAGTAATAATAAAAAGTAAATGCGACTTGAACACTAATACTATTAAAATTAGGTTATTTTGTTGTTGTTGTACAGATATATTAGCTGGCTTCTGCACTTCAGCCAGCCAGCACTTCAACTTAAATTGCATATTAAGCACAATTTTTTCTGTGTAAAAGTTAATGTTTTAAATTTAGAACTACATTACTGTAGGGATAAAGATGAAATTTTTTGGAAACAAGGAATGGATGGATGGAAACATTAGCTGTATTCCAGCTGTGTCATTGTTGTTTGTGGCTACCGTTTCTTCACCAAACCATCCCATCATACTTGTTGTTTTGTTTTATTAACAAATCTGTTTCCTTTATTTTAAGGGCTGCCAGTTGCGCTTTTAAGCGGTGATTTTGACCGCTACTGATGGGGATCAGCCTGTGTAGTTCAACGCACTCTGATTTAAATTTTTGTTGTTTCCCTCTTATTGGCTTTCTTATATTCTTATTTGTCTCTTCAATATTTCTTCTAATCTCTTTCTATACTTGTCTATAGTAAACGGTTTAGGTCCTAGACCTTTTGGTTCTGGTATACAAATCGGAGGTTCTTCTGTTTTGCTAGATATTGGTTTTGGAACGTATTCACAATCACTATAGCTTGGCCAATTTGCAAAGATGGCTTCTATAGCATTTTATAAAAACAATTTCAGCAAAGTTTTATTAAAAAAAAAAAAAAAATTTTCTGCAGAGTGGCAGGATCGCCATGTAGGGGAAAAAGATTTCTGTATTGAGGGGTTAAGCTTTTTCCCAAAAAAAAAAAACAATGTTCACTTATTTCATTTTTTTTTGACTAGCAGTCAAGCTGCTTTAATGTCAGTTATGCCGCACTTGTAATGAAAAATAACTAAAACTGGCCCAAAGCCGCTCTTTTAGTTTTGATTTAAATCTATATTTTATTTACAATTTCCTTAGTTTATATATATGATTACATAAATTTTGTATTGAGTGACCTGCAATAGTGTAATCGATTGCGCTTTACAAATTTGTAGTTGACAGTGGTCACTTTGCATGATTAGGGTTGGTAGTAGTGGTCGCTGTACTGGATACACTACACCGTTAGTATCTGTTTTGTTAACTCGCGTCTGCGTTGCTTGTTGGCTTACTGCTACTTACGTTCTTAAAATTGAACTTGGTTGATTCTTTTGATTATCGATCATTGACTATTATATTCATCTCTTCTTTAGCAATAATAGCACTATGCATGGAAAAATACGCATTAAGGCATACAGGTCAGTAATTTGTAGTTTAATCGTTGTTAATTATGTTCTGCAAACGCAGCTCTTCTATTTTGTTATTCTCTTTTTATACTCTTCTATCGTGGTCTGTTAAGGCCCAGCCGATTTTGGAGTCGGTTTGTGTGGGGGTTTTCACTGTAAGGGTGAACTGTGGCCTAACTGGATCTGTCAAAGTTTTTTTAGTGTTTTATTGGCGCACACGCCTTTTTAAACAGCCGCAAGGCACTGTTGACAAATTTAACCCGCTTTGGAATAGTATATAATACATAAACCACATGATTTATATATGGAATCGCTACTGTTGTTGTAATATGTGGTGTTTTTGATGTTTTGTTGCGCCTTCTATATTCTTCTATAGTCTTGGGCTTAGGTCCCAATCCTTTCCGTTCTGGGATGTGAGTTGGAAGTTATTTGGTTTTAGCTATTGGCTGTGGGACGTATTTTTCATAATTGGGCCAGTTAACAAACATTTTTTTTACTAACGCCGCAGTCATTTAAAATTAAAATTTTAAGAGAATAATTAAAAATTTTTTGATTATAATTTACTAGGATTTATTTTGAAAATTAAAATTTGTTCGAGCTTGGTAGGATTGCCATGTAAGATTGGAAAAATGTTTGTCTAAAAAAAATTGTTGCTGCATCAGTATGTACGCCAATGATTTTGGTGAACTTGGCAGGAATAACCTGCCGAGAGGAACACGTTATTCTAGTTTGTTTTGACTTATATTCGTATCCAACTGAGAAAAGTGGCACAGAGAATAAGTGTTGAAATAATTTATCGTAAACGGTGCTCATTGCAGGTGATACCAGAGCAGATAGACAAATTCCCTGCACGAGCATTGCCCTAGCCGTGAATTGCATTGCACTCGATTGCACAGTGTTCATCGCCACATCCCAGGCAACTGAAGTCAAACCAACAGCCAAACACAAACAGGCTAATGAGCCGAGTTGTGTTCAGTTAAAGTCTAAATTTTATTTCTAATTCCTATGGTATTTATACAATATTTACGTATTAGCAGGATCACCATATAATGTGACTGGACTTCGGTGATCTACTAAGGAAAAAGAGAAGTGATTATTCCCTAACATTTTCCCTTTGCTTGGCTTTCATTGTTAGTTCGCCACGAGCTTTCACATACTTAGCCTGATAAGGCTGCAAGGGTGATTCAGTTGATCCTTTGATACTTTAGCAATAAAATAAAACTATGTTTAAATGCTGTCAAAATCAGATCTTCCTATTGAATCAATTTTTATTAGTTGATCATTTTTCTTTTATGCATTTCTTTGAAATGTTATTTGAAACATTTCTTCTTTTCACTCATAGTAAAATTCTTTGTTGTTACTTTATTGACATATTATCATTTTGGGATCACATTTATGATTTTAACATTTATTGCTTATTTTGCTGAATGCCTGTGAGAAAGACATTCATCCTAAAAAAGATGTTTCCATATAAGACGTAATGTTTGTAACGAACCTTTCCGCCAGGGTCTTGGCTCGACGGTGTCCAAGGTATATGTTAACCCAACGTATCCGTCGGCCTACTCTCTCGACGGTGTTTTGCCACTGCATACAAGTACAACGCAAAGGCGACTTGCACTTGCATACGTTAACTCAACGTATCCGTCGGCCTATTCTCTAGACGGTGTTTTGCTACTGCATACAAGTACAATGCAAAGGCGACTAGCACTTGCATACGTTAACCCAACGTACCCGTCGGCCTACTCTCTCGACGGCGGCGCACAAGTACCACGCTGATTGAATGGAGAACCCAAGCACCACGCAAAAGCGACTTGCACTTGTGTCCTAAATTCACTGCTGAAACCTATGAGAGAAATTATGGGTTAGTATTTAAGGTTCTTAGTACTGCTGCTAGGATGATGGTGAACTGCTCGCTGCTGTGGTCCTCCGAAGACAAGAAAAATCTTAGTTGCGATCTGTCGCAAGTAACCTTTTTGCCCTGTATTTGAGCAGGGCCACCAGCTGGGCACTAAGCCCCAATAGCGGCGAAGGGATTCCACATTCCTTGGTCTGCGCCTCAGCTCCTTCGGTTCCGTAAGTTCCGAATAAAAACTGTCAGCCAAGTGAACATGATAAAGTTCTCCGTTTATGGGACCAGGCAACTGTTGTCTGATCAAAGGCAAAACGTATTTTGGTTTACACCGGGTATTGCCGTTCCCCGGTGTCCACTTCCCTGCATTTGTTTCGTTTACGGTGAGGCCGATGCGGCGGCACCGGACGCAGCTGGGGCCGCTGATGCTGCCGGTGGTGCTGCTGCTAGTGCAGGGGCTGCTGCTGGGCTTGCTGGTATCGCTGGTGTTGATGTCGTTGCTGGGGTAGTTGTCGTTGCTGGTGTTGTCGCGTTTGGTGTTGTCGCATTTGTTTGGACTGAGGCGACCGCGGTTTGGATTGTTGCCGGGGTTGGTGTCTTTGCTGGTTGAGCTGTGACTGGTGTCGATACTGTGCTTGGGGTAGGAGTTGCTTTGTTTGTGGGAGTGCCAGCTTCTTGTGCGGGCAACTTGGATGGTAAGTTTTTTGCCACCTGTGATGTTTCTTTTTTGTTTGGTGGGTCCGGCCATTGTATTGGAGTTACCTTTGGTTTTGACGCATCCCAGTGCCCTGAGTTGTATTCGGAATTGGTGACACATAGTTTTCGGGATCCGACGTACCCTGAATATGTGACCTTTAGTGACTCCGTTTGCGCCATCGTCTCAAAGAACTTTTGTTCTGCATTGCCTGCATTTGACGCCATTCGGGATTGGTATTCGGTCTGTTCGATCCAAGATCCAAGCACTGGGTTGGCCCCATCGTCCCTAAAAGTACAATCCAATATTATGGGATGCCGTCTATGTGTGTCAAACGAGGAGGTGATGTATTCCCATGTTTTTTTTGATTGCTCTGGCACAATATAAGCAAACTTCTGTTCTCCGTGAACCCTAACCAGTTGGTCCTTCTCATCGGCTGTTCGATTTGGACATGTCATGAGCCCCAATTTTTCAACCCACTGTATTAAGAAATGGGATGGAACGGGGCTTTGTTGCCACCAAAGCGTGTTCGAAAAAGGGTCTATCCCTCCGTATGCGGCGGACAGCCAGGCTTCGTCGTACCCTGGCCACTCCTCGAACTCGTTTGCTGCTTCGAAATGCCCTACTAATCCGACTATAACTGATTTTTTTATGGCTTCTATTTCTGTGAATCGGTTGTAGTCGGACCATTCTGTATTGAAGCCAGTCCAGTCTCGGTTGGGCATGTCTATAGCTTGTAGCATGGATGCCGTGTTTGCTGAGTTTGCATGAGCTAGCATGTGCAACCATCCAGGTAGACCCTCCGCTGTGGCGAAAAAATAGGGGGTGGAGGTGAGGTTCAACAATCCAAGCGCACAGGCCAGTCTCTTCCCGGTGCTGGAGGTGGCGACGTGGTAGGTTTTGTTTGCGCGGCTAATGTCTGGTCTACGGTCTTTAGCTGATATCGTCTGCCCCACCGTACTGTATTCTATTTCGACTATCCCTGATGGGGGTATGTGTAGCGTTGATATCCCTGCTATGTTTATACCCGCCATTATGTTCGTTATTAGGCTGCCAGACCCTGGTTCTGCTAGCTTGACCAATGTGGCTCGGTAGTTGGCAGCCTGTGATATTGGGGCTGTGTCGTCCTCGGATCTCGGGGTGACCAGAAAAGCTCCAGCGAGCGGTCTGTCTGTGTCGTATTTTACGGAACGAGTTTTTGGGTAGAGATACAGTCCCGGTGGTGTTGTTGTGACGAACTCAGACGCTGTTGATAATGCTGTGCCTACCGTATCTCCTGTGGCAAAAGTACGACATATGTGGTTCCAAGCCTGATATGTGTTGTTGACTATGAGTGGAATTCGAGCTGTGCTATAGTACAGACGCCATTCGACTGTCCAGTTAACTGGAACTATTGGGGCTATGTTTGCAGCGCCCATTCTATATATGGGTATGTTCAGGCTCCCAACTCGTACTGAGGCTGTGTCGGTGTTGTTACTTCTGTCTGTTAGTATTAATATAGCGTTTTTACAGCCAGCCACATATGCCATGTTTGCCGCAGGTGTCATCACCATGGTACCGGTTACGTCGTTAGGGGCTGTTACCTCGTATTCCTTGCATACTGATCCGAAAGTGAGCGCTCCATCCAAGAATGATGTGATCAGTTCCCTGATGTATGAAATCCGTAAGTCTTTGTCTGATACAGGAATTCCAACCCATTCCGAATCTATCCCGTGAGGTGTAAACGGTGCTGGTGGAGGTACGTTCAAAGCTTGCTCCGTCATGAATGTTATATATGTCTCCATGGGCATCGCTATTATTTTGTATTCCAGTGTGACTGGAGGAGGAGTGATGTATGTTGCGGAATATGTGACATTCATGTTTCGAAATAGCTTGTACGGAGATGTGTCGAAGACGTTAGCCTTAGGTGATAATGAGTAGGACATCAGGGCTAATCGCAGGAGAGGAGCTTCATCTCTGCAGGAACCAGATTCATTATTCAGCTGATTCACGAGTACTGACCACACTGCTGCATCACGTACGAGCGATGACTTTAAGGTTGCTCGAATGGCAGTCCCTTGCTGGTCAGAGGTCAACGTTGTGCTAATGGCATTATATACCTGGGAGTACGGAGTTTCTGCCACCTCCTGTGCTCTAGCCAAATGTGATGTTATTACTACCCTGTAAGGTAGCACCGATGGCATGGATGAGACTGGAGAGTCGTCCTCGCTTTCGGGTCGGCTAGCGACGGAACTGGTGCTGTCTGTTCCTGTTGTACCACTCCCAGACTGAGGGTTTAATACCTGCTGGACACTTGCTATCTGTTCCTGCTCTTGTAGGAGGGATTGGGCTCGTTCTAGCGCTTGTTGTTGCAGAGATATCGGTCTGATCGCACGTATTTCGTGGACGTTTGGGATGTTCAGAGTTGGCAGTGGTAAATCTCGCGTTCGGGCCATCTTTCGGACTAGCTGGGCTGGTGACATAAATGCTTGGGCTCGTATATAAATCAGTTCGCCCAGGACATACCAGCTTGATCAAAAAGTTTTAGGACTCGTCACCGTGTGGCGCTCTCGTTCGTCCGATTTCAATTCTCTTTTTTTTGTTGTGTTGGTAGAAGTGTCATGGACGTTATGTCAAATTTTCAGCTTGACAGCTTGACATTTCTTGAAGTGACGCCGTATTGTGTGCATCTACTTTTGTGTGTGGTTTCGATTTTTTACAAAAAAAATGAATTTCATGCAAAAAAGGGACCGCGTTGATGACGCAAAAGACATGCTTTCCAAGGCTGAATCCGACCCAACATTCATCAAACGAATCATTACTGGTGACGAGACGTGGATTTACGAGTACGACACGCAATCCAGACATCAAGCGAGTGAATGGCGTTCACCCAATGAGCCGCGACCGAAAAAACCACGTCGTTTTCAATCGAAAAAGAAGGCGATGCTCACGGTTTTCATGGACTACAGAGGTGTTGTGCATCATGAATTCCTCCCAGAAGGTCAGACCGTCAACAAAGAATATTATTTGGGCGTTTTGAGACGTTTGCGTGAAGCAGTTCGCCAAAAAAGACCGGATTTGTGGGCAAACAACTCGTGGATTTTGCATCACGACAACGCGCCGTCGCACAATGCGATCATTATTCGTGAGTTTTTGGCCAAAAACTCCATGAATACCGTCCAACATCCACCGAATTCGCCTGATTTGGCTCCCTGCGACTTTTTCCTGTTCGGCCACCTGAAGAAACCGCTCCGCGGATCGCGTTACAGCAGCCGAGAAGAGGTCATCGAAAAATCGAAGATGGCCCTGATGGCCATACCGACGGTCGAGTATAAAAAGGCTTTTGAGGACTGGGTCAAGCGTTGGCATAAGTGCATTGCAGTCGATGGGGAGTACTTTGAAGGAGACAATATCGATTTTGATGAATAAACTTGTATTTTTCATTTTAAAAATAAAGTCCTAAAACTTTTTGATCAAGGTAGTATGCTTGTTGTTGAGCTGCTGTCAGATTTGCGAGGGCTGTAGGACTTGGTTCGAGTATGTCGAACGCGCTTCGTGTCGTCTGCGTTGTTCGTGTTCTTTGGTTGCTTACGACGGCTGAATAACGTAAAGACAAATGCGAGAAGTAGGATGCACCCAATACTGCAAAGCTGGAATATTGTTGCTTTCTCTGCCCACCGGCGGATGCTAGATCCATTCCAGCGGGATAAGCTGAGAGGGGCGCGCTGTTTGAACCTACTACGACCAATGGCGTACGCATCCATGTGCGTAAGGTGTTTGCTGCGGGGGTCGTTTCCTCGCTCGTACTCGGTTGAGGAGCTATCACTTGAGCTGGCATGATGGGAACGGTTGATGGTGGTACTGTTTCTGCCATGTTGTCTTGTTGTGTAATTACTGAGCATGTAAGCTTCGATGAGCTTAATGATATATGGTCCGACCACTATCGTGATCCTACGTTTAGGGAGGAGCTAACTGAAGCCTTAAGAAACCATCTCATTGATGCATCAGCAGATCGATTCATCAATCAGAATCCAAATAAAATCTATGGTGTGGACTATTTCATGTGTGTGGATATGATTTCCATACACTTAAGGAAGGGGGAAATCTCCTTTGAAATAATGCTGATGGAGAAGGTTCACACCAGCAGTAGTGGGGGTGGTTACAACCAGTTCAAATGTACCCTCTATGCACATGCGCTTGTATCGCATGGTAAAATAACTATCTTTAATATCTGAAAAATATTCATTACTTTTCTTATAATAAATAAAATAAATAAATAAATAAAAGTAAATAAAAAAAATTTCTTGTCTATAATTTTTTAGTTTATTCATTATCTACATCATTATCAGGATTACTATACATGTTATAAAATATGTTCTCATTTTCATTCTTCCTCTTTTCAATCTTTTCGATGTTCAAGTTAAACGCACCATTCAAGTCCTTAACTTTCATTAAAATATGTGGAGTCTCATTTAAGTAGTCTATCTGGTTTTTAGTGATAATGAGGAATCTCTTGGGTAGATAAATGTGAAATCCATTATTGACAAGACATCTAACACTTTCACCATACCTCGTTTCTACTCTTTCTATTTTGTTTAGATGATATTCAACGTTTTCCTCCATATCCTTCAACGGTAAGTACTTAATATTGGGTGATTGGAATAGTTTTTTTAAGCTTGCCCTCATTGTTTTTCTCTTAAACTTTCTCGGTAATAGACTCGGTAATGGAAACTTTTCAACTGATTCCAATTATTGAATCTATTCTGGTTTTATAGTGAAAATTAGAAAATCCCTTACAATTGGGTGGGTTAATAAGATTCAATTTAATTTCATCACATTAAGAAATATAAAAGCTTGTTTGGTGTGTGTGTGTGTGTGTGTGTGTGTGTGTGTGATTCAAATCAGAATTTCTATATCTATAAATAGATTAATACTTAAAGAAAAAAGTTTAGTTTTATTTCTAATTCCGATGTTTTGGTGTCAACTTGTTCAGGATGATGATAAGTATTGTGTCTGCCATGCGCAATGGAAAAATTTAAGAATTATAAACGTCATAGTTTTAAGCAAAACATTAGATGTTATTCTTACTCCAGAAGATGGTATTAGAACATTAATATTTTCGTTGGGTAGAGGACTACCACCACCATCAAATCTCCCAATATTTGAATTTGATCGTGATCAACATGTAAGGATTGAAGTTCTTGGAGGAAGGATAACATTAATTGGAACAGCCTTCGGAGGTTGTTATAAAAGTATAAATACTAAGGAATATAAGTCATCATGCATTTTTCGAGACATAGAAACTGTTGGTGAGATATTTGAAAAAGCAAATACTATTGCTATTATTGAATCCGCATCATCTCAGAAAAAAAAAAGCGATGCGGAAGAGAAATTGAGGATTTAACTGATGATAGTAAAGTTAACTCCATCGCTGATGGTAAGATTGATGAGGTTGGAGTAAAGTAGCAAAGTACTTATACAACCAACATCATTCTCAATTCAACCTTTAACAAGACTGCATACCAATCCATTACCTCTCAATGAAATATAATTTCATCATACTATTATCATATATTTGTATTGTGCAAATATTATCAGCTGCAATACCTATTGATTTGAATCAGAATGAATTTGAGAAGACTGAATTTGCTGTAAGGTTGCCTAACAATGATCTTGTAAGCATAAAGCTGAACTTTAAACTGATGAAATGGAATCAAAATGAGTATGTACCAAGGAAGGGAGTGGAAGAATTAGGAACTATCTCTTCAACCGAATCATCTTCACCATCTACTGAAACATTTTTTACCGTACAACAAGCTATAGAAGCATTTAGACAGGATTTAGTACAAAAAGAAAAAAACATTTCAGGACTCATAGAAAGTATTCAGCCATTTTATAGACACTTCCAGCTTCAATACAAAGATAACATCATGGTGAGAATTCGTTGTACGTATGACGCCACTTATACTAAAAAAAGGCTAATTATCACCTGCTTTGAATATCGCCAAGTTGAGTCAGAGAGGATTTTGAGTAATGGTGAAATTGAAACCGTAACTGAGGATGATACTACTACACGTTCAAATGTTACTCTAATTAATATAAAGCAATATAAACATGATTTGGAAATGGAAATATTCTAATTCAACTCTTACAATATCAATCAGTAAGATATAACCAGGCGATGTGTGAAGAACATTTAATTAAGTTTTTAAAAATGAATAATGAGATCCGTTTAAAAATTTTGAATAATTTCCTAAATGATGAAAAACTGATATGGCCCGAACATAAAACTATTTTAAATAATTTTAAAAATAAGTTTAGTGAATATAGCCTATATACAGAAGTTGAATCAATACATGGTAATCATTATTCAAATTGTATATGGTCAAAAGATACAACAACAGCAGATGGACCTGATACTTGTGACTGTCACTACTTTGATAAAAAATGGATTGAAGCAATAGATATAATGAACTTTTATTGTGGCTTAAAGGTTCAAACTATGTTGTCACTTCTTCAGTCGTAGTAAGATTTCAAATAAGAATGTCAGAAAATCCAATTTTAGTTGTGGATGTACAAGGTTTTTATATCAATAAAAACTTTATTGCAAAAGAAATTAGTATTTCATCGGATGACATAAAACCTAAAACATTTATTATTCAACCCCCTTTTCTGCACTCAATATTGTCGGAGAAAGAGAGAACAACAAATAACTGGCTTTGCAATCACCATCATGGATTAAAGTGGGAAGATGGTGATTCAACTTTATTAGATGTAGTAGAATACATCAAAACTTTTAAGGATGAAAAATTCATTGGTTATGCTAAAGGTTTAGAAAAAACGATATGGATTAAAAATCTTTTTATGAATCAAATCCCTTTTTATAATTTAGATGATTTCAAATGCTGTAATTTGAAATCTTTATATAAAATTAATGCATCTCTAGCTTGTAAGTACCATAAAAAGAAATCTTGTACCTGTTCTGAAAAAAATGTCTTACTATTAAGAAAATTTATAAAGTTATATATACATAAATAAAAAACACAAAACTTGATTTTTATTCTTTTTATTTTAAAAATACTATTACTGTTTATTGAGGTATGAAAAAAATTCCCTTATTATAAATAGTAAAACAATTATGAGTTGATATTCATTCACCACTGAAAACTCATAATGTCGATAACATTTTCCTTAAGCGGAAATACATCAACTCTGGTTGGTGAATATTTTCCACCAATCGAGCTACCAACAAGATATGTTTGTGGACTTATCGATTTTGCAGCATTTAATTCCATACCTAATGTAGATGTTAAGAACAACTTATTCCACATAGGAGAATATATTATTGAAATACCAGTTGGATCATATGAACTAGAAGATATTGCCTTTTTCTTAAATTCAGCCACTAAAGACATTGATGAATCAATTTTTCTTCTAATTGAGTCTAACAACAATACTCTAAAAACCGAAATAACGACTTCTATAGATATAGATTTTACGCAACCGAATAGTATAGGTCAGCTGCTTGGTTTTAGTAAAAAACTATTAAAGGTAAAGTTGATTGAATTTAATGAGCCTAAATCATCATCATCATCGTCAACTCTAGAAGTGATAGAGTTAGAAGAGAGTGATTTTCAACAGCCATCTCCTTATGGAAAAAAAGATGCAACAATTAAATTCGAATCTGATTTACCTACGAATATAACAAATGTTAACATGATACGCATTGAATGTAATGTAACTATCGGGTCATATATTAATAATGCATCAGTACATGCCTTACATGAGTTCTCTCTTGAGGTTCCACCTGGATATAAAATAAATGAGAAACCTCGAAATGTTATTTATTTACCCGTGAACTGCAGAGAGATCAACAACATAACTATTAAGATTTTAGATCAAGACGGGAATCTTATAAATTTTCGGGGTGAAAAAATTACCATTAGATTACACTTTAAGCCTGAATAATGATTATTTATAACAAAAACATCATACAAAGAGGTTCATCATTTAGTTCACCATCATCTTTTGAGAAGAAGACTACTAATAAGTTTTATAAGCGTCAATTGAAACCATTAAAAGAACTTAATAAAGACTATCTCATTAATTTAGGACTTAAACTTCAATAATGATTGATATATTAAATGTGCTCCAGAAACCTTTACATGATGAAAGTATTATTAAAAAGGAATATCATAGTTACTCACCATATCTAAAAACTTTCAACAACAATGATGAAATTCGTATACCAATTCAAAACCAGGATCTATATGTACTCCCAAGTGAAAGTATGATTTATATTCATGGCTTTATAGTGAAAGGTACCAGTCCAGCAACGGATGTAAAACTTAAAAATAACTTTGTAGCATACTTATTTGATGAAATTCGTTATGAAATCAATGGTTTTGAAGTAGATCGTACTCGTAATTTAGGAATTGCATCTACTATGAAAAATTTTGTATCTTTAAACAAAACTGAAAGCAAATCATTGAAAAACGCCAGTTGGTGCCCAGAGGAGGATTTCATATTAGAAAAGGGACATTTTAGTTGCTGTGTTCCATTAAAAATGTTGTTAGGGTTCGCTGAAGATTATAATAAGATAATTCTCAATTCTAAACATGAGTTGATTCTTCAACGTTCTAAGTCTGATGAGCGATCATTCCATGCAACTAATTCAACCGATCAATTACAATTAACAATACAAGATATAACTTGGAAAATTCCTCATGTACAATTATCGGACTTTGCAAAATTGGAGATGTTTAAAGTAATCAGTAGTAAAAATCCTATACCAATCGCATTTTGAAGTTGGGAATGCCATGTTAATCCTCTGCTGACAAATAGTACAAAGGTTTTGTGGAATGTAAAATTAACACCACAAAATGAAAGACCGCGATTTATTATAATTGGATTACAAAAGAATAAAAATAGAGATGCTGGGAACACGTTTGATCATTGCAACATATCGAACCTAAAAGTCTATCTTAACTCTGACTCATATCCATATGATGATTTGAATAGTCGTTTTGATATGGGTCAATATGCTATTTTATATGACATGTATATAAAATTTCAGCAAAGTTATTATATGAGAGAGCTACAACCACTGTTAGATGTAGTTGAATATAAGACTCTTGCACCACTTATTGTTGTTGATGTTACTCACCAGAATGAAGCTGTTAAGATTGACCCAATCGACGTTCGAATTGAATTTGATATTGAAACAACCAAACCTATACCAGCTAATACATCAGCATACTGCTTAGTAATACATGACCGTGTAATAGAATATTTACCTTTAACAGGTGAAATTAGAAAAATAATTTAAAAAAATAATAATCTCTTTTACCTTTAAAAATTTGTAAACTGAGTTATTGAAAATAAAACATATCATGATATCACAACACTTTTTCTTTTACGATTCATAATATATTATTTAAAATTGTGTAGGTCAAGTTTGACACATATTTTATTTTATTTGCCACAGCCTTATCACACATTTTATGTTAATTGCAATAATTTGTAAACAAAAATTGAAAAACTAAAATTCCTAATACTTGATTCTAACCATACTCAACTTTAGAAACTGATAAGAATAACAAAAAACCGTCACATAATTTTTATTTTTAGTTTATTATTTTCATAATCTTAAATGCTAACAAAATCTTAAATATTAAGGTAGAATATTACATTCATTTTTGTTTCTTAACAATATATGATAATAATATTAATAATAATGATTAATCAGCATTTATAATACTGTGGTGACCCCACGCTAACGTATTGCAGCTATTTGCAATCAAAAATCGCTTATCATCGTGAGGGCTTAGAGCAACCTTTGTTTGGGTAATGCTGCTAACCTCATGTTTTTCAGAGCGAATTAAATTTTGGTCGATCACCATATTTTCGCCACTATTGAGACATTCAAGATAATCACTGAAAGTTATTTTATTTCTAACTATACATGTTTTAACCCCCTTTGACTTTCTGGCTTCATCTTCCTCCTTTACACCCTCTACACGAATCGCATACATTTTTGAGCGAAGACCAACAAATTCTTGCATAACTTTTCCTTTGTTTTCATCCTTCATCATACCCAATACTTTTTTATTAAAAGTATTAGGAATGTTGAATGGATTTGCAGCAGGATAATCGCTTGTATCAAAGTGTTTTTCACAATCGCCATGAATAGTTTGGTAAAAGTCAGAGCAACATACCTCATAAATGAGGGAATCTGTATCTGTGTAGCATACGGTACAATTTGAACCAAACCGTTCAGCCATATAGCCATAATGAAAGTCATATAAGGTTGTTTTGGCTATATCAAGTATACACATCCCCACATAAATTGGTTTGTTGAAAAAGATTTCAGTCTTATTCAACTCAATGGCGATCAAGTCATCAGTAAAAATGGTTCTAGCCTTAAACTCGGGCTTAGAAATATAGGCTTCAGCACCATATCGACCCAACCACTTCGTCAGCAATTTGATAATGCTATGTTTTCGGATATTTTCCATAGTTTTCCCAAACACAGCATTATTTGATAGTTTTTATCTATCTTGATCAAACTTATTATCAGCTTTTGTTCTGAGATCGGTGTTCAGGTCAATATAAGATTTGAGCCATGGAGATTGCTTAAATTGTAAGATGCGATGAATTTTAGTCAATTTAAGCCCATATTTAATTGCCTGCTTAAGACTTCGATAGTGGATAACATACTTTAGCTTATCATGTAAAGTACCTAATAATTTTTTTTGTTTTGATCCTGGAGGTGCACCATGTTCTGGACAAAACGGTAGGTTATTATGCTGATCATGCAATCCACTGTGATATTCTAAGTCTACTTCAAGGATATATCCAATATCAGAATCATCGGGTACATCCACAACATTGAAATTTTGGTAATCTTCCACCCAGCTAAAGTAGCCGTGTGAAAGATATTGTGACATAGCCCAACCATACTGATTATTAACATCAAAGTACATTAAATACTTTGATTGTTTAGTAACATCATAATCAGGTAGGTACACATTATTGGCCTTAGCATACCGCTTGCTACATTGACTAAGCCCTCCACGAATACCTCGCTCTACAAACATGAGCATATCAACATCTGTTATTAACTCAAGGGTTATATTGGTATACTTAAGCATAGCATCCCAAGTATAACCAGGTAGAGTGAAGTAATGAGCTGGATCCAAGCCATATGTTTTATGACTACTTACACGGAATTGTTCGAAAACATCAGTAAGTAAAAGAATATCAGTTTTTAGATATAAGTCCGAATATTCACCTAAATTAGCCAAATTAAATTCCGACCAGACATGGTTCGCATGCTCATAGTCCTTTTCACTGATATAGCAATCATTTAATTTATTATAAAATTGTGAAATATCAGGTAGGGAAGTATCTAAAAATTTCTCTACATCATCACAATAATCATAAGGGAATACACCTTTACGAGTTAGCAAATTAAATTGATGTTCAGGTAAACCTGAAAATTCTGTCTTTAAATGTGGAAAGGTTGTAAGCAAGGAGGCTAACGCATCTAAGCTACTACTCATAAACTTCAATGAATCGATAAACCGAAACTTTATTAGATATTCATCCAAGCGCTTAGTGAATGAAATATAACGTTCTTTGTTTATGGGTAACAGATCTACCCGACCCTTTAAATCCCTGGCAATATTTTTAATAATAAAGTGGGAATCATAACCACTAAGGTTATGAAAAATTATCGGAATTGTGTGAGTGTCTTTAAAATTGATGTTACATCCCTCGTGTGCGGGGCCGCGATATTTACCAGTTAAATGACAGTGGTCACGAACTTTTAAGTCTTCAAGGGTGAACGGTTTCTCACATATGTGACATGTGGAAGCCATCCCAAATTCAAGGTTCTGATCAATGGATAGTGTATCCATTGGTAACGGGCAAAGAAACACAGTTTCAACATCCTCAGCAAATTGCTCTAATTCCCGCACGAACCATTCAATGCAATCTACACCACGATAGCTTTTGTAGGATGATAGCGTGAGGTCATATGAGCATTTAATATAAAAGGCTACACTGTGTGGTATATGCTTTTGGTATGTAATTTGAGAAGTTACCTTATTTTGGGTAGCTGTGCTCCTTGGAGGAGTTGACTTCACCAAAAGACATTCCAAATCGGCATATACCACAAATGGAGCCATACACTTATTTCTAAAATTTTTAAAATTAATGTACCTTTCCTCATCCTTAGGCATTCGGATCCTGCAATTATTCTGTTTCCCACAATCCTCAGCATGTTCCTCTAACTTTGATGATGATTGGTAATAGTGGAGGCAGCGGTCACAGAAAAATTTGGTACCATTATGAGAGGATGCTTGTGATGAGAGCAGCCGAGATAAATTTTTTATCCACACGTAATGGTATCTAACAGTTTCACTATTTTCTTCATGTTCTTCATCTTCTTCTTCTTCATCCTCGGAATGGTACACATTCTGGATCATAAGGAGATTTACATGCTGCTCCTTTTTATCTTTACTTAGATATGTGGGGAGTACACGTAACTGTTTTTTACTTTTCTGTAGAATATATATGTTTACTGATATAAGATTCTGCTTCTCGAAGTGGGGGATCTGTCGCATTGTCATCGGGAATTGAATCCCCCTTAAATGTAAAATATTTCTGTAATCGGGGTATGATGATATACGATTGGGATTGGAATCAACCCCAGCTGGGTGGAGAGCTGAAATGATTGCCCAAGCAAAGCAGGCGTTGTCGTCATTCCTAACATTAACACAAGCCTTTTTAGTTGCAATTTGCTTGGGGAGTGGGATGTATGATGAGCCTAGTTGCGGCGTAAATTTGTTGATATTAACAGCCACATTTATGATGGCTGACAAGGCCCAACCGCTATCACGCTCCTGGAACTCCTCCAGCTTCTTCAAGATCACATCCTGTACGTTTTCACGGAACCATGTATCCAGATCTGTTTCCTGGTAAATTGGTACATTCTTCGTGTTCATGTATTTAAATTCGATAATTTCCTCTCCACCCTTGATGCTCTGGAACTCGCCACAAAATACCGCATTCACTTTAAGAGCTACCTCACCCCTCAAAGAAGTTTTTATTTTCCGCTGGAAGACTTTGCTGCAGTCCTCCAGGAAACCCTTTGGGTCTTTGTGGGTCAAATTTACAATCACACCTGTACGTAATCTATAAAATAAATAACTTGGTAAATTAATCAATTACAGAAGAAAAATTTCACATACCGTCCACCGAAGGCTGACTCAGTATCCTCCCACTTAACCTTCATGTAGGTTCGATTACTCCTGGAGACGTGTCGGGAAAGACCGGCACCTGTAGTCCTCTTTAAATTTTTCAGTTGAGTGCGATAACTTTGCACTAGGCCTATTGCACTCATAGCCTGATGCTTTACCCCAACAGTTGCTGCCCTCCGTAGGTGTTCATCTCTGAGTAATCGTAAAGCTTTGGAACATTTCCAGATACCCTCCCTCATTAAACTTGTATCTTTTTGAGCATTCTCAAGTGTAACTTTAACGTTTTTTAATATTACATTAATTTTTCCCGATTCCATTTTTTTGTTTTTATATTTTTAATACAACACTTTGGATTGTAAAAACTTTAATGCGTTTAAAAATGTGATGGATAGCTATTAAGTACCAAATTTTTAACTCTACATTTGGGCACGGGTGCGGTCAAAACTGGTGTTGACTGCATATGGAAAAAATTTATTATGCATAATGATTACATAAAAGTGGAAAATAAAGAAAATATTACAACAACAAAAACACATATCGTTTGTTTTTTTAATCTATTCAATAGCTTAAGTCGTTTATCCCCATTCTGTAAATTGAAACCAACTCTGCTGCAGCACACCGCTGCATAAGGAAAGCACTAATAACACACATTGCCCTACGTGTATGATCATTGCTGCATCATAATCTACCTACAACAAATTCTAATTCACACGCTCAGTGTGACTACAGCCACAACTGTGCTGCCTGCACATGCGTAATATCATAGAAGCAGCACTGTAACCTACCTAACCCCCCACCGACGGTTACTCTTGATCCCCCACCGACGGTTACTCTTATCTACTTACCCATGAGCCGCGACTCACAAGTCACAAGTCGCGGCTGCGGTTACTACCAGCTTATCGCTACACCCTACTTTCATGCTGTCGGCATATTAAATTCCTGAGATTTGACGCAATTTGGGCACAATTGGACCTTAAATTTTTGTATGGGAATTTACATACAAAAGTAGCTCATTTTGTCACAGAACTCTCATAGCCTATCTACTATGTTGAACTAACAAAACAAAATAAACTCTGCATATCCGATACCGACAAAGAGACGAAGTCAACTCTATGAGTTATATCTTGGTCCTACCTTTACTATGTAAGTTATTAAAGATTTCCAAAAGAACTTCTACAAAAAAATTTTTGTAAATGTTGAACTAACAAAACAAAATAAACTCTGCATATCCGATACCGACAAAGAGACGAAGTCAACTCTATGAGTTATATCTTGGTCATACCTTTACTATGTAGTTTTCTAAAAGAACTTTTACAAAAAAATTTTTGTAAATGTTGAACTAACAAAACAAAATAAACTCTGCATATCCGATACCGACAAAGAGATGAAGTCAACTCTATGAGTTATATCTTGGTCATACCTTTACTATGTAAGTTATTAAAGATTTCTAAAAGAAAAAAATTTCTTAAATCTTAGAAATTCAAAATCCGTGAATATTTGACAACATGTATGGGAGGTCTTTCTTCTTCCAGTTTTTATTTTTTTAAGGTGATTTTATCCTTTATTAGCTCATGTCTTTTTGTGAATTTTAAAATTAGAACAATAATATTTCCAATTACATAAAAGATAAGAAATAAAACCACAAGTATTATTTTGTGATAAAATCGTTCTAATTAAAATTCTTTAATTTGTAAAAAGGCTAAAAAACGATTAAAATTTTTTATTTTTTTTTTTATTTTTTTTAAATGAAACAATAAATTTAATTAATTTTATTATCGCGCCGACGATTCGAGAATTATTTGTTCTCTTCCTCAGGCCGTCTTTTGCTGAACTGACTGAACCACAAGTGTTACTCCCTATTTTATCATGGAACTCCATTCTCCTCACAAATTGTGCCATGCTTTCATTAGAGGATCGACTGCATACTCATTGAAAGTGTCTGCTACATCTACTGAATATTCATTTTTTCCAACTATGTCATTCATAACTCTAGTTTCATAGTCTTGGAAATCGGCACTCCAGGGAATTAGTTCATATGCCCCATACATCTCCTCTCCTGCAATCCACAGTGAATTGTTGGCTATGGATTCAGACAAATAGTTTCCTGAGCCACTGGTGTGTTGAGTGGTGAATATTCCCTCCTGGGGATATCACTGGGTGCTGGAGCTGTGTCTGAAAATAAATGAGAAGATATTCCCTTGTATTTATTGGCAATCTTCAATAATTAATTACACATGTACTAGTCCTTTTACTTCAGAACAAACTCAGATTTTATTATAAAATCTTAAATAACTTAACACCTCTTATGATACTAATTACAATAACAATTTAAACCGGAAAAAACTTAATCTGCTTTGCAAATATTTAACCTACAGAAATTAGAACTTCAAAAAATTTTAACTATTTAAAATGTTTGATAAGCAAAAATCTTATTCTAGTTTAAATTTTGGCCTACAACAGTAGTGAGGTTGGCAGATTTCCGGGTTTCATAACTTGCATTTGTTTGCTATTTTATAGTTGCAGTTCATTGTATTGTGTGCTCATTTTCATTTCATTTCATTTTCACATAGCAACTTAAACTGACCAACAAATAAGCAAATGCCCAAAAATATGCCATAATGTAGTAACAGAAATTTACTGTTATTGGGTGATGTTAATCATCATCCCAAAAATATACCATTATATGTCGTTTTGTTAAAACAACATATTATGATATAGTTCTTTATGTTGACTGGTGTCAATGTCAGTTGTCTGGATTTTCCAATTGGTCAACAATGGTTTGTGTTTTTCATTCCAATGACATCAACGCCATAGACTCTGGCATATCAGTACCATTATAAACTATGTCGTTGGGTTCTTGAGGGTCGACATTGTCCCTGTGCAAATCTGAAAAGGCCAACATACATCCGTCTGAGGTTTCTCTGACTTTCACAAAATCCTTGATACAAGTGTATGGTACTTCAGACAGGTTTGTTGAACCAAAAACTTAAAACTACTTCAGGTAAGGTGACATAGGTCCTGACATCATACTCCCTGCTGTTATTTGAATATGAAACAATTGCAGGAGTCGTCAATTTTTTAGATATTTTACAAGCTCTCTTTGCTTCAAAAACCAGCTGTACAAAGCCTTTTCCATTTTGGAAAATTCACAAGATCTTATTGCAACACGTCTTCCTGGCCCAGATTCCGCATTCGCAAGAAATTTTCTCAGAGCGTCCTTATTCTTCTTTAATCTTGATATTGTAGATTTATTCACTTTATATTCTTGGCATATTGATTTAATAGAAACGCTTTTATCAAGTTTACTAAGAATTTCGCATTTTTGAGCTACTGAAAGTTTAGTAACACTTTTAACAACTGGCATTTTTGTAGCAAACAAAACACAACCGATCCCGAAGTTAAATACAAAGAAATGCGTGCATGCATCATATCAAATTTTCTTGTATGACTCGTTCATATGCTTAAGTGGGGAATCCCAAAACTAAATCTTGTTAGAAAGAGTAGAAAGCAAAAAACCAAAACCATTTAAAAAGGAAACAATACTGACTCTTGCATAGAAAGTTGCTTAACTGAGTCTATTTTTTTTTTGAAGTTGCGTTAAGAGAGTCTGCAATTTAAAAAATTATGGTGTTGTTTTTATCGAGGTGTTGCGTGTATCGAGGGTTGCTTTAAGCGAGGGCGTACTGTACATCTTTGATTGTCCGACCCAATGCCACTCCACATTCCCTCAGGCAGACATCAGGGATGCGGGGTCGTCATACCCGTAGACTCAAAATATACGACGAGTCTCCATTGCATATAAGGTGGGGAGAGTAATCTCTTAAATCTAAAGAGTACATCTCTTAAATACGTTAGTTTGGCTTGTTCTTAATGTAATGTTCTTAATTCTATCAATTGAGATGGGACTACCATGGCTCTGAATCTAATGCACAGATAAACCTCATAACTTTAAAAACACTTAAGTTCTTTTCTCATCATATTATTTCTCATTATATTCTCGATGATCTGGGTTATGTGTGTATGTGTCTACATTTCTCCTTTTTACGCATCAGCGTTGCTTGTTGGCTTACTTCTGCTTACGTTCTTACAACTGAACAACGATTTTTACTATCGAAACTTTATTATTTCTTTACTGAATAATAATCCGAATGATGTTTTATTAAAACTTTTATTCGAGTGATAATTTAAGACTCTGCTACCACCTAGGCTACTGTTCTATTTCTAAAGCTAAATTTACTGCGTTACGTCGTCTGCTTTAGCCTGTAAGTTTTGCTTATGACTGAGTTCAAAAGAAAAAAGAAGATTGTTGTTTGGATTTACATTTATTAATAAATACTTTTATTAACAAGTACTTATTATGTTTATACATGGTAAGTGAATCCTATTTCTCATTACATTATGTTATGTTCGGTGATCTGGACTATGTGTGCATGCAATATGAAAGTTTTGTCTACATTTCTCATTTTTTACGCTTCAGCGTTGCTTGTTGGCTTACTTCTGCTTACGTTCTTACAACAACTTAAAAACGATTTCGGTTCATAATTTCTTTAGTAATTTTTTTATCATGCGTGGAAAAATGTATACTATGGCACGCGGGCATTTTGTTGGTTAACATCGATCTTCACTCCTTGTAGACGTCAAGTAAGTTTTCAATCTTTTTAATACAGAGAAACTGCTTTCCACTGATGCTGAAGTGACTGGTAGTGTAAAACTTCTACTACTTCCCGAGGCAAGAAGAGTTCGTAGCCGAACTTTTCCAAACTGAGTGGCTATAAGGCCACTTAAATATTAAAATAATCTCTTGGAAAGAGAGTATGCCCAAGAAAATTCACTTCACCACTAAAGCCAAAAGCGGCCACATAAGATATTCACACTTATTACGGTTGGCGTCGTCGATGTCGTTGTCAATTCTTTCTCAATGTCGACATCGACATCACGTCAATGCTAAATCGGTATTTACTAAGGAAGTTGTGTCGACGTTGACATGTTATCGATAATTTTAAAAAATTAAGTGTCATTTGAATTATTTACGTCAATTGTATTATTCTATTTTCAATTTGTGTCGAAAAATGTTTTTTGTTTCTGATACTAGTGAAAGTTTAAGTGATGACGAATGCAAACAAAATCTTCGGCTTCAAAGGAAATAAATGAGGCAGAGATCGGAAATCTTTGATTTGCCGGATAATAAGTATGTACAAGAATGTCATATGATAATTAGTTGCTGACCAATGTGGTTTCCTATGAGCTTATGTGTATTGCATTATTTTATTACAGATTTGTTGATTATTTTCGCTTAAATAAATCTGCTTTTACACTCGTTTTGGAGAAAATACACTTTTGTTTATTACCTTTTGCCAACCATCACCATCTCTCATTGGTGGACCTAAAGAATTCAATTTTTTCGAAATGGTGTCCCATTCACCTTTAAAATTCAGTGGAATATTTCCCCTGTGAAAACCTTTTGCAAGGCTCGGGCTTTTTTCCAGTTCGGAATCTAATGCTCCAAATTGCTTTGCACTAGTTATTTTCATTTTTTCCTGAATTTTTTAATGTTAATAAACTTCAAAATAACAAATAAATCGTGGTTTACTTACGAAATTTTGCACTAGTCGTCGCCTAAAACTGTGTCGACTGAAATCTTGTCGTTCCTACTCAACATCGACTTCAATATTATTTAGCCGATACGAAACAAATGTCAATAGTTGTCAATTGTTATCGATATTGACAACGACGATGCCAATTAGGCGCATTCAATATTATTCGTGTCGACGACGACAACTAGAATAAGGGTGATTAATAAAAAATGATTTAAAATGTTTTTATTACTTTAAGTCACAAAACTGTTCTCAAAAGACTAAGTATAAAAATAACTACCCAAGTTAAGCAAAACATGAAATATTTAAGTTTTGATTTTTTTTCAGTTAAAATAAAGAATTTGCAAGTTTTCTGCATTCTTTTTTTACAAAAAAAAAAATACAGCCTTAAGACTAGAAATATATTTTTTCGTGAACAGTTTTGTGGCTCACTGTATATACGCTATATGAAATTCAAGCGTTGTCTACATTTCTCCTCTTTTACGCATCAGCGTTGCTTGTTGGCTTACTTCTGCTTACGTTCTTACAACTGAATTTAAAACATTTTAGATTTTTACTATCGAAACTTTATTATTTCTTTACTGAGTAATTCTGAATAATAATCCGAATGATGTTTTATTAAAATTTTTATTCGAGTGATAATTTAAGACTACCTAGGCTACTGTTCTTTTCTATTTCTAAAGCTAAATTTACTGCGTTACGTCGTCTGCTTTAGCCGGTCGTCTGACGCCTGTGAAGTATATGTACAAAAAAAAAAAACAATTTTCGTTTTCAGCTGTAACTTTTGCTCATGGCTGAGTTCAAAAGAAAAAAGAAGGTTTTTGTTTGGATTTACATTTATTAACAAATACTTTTTATGTTCATACATGGTAAGTGAATCCTATTTCTCATTACATTATGTTATGTTCGGTGATTTGGACTATGTGTGCATGTAATATGAAAGTTTTGTCTACATTTCTCATTTTTTACGCTTCAGCGTTGCTTGTTGGCTTACTTCTGCTTACGTTCTTACAACAACTTAAAAACGATTTCGGTTCATAATTTCTTTAGTAATTTTTTCATCATGCGTGGAAAAATGTATACTATGGCACGCGGGCATTTTGTTGGTTAACAACGTATTCATCACATTAGGGCATTAAGATAGCCTATGAAGATTGTCTATTCCCCGATAAATTCTGTACCTCTTACAGTATTACGTATATTAAAATTATCCAAATAATCCGTATTACTATTAATACTTAATACACTACCATCTTCTATCATGTTAGCATTTGTTTCAAATGAAAAACATGAGATGGACATTACTTGATCATCAACATGTTTACAATGCTGAGCTTTATATGTACCTACATACATCTAACTGTAAATTTTGGATATTCAAAATCTCTAACGATTGCACCTTCATTAGTAAATAAGGTATTACGGATCATACTTCTCTCCATCTTTATGATGTCATCACGTACATTAGCGATAATACGTCTTAATTTAATGGCGGTATTTTGTTGGACATCATCATTATCAATAGAATTTCTTTTATCAAAACCTATGTCAATGCGATCATCTATTTCATTGGTATCATTGGTTTCATGACGGTACTGTACTTTGTAGAGTAGGTCTGTTTTATCTGTCATAAGCTTCGTATTGTCGAGCATTGTAATGTTGAATATTGCTTCATTTATTGTCTTGAGCATTTGTTTGTTAAAAATGTTTTTTATTTAACTTCCTTATTCTTTTTTCCATTAATTTAAAACTCTTTTTATGTGTCCTCATATGTCGGACCATTTGTTCTTTATCTATTTTTGCTTCGCAGAAAAAGCAGTACATTTTAATATGTTTTGTTATTGATCCTTTCCTTCAGATTTTTTTGTTGTATTTCTTTTCCTGTTGTTATGTTTATTAGTCTCTAGTTCTTGCCGTTGCTTCACTTTTTTTCCAGCTCTGGTTCGACGCTTGGGTGGCTTATTGTTTTCCGTTCTTATTATTTTGTTTTGAAGTTGCCGTCCCTTATATTCGGCAATTGTCGATTTCGGGGGTCATAGAATAGGTGTTGGTTTGTATGTTACTTTTTCGGCAATGTCCTTTGGAAATGGAATGTTCCCTAAGTTATTGATTTCCTTCCGCAGCGTTTTTATTTTTGTTGAATTCTACCATTTGATGGTATCTTGAGCTGTGGTATCTTGTTTAAATTTTAATAAGTTTTTCCTCAGTTCGTGGTCTGCAGGATCGCCATGTAGAGTAGGTCTGTTTTATCTGTCATGAACCTACGGATTGATCTTTATTTTCCTAATCTCTTCTAAAAGTTCTTTCAATTTCTGCATAAAGGGTTTTTTATTATGACTTATGTTTGAATTTTATGACTTGTAATAATTATTTAATTTATATAAAATTAAGGCTATAATAATTAAAATTATAACTATTGTTGCTGCGTTTTTGACGTCTTCGTTGGTTATTGCAGATCCAACATTATTCTCTATGTTTTCGTTTATTATAATATGTTCGGGTGAAATATGAATTTGCATTCACTTGTTGTTGCTTTTGTTTGTGCGAGTGGCGTTAGCGGCACGAGCTAACTACTGAGCATCAGATAATAATGCACTTACTCTGGAAATGTCCAAACTGAGCAATTGAAACAGCGAACGGTAGACAAATCAAATCCAACGACGCCAACAGCAGTTATCGGCGAAATATTAGTTTGAGGCCTTTTCTTTTCATATCGGCTTAGAAGAGGTTTTAGGTCCTGAAGTGAACGTGCACCATTTAAAATTGATATGTTTGATGATCTATCATTTAGACCATCCAAGATGTGTTTGAGTAATGCGCCTTCAGGAACCGCGGCATGCAATTATTATATAATTATATTATGTTATTTATAAAAATCGTTCAATGTTACTTTTATGTAGCCTCTTGAAATTAAGGCTATACGTGCAGCTTCCCTAATAGACGGTTTGTCCGTCGTCATATTTCGCGGTGAAAATTCACCTATCATGTTAAAATTGTTATTTAACGTGGCTGCCCAACCACCAGGATCATCCTTTGAAAATAGGCCTGGACTTTCGGTTCTTTTCCGCTTAAAGCCAAAATAGTGTGATTTGTTGGCTAAAGGCTGACTTAGCGCATAAGGGCTGCGTATATCAGCATTAACTTGGTGAATTGGTATCTCGGTGTCCACTGTTATACTCGTCTCTTTAAACGCAAATCTGGCAGTACTCTGCCTATCTTTGAATTCGAGTTTGACCATCTCGAATCCTTTTATTTGATTAAAATACATTGCTACTTGACTTGCAGCAAATGGACTGTAGCTAATCCGCCCTAAGAACGAGTCGTCGTCCTGGAATGTACAGTTTCGTAATTTAGCGGCTGCATCTGGGTGTAGCCTGTGTAGTGGGTGGTATCACAAGCAATTTTCGTTTACAATTGCAGTTGTGGGTATCCAGTTTATTGGAAATGGGTTCCAATCCCCATCTTCAGTATTCTCAGAAGAACGCTGGATATACTGTTTGCTAACATATGGTGATGGGTAGCATTCGTAGACATTGTGATTTTCGGCTGTAGGCCGACCGAATGTACCTGATTCTGCTGCGCCATATGTTGTTCCGTCGATTACTTCTTCCGCGATGGATCCCAAAGGAAGAGAAACTTTGGGAAAATTTACTTTTACTTTTTCGCCCGTAGGCGTTATTCCTGCACAGATGGAGTCAAGATACTCTTTTATGATTTTTGGTACCACATATTCCTTTCCTCCAAAGGCGGCATCATTGTCGACCAATCCTGACAGGATTGTGTCTCCGTTCGTGAATCTTTGATGTAGAAAGATTCTCATGTGTAATAATCCTACACATACATATTGGAACATAGGAAACGGAACTTGCCGTTCGATACGTCCATCTTGGGATACAGCTCATCTCCGATTCGATATACGAGGCGAAGTCTAAATCTGACTATATTCCATCGAAACTGGAGCTGTTGCCAGGCATGGGCCTTCGTATTCTGGCTCGTCTTTCGGTGCCAGCTCCACGGTTGTTGGCTTTGGTACTGGTCCTCTGTCTTGGGGGCGTCTGTTATTTGGTTTTCTCGCTGGTGGGATAGCAGATACTCTTTCTACGTACCTGTCTTCGATAGCTTGATCGTCAGCCCAACGCGTATTTTGAGACCGATTGTAGTCTAGCATTCGACCAGCGTCTCTACGCTAATCCCTTGCTCGCCTTCCCCTTTGTGGCTGCTGTTGCCGTTGCTCTTGATTTGCGCTTTGCGCATTGTTGGCAGGTATTCCACGCCTATAACTAGTGTTATTATTATTCGCCATTTCGGCTATGTTTAAGATACTTTAAAATTGGAAAAATTCGACGGTGGATCTATGATAGCAATTTTTTAAATGTAATAATTCTTCAAATCTGAGGAAACTTTTTAATCGGGAGATTCGTGATAGGAGTGACTTCAAGAACATATATCATAACACTTAAAAGAAATATCCAATGAATTTCGGAATTGTTTTAAAATTTGAAAACGATAGATAGCATTTGTTTGGAATTATATTAAAGAATTGGAATACTTGTATTGTAATGACTTTGTTTTGTATATATCCAGTCCATAGTAGAAACAATTTAAAAAAAAAATCATGTATTTTTTCAACACATTGGAATTTGCAAATTTATCATTGATTAGATAGAAACTAATAAAATTAAACAATATCAAAACTTTTTGTATATTTTTACAGAAATAAATAAACCCTTAATGTTACAATGAATAGAGAACAACTATAAAATGAAAAAACTAAAAAACAAACAAAAAAATGATTTAAAGATGCACTTCGAAATAATTTTGTTAAATTTTTCAATAAAAAAAAAAACAACTTAAAAAGTCCTAAAAAAATTTAAAAAATATAAAAGAAATAAAAACAACATAAAAAACAAGAAATCAAACGAAAAAAAAAACATAATGCTTTATAGTCAAAAAACAAAAAAAAATGTAATTATGTAAATTTATCTTCAATTAATTTATTAATGCATATACATTTATATTTTTTTGCCACATTTAATGTATTAAAAATGATTTATCCCCTTTTTACAAAAAAACATGCATATGATTCTTAAGCTAAAATATAATTAAATTGAAGATAAATGCTAAAAAATAATCAAAATAAATATTTTTGTAAAAATGTATTAGAGAAAAAAAAAACACTTAAATCAAAACTTACAAAAAAAGGAAAGCCATACATGAAAAAACACACACACATTAGTCAATTTGATAGAAAAAAAGTTGTAATATTTTTGTAAAAGCAAAAAACTGCCATTTAAAAAATATATCAGATAATATAATATATTATTGTGTAAAAGAATAAATAGTTATACATATAATAAGCAACAACAATTGTTAGTCCAACAATGCTGAATTTCAAAGCAAATTCGATTATAGTCTGTTTTCAAAATATTTTATGTGTACTGTGCTAAACTAAGAAATTAAATTTAAAAACTAATGGCAAATTATTTATGATAGCAAATTTCGAATATTAATAAAACCTCTAACATTATTGTAGAGCATTTGTAAGAAAAAAAAAATGTGTTCTTAAGATAACGGACTTTAAAGCTTCGAAAATCTCAAAGGCTCCATTGAATAGCATAGTTTTGGAAAAAAAAAAATAAGAGACACTAATATTTTAGTGAGTGTTCTACAATAAAAAATGGACAATAAAAATGTACAAATTATATTTTTTGTTTCGAATGCGAATAGTAATAGCTCTTAATTATTTATATACTTACAAGAGAAAAGTTTACAAAGCAAATTATAGTCAAAAAAGATTGCGGCCGAAATTATTTTTGAAAATACATATACCAAACATTTTCAAAAAGTAAACGTTCTTTGTAAACTGTATTTTAATTTTAAAGTAAAATTATAAAAATTCAGCATTGTTGGCAAAATAAACTATTTTAGAATTAAAACAAGAATTGTTAAAAAAATTGTGCGCCTTCCATGAAGGTATTTATTTAAATTTAAAAAAAAAAATAATGTTAAAGTAATTAAAGATTTATTAAAGGATGTGCAGGTCATATTAAAAAAGGAAACTAAATATTTAAAATCTTTATACTTCCAAATCGTTAACGGATTTTTTTTTTTCGTTAAATTATATAATTAATTTTGAAATATATTTAAAATTATTATTTTTTAATCAACTTAGCTTTGCGAACAACTATCATATAAATGATTTCGAAACATATTCAAAATTATTGTTTATTTACCAAGCGTGGTCGTTTCAATTAAATTTCAGTTTGTATATTTGCGTTAAGCTTTACGTATTCCTTTAAACTTTATTTTATACGAACCTATTTAATTTTGCATAGCATATAATTTTCCAAAATAAAAATTTAAAAAATTGTTTTCAGTATTAACACAATATCGGTACCTCTTAATTACTCGTAATATCTGTAAAACAAAAATATATTTATTTTGCTGCACATCTTTGTTAAAAATTACCTCTTCTGTAATTTTATAGCATTTCATTTTTTTTAAAAGTAACTTATTGTGAATGCAAGGAAAAACCTATTTCAAGAGAAATGCTCAATAAAAAACATGCATACGTAAACATGATAAGTGTCTTCGCACTAATGTTGAACAAATAAATGCAGCATTCCAGCAAAGGAAATATTGTTTTTTATTTTTTAATTGATTTCTTTTCAGGACGTAAAGGTAGGTAAATAAATTAAATAATCCAGCGAAAAAAAGGAAAACTTAACTTAATAAACTTAGAACGAGCCCCAATACAATTAATAGCCTAAATTATTACCCTAAATTTACAAAAAAGAAGGCAACAAATAAAGTTCAATTTAGTAATTTTATCAATCATGAAATTTCAGTAGATTACTTTGATAGTATTCTCTATTTATAAAAATTATTGCCAGCACATTTCCGCCAGAAGTAAAAAGTTCTTGAAATTATGCCACAATCCACAGTTCATAGTAGTATAATTGGTGCTGGATTTCGTAGGCATATCTACTGCTGGTTTAAGAATTATTTAAATAATAGAATGCAGAGAGTTAAAATTGGTGAAAAACTTAGCAAACCCAAGATCATCAACTTAGGTGTTCCGCAGGGTTCAGTACTATGCCCAATTTTGTTTTTAATTAATGTGAATTCATTATTTTTATTACCGTTTAAGGGAGGGGGCATGACACATGATTGCAGCTCACTGGAACATCTGAAAGAAAAAAAAATATGAGGTTTTAATCAGCATCAAAACCGCCAGGGAATGAACTACAGGCAATATTTTGGTCCAAAAATAACAAAATTGCGTCGTTTTTCCGAAAATTTTCAATTTTTCGCGCCAGAATCGTGCCAGAAATCAAAAACTATAATACCGATCTTTCTGTCCGTAGTTTATTCCCTGCATTAATATGTGCATATCAACATATTAACATTTCAGAAAGATCGGCCAAGTAGTTTTTTTGTTATCATGCCCGCCAACTCGAAAAACTTTGTTTCGAGAAAAACGCGTTTGAAGTTTTTAACTATAGCTTTTCACGTACTAAAACTTTGACACGATGTTACTTAAATGCTCGCTATATATTTTATAAGCCGAGTTTAAGGTTTATTTTATTAAAAACGTATTTTTCAATATTTTTTAAACAAGAAACAGTCAAAAAAAAATTTTTTAATTCTTGAAAATTTGAAGGTGTCATGTCCCCTTAAAGAAAAAGTTAGGGCATATGCAGTTGAGCTGGGTATTGCTTACGATTCAACAGACCCTATTAACTTAGTTGCAGACATAAATCATGATGTTCACCTCCTAAGGTATTAGTTTGCTAAATATAAGCTTATTGTCAACAAAAAAAAACAAAATTAATGTTCTTTCACTACAATCTTCAAAAATCGGTAGATCTGAATTTAATATTTCATGGAGCTAATTGCCACCAATTTGTATTCTATAGTGAGTTTTTGAGCAAAAAAATGTTTTTGCAAATTTATTATTTATTCATAATACGCTACTTCTTGATCAATCCAGGTTTCCAAACTTTAATTGATTTTAACAAAAGATATATACATATATCCATAACTTCCGATGGCTATATCTCCGAATCTAAATCCGACCCATACTATTTGATTACATATTTGAAACATAGTTGTGTTACAAGTGATCCTTAACCTATCACTTGCCAAGGGGGAAGAGTTACCGAACTTAATTAAAGACATGGAACAGGAAAATATTAAGCTATCAGAAAGTAAGTGGAGCTGAACAGACTTCTTTTGCAAGAAGATAGATGACAGTTTTACATTCTGTGTGAATTATAACAAGTTAAATTATAGGTAGATGTTATCTAGAGCGACATGGTTTTCTACTCTGGGTTTGCATAGTGAATAATTGGCAGGTGGAAATAAACGACAAAGGAAAGGAGAATTACATGAAGCGCAAAAGGAAAGACTTAGAAGGAATTTTTGTATATTAGTTACATGGAATTCATTTTGTAAGGTATTAGCTTATAGTTGTTACATATATCGTATATTACTAGCTTCTTCGTGACTTACTAAATTATCTATCAACACGGTAAGTCATTTAATGTTACTTACTTACTTACTTAGATGGCCATAACAACCCGTTGTCAGGTTACGGCCGACCTCATTAGCTCTCGCCAGGCGCCTCTGTTTTGCGCGCGCCTTCTCCAATCGTTAATGCCAAGCGCGGTTAGGGCTTCCTCAGCTTGGTCTATCCACCGGAGGCATGGTCTCCCTCTTCGTCGTTGACCGGGGACCTTCCCTTCGAATACCTTTTTCGCTGGAGCTTCATTTAATGTTAACATTTTTTTTTCCAGACTCTCAGCTACATATTTGATAAGAGGCTTTGGTATGAGCATTTCCAACACAAAGGCTGCCATATATTGGATTTTCATCACATTTTTCGTAGAACAATTCGTTTTTCATTAAAAGATGCGACTAAGTTCTACATAGTTCTCCTTTTTTTGAGGTCAACTTCGTTAAGGTTTTCAAAGCCAAAATAATAACATAACACACACAATTTACAAAAAAACAAACAACAAAAGTTTGTAAGAAATTTTTATTTTTATTCCAAATCTTTGTTTTTAAAACATACAGAAGAGAACATTTGATGATTATCTGTTTTCTATTACAATAAACTGCTAAACAGTTAATTTGGTTTTACAAATGGAATACACATGATTTTTTTTTGTTTTTTTAATGTTACAAAGTTATTAAAATGCAGTGATATCTCGAATTGTTTTTTTAAAGTTTCCATTCAAGTTTCGAATTCATTTATGAATCAAATAATGTGTCAGTTGTAACGTAATCTTTTTGAATTAGAAAGTAAAGTTATAAAATATTAAATTTTTACTTTTTTAATAATTAAACATTTTTACTTTTATGTTTTTGTACTACATAAAGCAAACAATATAACTGATAAACTAACATTTCGTAATGGTCAAAAAGTAAGATTTTTCTTGGCAATTGATATTTAATTTTCTTAAGTCTCGCTCAATTTTTCATAAAACTAACAATAAGTTTTTGTTTTCATTCATTACGGCCGCAAGCAAAGCATTTTTACCTTTGAGACAGCTTAATTGACAACACATGTTGTCATATAGAGTGCTTTTATTCCACATTGTGAAAGGTAGCAACTGTTCTCATATTAATTTTTAAATTATGTAATTGTAGTTTAGCGAAAGGCCAATACTGTGCTCCAGCATACAATTTGTTTGTTTCGACGTCTAGCAACATAGTGCTCATATGATTCGCCGGCGTTTTGACTCGCTTTGGACTTCTTCGTCGTATAATTGTCCAAATGTTCTGTATGGCAGAGATTTACATTATTAATAAATCGTAGTTGCGAAAAAATAATTGTCTTTTTTTGTTGATAAAAGGTGTATGAATCCCTCTGTTATTTTTGTTTATTTGTTGTTAGAATAATTAAGCAGCGTATTCGTTGTCTATTTTCCCAAAAAAGATTTTCAACAATTGCCTGCCTCAATGTTCTCATTCTTTTCTGTTTTTTTTTTTTGTTTTTTTTTATTAATTGTTCTCTCATCTCAACACTTGATGATTTATCAGTTCTTAGTTGGTTTCGTGATCAATCGTTTCCTAGGTTTTGTCGCGTTGTGCACACGATCCGCAAATCGCATTCAGACTCCTCTTGCATAGTCGCCGTTAGTTGATATGGAATTCCATTTCGGTGGGGGAAAACTCCAACACTTTCCGTTATTTTGTCTGTAGCTGCTGCTTCTGCAGAGTATGTGTGTAGGCGCGTTTCAGTTTTTTTTTAAGATTTAATTTGATTTTTTATTGTTTTGTATTATTGAAATCAACCATTATATCAATAGGGCTGTGAGAACTGGCTTTGGATGTTTAAGCCTAAATTAAGGCGATCGTTATTGATAGTTCCTCCCTGCGTATAAAAATAAAATAAAAAAAAACACATTAGTAAGTTAATTCACAAAAATGTAAGCTTTCCATTTGACAGAGTTGTCGAAAAATGTATTGGTGACTAATTAAATGAGTTGTGGAGTTATGAAAAAGTCATTAGAGCAACGAAGAATAAATTGTGCGGGAACGCAATTAATATACATGTTTAGCTTCATTTGCCATTTATTCAAAAAATAACCGTCATTTTTGATTTTTACATTTTAAATTATTGACAAAAAAATTCAATGATGGTTAAGTTTGACAAAAGCACAACATTAAAAGTTAAAGATTTTTTTTAAAACTTACCGCTGTAAATGCTGTGACATCTTGGGAAAGTATTCCGTCCATTTGAGAAATTTGACCAAAGTCCTGTGAAAGTTCTGGTTGCTGAGACAAGGTAAATCCACCTGGTTGACTCATGTTTTGTGACATATTGCGTTGTGTAAGTGGTAGAGCATTTTGAGAATTGGTTGCTGATGACGTAGCGCCGGTACTACTACTGACTGTATTAGCTGCAGCACCAATGCTGCTGCGCGTCGCTTTTCCTTGTGTCTTGCCGGAACCTGGCGCACCAAAACCACCACCGCTCTTGCCAGTTCCAAAATTAGAGCCAGCAAAATTACTATTACTTCCACCAATGCCACTACCAGTCATACGTCGGCCTTGTTTAGCAGCTGCTTGTATCGCCTGCTGATGTTGGTTGTAAAATCGTGGTGGTATATTGCTCATATTCATAAACATGCCAACAGGAACTGGCATATTATTCATTGCAGCCTGTGCCCGTTCAGGTGATATGTAGCTTATAGAATCGTGATGACTCCATTGATGGTTATTACTGGAACCGGCAGCACCCAGGCCGCCGTGTGTGCCTTGTAGTCCAGGTCCACGGTGAGTTTGACCTTGTGGACCATAGCCAGCCATAAAGCTGTTAAGATTTTGGGCTTGCATGTGACCAGCGCTACCAAATCCGCTGTTATTACCGAAACCAAGAGCACCAATGCCACTGCCACTGTTATTATTTGAACTAAAACCTAAGCCACCGGCGGTGTTTCCACCGAAGGGTCCACTGCCATAGTTTCCAACATTAGCATTATAACCAAAATTACCAGAACGATCATAGATGGAACCTGGAATCATGGCCTCTTTAGCATCAGCCATCATTGTAGTCATAAAGTGGGCTCCCATATTCAAGGTATTAACAATTTTCTTGGGTTTTTGAAATTGTATCAGTGACTCTTTTAAGTTATTCAGGGAGCCTTCAACTAGCACTTTACGATCCTTGTAGAAATTAAGTAAATGATTCCAAAGTGGCTGTTTTGACAGAACTTTTGGATTGCCAACAATTATGGTGCCATATTTTGAACGCGTTAGAGCCACATTCAAGCGACGGGGATCGTTAAGAAAACCAATACCTGGTAATAATTAAATAAAAAAAAGGTATTAGCATTGCAAAATTAACTTATATAAATATATCAAATCAATGGATAAAGTCTCTTACACCTAATGCTTAAGGAATTCCCTTACTTAGCCGAGCTAAGGAACGGAGTTGCACTCGAAACAATTCTAGAAAGTTTATAGGTTCAAGTTCCGATTCAGTCAAATCTTTTACTGAAAGAGTTCTTATTTGTCCAAAAAAAAACCCAAAACCAATAGTTGGGGAGACAGTGAACTTTTAAAGAGTCACATTTGCCCAAAGAATATTTATGTTACACTCGGCACTAGGCTGTTTTATGTAATTAAAATGTGATGGAATATGCGAATTGTCACTTTTTCCTAATTTTGACATCTTTGAAAATCATAGTCGAGTCATATCTCTCTGCTTCTATAATAGCAGTTTGATTATTTAATCTTTAGCCTCTAAGTGAACATACTTTGTTTTTGTGTGCGGGAATTTTTGTGAATATTCTTAATATTCTTTAAAGGCATGTTTTGTAAATTAAATATATTGGTGTTTAGTTATAGTGTGTCGTAGCATGTTTATGACAATATATTTCAGAAAAACCAACTGGGTATTAAATAAAAATATCTCTATTATAAAAAATTCGACAATACCCAAAACCTTTTGGCTGCCTCATATTTAAGTCTAAAGAAAACTGCGTCAGTATTCAGATTACAAATTAAATATCAAATACACTTTATCCATTGATTTTAGTTACTTGTACACAATATTTGATTGTAAGCACAATAATATATGAAGGTATATACATACATATATTATGGCATGTTATTACCTTGTCTTTCATTGGAACGCACACAAGACATTATTATGATATCTTTTTCTCTACCTTGAAAAGCATCAACGCTGGCAATTTCAATTTCCTGATATAATTTTGAATGCAAACTACCTTGATATTGCATATATTGCACTAAATATGCACGCTGACCCTCATATGGCGTGATAATGCCAATCTGCTCAGGTTTAACACCGGCCTTAAGGAAACGTGTAGTTATCTTTTCTACATTAGCAGCCTCAGTACGATTTAAATATGAAGTACCAGAGCCGGCAATTTCCTCCTGACCTTGAGTAACTAAGAAAAACATCGGTCTATCTGGTTGTGGCCAAGGAAAATCAATTTTTAATTTACGATCTTCTGCACACACGCCGTTTTGTAGGGATCCTTCATAAAAAAAGTTCGAAGGAAATTGCGATAATTCTGGATGCATGCGATATTGCACTTCTAGCCGAAATGGTCGTATACCCAATACAACTAACCGTTCGAATAGACTCTGTGAAAGGCCAGCACGTGCTGCCTTCTTACACATTACTACAGGTCCCAATTGGCAATGGTCACCAACTAGGATTAATTGTTTGGCACCCAATACAACAGGAACCATGCATTCGGGTTCTGTGGATTGCATTGACTCATCAATTAGAATGGATGTGAATTTTATACGTGCCAAGCGGCCATCACCAGCACCGACACATGTGCAACATATTACATCCGCTGCCTCCAACAGTTGATGTTCTGCGGCGCGCTTCAATGTGCGATAGCGTTTTTCATCAGCTGAGCTAAGTTCACCAGTTTCGTCTTTGAGTTGTTGCAGCTTTTTTAATTCAATATTAGTTTCCATATTGCGGATCTGATTGTGCAATGCTAAGAAACTAACCGGGCTATCGATAGCCTCACGCGATTTGGCACACACACGTACAACTTTTAAATTTGTGCGATGAATTTTTTCGGTTAATTGATCGACCGCTGTGTTGCTAGGTGCACAGACTAGTACAGTGCCACCGTGTTGTTTTACCAATTGATAGACAATAGTTGCGGAAGTGACGGTTTTTCCTGTTCCAGGTGGTCCTTCATTAAAAAAAGAGTTAAGTTAAATTGGCACATAAGAAGATGCATACATACATATAAATATACCACAAAATTTTTCTTTTTTTCTCTACCCTAGACGCAAAATACATTCATAATAACATAATATAGTTTGGTTCAAAAAAACCATATTCGCATATTTTTCTCTATAAGCTAAATGGCTGCGGAGATCAAGGTTTAAAATGTCACCTTACATTTTTGTAAAATGTTGAAAAAAAAATGTAAGTTGATTCAGCCATGTCTGTCTGTCTGTTTGTTGAAATTACGTTAACGGGAAAGCCAAGTAAGTAATGAAATTCGGTACACAGGCTACACCTACAAACAGGGTTCTTGGGATTGAAATTAACCAAAATCACGTATACGCCTACCGCTTAAACAAATAAAACATTTAAAACGCTATATTTAGAGTTATTTGATCAAATATAATCAAATTTCACACAAATGCTAGGAATAACTTATACAAGCTCTGGACAAAAAGTTAACAAATACCTACAAGAGGATGTTGCACCTCCCATACAATGTTGTTTGTATAATGAGATATGTAAAGATACTAAATCTACAGCCATAAAATTTAAATTCTACTAGCACCAAATGGTTATTGATTTAAATTCTATTAGCACGAAATGATTGATGGTAATAGCATTACGAGTTTCACTAAACGTTTAAATTTCTGCAACATTTCCCCGATCCACGTATTTCTTGTTCTAGTGATCGTTTCCACGATGCTTTATTAAGGCTACGTTTTCTGCCGTTTTGGGGGACCCAATATAATGCGCAACAATTTAAATTTTCTATCAATAATAAAATAAGCAGTATCTAACGATTATTTTGCACTTCCACAAAGATTTTTTGTTTCCAAAAAAATCATAATTTTGACACATTTTTAATTTTCAAATTGCAAGATTCTTGTTTCATCCTTGCTGTAATAGAATTTAACAACATAATTTCTTACTTACCTTGAATTAAACTTAATGGGCGCTGTATAGCATGCTTAACGGCATATACTTGCGATCGATTTAAGTCCGGCAAATTTGGAGCGCTAAACAATTTTGGTATAGGACCTCTAAAAACCACCTCATCACTGCCATCGTGACGGCCATGTCCTAAAAGTCTCGAATATATGTAATTTGATACCGAATTGCGATCCATGGCAAAAACTTTTAGAGCACGGGACATGCGATCGAACGATGTGCACTTCCAAATAAAATCAACAGCAAAATTTGAAGTACATTTTACTGGTGCACCAGCTGATGATTTTAATTCTAAGCCAACATCTTCACCATAATTATCCGGCACTTTGATTACATGTCCAATTTCACTCCAAGCCTTGTGCAATTCGCCCACATAACGCAAACGTAGCTCATCACCATGCATAAGCTTCATATCAGAGTCAGTTTTGGCTAATGTAAAATAGGCTATAGTCTTTTTATTGAGTCCTACATCCCAGCGTACTTCGATGCCCTCTTGCGTTTGGGATTCTTTAAGTTTTTTATCATATTCGGCCTCAAGACGTACCAACGGACCAAATACCTTCTCATATTGATAACCATCTTCATAACGTAACAGCACTTGCGAGGGTTCCGTATCAATGCCTGGTTTCTCTAAGTCTTGAAAAGTAGCTTCAATATTTTCTTTCCATAACTCCTCAAGTTTATTTATTTGTGCTGCAGAAATTTGACGCGCACGTATTTGTTCCTGATCTGTGGGAACTTTAACCAGCCACGGTAAGAACGAACGATCTGTAATCAATGGTTTCCACTGGTCCTGATCCCAGTTCATGTCCTTTAGTGAATTTTGTGCTGCACATGGTTGACTAAAAGTACAAGTTTCAAAAAATGTGAAAAATTTTTAACTAAGCAATTTGAATAAAAAACTATATAACTATACTAAAGCGTTAGTTTTCTTTGTGAATTTCAGAACTTTTAGTGTTTTGTAGCATGCTCAAATAAAAGTAATTTCATATTAAAGAATTATGGTTTGGTTTGAAGTCGTATGATTTATTTATGACAAAAGTTCTAGTAGAGGTTTACGAAATGGTAACCAGCAATTTGCACTCACCGACATAGTAATACCACAACAGAGTCAGCCTTGGCAGGTATAAAGCCAAGCACAAAAACATTTCGCACGCCACATGAATAACATTCAAGTACAGTTTCGCCAAGTGGTCCATCTGAATGAAGTGTAACCTCACGATGTTTAGCACGCACCAAATGGTTAACAATATGCGATCCTGAAGTGCTACCACGTCCATTGCAAAACCACTTTTTACAATTGTTACACATTACTACCGTGCCAGGATCATGAATGCCGCAATATTTGCAAGCATGTAACGGTAACTCTCGGACTGCAAGTACAGCATCATCATCCTCTTCCTCAAACTGAAGTTCCGCCAAACCGTTGGTAATAGAATTTAATTTTGATTGAATATCTAGTTTGCGGCCACTAAATGGCTGGAAAAAGAAAAAAGTGTTAGGAAATAGTTTTAAAACATGCGTAAACTTAGTAGGTACATTTATAATTAATTGTTGCCAATTTAAGGATGATTTTTTTAAGGCAGAGCTGAGAGTAGTGGACTTTACTTTTTAATACCCCAAAATAAAATTGGAAATTGTTAAAAGTTTTGACTGACACTAAATACATATAGTTACGGTGAAACGTCAACTACGTACATATCTTATAGTATCATTTGGATATATTTTCTATACTGCTGTATCTTACGTTGTTATGGGTTTCATAATGGTCAGAAAACATCTTACGTTATTAACGTACGGCTGTATAATATAACTTAAGCCACAAATGTGACCAAGCGTACTTCGTAAAGGAATCATTGCATTGCTTTGTACTATATTTTATACTTTTTTTACCACTTAAAAATCAATTACATAAGTAGTAGAAAAACATTTATATTTTATAGAAATAGAAATGATCTTTTTTTGTCATCAATATTTTTTCTTGTGTTTGTTAAATTGATTTTGTGCATTGGTTTCCAGATACGGAATTTTATGAATGACCTTTCCGATGTTTTGTATTTCTTTTCAATTCGGTTTTAACGTTTTTTTGCTCCAAAAGAGTTGGTCACGTTATTTACACCGCTTTAGTGATAGTCTTAGTGAAAATTTTCACTATAGTGATAATGTCACTAAATTTATTTAGTAATAGTGAAAAAATTTTTACTACAACTAAATAAAGGTTTACCGAAATATATTTTATTACCACTTAACTAAAAAATAAAATTTGGTGCACTATCTCTATGGCTGATTTACGACAACTCATTGACAACGATTCAAGGTCTAAGGTTAAAAACTGTTTTTTGCTAATATCACGCACGCTATTGCTCTGACACTAATTTTTGTTGGGATAAATTTCTTGAATTGACGATTTTCTAAAAAAGGCTATATACAACTATTTACGTAAGACTATTTACATAATACAAAAATTGTGAAATATAAGTGCAAAACACAATACTTGTGACAGATTTCGTGAAAAAAAATATGTACTTTAGAAATTTCATTAAATTGCTAATTAACTCTTGAATTTACAGTTCCCCTTACATAATTTGATCTTTACCACACTTATGCAACAAGTTAGGGATCGTCCATAAAAAATGTCCCCTGCTCCCTGGTTGTCCGCTTTTGTTTGATTCCCCTTTCCAGTATAAGACGATTTCAAAGCGCCCCTCTCCCCTTTCAAGTTTTTCGTTTCTTATGAACAAAAAAAAAGTCGAAAAAATTCATCAGATTTTTTAAAAAAAAGATCTCGACCCCTCCCCCCTGCTACAGACGTATTTTATGGACGATCTTTTACCTTTTTTGGAAATCCCAAAATTTACAACTTATGCTCTTCAGAAACTCGACCAGACCTGAGAGAAAGCGAGACATGTATAGTATAGAAAAAAAAAAATGATTTTAATCTTTGACCTTTAAAAATAAATGTGACACGATTGAAACAATGTGTTATAAGATGTAGGTAATTCGTCTGATGTTAATTGTTTTATCATGATAATTTTTAAAATTATTCAGTCGTAATTTCTGGAGATCAAATTATTGCAACCAAAAAGATTAATCGTTAATCAGTCATGATAGCGGATTTAGGCTATAGTTACCAATCAAATTAAATATTCTGTAACGCTGGGTTCCATTTTCAAGCTTTAGTTCAAGAGAAAGGGATCGAATTTTCTTCATATTAAAATATCCTGTTTGATTTAGAATTAATTTATTTTAAGCTTTTCCGCTTCCAAGCTGGTGTTCTTAAAACCGTATTTCTTTCTAAAAATCTTGCTGACTGTTAGCATCAGCATACAAAGATTAACTATGGATACATAGAATTCGTAGAAGGAATACTTCAGATTGTTGGAATATAAGATAGTAGATAAACTCCGAGATCCTTCGAGTCTTTAAATTTAAAATCTCAAATTTATCCCAGTTTATGTTCAGTATAAATATTTTCCAATAAATTTATATGATTCTTACCTGCACACTAGTGGCACTTCCGGTTGTTCCGGCTGCAGTGCCACTACCTCCGGCCAGACCATCCAATTGAGAAGCTTGCGTTTGACTCTGCGAAGGTAGAGTAAAATCACGAAAGTCAAATTCAGAAGCTTGGGTATCAGCACCAATTAAATCATTCTCCTCAGTATCGAGGAAGGTCAACGTCTGTGAACTGGGACCATACGCATCTACACTCATTTTGCCCACTCGTTCTTGTATGCTCTTTTCTCGTTTCTTTGCTTTTTATTTCGATGTTAAAAAAATTGTACGTCGCACGTTGCCTTCTGCTGATTCGGAATAGAAATGTGATTCGTCACACAAGTCTCAAAATTTTGTTGCTTCTCAACTTTTTGCGTCGACAAAATTTTGCTGAGCCAATAGCAATATTTATTTCGTTCCAAATTTTGTTTTACAACGACCACGATTTTTATTGTATTTTATTTCTTTTCGTAAAAGAATTTGCGCTTGAAATTGTATTTATCAGAAATTATCAGTTTCTGGCGTTAGCAACGTTATATAGAATTTTTTGCGCGAATATTTTTCTTTATTTTATTCACGTCGTTGTCGACTTCTGCCATATTTGATTGAAGTGTCAAAAGCAAATGACACATGAGTGTGTGCAATGTTGCCACCTTTTCAATTTTGTATCGAGTAGAGTAGTTTAGTGTAGAGTGTAGACAGGTTAAAATCTCATAACACGTGGCGACAAGCCTTTACGCCGACATTAAAATATTAAGCCCAATTTCCATGTAATCTTATCTTATCTTATCCCATATCAGGGATATCAAATCAAATTTTTGTAAGAAAGAAAAAGCATGCGAACAGAACAAAATGCGCTTGGAGAATGCGAGAGTGAATAGCATACATTTGCTATCTTTATAGCATGTGATGTCCTCCCTGATATTTGATAAGATATGATAAGATCACATGGAAATTGGGCTTTAAGCATCCAAATTATTGCGGCCTGCGCATGTACGCGACTAATTAGTTGTGCGACTGAGTGCAACTAGGGCTTCTCCATAGAACTCTTAATTAACAGTTGCAGTTATTGGTTGGTTACCAATCGCACAGCTATGAATACGCAGTAAAGTGTTGGTTATGTCACCAATTTTTTAAAGCGTGAGTTTTAAAAAGATAATATTATACCTAATATATGCTATGGGATGTAAGCTATTTTTAAGCTAAAAAAATTCTGATGAAGACGTTTCCGCGTCCAACATATGTACATTTATATTCTTGATCAGCATGCTGAACTTGACGACATACTAAAATTTCAATAAAATCTAGTGGTGTCTCTGAAACTAAACTATTACCATCTGGATGTTCATCTTCTACCTTTTTTTCAAGCATCTTCTAAATTATCTAACTAACTTCACTAGCCTATACGCATAGGGTAAGGTCTTGTGATATCATCAAAGGCGTCAAGTCATACGATTTTCGATGAAAATTATGTCACAATATCAAGAAATGAATTTCTAGTAAATTTAAAGTAGAAATTGTGGAAAATTTAATGAACTTCAATAATTTGCTAGCGTTTTTTTCAAGATTTTCATGAAAAAATGACAAACATTTTCTTAATCCAAGCCATGATACAATTTACATGGTCGGCTTATTTTGTTAAACTCAGTTAATTCAACCGTGAAAATTATTCCATAGCTGTCAAGAAACAGAATATCATTCAGATTTTTCCTATACGTTTGTGGTGAGTATAAAATTGACACTATAAAATTTCTCGATTAGGAATAGAACAAATTCTGGAGTAGTGTCCGCTAAGGTGGTCTCTGTAAGGAGAGTCAACTTGATTATCGCTTGCTTTTATGTGATAGCTATTTAGGTGTCGTTATCAAAAACGGCAATCAAAAAGTCGACAGTCGACTATCATCTTAGCGGATACAACCCCTGTTTTTTGATGCGATTTGACACAGAAGATAAATCGCATGTCCCAATTCTGTTTAGACATTAAATGTCATGAGTGTGAGTATAAATTCTTTCGAAAAGTTAATATCTATATATGGTACGTTGCCATCAATCCGAAAAAAAATTATGTTACGTTGATTCCAAAATTGTATCAGTGACAAGAATTGAAAAAAGAAAACCTAAATAAAAAGTTTGTGTCACACACAGAATTTTGCCCTAAACAATAATTTGAACAATAAAATAATATTACCCTGCTGCTGAAAGTATTGCTTATAAGTCTAAAATCATTCAATTATTTTGTATAGAGCGTTAGGACAAATCTAACTCATACTTTTCTATACGTATGAGTTTGTATACCTTTCTGTCACATGTGTTGTTATTACAGTGAGTTACTATGATGATCTCTTTCGCACTTATCATTAGTAACTAGTGTATAATCAATTAGATACCTTATGATTTTGGCAAACTATATAGGTTAGTAATGTCTCATAAATAACTCCTTGTCTTCGACTTGAGCAAACTGATCAATTTCCCTTTACTTTCTATTATTTGATACAAAATTTTTCATTTCTTTATTTAAAGCATTTCTCAACGTTCATATTTTGAAATTATTTTTCAAAATTTGTCAAAAACGTTTGATTTGTCAAAAACGTTTGATTTGCAAGCACAAATAATTCCACTTTGACAAAAAAATCAGAATTAAATTTAACTTCAAAAATAAAGAGAAGAAGATATGCTCAAAATTGTCTTTTTTAGCCATATGTAACTACCCAGTGTGCCAAACGAATTCGTTTCGAATTCGAAACGAATTCGTTTCTTCGGACGATCCTTCCATTTTTTTTAAGAGGAATTTCATACGAAAACGAGTTCGAGACGAATTCGTAACGGAATCCGTTTCGGATTCGTTTTTTGTTCATAAAACGAATTCGTTTCGTTTCGTTTCGAATTCGTTTTTTGTTCATAAAATGCATTTTTTTTGTTCTCAAAAAAATTAATTTATTTAAAAAAAAAAAATTTTTTTATCATTTAATATACAAATATTAAGACTATTGCATAAAAAAAAATTAGTTTTTTTTTTTGACTTTTTAAACATTTCTAATTCGATTAAGAATACAATTTTTTTTTGAAAATTTTTCTTAGAAAATCTTCCAAAACTTTTTAGTTTTTCCAAAAAATTTGAGTAAAAATTTGAACTTTTAAGCCATTTTAAGTCGCTTAAAACATTAATTTTTTTTTTATGAACAAAAAACGAGTTCGAAACTGATCCGGTTTATGAACAAAAAACGAATTTGTTTCGAATTCGTATTTGAAGTCCGTTGCGTTTTTGGAAAAATTTTTCTAAGCCCCGGAAAAATTTTCAAAGAAAAGTTTTCAAGAAATATTTTGTTTCTTAATCGATTTAGAAATGTTTAAAAAGTCGAAAAAAACGATTCTGAAACGGATTGTCAATTTCAGTGTTTAAAAAAAATATACATATGTGTTTTTTCGACTTTTTAAACATTTCTAATTCGATTAAGACACAAAATTTTGTTTTGAAAATTTTTCCGGGACTTTTCCAAAAAAATTTGATTTGTTTTATGAACAAAAAACGAATTCGAAACGGATTCGTTTTATGAACAAAAAACGAATTCAAAACGGATTCGTATTTGAAGTCCGTTACGAATTCGAAACGAATTCGCTTTACTTACAAAAAACGGAATGCGCACAAACGAATTCGAAACTGTTTCTGTTTCTGCAACCGCATTATATTATTGCCGCCATATATATTCGATTTACCGGAAAATGTTTTACGTTTTTGTTCATCAACATTAGTATTAACTAATTTTCTTTTTTCAAACATCAGACTCCTTAAAATGTACGATTTGTGCATTCAGTGCTCTCTACATCCAGGACCACTTATTTATTAAAACTTAATCGCGGCTGACCTCTAAGTCTACAGATTCGTTCCACTATATGCAGAAGTAAGTCCTTTGATTCAAATTCCCGGGAATTTGATAATTTTTGTGAAAGAGCTTAAGATTTTTGTTAAAAAAAAGCCAGCAAGTATTTTCTACGAAAAATTTGTACTCTTTACCAAATGATATAAAATATTTTTTTTCTTTTCCATCACCCCTCTGAATAAATTAATTACTTAGCAATGCCGATTGCTCAAGTTACCTTGGAAAGAGTTTTTCTTTTTTCGAAAAATAAATCTTCTAGATAGTGCCCAAGGCAAAACAAATACACTTTCATTAATTAAATGACTTCATTATTTTTGTCTTTAAGCAACCTAGATATATCTTAAAAAATTAATAATATATCCGTATTATATCAACAACGTAATTTATGCAGTATGAAAGCAGCCCGACCCAACTGTTGAAAGTATTTTTTTTATCTCTTGTATTATCATTAGGCCGACACGCGATCTTGGAGACATTCATTCTCACATATGTATGCACATGATGTACATAAATAAGAAAACCTTGACAACTGCATAAAAGTTTCCTTTGAGGGGGTGTTAATTTTTGTTCATTAAGAAAAACTATGTCAAAAAATGCTTAGATTACGAATGACATGATATGGAGAAAAACAGCGACAGACAGCTGACAGACGAGACCTGCACAAATCTTCAGAAGAAAGTCTTTCATTTCTGCTGTCTGTCTTCTATTAAGGAATTTTCACTTTCAACGTAAGCGCAGCAACAACAAATTAACAATAAAGCGAAACTATGAAGATCCCACTATTGTTCAAAAAGTTACAATGAAAAACCGCACACATGCGTGGTTGACCTAAGCTTGTCAGTGAAAATAGATCATCTCTACATGTATTCAAGCGTCAAGATTTAAAATTCACTTTTCAATAATATCTTCATCTACACAGCTTGCATAGATCAGTGTCAGAAGATGATGATGGCGGTAGACCTCAACTCAATTGTGAAAAATCAGTTTGAATGAGTTGAATTAATACATTTTAATTTGGATCGCATCGTTTTAATAAATTTCACACAGAATTTGTTTATGCCATGGAGTGAAAGGTAACTTGTCGAGAAGGTCTTTAACTGCCACATACGTAGTACGTACAAAATCCTTGTGTACAAATGAATGTCAAACTTCTATCAACATGTACATACCCAACGGGAAACGGAAGCGCGTTCAAAGGGCTTCGGATGTGCTTCAAGGGAAGTGGAAGCTGCTTCCAATGCGCTTCTCACTGCTTATCTTTTTTAATATACGATGCATTGCGGCGATGCACATCTTTGGAAGCATATTTGATGCGCTTCCTTGGATGCTTCCTTTGGAAACATATGAAATACGCTTCCTTGGATGATGATTAGAAGCATATTAAGCTTAATTGAAAAAAAAAAAACTCAACTAATTTTTTTAATTTGTCTCTGATCAGATTCGAACCTAGGCCTCATGCGGCATGATACTCGTAGTGTTCTGAAATGCGCACATCTTAACCAACTGAGCCACTCTTATTATTAAAGTGAAGGAGACTAAAACTGCAAAAGCCTTATGTCAAAATGAAATGTTGATTTTTGATTTCTATAGTTGCCACTTGATAATTCAAATAATATACTTTTAGAAGCCTAATTATAACAAGCACGGAATGCCTAAATTCGAAGCCCAGTGGATGCGGAATAAAAAATTTTTTTTAAATTAATTTGAATTACAAATTCAATGCATCCGAAAAAGCACGTTTGACGTGCTCCACTTGGATGCTGCTTCCAAATTTCACGTTGGGAAGCACATCTGACGTGCTCCTCTTGGAAGCTGCTTCCGAATTTCCCGTTGGGATATTGCTTAAGAGCTTACAGCTTGGTAAGCAGTTTAGGCGCTTATGATAGTGAAAGTAAGTGCAAATGACCTGCAATATATGTCTCGATATTCGAAAACATCAAAGTATATATGAATGTAACGAGGTTACGAAATTTCGATTTTTCTCTAAATCGATGTTCATACATTTTTATATATGCAAATAAATATTTCTTCCGCCATTAAATGAATTGGTAATTGTTAACATTTGAATGTTTGCGACAAACAAATATTTTTTTGATCAAAATATGATGATATTGTTCAAAAATGCGTCATTTTAAATTATATCAAGTATTAAATTCGTTTAATAGAAACTTTTAGTAAGCAACAAGAATTACCTTGAGGTCCACATTATGCGATTGTAATAAAATCATGATTCGCTTTTCTATAAATTCATTCTAATTCTATGAGGGCTTAGCAAAGATTCTGCATACACAATAGCAAACTTGAGGCGCCAGCTGTCTGGGATATTTTGATAGCTCAGCGATATATAAAAATTATTTTTTTTTTTGGTCATAAGATATTTAGAAAAATGTTTTCAATTTGGAATACACAGTGATTTTTATTTTAAGTTTAAATACCTTAGCCACTTAGTATTATTGAAATTTAGTTTGGTTATCAAAAATTGTTAGTTAAAATTCAAAAATCATCTCCTTAGTAATTTTTGTAAAGACAACAAGTCGTATGAGTTATCTTTAGCGCCATAGAAAAGAAGGTAAATCATTCATTTTCGTTGTTCTAATTGCATGGAAAAGCTTATTCAATTTCAAGAAAAAGTAAAAAAGTGTTGCTTGAGATAGTCTCGTCTAAAGTTTCATGTTACCTGAACTATGTACTTATAAAAACACCTAGTTTCTTTCCATTTCGACATTGAGTGATCCATTTTTAGCTCTCCTAAAAATATCTTAATTTACCCTCTGCAGCTGCAAGAAATCTATCAAAATCAAAGCATATTTTTTCAATAAATGATATCAATAATCAAAATTGTTTGAGGTCACTAAATACTTATATTTATAATAACGAAAATAATGCAGTGCCGCAGTTCTCACCTTTCGATTAACAACGCGTACACAAAATCAAAACCATGCACACATGAGTGCAAGCACAACAATTGTTGGTCCCTAAAAGAGCTTTCAGAACAGCGGCGCGTTGTTAGGCGTTGTGGCGGTGACACACCTTCAAAAGAAAAAGGTTACTCATGCACCGTTTGCAAGACAGCATAAATCTAGATATTCGTCATTCATTCATTCATTCCGCTAGTCAAGCTGACACACACGTTAAATTGTAGCAACACATGGAAAAAAAGAATTAAAACATAAAAATTGCAAAAACTTCTTGTATATACCAACAAATAAATAAAATTCATAAGTTTTATGGATTTTGTGGACTGCGCATGCGTGCCACGCTTAAACCATTTAAGTACATTGTAACACACTTCTACCATTTTGATTTTTTATTTTAAAATCAAAGTTTAATAAATTGAAAAAAATTACATACAGTTTCATTTGCATACACTGGACCAAATTTCGTACATAAATACTATGTATGGTTTTCATTAAAGTTTTATAAGAATTATACATTTTTTTCTATGAAAAGTACATTTAATCAATGTATTTTGTGTACATTGGCATAGTATCGTATGTATGAGTACATTCGGTTAATGTACAGTCGCACCCACTTAACTGAAACGGCAATTTGGCAAAATTTTTTTTTTCACTTAAGCGGTTATTTCACTTATACCGAGTTTGGTTGACTGAAAAAAATTTCACTTAAGCGGAGTTCGGATAACTGAAAGAAAATTTCACTTAGATGAAGTTTGGATAGCTGAAAAACAATCCAACCAGAAAATTTAATATTTGCATGCTAATATTCGAATATAAGCATTTCTCTCATGTTGAACGGGACGGAAGTACACTTTAAAAGTGGAATTAAAGTCAAAGTAAAACACTTTTATTTTCTTCTATTACTTCAAGGCCCTTTGGTAGTACAATATTTAGTGGTAAAGATTGCCATCTATAGAAAAGCTGAAGTCAGCGAAACCTGGCAACATTTTTTAATGCGACTAATTTTAAAATGTTATGGAATAATATCACTTTTTAATAGATTTCGTTTGATTGCAAAATCTTGATTATTTTTTTTTCTTAAAGGCTTTATATCCATTCGAACGGGACATATTTTTTTTATTATAAGTATGCATATAACGGAGAGATATTTTGTCTTCAAGTTCATCTATAGCTACATCGACTTCCGAAATCCTTATAAAAAATTCCTTTAAAGTTTGAATAGCATTCAAAGCCTCATTCACAGGCTTTTGTGCAAAATCTGAATTTATCAACTTTTCGGTATTAGAATCGACTTCATTTTGATTATTGTCAGATCCATGCATTACTTCATTTATGATTTCATAATCTGTCAAAAAATCGAAATCTACAAGCAATTCAATTTCCTGCTTGAGTGTGTTCGAAAAGTAACTAAGATTCTTCTTCATCATTATTTTCCGAAATAATTTCGCCAATGCTTGCAGCAAAACCCATCTTTCGAAAGTAATTTTTGATAGTTTCGAAGCTTACCATGCCCCAGGCTCTTTTTACCATTTTCAATGCTGCAAGTACCTAAGTTTACCTTTTTGGAAAAATCTATAAAAATATGTCCGTTATCTAGATGGAGAACTTGTCGTGAAATAAGTATGCAATATAAGCACAAACCAATTGATATTATACTGTCAAATCTGACATAGCAGACAGAGTGAACGAGGAAAAATAAAGAGCACTTTTTTGTAGACGTGTTCATTTAAAGTTTAAGTAAAAAACTTTAATTTTTGCCAAAACTTTTTTTCAGCTAAGCGGGGTTTTCTGTTAAGCGGGTTTCAGTTATGCGGAGTAATTTATAAGAAAATTGTCAAAAAATGCTCCGTGCAAAATTTGGTGTTTCAGTTAAACGGTTTTTTCAGTTAGGCGGAGTTCAGTTAAGCGGGTTCGACGTAATAGTAAATCAAATTTGTGGGCGATACATTGCTTTCATGTTTTCGTACATAAATAATATGTACTTTAACATTGGGTGTATTTTAATGTAAATACATACAACTACTTTGAAAGTTTTAACAAGAGTTGAAGCAGCACCTCCCTCACAAGCCAAAGCCTAAATGCGCTATTTAGGTAAAAGTTGTCAAATTAAATTTGTGATCAATAAAAACTTAAAATTTTGGGGATATGAATCTTATGGGACTGATCATACCCTATTACTGGTACTATATAGTCAGAATTGAAATTGAGATGTCCCAGATCTTCTTGATGTATCAAGGCATATCCCACCGTTTGTGGCCTAAGCATGTCAGCAGCCTCAACCCCTAGGGCTTAATTTTTTTGTTTTAATGTGTAAGGCTTAGTAATTACTTTATATCTACTATACTGCCCTCACAAGCGAAAAGAGCGTATCTCAAAAAATGCGTTTCGAGATAATTGATGTTTTGCTTATGTCAATTTGTTGAAATACCTGTAAAATTGAGATAGAAAAAATTCCCTTAGGAGATTTTCTACATGCTTGAACTAAGATACCGGCATTTAGAGTAGTTCATTAGACGCGTAATTTCTTAAGTTATCCGATGCCATAAGAATCACGAATATGAATTTTTTTGAGACACATTTTAGCTTCTGAGGGCAGTATACATAGTAGAAAGAGGTCGCTTTAACCTGCCAGTAAAATAGTGGTAAGTGTTTTTCAGAGATCCTCTTGAAGAGGGTAAGATCACAACAGCATAATATGACACAAGTCAGTCACAAGACCAGATGGTTTTAGAATTCACAAGAAGAGACCAGAATTATGAGAGTAAAATTTTTTATCTGATCATTTCACTTACCAATAATGCTGTTTGGGAAAAAGATAACTGAGGAACTTAAATGACAAATTTTTGATTTGTATTTGGCTTTTCTGCTTTTCACCACCTTTTGCTAAATCTACATAAATTTGTAGCTTCCATTATTTCCCGTTCTCTCCGAAGAATTAAAAAAAAATTGATGAGTTTTAAGTGTTCGAACTGAAAATCAAAAATTTTTTAATTTTTTTTGATCGACCATTGTTAATTGGATATTTTCAGTAGAAAAAGGGTTGAGATTGTGCAGCAAGATTTTGTTTTCTCATTAAAAGTCAACACACGCTTGCGGTTTTTAATTCAATTCAATGCATAATCTAACTGTAAAACTGGAAGGCAATGCAATGGCCTAATTTTTGACCTTGCACAGCGTGTTGCTACGTTGACACTTAAAATATTGCAAAATCATTTAAAATAGATATTTGGAAGGCTCTTGAAATTTTTTTTATAAAAAATAACCAAAGATAACCATAGATTAAGTAGGTGCTGGATGGCCAGTGATATTTTTGCAAGCGAGTGACACAGGCTAGAAATAGGCGATACGTTTCTGGAGGTGTTTTTTTTCTGTTGTTCGATTGTCATTGCTTTCGAAAATAAGCGTTCTGCTGAAGTGTGAAGACTTCTGATTGGATGTGAAGGGTTGGTATAATTTTTTGAAAGCTTTATTAAATTGTTCTAACAAGCTGCTTCCTTTACATATGCCATAGCTCATTAGTCTAAGCTATTTTATGATCTCTGCAGCTGTGTTAAAAATTTTTCTGTAGATTTCTATACCGTTGCTGACTTCATTGTGTCGTATTCGGGCTTTATCGTGCTGATCTTTAACTTTGCGTCTCTCGTCTATTAGATACAGAGTATGCTTTCTAAATTTTTTTTTTGGTATAGTATTGGATAGTTTTTTGTTCTCTTAGAAATCTTTACTATATTTTCTGCAAAAGTGAGCAATACAAATTGAGCTTCAAATTAGAATACCACTCTTCCAATTTTTTATTTCAAATAAATTGGCGATAAAGTGGTAAAGTTATCTCTGTGAAGTTGGCCTAGCATTTTTTGATTTTTTAAAATATAAGACTTGTGCTCCAATGTGCCCGACTTGTGCTATGATGTGCCGGACTTAAAAAAAAAAAAAAGTTTGTCGCATTCGATTCTTTTAAGCAAAATAATTTTTTAGTGTGAAGTTGGCCCAGCATTTTTCATATTTATAAAAAAGAAATCTTGTACTGTAATGTGCTCAGGATGTGCTGCCATGTACCGTTAAGGATATAAAATTATTCCTGGAATTTCGACTTTATGAGCAAAAAATTTTTTGCGTGTAAAGTTAGCCCAGCATTTTTCTATTTTTCATACATTTGATGTTTGCTGTAATGTGCTCGACTTGAGCTATGATATGCCGTATCGCAAAAAAATAATTCCAATTATTTAATCAAAAAAATTATTACAAAACATTTGTGAAGTTGGCCCTGCATTTATCGATTTTCCAAAAAAAAGATTGTTGTGCTGTATTGCGCTCAACTTGTGCTATGATGTACCGTATTGCAAAATAAAATATATAAATTTTTGGTACTAGGAACTTTTAAAAATTTCGAGGTGTACCACTTTTGCTCATAGCGGCTCATATGACTCGATTCCTTAGGATGCCCATGGAAGTGAAAAGCACCAACTTAAAATTTACATGCATTATAGGAAATCTTCTGGCACTAAATTAAACTTTCAGGCTTGAGGTGTTTAATGACCCTTACTCCTTTGAACGTCCATGTTTTGTTATAACTATGCAGTATACACCTCTTGGTCTCGGTCTATGCATCAAATGTTACTCACGTGCATTGACAATTTGTTCATCAACTTAGTTTGAACGATCTATGCGTTGCCAGAAAATCAAGTAAAACAAAGAGCGAAAAAATGAGACAGAGAGTAAGACAGCTAACATTTCAAAAATAAGCTCAGCTTAATGCAAGCTCTGCTCTCTACACTTGACCACAAGCGAATGAGCCAAGTTTTTTATTTGTAAGCACTCTCTTTTAACGGCGCTAACTTAGTTGAAAATTTACTCTCATTTTTATTTTTTGGAGTAATTTTTTATTTTTGCACTATTTTGTTGTTTGGTTGCATATTTGTTGTGTTCGCGATCTGGTTTAGTGTCGTAAATATCGGCAATCGTCGTGACTTATCATTGCAGTAAACAATTGACTGTCAGCGCAGACGCAATGTTCTACGGGTGCTCGCAAAGTTGTAACGAATAATTAAAAAAAATAGTGTTCTCAAATACTTAGCTAATGCAGATATAAAACTACAGCAAGAATTATTGATTGATTGAAAAAGTGATTACAAAAATAAAAATTATAACTTTTAAATAAGTTCTTAAGTGTGTGCTCCTGAGCTAAACAAACCTAAATAACTCGAAAAAAAAAAATGAAAATAATTCTCGTAAATTAAAAGTTGCTTAACGTTTTACAGAAACAAATAATGTAGTGCTTTAGCAATTGGTAAGAGAAAAATTGTGGGAGTATAAAGTGCCAAACGGAAACTGAGCTGAAATTAAACCCAAAATTATTGCACGCCAATAAAATTGCGAAATCGGCCAATAATATTTAAAAAGAAAATTCGCCAAAAAAAGTAATAAATCTCAAAAGTATTGTTGGTAAACTAAATAGTTCCAACTCAGTTGAATAGAGGAACAAAACAAAAACTATAACTCATAGACGTTACAACGAAAAAGTCTAACTTTATAGACCTTCATGCACTAAAAACAAAATTTTGTATTAAGAACCCAATCAACCCATTCAATATTCAAAAAACTAACATTAAGTTTTGACTCTTGATTCCTGTAGAACTCGTTGAGACAAGCAATAAATAAAAAAGTACATTTTTCGATATTTGATTTTCAAGATATACGATAAACGACTTTTATTCATAAAAGAGCAAAATAATTATTTCCTTAGTACGCATTGCTCATCAACAATAAATAAATATTTTATAATTTTTTTCAGATATACTGTGTGGTTCTTGAGGTATACCAAGTCTTTAACCTATATACAGCGTATATCTCCAAAGTCAAATAACATATTGCTTGGTTTAACTCCCTGGAAATTAAAACAAATGCCTAACTTGCATGATGAAACATTTTTCTAATTAACAGTTGGACAGCATTGAAAAATTTTAGCATTTTCTGCATAACTCATTCGGTTGTATTAGAATCATTTGTCAAACATTATTTCGCCAATGTTGAAAGAAAATAAAGTTCGACGTGATGATACAAAACGAGGGCCGAATATGGTTATAAAAATCCATAAAAGTCATTAAAAGCCCATAAAAAAAATTGATTCAATATAGATAAATAAGTATACATTTATCAAATTTTATGATTTTTAAAATTTTACTCTCGCAATTTTTTTTGACCCAAAAATTAATTTGTAATTATGTTCAACCAAACCAAATTAATTGTTGTTATGAAGTTCAGGTCACTGAACCGGAATATGGTAACTTTATTAAAAGCTTCAATTATTTTTCAGGTTAAGTTCCAGGAAATTATAAATTGGAATTGACTTTTCAACGCCATGACAATAATTCAATTTAACCCTTCACGACCCCACGTCTTTTTTGAAGTCACATTTCGAACTAATAAATACCCAAGTTTAACCTCATGTAGCACAACAATTTTTTAAAATGTAACCCTAAGAATTCATAAATTTCATAAAATAGAGTAATATCAACAGTTGTTCACAGTTATGAAGTTAGAATTTGAAAATTCGCGTTTTAATAATTTTTTTTGAACGGGGGGTCCTGAAAGACCCCAATTTGCCTAAATTTTAAGTGGTTAAGTTATATTTTTGATTACTTAAATTAAAGTCTTGAGAGCGAGCACATGGGTTAAGGGCTAATGTGGAACATACAGATCAGTGTATTGCAGTGATAGTATTTCCATTACAACATTTTCTGAGTTGAGTTTGATTATCGCTCTAATACGAAAAATGTACTTTATTCAAAGAAAAAAATTCTTCATTTATAGAAATAGTATCCTGCAATATATGTATGTACATACATTTTAAATGTCTATGTATAAGAAAATCGTGCTTCTATGAAACAAGTGTAGTTTCTTCAATCTAATGACGAGTTACTGAAAGAATAAATTAAGTATAAGATCAGCTCCTATCAGAGAGTTTTTCACGATTTATTATTAAAGTTAAAAAAAATAATTATTATTTAAAACAAATAAAATTAAGAATAATCATATTATATGGCTCTCGACCAGATAAGTATATTTATGTTTTTTCCTTAATTTATCTTAACTCTAACTCAACCTTTACTTTAAATTACCTTTATTTGACCTTAACTTTCACTTTACCATTGCTTACCCTTTACCTCAATTTTATCTTTATATTCCGGGAGATACTTAGCGTTACAAAATATGAATCATTCGCTCACTTTTTCACCTATTTAGTTAGTTTCTGATAGTCTGAACACAATAACGCCAGTTTTCCGCTCAGTTTGTGGAACAGGGGTGCATAGTGAAATCGAATCCAATCTGGTCACAGGATTTGAAACGCAATCAGCATTTTTTCAACTTTTGACAATTTAAAAGAAAATAGAAAAAAAACTTACTATGATGCTTATTAGAATTTATTATGTCTCTATGATTTAGTAGTAAGCAAAAGGAATTGTTCAATAAAAATGAAAAGTCTTGGCATGATAGTATGAAACGGGAAACTTAGACTTAGAAACCTATAATCTGTAAGAAAAACGTTATTCGATCAGAGTAACATATATTTAGAACATTTTTTGTTCAAAAAATTTTGCGCTACTTTTTATTGTCCTATTGTGATGCTGTGATTTTTATCTGCCAAGTAACCCTTATAGCAATTTTAATATAAACAAAAAGAGAACTGTTGAAATAAACTAATTGAAGTTGCTCAATCAACCCCCATGCTTTTCAATTGCAGAAAAAAAAAAACTTAATTAAGAAAAAATTATCTTTGATACCGTAAGAGTTTCCTTAGAAACCATGCTTCTCTTGAAAAAAAAAGAAGTTCTTTAAATAAAAGATTTCTGCAATTAAGGGATACACTTACTTGAATTTAAATGACGTTGCCCTTAGGATTTTTTTTTCCTTATTGCAGGGATGAATTTGATTTATCAAAAGAGCGTTTTACTAAAAACGCTCAACCAATGTTTGGCTGCTGCTCTCACTTTTTTTACATTTTAAATGGCTTATTGATAAGTTCTATGATAAGTCTTTAACATGAGGCAACATTTCTAACATAAACGAAAAATGTACTCAAACCAAAGAAGACATATCAATGAATTTCGTTAGTTTTTGCTTTGGGAGTAAGTTGAGTTATAAACTTCGAACAGCAAAATGTCTACAAAAAACAACGTAAAATTCAAGTGTTGTAAATATAGCGAAGTTAACAAAGGCCGTTTCCTACAGGCTGCCAAAATTCAGCCATAGGCTAACTTATTTGCATAATGAGAGAAATTAGCTTTCAAGTAAGTCGATGCTGATTAAATAAAAAACCTTTCTTTCTCAAAGTTACATACTTAACTAATCTATACCCATATACATCGACTTATAAATCTTATAGATCTATGTTCTTTTTACTTATCACAAATTCTAAAATTAAAAATATTATTGCTACAGTTTTCATTTGTTTAAATATATATATTATTGGGGGCTTAGTTCAAAATTGGTGTACCTTTTTTTCTTGCTTAAAATGTAGTAATCTTGCATAATATTTTGGCCAACTGCTAAATAAAATCGCGTTCAGTCAACGGCACCGCGTGGTTGTTGGGTGACTTTTTTTTTCTTTGATTTTTGTTGTTTGTATTTTCGCATTACATTTCATGATTTAAAAATTTTCTTTTTCGCTCTCTTATTTTACCACTTTATTTTATTTATTTTGCATGGAGCAGCATTCAAACAAAAATCGTGAAAATAAACAAAAACTAAGAAAACAAAACAAAATTGAAAAAAAAAATCGCTTGTGTGTTTAAGTACAAATAATGAAAACAATATTAAACGAAAAAATCAAAAACTATAATTACTTGTAAGGAACTTAAAAATAGTTCGAAAAACATCGCTGCATCAAGAGCGCATTTTGACTTTGCGCACGCGCAATAGTAGCAGCAAAACATAACGTTGCTATGTGTATCAGACTAAGCTTAAGGTATTAACAAAACAAAACGAAATCAAACAAAAAAACAAACCCGAAACAGTGAAAAAAAGCAACATACGTATTCAGTAACATTTACAAAAAAAAAAGTTTAAATGGCCAAAAGCAACAAAATCGTCGATTGCATTTGCAAATTTGTATTTTGTCGCAAGTTGTAAACAGGTCGCTTGTGCTGCTCTCGTTGCATTGCATTGTCTTAAATTTGGATACTTGGCTAGTGAAACGAACAAAAAAAAGAAAACACAATAAATAACAACCAGCCGAAATTACAAAAGCAACAACAGTAGCACAACCACACAACACTGAAGGTATTTACAAAATTTTCATACCATTTGGCTTGAAGCGAAGTTTGGAAATTCTTGTGCTTTTCTTTTCGGAAAAAAAAATATTTGAATCTATTTGCTATGTAATAAATAGCATTTTCTTCTTTTGAATAAAAATAACATTAATTAAATCACTAAGATTATAACTTAATGATATGTGAGTTTAAATTGCAATTACGCCCTTAAACAAATAACATACGAATTTATTGTGTTGAGTGTATAAAAAGTGTGGAGTTACAATTATTAAAGCAATAACAACAGTTCAATTCAATACACCAGCAAGCAACAAAAAGAAGGTGAGTTTCTAAGGAAAATTGTATGTATATATGAAATACTTTACTCGTTAAAACTTTAGTAAAGTTCGTTGCTTAAGTCTTTCGTTTTACACTTCGCAATCAAATCCAAATTGATAAATAGCTTTAATTAACTTTTAAACCTTATCATATTTTGTATTATATATTAATGATGCTTTTTTTATATATATTTGTTTAAGTTAAAAGAATAATATTTAAATTTATTTAAAGTCGATTACTTGCATTTTGTGAGATGCTCAGAAATAGCAAAGAATAATCAGTGAAACGAGTTAGACTTGTTTCTTATTTTTATATTTTTCCTGTATTATAAATAAAAAATTACAAAGTTTGATTACCTCAATGACTATGAACTCTCATACAGTTTCTCGAAGAATAATTTTAAGTTCTGCACAATATACTAGACTATTAAATAAAAAAACAGCTTAGTTTCTCATGCTTGTAACAAGTAACTTACTTTTGACAATAGGCCGGAAAGCATGAAGGATTGTATATAGTATAGTTCCTTTGAACTATTACCACAAAGAACTCACATCAAATATAGCAGCTTCTTCGAATTTTTATTTCTAAAACTTAGTCAAGCACTTCCACTAAGCTTCATTCTTGGACTACTTCTGCTGACTTTATTTTATATTTTTATTCATTGTACTACAAACAAACTAGTGAAACAATATACCAATCCTATACTTGATATTTTGATTTTATGGATCCTAATCTATTTGATAAAAAATATCTTCAAAATCTTTTCAAAGTCACAAAAACTAAGGTGGATATTTATATAAACAGTTCATACTATTTGCTTATTGCTTAAATTCGCAACAATTTAGCGAAAAACTGAAATTTCAAGCCCCAATATTTCAAAACAAAGAATTTTACCAACATTTTTTCTTGAAGTTAATTTCTTATTTAATTCTATAAATTTCTGTTGTTTTGTTGCTGAAATATGTACGTGCTCTTGTGCGAATTTCCTTACTTAATCTCAAAATTGCAAAGCTTTGGTGAAGGTTGCGAATATATTATTATTTTATTTATTATGCACAGTTCTATGATGAATATGTTTTGATTTTTCTTATTTTTTTTTATATTAAATTGTGGTTAACAATTAAAATCACATAAGCTAAAGCAGTGTTAATCATCCAAATGCGCTGGAGTGGAACTTCAATCAAATTATTTTCTTCTTTTTACACATTAATATATTTCTTTTAAATTTGATAAAAATTTTTTGTTTTTTGGGGGGTTTTTCGAGCCGTTTTATATATTTTTTTCAGCCAAACATTTTCCTATTAATTTTGTGGAAGTTATTAAATATTTTAAGGAGGTTTTCTTCTAGCTCTACGTAGCGAAAATTCATTATTTGGGACGAATAAACTTACACCAATAATAAAGAGGAAAATCTATAAAAATTAGAATTGCAAAATCACTCAATAAATCTGTAAATGAGATAGGTAACTTTTTTCTATAAAGAATCGCTTGAAAATTTAAGCTTTTAGCAGGGGTGTGAACTGATTTTGAACCGAACCGGTTCTGAACCGGAAAACCGCTTTTTTTACTAATTAGTTGAACCATTAACCGAACCGAAACTTCCCGCAAATTTTTGATCCGAACCGAAAACTGAACCACTTTTTATTAAGGTTTGAGGGTTTATTCAGACCATTATTCAATGTACAAATTTTTCCCACTTTTTTATTTTTTCTTTTGTTAAATATGGGAATCGATGAAATTTTGAAAGAAATAAAAAAGCATGAGACAGAGTTTAAAAATAAATCATTAATAGATAAAATTAAATCGTTTCGATAATACAAAGTGGCTTCCAAATAATGTTGATGTTTTGAAGTTTTGGAATAACTACCCTGACAAAGAATTATCTGAATTAGCTCAGATTATTTTTGGTGTTCCAGCAACCCAGGTCTTAGTAAACAGGGCAGGTCTTAGTAAACAGGGCATTTTCCACCCTAAAATTTATTCTCAGATGTCTGCGGGAAGATATTGACTAGGACTTGTTAGAAGATATTCTTCTCATCAATCTCAACTGATTATTGTAAATCAAATTTTATCAAACTCTTACTGCCCACCAAAATGTACCGTTCTATACCAGTACTTTAAATCTGGCGGTAAATGAGGCTCCCTTGAAGTCAGTGTTTGCAATGATAGTTATGAAAAATTATTAAAGTTGAGAAGAAATAACCCAAGGTCTGAGTAGAAGGTAGAGTAAATTTGAACCTATGATTTTGACATGTAAAATGATATTTTCATAAAAATTGAGACCGAAGATTCCGTATCATCACCATCATGCCGCATAACTAAAGGCAAAGAAAAAATATTGGTGAAAAAAGGCGAAACAACATACAATTCCTGTATTTTTCGATATAAAAATGCGTTCTTTAAATCGAACATTGGCCAAAAACAAATTAAATGATATTGGTATTTGGTAGATGACGCCACTTCTATAATCTGTTTGGTTGTTGAAAAAGGCTTAAACTTTACTATTGACTTTGTATTTTTAAAGTGAAACAAAAAAGCATTACAATCATTTATCATACCAAAATCGTTAGTTTGAAATGCATAGAAAATTTGAATATAATTCGTAATTGAGTATGAAAGAAAAAAGCAATATATACTATCAATAGGCACCCACTATAATTTGCAGGAAGTCAGTCAGTCTTCAAATGTGAATAAAAACGCCTATCTCCAACAGATTCAATGATTTATTACTAAATTGAATTGCCAAGCGTCATATTGAGTTGGCTTAAAAGTATTAACAGCGCGCTAGAGTATTTTCTTGCTGTATGTGCAGTGACAATCATTTGCTTGGATGTCAATGTCACGTCATGTTTACACTTGCAATTAATTACCTACAAATTTATTTTTGTGCATGGGTTGCAATAAAAAATAAAGCGGTGGTGTTTAAGTTAAATACATTTAAGTTATGCCTGATATACGAGTATTTTGTTTTTGCTTTAGTGGCATTCGAACCCTCATCATAAACTTAAGTCATAGCCTTACGATTCTTCACCAATTTTATCATAATTTTAGTCCATTACACGGAAGTTGCTAAAAGATTTTACAATATAGTAACAGTCTGAATTAGAGGCGTAACTGGGAGGAAGGAGCTGGGAGCTTTTATTATTATCAAAAAATCTTTTAAGAATTTAACATGCCTTCCAAAATTCAATTAACTTTCGGCAACTCAAAAAATTATCTCTATACCATACACTCTTATATGCCAGTAAAAGTATGACAAGCTTAATATTTAAAACAATAAAATTTTTACAATCTAAATGTATTAGACATTGTTAAAATTAAGTGTTGTTACCACAGACATTTTAAAAATTCTACCAAATGCACACACCTTCCAAATGATATTTGGATATTTGTGTGTGTGAGTGTTTTTTTTTTGAAAGGCTAAAATTACGCACTACATGTACCTGTGTATATCTTATTTTTTCAAATGTTTTATTTAATTTTACAGTTTCCAATTAAATCAAGAAAAGGTTGAGCATTTTAGTGGGAGTGCTTTTGATTTTATGCAAATTTTTGATATTTCTTGATTTTAAGTTCACTACCGTTGTTGTTTATTGCGTTGACCTTCGTTATGGTAACAATAAATTAATTTGTAAAAATGCGGGTAAAAAGCGTTGTTTTTTCCGAAGAGCTACGTATAATGGCAAGCAAGGGCAAGTTCAAAACCAATCTAAATGTGTTTTCAACAATTAAACAAAATAGAACACTCACTGACAAGTCTACAAAGAAACATTTTTTCAGACTCCACAGCGTTATGTCAAAAATTAGATTTTTATCTTTGTTCAAATAACAAAACTACCGAAAGCATTAAAAAAGAGCACTTTTAAGCCACATAAATAACAAATGCTATATAAATAATATTTAATGTTAATGAATTTTACAATTAAAAAAAAAATAAAAAAAAAGGAAAAATGTTACGATATGCAGCAGTGGTAGGTTTTACCGTGAAAATTTCTTGGCTTAATTAATAAACAAAAGAACGGTCTATTTCGGTATTAAATAGTTGTTTAGCAGATTGAATTTCATTCATATTTCAACTTGTCTATTGTACCTGTTTATCAACATATATTGGCTCTGCACGCTTCAGTACATTCCTACACAATATATAGCTAGTAATTTCGGCAAAACACCGACAACAATTCAATTCCACTCAATTCAATTTAATTTCATTCAATTCCACTAAACTTTTCAACTCAATTGAATTGCAAAAAAAGTGATGAAATGAACTGAAATTGAATTTAATTACAACCTGCTGCACGATATAATTATTTTTTCTTTTTCATACAAACAAGCAAATTGAAATTCAATATATAATTGCATCAATTGAACAAATAAATTTTTTGCTATTTACAACTAAGGAGCCATGTGATATGACACTTGAAAAAAAACAAGTTAAGGTGTTATCTTCGGCCAGGCCGAAACTCACATACCCTACACTGCACTGAAAGTACCTTTTAATCAAATGTTAAGAAGACGTTGAAGAGGTTGAATAAGTCAAAAAAAATGTGAAATGTTAGAAAGGTTGACAGAGGTTGAAAAATGTTGAAAAAGTTGTAAATATATGCAAAATGTTGTAAAAAGTTGAGAGAGGTTGAAAAACTCTAAAAAAAATGAAAGAGTTTGAAAAAATTTTAAACTATTCAAAATTGATGAGAAAGTCGAAAAAATAAAGAAGCTTATGAAGAAAGTTGAAAGAGGTTGAAAAAGTCGAACAAATACATATAGGATATATTGAAAAAAGTTAAAGGGTTGAAAAAGTCGAAAGAATATAGAAAATGTTGAAAAAATCGAATAGAAATGAAAAATTTGAAACATGCCACGCCCACTTCTTCAATTCCGTCCACTTTTGGTTCAACAAATTATATTTGTGATCGACATCCTCATATTAAATTTAAGCACAATAGCTTGTATAGTTTGCGATATATGCTGCAGTTAAATTAAAAATTTAGGGCGGTGACACACCCACTGGTACAATCCAGCCCAATTTTGATTCAGAAATAGCTTTTCATAAGCAAACCCCTTTCGATAAATATGCCACTTACCGTATTTTATTTGTATGGTAGGTGACACGCCCACTGGTGCTATTTGAGGCACTTTTGATGCAGATATACTCTATGGCAACTGAACCACCTACATTAAATTTCATAGCAATTGCTGCAATAGTTCACTTAAAACAGCGCTTACAAATTTATGTTAATATGGGAGGTGCCACGCCCACTGATGTAATCGCGTCAAAATTTATTTATTTTTAAAGCTTATAGTAAGTGACATCTATACACCAAATTTTATGAAGATTACTCTCATAACACACTATCTATAACAATAAAAGTTTTTTGCTTATATGGGAGGTGCCACGCCCACAGGTACCATTGAACCAAATTTTTGTTATAAGAGACCTTATAGGAATTATATCTACCTCATTAAATTTCATAACGATTACGTTGTTAGTTCTCTTTATATAACGTTTATAAATACTGTGGGCGGTGCCACGCCCTTGAGCAAGTTTTTTCAGTAAAGTAGCTGAGCTTGTATTGATGACTGCTTTCAGCGGCATCATCCCCAAAACTTTTATGGAAATCGTTTGTTAGGGCTACCAGATGGCCTTAGTACAAAAGTAGCACATCCTTAGTACAAAAGTAGCACATATCAATTTGGAATTTTGTAAATGAAAAAAAAAAAAAAAAAAAAGGTCCTCACTTCGTAACAAAAAACCCCAGCAAATTAAAACAATAATTCCAAATAACTTTGATGAGCAAAAAAAAAAAAAAGGTAATCACTTCCTAACAAAAAACCCCAGCAAATTAACAAATCAAAACAATAATTTCAATAACTTTGATGAGCAAACAAAAAAAAAAAAAAAAATGTCATCACTTCAGTTCAAATATTTCATTTTACACTGCAAACATGAAACATGAAAAGTAGCAAAACCAAAAACAAGGTAGCAAAGCCCTTGCAAAAGTAGCACTTTTGCTACTTTAGTATCGCATCTGGTAGCCCTATCGTTTGTGCCAATTCTGAGATACACGGAATCAAAATTTTTAATAGTAGAAAAGTGACACGCCCACTTTTTCAATTCCACCCACTTTTATCACAATTCAAGATATATTTGGTATGTATCCGCTTACCAAATTTAATCGCAATACATATCTCGAACGGCTTACAAGATATGGTGGTCTAAATGATAAAATTTAGGGCTGTGCCACTCCCCTGTACGACCCTTTGGAAACTTGAAACTCAGGCTAATCCTAATTAGGTTCATATGTGCACCAAATCACCAAGTTTCATCAAAATCGTTGCAACATTTTTCAAAATTGGCCTGGGTAAATATACATATAGTATGGGCGGTAGGCGTGTCCGTCAACCGATTTCGCCCATTTTCAATAGCAAGATGCCTGCAAGAAGATGTGACCAGTGTGTGAAAGTTTAATTCAATTAGCTTTCTTGGTTTTCCAGTAAACCAGATTTCAACAGACGGACGGACAGACAGACAGACATCGCTAAATCGACTCAGGTGGTGACGCTGATCAAGAATATATACACTTTTCCATACCTACCACGCCCCCTTCGATGTGTTACAAACGGAGAGACAAAGTGAATATACCCTCGGTGTAAGTTATAAAAACATACCAGATAGGTAAAATATGTGAAGCGATCAGTGAATAGCTATCTCATCATGCCAGAGCAATAGTTTCACAGGACCAAAAAATGTGGTTTAGTGTTAAAATTAAAGATTTTTGAATATATTCTACATTCTATTTTATTTTGTAATAATATTGGTGATTAAAAATAATCCATTTTTTCCTAGAAAAATGTTTACTTTTTACCATTTTAAGAAGTTTTTTTTTTTTATTTTGGGAAATCCGGTAATTCTTTATTTTGAACTCGGCAACACTGGCATCGACACTTCATCACGGTGTTGTAATAGAATACTTAAATGAAAGAAACATCTTTTTTTTTTGGAAAATGTTATAAATAACGTCACATCGAGAATCAGTAGAACTTAAAATCTTATTTTTTTTTTTAAGGTCCACTGTTTTCATAAAACGTATCGTTAAATATATTTGAAAATTTCATTAAAACCGAATCCGAATATGGTGTTTATTTTTTGCAACCATGTTCACTTTTTGAAATAAATGGTATCAAAATGTTTCAGAAGCAACTATTTTGATCATATTCGGCACCGAAGACACCAATTAAATTTGAGTATTTCTTAGCACATAAAAAGTTTTTCCCTTGTAGATCAGTATTAGTGCCGATTTTGTTTCCAAATTATGTTTATAAATGGCAACTCAAATTGTGTTTTTTTACTACTCAAATCTTTTGCATTCATAAATGCTTCAAAGTAATTGGTGGTTTCACCAATTGATAATTTTGACCACATTTGTCTTAAAAGCCAAGGTGGTAGAAAAAATGAATATCATACTTATTCGGAATTATTGTCAAAAATCATATAGGGAAAAGATAAAACAAATTTATACAGGGTTTCCGCTGGGAAGGATACTTATTTGTTTGATTATAGTTTTGCTTAATGAAAGAGAAAAGATCAAATGTTGATAAATAGTTCATTTAATGTTTGCAATTATGTATTGAATACAATATCAGATAAATGTCCTCAAAAATGCTCCTTATAACACATTTTTTATTACAATTTGATACATTTCACGCGGTATTTTATCGATGTCATCGCGAATGTTTTATTTGAGTTGCTCAAGGGCTCTGTTTTGTTTGCCTAAAGAAAACGTTTGCTCAAATGATGATATCTCACTTTAACTTCACACTCACTCCGTTTTAGTTTATTTACTGGAGAACTTAAATCGTAAACTTTTGAATTAAAAGATGTAGAGGTTAGGTTATGTTTGGGTGGCGGCTGTATACCCTCAAATAGGCTACAGGTGTCTTTAGTTCTACCACAAACTCTCTGCTTTAGTCTTATTAGTAAATTCTGGCCATTTCATTGTTGTGCTCGTCTAATATGAAAGTGCCTGCTGTTAGAGCGGATATTTGAATTTCACTTAGGTGAACTTTTGTTAAGTCCTTCAAGGATAACAAAAATTGCTCCCTACTTAAACTATCTTTTTTTTGCCAAATGAGTAATTCCATAATTGATTAGTTTAACATTAGTTTAAAATTATTATCATTTGTATCAATTATTAAATTTTCGGTTCTTTTCGGCTAAGCCTCTGTATGGCAACATTCTAATATTCAATTCTGGCAAGATAGTTCAAAGTGAAAAAAGTGCAAAATATAAATCCAGAAATGTCATATATTCGAAAAGTCGAACAGGTCCAAGATCATTGAAAAAGTCGAATAGTTTTGAAAAAGTTGAATAATGTTAAATGGGTCGATAAAAACTTAAAATATGACATCAGCGTTGCATTACCGTTGCTCAACTTTTCAGCCAATCCACTGCAGTATAGATTTTCATTAATATTCGCCAATAGTGTTGTTCACCTAACAAAAAAGCACCAATAACTAACATTTTATTTGATTACAACATTACATACTTGACTAGAAAGAGCTCCTTCATTGCTTGTTAGAGTTAAATTGCTGCTGCTATTGTTATTACCAGCCAAGGTGTTGGCAGTACTTACAATTTTTGCGTGCAACTTTGAAAAAGTGCAAAATTTTTAGCTGCTTATTGATGTTTTTTGTTGATGTTTTACATTCAACGCCTGTGGCAAAAAAAATTGAATAAACTTTTACGCTTAAATTAAAATAAAATAAAAAAATAATAATTAAGAGCTCGAAATATTTGATTTATATTTATTGGTGCTAAACACCAATATATTAAACATTTATTTACAATAAAAAAAAATTGGTGTCATCAAGTAAATGAAGTAGACAGCAATTAAATATAATTAAATAATTTTTGATTTTTGGCAAAACAAAGACCGAAATTCAAAAATAATTATTGCAATAAATTCGATAATTAAAGCGCATTTTTGTTTTTTTTTTTTGTCAATATTTACAAATTATGTTAATAATTAATAGCATTATAATGGCACTTTTATTTTAAATTTGACATATTTTATATATTCAAATTTGTTTTTTTTAAACTAAATACAAAATTTGCTGCTTAATTGAATACATACTCTGAGCCTGAACCCATTAGAAACTTCATGAAAATGATGACAAAAATTATGTGTGTAGTATTGTCTTGCTAGATGAATTTTGTTAGTTCTTTTAAAGTTGGGTCACATTTTTTTTTCGAAAGACCGAAAAATAAAAGATACAATATCTTTTGTTTTAAAAAAATTATAAAAGCAACTGAGGTTATAGATCGAAATGAGGGACCCTGCATCAAAATGTGTCGAAATAGTCCCTACTAAATACCAAATCATAGCATTATAATTTTTGACTTGCAAGTAAACTCATAAGATCTAAATGAGAGAAGCGCATATTAAAACTTGTCTTATGCTACGAAAAACCCATATCTGTGGACAAATGCAATACACAAATTTTATAGATACCAACAATTGTACTTCGTTTGAGAAGTTTCTCCAAACACCTCAGTTTAATTTTTATACAGAGACCGATTTTGTTAATTGTGCATGAAAGACCTTAAACTTCTTTGCATCTATAACAGTAGACAAATGGAAGTTTAAAATTGAGTGAATACCTATCAAACCTGATTGCATTCATTTCAACTCTTAAAACATTTGTTAAACGAAACAATTCGATAAATGCTGAATTATATCAAGAGGATATTGAAACAAATGAGTAGTTTGAGCATTTACCACTCATGTGTACAGTACGTATTTGAACAAACAAAATTTGAGCAGTGCTATGACGTATAAAGCGATAAAAGTAGTACAAGTACTAATTGAAGTATTCGAGTACTTTGTGACTGACTCAAGTAAAAAGGTCACTTGAAAGAGAAGCATACCTCCAAAATTACTCAACAAATAAAATAATGCCAAAACAATGAAGAGTCAGCTAATTAATATCAAACGAAAAACCAAAGTTAGCAAAAACATGATAATGTCAGTGTGAAAGCTATTGCTGAAATTACGATACAAAATCGAGTTAATATTGCGGCCAGTGTGAAAGCCTTATTACTGCCAGAATCATTTTATTCTATTTATCTATTATAAAACTTTTATTATAACCACCTGCCATAACTCAAGAACTCAGTTTGCAACAATTCCCAGGGTTGAATTGAACTTGAAAACATACCGTGCAGTCTAAACGCATTGGACGCACCCACAACTTTAATGCATTTATTGACCATAATTTTATTCTGATTAATTTTTGCTTTCAATTTGATTTTCAATTAAGCCGACGATGACGATGACGACGACGACGACGACGACGACGACAACAAAAACAATAACAGCAGTAGCAACTTTTGAATAAAATTACAATTAGATTTTATTGGAAATATTTATTGCGTACTTTTTTAATTTTGACACGATGACAAATAGTATCAGAAATGTGGGAAACTTTTACCAATGAATGTCTGCCTGCATGTTAGACTGAATGTATTCTGTAAATTGAAAGAGCGTTTTCAGTCTTACTTTAATTGAAAATTACAAAAAAAGAGTTCAGTTAATCCAAACCAGTTCAGTTCAGTTATCCAGATAAAAAAAGTTTCATTATACTGAAGATTGAACTCAGAACCAGGATTGCAAGCGCATGACTTTACCACTGTGTCACATTAACACACTACCATTATTTGTACCACTTCCGAAATGCAAATTTGAATTTGTAGGTATGATTTTTCCATTGTTTCTTAGCTTCAAAATTTTGAACTTACTTTGCGATATCTTGCCCTAAAAATCAATCATCAACTAGGAATTCATTCATTCACACTTTCAGTTTTGACAGGGTTGCCAAGTGGCCGGGGTTGACAAGAGATTCATGTGAAAGCTGGGGTGCTAGGAATTCAAAAATTTCTGATATTGCCGAGAACCGGACGATATATGTGACATGGACTTCAATGTTTTGTAAAAAGTTTTGCAAAAAAAGTCATCAAATTTTCCAAAAAACAAAATTACTTTTTTTTCCTATTTGACGAAAAAAACTTTTTTGCGAAAGCCGAGAATCGCTTCTTTTCAACTTGGCAACCCTGAGTGTGTAGATTTTTCCTAGTAGTATGTTCGATTTTCCCACTTTAAAGTTAATATGCTTTCCTTACCTCCTGACGATTGAGTTCGTAAATTGATAACTCACTTATAGTTCTTCGTGAAAGTGGCGTCATTACGAGTATTTATCGGGGATTCACAGATATTATTTGTTCAGACTGTGTCACTGAAATAAAGTGTTGACTTATTTCAAGTTATTTCATTCAGCAAGGAGTAAACATTTAATGGCAGAAAAATCTCTCTTGAGGACATCCTCAGTTAGCTGCGAAATCATAGTCCTTTAAGGAAATGCTAAAACATTCACTTCACGGCTTCATCTTTTATGTATACCATCAAAGATGCACAGGGTATAATCTCCAAAAGTGAATTCTTCTTTGACACTGTTAGTAAATATCAACAAGGTACATTTTACCCTCTACTATAGAGTGGGTGTCTTACGAGTGCGCTTCCCTTACAGCATAAATGATATAAGGGAAAACATAGCAGCAGACACTCTCCCCGGCTTATGTCTGTGGACCACCCTAAGCCAAAACTTTGTCATGCACTTTTAATCAAGACAATCTCTAATGGCTCTCTTTAAAATGAATCTTAGCTTTATATGTTAGTTTTTTGTAAATATATAGAATAATATTCATCCATGTGACTAGTACATGTAGCTGCACTTAATCGTTTATTTTAGCTCATATTAAATCAATTGATGTATACGCCTACACTGCACTGATTTAATTAAATATTCAGCTTTTACTTTGGTGAGGCTTTTGAATGATTGAATCGATTTGAATACACCGAACAACAAAACCTAATTAATGCGACCGAAATAAAATTTATTTAATTTTACATACCCAGTCGGTATGTTAAAGGAGACATTCCTTCTTAAGACTTAACCAAAAATGTTGAGTTCCTAGCAAAACACTGTCATACATTACACGTAATTGAAGCTAATATTTCGTAGTCTGCCTCAGTGTATACTTTTACTACTTATACTATGGGTACATGAAAAACTACTAGGGAACGCTCAATTAGCCAGCGATTAGAGCCAGTGGGTTTTTTTTCTCTTCATAATAATTGAACAACTCGAATTTCAATACTGCCAAGCGTTGCACTAGCTAATAATACAAAACCATGCAATGCAGACAGACACGCGTATGGACGGACAAATCAACAGACAGCGCGCTATGGTACATTTACATCGCCTGTACGGATCGATAGCATGTTGCTCCCATTCCAGCCAACATAACAAATAACAAACTAAAACGGTCTAAAAATTAAAATTGCAAAGTGCAAATACGGGTAGGGTTGTTGGTTTTTTGTTTTTGTTTTGTTTTTATTCCATTATCATTATAGGCTATTTGAAGTTTTTGACCATATTTACAATAATTTTGTAAAGGCTTCCATTATATAAAATCTACATAAAAACAAATCCTTTCTAACATTATTTTCAAGAAATGCATTTGATTTTTTGACTTGTTTTTTTTTTTGTCTGTAAAAACAAAAAAATGTTATATAAAAATAATTAGAGCGTTTCTGGCAATTACGGCGTGCTTACACTAAAACCACAACGTTATAAAAATTTTTCGGCTGAAATATTCGATTGCAAACTAGATCGGAGCAAAGTTAAAAGTAAAGTAAAAAAAAAGTTAAATATTTTACACCAGCAAATTGCAAATTTTTTATTAAATGCGTTCGTTAACTTAGCAAAAAACGTATCACTTGCAAAAAAATTACTTAATTGCATTAAAAAATGACACTTGTTAAAGTGTTGAGAAGCATAAAGTTTCTTGATAAACAATAAGTAGCTGTTACCTTATTTACAATGGCTAATGATAATAGCACCCAAACAATTAAGAATTTTTGTAAAAGTTATAATTGTAATTTTTACAACAAAAAATATAAATTACATATAAACTTTTGTGTAAAGACGTTTTCTTCGTTTATGAAAAATTCAATTTTAAGTCGTGTGAAAAAATCGTAAAGTTTATTTCCTTATTTTTTTTATTACAATCGTTAGATATAATGATTATTATTAAGCCCTGTGCGTCAATATAAGCGCCCTAAGTTAAGTTTACGAAAATATGTTAATATTAAAATAAATAATTATATATTTAACGCTACGAGTTATATGTTTTCTTTAAAATACAAAATGAGTGATCATTAGATATCTCGAAGGTATAAATCATAAAAAGTGCGTATAAAACGAAAAATTTTCAAAACGGAAGCTTTTCACAACTGAAAGTTTCTGAAAACTATTTCAATTCAACTGGAAATTGAATTGAAAGCCTTAAATTCACACTCCATAAAACATTTATAGGAGCATCCCAAGCTTGAATCTAAGGACCAGGCGTAGTGAGTTATTATAACACAAAATATCTCTTTAAGCGCATGATATATAATTAAATGATTTATAATTAAAATTTTTATCACAATTTTAATTTTTCATCTAATGCCATAGTTAAAAATTTTGTAAGAAAGCTTATCTTCTTAGCTTTAAATCGATACAAAAAATTATTTTTCCTCGATATCTTCGATAACAAATTAATTCCTGGCACACGTGTCCACTAATATAACTCAAAGAATACGTAAAAAAAATTTGGAGCGATTTAAAGATGTGGCGATCAGAAACTGTGCGGTTTGTAAAATAACGTCTCATATACGAAAAATTACACCATCTATGTGTGAGTTCGACGTTAATATTCCTAACGGCAAACACGTAGTCCTTCGAATGTGCTTCAAGGGAAGTAGGATGCTGCTGCCAATGCTTTTCTGAATGCTATGCTTTTTTAACATATGATGTCATTGGGTGGATGCACATCTTTGGAATTATATGAAATGCTCTTCCTTGAATGCTAAGTATAAGCACATACTTGGAAGCATATAAAAAATATGCTAGATATATTCAAGAAAGTTTATAATTGTCATTTATTGGAAGCTTATATCAGTCATCGATCAGATTTGAACCTAGGCTTCCTGCGTTATCCTAGTGTTCTGGGCATTGACGTGTCTTAACCAACTGAGCTACTCTATTATTAATTTCGGTGCAACTAAAACTATGTCGATTTCTGTCAAAATGCAAAGTTAAGTTTTGATTCCTATAGTTGCAAAAATAGCAATAGACTTGGTTGATATCGTTAAACTGTGCATGTAACAACACGGAATGCTCAGGTTCGAACCCCAGTGGATGCGGAATAGAATTTTTTTTTCTTTAAAAACTAAATAGCATTTCGAATTGAAGAAGAAACACATCTGATATGCTCCATTCGAAGCTATTTCCAGCTTTCTCAATGGGTTGAAATCAATTTGCTGACAATACCATTGAAGTTGTGAAATGATTTAGCGGAATGATTCCACGAATTCAAATAACGGCGGTGTCGGGTTTTATATTCGAGGAGTTATTGAAAAATCTGAACGTCAAGTTAGAAAAGAACCGTGGGTAGCCAAGAATATTAACAGCCTACAGAATGAAATAATGCATTTTGAGATGAAAGTATTACATTAAAAAGTTATTTGCAATTTTAGTCAAAACTTCATTCCTTCAAAGAGTACCTACTTATAATGCAGGTTATTTAGTTTGTGCTGCATATCACCAAGGTATTACTTACATATGTCAACGCTTTGAAATACAATATTGCGTGCATCGCTATAGTGTCATTTATAATTTATACAACTTAAATAAAACTAGGTTGGTGGCCAAACCCCAAAATACAAAAACAACAGCAAAAATGCCACCAACACTTTAAGAGTTAACAATCATCAATCAGCTTGAGCTAACCATGATGATCTACTTTGACAGAACACATTGCTATGTTACAATTCTCATTGCTATTAAGAGCAGTAGCTTATTAAGAGCTGCATTGATTTGTATTCTTATTGAATGCGATCGTCCTTCGTGGTTTTGATTCTTGCAAGTATTCTCACAAACTTGGTAAGCGCATGTTAGAATTTGCATGCCACATCAATGACTTCATTTCATTATTTTTTTTTCTTTTAACTGATATGTGGTTTCTTGCCAACTTCGTTACCATTTTATGAAGATATTTATACTACGTATTGTTTTATTTTGTAATCAAACATATGCATGTTCTATATGATGCATTAACTTGTTGCATATTTATAATGAATAGTTTCGCTCTTGCACTAGACACACATTGAACTTGTGCCTCATTGCAGGTCGTGTGATTCTATGTTCTGAACTGGGTCTTGGACATGACATTGCACCTTGAAATTGAAACTGAAACTTGTTGTCATTAATTTATGATATGAACATCGTGATTTTGTGAGCAAAAAAAACAACAACAATTATCATTTTTCTTGTTGAAGGAATGATTTATTTACGATACACCCCTGAACCATTTAAGGAGTTGCATTTTGTTTTCATAAATACCTACCTATTTTATGTTAAAGGTATTTTTATCAAGATAATTAAGACAAGTTATTGGACAGATGTCAAAAAGTTTGATATTAAGGTTTGGTCCAAGCTTACATGAATAATTCTTATAGACTGCGTGGCTTTTGCGTACTAAAATCAAATAAAAATCGTATAGTATAACTCAAATTAATCGCCGCTTGTTCAACTACTGCAGTTCGGTATGCTCAAAAAATGCTCATAATTAAATTTTACAATGCAATTTATGTATAAATCCAAAAAAAAACTGTGCACCAAAGATAAAATAATTAGCAAACAAATAACAAACAAATTAAAATGTAAGGTCAAATAAAAACCAAATTAAGAGTTTTGTTAAATTAAAAACTGTAACAATTTTGCATTAAAAGTCTCAACTAAAGCGCAACTTAAAAAAAAGGGCGTTACGTTATCTGACGCAAAGTAACTCAATTAAATGGGTCTTAGCAGCAAATAATTTGGCACAAAGTTGTGAATAAATAACACTCATAAAAAAATACACAGTTAAAAAAACACCAAAGAAGTCGGTCATGCCATGTAACGATATACCGTACACTTAGTAGAATTTGAGTGCAATATAATTTTACCTACTATATTGGCGAGAAATAAATACTGAATTATCACAAAATCCATTTTATAAAATGGGGTTGAAAAGTTTAGTGCAACCTATGTGGCATGGACTACCAATTTAAGGTTTATGTACAAAGTCACATTCTGGAGACTCACACAGTTTCAGTATTAAATAAATAATCAAGAATTCATGAATAGGTTTTTGTGCAAAGGCCATTTCTGTGAAAAAAAAATTCGTATGTAACAATTGAAATGTCAAAATACATTTTTTATATTCAAAATTCATTTAAAGTTGTTTGTGTTAAAAATAAAGGGAAAAAATGTTATTTTTACTATTTACAACTTTAAAATTCGCGAGCTTGAATAAAATAAAATTTTACTGGCAGTGAAATTTTTTCCTAAGTGTATGTATATTTCATATCTTTGCTAATACTACCGCTTAGTGGTTTCATATAAAATTGATTATTAAGATCATCAATATAACATATTAAAAGTTCAATAAACACGGCAATGAATACCCTAAGGTTAAAATTAATAAAAAAGTCGAAGTCTTCCTTTTAAAATACTTTCACAAAAAATTATTTTCATTGACCAATGGTTATTTCAAAAAATTACTAAAAGCGGTTGCTTTCCTTTACTATGCCAAAGATAATTTTTAGTAAGCTTGCTAAGCTACTACTTTAACCTTCACTAAGCAAGTTATTAAGAAAAAATTCATCAACATAAGGAAAAGTTACTTAAAAGAGTGCATAGTTTCATTGAACTTTTTTTTTCTGTACATCTCTTTCTGCAAAGTTAATATGGCTTCTCCAAAATAATGTAGAGCACTCGTAGCTTAATGTTGAACATTAAAGCTAAAGAGTGGTAATATTGGCTCAAAGAAAAATTCTTACCAAGGACACAACAAGTGAACAGCTAATTTGATTTCGATTTTGTTTTTTCTTTCGCTGTTAGCTGTTTTTTTCAGTTTCCATTAAAACTCTGCGCCAATTGTTTGAATTAACCGACTATGAAAATCTTAAATTAATACGGTATTTATTTCATTCAATTCAATTCTTTATTACCATTCTTGCAAATGCGGCAGCCTTGTGCCTCAACAACAAAATGAATGAATAGAATAACTACGATTTGTTGAACTTTTATTTTAACAAATTTGAGGCGCAACAAATTTGCAAATCTAAATTTATTATTTATTTAATTTTCATTCAAGACAATAAATGGCATAAGAAATAATTTAGGGCGTGAATTTGTACACATTTAAAATATAATATTTATGATAAGTCTGGCACCATGCCTAAATATAATTACCGGACATTGAGCTTGCACTATTATGATAGTTAATTTTGTTCTATATACTTAAAATTGTTGATATATATTTGACATCAGGTAAGTACTCTCAACGGTTTTTAAAAAACGTCAGTCTTCCCGGCATGACATAAATCTTAATTGTAGTGATTTTATACGTTAGATATCTTATCTTATCAGATCAGATGAAACTGAAATTTATTTTAGTACATGTAATAAATTTTTCAACTTTTTTATGCTTCTTTGATGATTTTTGGATGAATTTCGATGCTCCTTGAATGTTGTTGAATTCTTGTAGCCATTCAAGTTACATAGACTACTTCGATGTTTTTCGAAATCATCGATACTGTCTGACTTTTTTCGTCCTTATCGATAATACGAGTATTTAACTTTCATTAACTTTTTCGATACTATTAGATATTGTACGATTTTTATTGACTTTTCTGATGTTTTTTGATACTTTCCGGCTTTTGTCTTATTTTTGATACTTTTCTACTTTTATAGGCTTTTCAGCTGTATATCGAATTTAATAGATTTTTAATGTCTTTCAACTTATTAAGATTCCCAGTACTTCCGCTTAAGTTGAATTTTTCAATATTATTCTATATCATTTTCGACTTTTATGAACTTATCCTATATTTCTCGATAGTATTCAAAACTGTCTGGTTTTATAGAGTCGTTCGATGTTGATGCTGGACACTTAAAGGCTTTTTTTTACTCTTCATTACATTTCTATATTTGATTATACTTTTTGATTATCCCGATGATTTTGATATTTTTCAATTTTCGACTCTTCGTCGTTTGGGGGAAAAAAAAACGGGGGGAAGGAACTGATAACTCATCAATTTAGTTGATAAATAATATATGTCAGTTTATTGAAAGTAAAAATATATTCTAGACAAAATAAATTATATTTCACATAAATCGTCGTCATCATTTTTCTAAATCGCAAAAAGAAGAAATACGTGTCTGATAAAAAAAAGTCCGAAGAACAACATATCCAAACGTTTAAAGAATTTAAAACAGTATAGTGACAATTGCGCTTATACATAAGTGGAAGATAAAACTTAACATAGGCACTTATGTCTTGCAAGAGTTTCACTTGTGAGATCAGATAAGCAATGCTTCGAACGGGTATGATAACATAACATCTCAAGAAATTCATTACTAACCTGAAGGCAAGTTAAAAGTGTAGTGACGAGATGTCTGCACCGAGTTCGAAAAAAACTGTTCGCTGAAAACTATAAGCTACACTTCGTGTTAATCAACATCTTAAGACTGCTAACCTTGGAGTCGAGTGGAACCCTCAGTGTAATAATACACGCAATCGTTCTAAATGATCTTGGAAACGATCGCTGTAACACGAAACTCGTGAAAGTTGGCGAAAACTGAAGTCACTCTTTAATTATCCATACACGAGGAAAAAGTTCTGTGAATGCTCCATACTCCAGCAGAAGATACAAAAACACAAATGATTAAGGGCATTCGATGCTCGTTTTGTCAAACTTAAGAAAATAGATAAAAATGATGTAGCAAATGACCAACAGATTCCAAATCAGTGATTCAAAAGCTCTTATTTCCAATTATTTTAACAAAGAATTTTTCATTTTAAATATCATTTATCATAATTATTGCTACACAAAAATTTTGACATTTTTATTACATAACATTTTTGCAATTTAAGTTTATTTTGCATAAACAAACATTGGAAAAATGTGGCTTAAAAAATTTGCAACTAGTGAGCAAAAAATTTAAATACTCAAGTTAGAAAAAAAAATATTAAAATAAAATAAAATTCAGTGCAACATCGAAATCCAATCAAGAGGCAAGCAAACAACTGGTAATCGCATGTGCAATCATGCATGCCGCTTGAAATGTGGCAACTTCTTTGGGCTGCACAAGAGGTTCTGTTGCCAAAAACAAAAAGATTTATGCAACGAAACGTATCGATTGAAAAATTATATTATTTATTTTATTAAATTATTACTCTGTAAAAAAAACATGAAACCAATGTAAAAGGGTGTTTTTTTTACGTCATACAACTTTGGATGGAAATAAGACACCATGATTAAACTTAGAGGATTACAGAAAGCAAATGTTAGGTTTCAGCGCAAACTATCAGCAGATCGTATTGGAAGCACTGCACTTACTTTCCGCATACTAGTTTCTCAAAATGGAAACCAAAAAAGGAACATTTTCTGAAACACCCTGATGCATATCTTCAGAAGGTTTTTCTTTTTTGTCGATTTTTGAATCTGATTTAGATTTTTTATTTGTTTGCTAGTAAATCTTATCACACTTTGAGTCATGCAAGTCAAGTTTTCACGCATGCTGTGCAGAGATTTTAGGCCATTTTATTTTGGTTCACTTAAAGTTTTTTATTTTTAAAAATCTTTACCAGTTACAAAAAGTAAGTTGGAAGTAAGTGAGCCTTAACGTCGTAATTTGCTTACCTTTGACTAGTCGGTTATGAGCTTATGAACAACGCTTTCTTAGAATTATGTCAAGCATATCAAATAGTGCCATTAGCTGAATTTATGTGACGTAAGTTGGAAAACCAAAGGCGGCATAAAATTTTTAATTTCTCTTTTGGCCTTTGAGAAACTTTAGCATATGAATCTTTTTGTTGATAAAAAAAAACTTTTTCAAATATTTTTAACATAATTTTAATATCAAATCTTGTGATGTATAAAAGTATTGATTTCTCTAGCTTTTCTTTGCTAAATTTCTCTGATGTACCCATCTTCGGATGTACTTAGGTGATAGGTCAGGATATTTCTGGAAGATCATCATGTGCTCTTCCTAGGACTATCTTTGGGGGCATGTCGACCAAACTAAAAACATTAAACTGTACCAGTAGAAAAGGATTTGAAAGCATCCTTGCACCTGACCTCTATTAAAGAGTAATTTGGTAAAATCTTTCAAAAAATCTTTTACATTTTGCAACAGTCAATAGAGAATAATCGAAAGTAGATTTTGTACGACAAGAGAATCACCTTGCCTTCTCTTGTGTGTCTTTTTTTTCTCTTAAAATTAAAATTAAATTTTAAAGGAATACCCTAAATAATTCAATGTAAATGTAACTGTAAAATTTGACAATCACTGAAGTCATTTAATAAAGTTCCGTTTTAAAGTAAATAAATGAAAAGCTTCATAAAACTATGTCAAGGTTATCAAAGGCCTGATACAAAACTAACTCCTAACGTGCCACACTTCAAGATAATTGGCTTAAAACTACTAGTTTATTTATTTAAACAATTAGGAACTGGTAACAATAAACTTAAAAAAAAAAAAATAAAAATAAATAAATGACAAACAATGCTTCATGTTTAACGCTACTTATGGCATTTTATTACTTTAAAAATTATTACTATACATTTTTTTTTTGTAAAAAAAAATCTTTTTTTTTTTTAGAAAAGTATGTATTACATTCAAACTGTCTTGCCATCTTGGCCAAATAATAATAATAATGTCATTACTATTATCGTTGTTATTATTTTTGTAATTATTTAGCTGTAGCATTTTATATCAGCACAATTAAGTAAAGTCAAAAACTCTATTAACCCAAAAGTACACAAAGACTTAAAAGAAAAGTTGGCGCTGTGAGTGTACAGCATCAAATTAGAAAAAATCTACACTTACAAATAAATACTACATAAGTTAAAAGATTTTTCACAAAGCAAAAAATTTAACAAAAACTTTGTCTGAAAGCACACAAAAGCAGCTTTGTGTGGGAGAATCAGCTCTCTTCTTTCACCAACATCAGCGCAGAGCTTTTTTTATGAGTTTTTATTCGAGTGAAAGCACAAAAATCTGTGTAATGTTTAGAGTCAAATTTCGAAACATAAATAGCTTGTATAGACATTTATTGATATTTAAGTACTAATTAAGTTTCATCTTGCTGAGCATATTTTGAGCACATTGACAGATAAATTTTATCTGATTTTATTTAAAACATTTATTGAAATTTGTAGCATTAACTATCCTATTGTAAATGAAATTTTGTAAGTAGTTAGTTAGCAAAGATTTTGAATTATTTTTCCCAATATTTCTTAAAATATCTACCAATCGTAGTATAAAATAGGTTAAACTTCAAAAATATCTAATAAATTTGACAATTTTTCAAAAATTAAATGAAAATAATAGCGTGTTTGGTACCAAATGAGGCTGGAAAAATTACGAGTTTTTTTTAATCTGTGAAGTTGCTAGTGAAGAAAACGCTAATTTTCTGAGATATGATAAAAAAACTAAAAAATCTAATATTTTTGATGTTTATCTATTTTTCAAATTTGATGGCATGCAACACCACATTCACAAAAAATATCACAAAATTTTATTTGAGAGTTTTGTGAGTTGGAGTACTTTCGACTTTGATCTTCATAAAATGTTGAGGTAGAATTACTACATTTAGAACGGGAGCCTTATGTATTTCCAGCGTTAAATTTATCAAAAATTGATAGCTTACGAATAACGTTTCCCCGTTTATGAAGGTGCTGAACATAACAGTATCCTCTCAGTGAAGAAAACACACACCTAATTTGGCAAAACAAATTCTTTGGTGTTGTTTGAGTTATTGTTTCAAGAGCTCGTTTAACAGAGTTGTTTTAAGACTTATAGGGAATAGCCGAGCCAAGAGACAGTCACTTTAGCCAAGAGCCATTTTCTTAAGCTCATTTCTTTTTGTATTTTCGCGGAAAGGAAATAATATTTATGAATTACAATGTCATCCTCCTCCCGCCATCATACCGAAAAGTTTTTATCCGATTTGTCGAGTTCAGGATGCGAAATTTTATACTGGTATTTATTGAATTTCTCAACAGTAGAGTTAAAAAAAAGCTTGTGTATTAAAAAACTCTCCTCCTACGGAAGGGTTAAAAAACTGATAAAGAGGCTATTTTATCTGTCATTTTATTTAAGGAGAGAAACTTCATCGTTTTTACGAATAATAAATTGTGCGAGTATTTATCTGGAGCTATAAAGCGACTTCACTTAGATGCTGTCCTTTTGGAGACTGTAATTCTCCCGTCTTTTGTCTTCGTAGTCAAATGAGCCATACTCTTTTTACGATTTTCGAGGCAAAGAGAAATTTAATTGCTAAATTGTGAAATCACGAAAAAAATTATATGCTTGCCATCCAAGTCAACGCCTTCGATTTTATGAAAAATTGATTGATATAAAAATTTCTGTAAATTTTATAGTAAAATGTGCTATTTTTTTATTCACGGTGTATCTACTTGTAATAAAAGCTGTTGGCTTTTCATTGAACCTTAAAATGTAGCAGTACATAGTAACCGCATTTGCTTTAATTTTTTTAATTTTTTTTTTTAAATTCTTAATTTTATTTACATTGTGCTTTTTGCTTTTGTCTTGCGCATAGATAAAGATTTTATTCGCATGATCTTTGTTCGTTCATTTTGGGAGCTATTTTGTCTGATTTTTTGTTTAGGTTTTGAATGCAACGTTTGAGTTCAGATCAGTTCAAGAGGTCATAATACAAAGGCGTTTCTTATTTTGGCCTCATTATGTGCTTGCGCTTAAGAGTGGACGTACCCTTTTCTCATTTTTATTTGCTAATGTTGTGCAATGAAAATGTTGTTTTTTCCTTAATTTTTCATAATAGAAAGTAGATTTTAATTTAAAGGTCAGTAGACTATTAAGCTAATTTGTAAGGTGCCGTTGTTTAGTAATAAAAGTTAGAATAAACATAAGCAGCGTCAGCTCGTTGCCAGTTCTGCAGTTCATTTTGCGCAAGATATTAACAAAGAGAAAGCACATGAAGTGTCATCTGGATTGCCCGCGACTTCTTACATGGAGTATTTCTTCTAACTCATTGAAGTTATTTCTTATATTATTTATTTTTCTTTCGCTATTCTAAAATTTGTCAACTTTCTGTTCGGTAGATGCTTGTAGGGAGATACCACGCCTTTTTGTTACAGCTTGACCACGTTTTGTTTAGTAGTTACTTTCATTCTTTCATTTCTACACTCATGTTGTTCTTGTTCGATTCTTAGAATTTGCTTTTGGTTTATTGCCGAATTTTTGTTTGCTATCGAGATCGAGTTTATTATGGGGTTTTTTGTTGTTGTTGTTTTTGTTGTTAGTGGCTCTTACTTTCAAAGTTTTGCCCATCTATGATCTAGATGCTCAACAATAATGTTTTTTGCTCAATAACTCGAAAAGCAAGTGTCAAATAAAAACATATGATGAAACAAAGATGTGCAGGAGATGAAAATACATTAATTTCTTGCCCAAAAAAAAAGACCTTCCTGCTATAAAGTTTGTCCCAGTTTACATCGCTCAATAATTTTCAATAAATTCTAAATTTTTCGATCAAAAATAATTATATGTGTCGGCAGGAAGAATTTGACCAGGTGCGTCGCTTAAAAGTTTTCAGTAAAAACTTCATTTTTTCACCACAATTATTATTTATAAGAAATAATCAAATAATATGGTTTTATATGAAATTTTACTACGAGGTGGCTCAAATTTTACTATGTATAATATTTCCCGACCGAAATTTAATATATTTTAGTCTGCTTTAGACTCATTTAATTGTGTTTTTTTCGGCCTTTCTATCTCCTTGAAACCATATTTAGCACAAAAATACCATATATCAAACTTATAGCTTTTATCAAGATACTACCCAAAGTAGTTCACGAGCTATAGGTCTGCTACGAAATGATGATATTTATTTCTATGCGAAAAGTTTTTATTACGTTCACCAGTCGGAAGAGATGATTTTCTAAATTATACTTTTTAATTAAAAATAAAGTAATCTAGCAATAAAATACACAGTTCTCTCATATTATCATTCAATAAATCTTTAACATTTGCTTATAAAACATTTTAATTTATTTTATTATTTTCTTTCCTTAATTTCAGCATCAAGGAATAAACTGCAAAGCATCGTAAAAGCAAGTAAGTTAAGTCCAATTAAATATTCATTCAAAATTTACTTTATAAGTAAAACCACCTTTACAAAGTCGCAAAAAATCGCCTCTAACAGGTGAATTATAATAAAAACTAGTATACGAATATACCAGAATTCGCTGGTACGAGTACGAGTATTTACAAGGCACAGCCCAAATTGTTGACTTTCAATTCATGTTCTGTAGTTGTTTCGTATTTTTATATTTTTTTTTTGTTTTTTTAAGTTGGTAGCATTGTGAGTGAAGCCAATTAATAGCAACACATTCAAGCCCGAAATTAATGATTGCCCGCCAGGCGATAAGCCCATACAGTGTGCTACCAATATCCTACCCTATCAAGCGAAATTCAATATTCGTATGCTGAGAAATAATGCAATACAATGCAGTAATTGTATACGCTTCAGTGATTTTTTTTTTTTTTTTGGAATTGAAAAATTAAAGTGTTGTATTATATTTTTTCTTGGCTAACTGGTTGTATTTTTTTCAAATGTTAATTAAGGTTTTTTTTTGTGAAAGAATTGGTTTGACTATCACTAATTGAATCTCTCTTTATAAATTTTGTGTAAAAAATACCCGGAATTGTTAAAAAAAAACGAAGCAACATTATTTATTCATCTAAATTTATTATGTCGCCTTCAAAGAGGCCCCACCGCTTGCAATGCAACTAGTCCAGCGCTTGATTCAATCAGGAATAAGCTTAAACTCCTTTAGCGAATTTGCTCTTATGGCTTCAACCGATTCAAAGCGCCTACCTCGCAGTGGTTATTTTAACTTCGGGAGCAGGAAAAACTCAGGCGAGGCCATATTAGCCGAATAATATTAATATAATAATAAGTAGAGAGTATATAAATTTAAGTAAAAAAAAGAAAAAATCATTGACATCAGGAGCTTTCTTAAAAGTTCTCAAAGTGCTGTGAGTTAAGGCCAAATAGAAAATAAAATTTTTGAATTAACGATTTAAATGTCTAAAAAAAGAGAATTTTTTTTTTGCTAACCACTTTGGATACCAGGGTTGCCAAGTTGAAAAGAAGTGATTCCCGGTCTCCTAAGAAAAAAGTTTTTTTCCCTCATTATTTTTTTCCCCACTTATTTTTGGAGAAAAGTTGATGGTCTTCGTTTTTTTTTTTGAATGCTTAAAACTTAAATTTTGGTGTGGGAAAACCTCGATGATTTTACAAAAAGCGTCCAATTCCCGGCTATTTCAGAAATTTTCGAATTCTTGCCAGGCACCCGGCCTTGACATGAAATCCGAGCTTGGCCGGGTCAATACCGGCCACATGGAAACCCTGAACACGACGGCAACAAGGTATGACTCTCTTTAGACCTAATTTTTTTCACTCACTAGTGTTCCCTTTTGAGCTGAAATTATCAGATCCGCATCGCTAAAATTATATTCTGGCTGAACGGCTGGTTCCATTGTTTATGACAAATTCCCTATGGAAATTAGTTCTAAAATATTTGCGCAAACCCAAGCTGAGTAAGAATTTTCTTAGATTCAAAAATTGTTAATGCCGCAACCCCACTCTCCCTCCCACTTTCTTCTCAATAAAATCTTGTATTTTAATTCTGTATTATAGAAATAAGCTTGTTTAAAATTTGTTCCCTCCCCTACTACCAGGATGATACAGATTATAACATCTGCATTAAAATATACGAAAATTTCTGTAAAAACGTCATAAAACCAAGAGTATAGTCGCTCAGTGTCAAGAATGAAAAATTCGACTCTAATTGAGAGCACTTGATATGCCTACGCTTTTGCCTTTGAGCTGCATACTATAGTACATACATATCCCAAGTGCTTGTGACCAAGCCCTTTTTTATCTTAACGATGCAAACGATAACAATGAGGCAAACAAAACAAAATGGCAAAATCGATTTCCATTACTTTTTTCCTTGTACTGTGCATTACTTGATGAATCGCTACCATATTTCACATTTATGCAGCCATTGTGCAATGTGGCATGAATGGGCGGGCAACACAAATATTAAAAAAAAAAAAATAAAAAAAAATGAGTGCAATTTTCAGGTAAGAATAAAAAGAAAAATTATTGCACTGAAATGTGCATAAAGAATGATTAATTCACAGCTCTGCATATGGAGCAATTGCTTACAACAAAACTGCAAGCAATCGTTCCATTTACTATGCAGCATAAGCTTTGCTTCCTCAAATTTTCGTTCAAATTAAATTCAATCTTACGAAAAGGAGAAAAAAATCGAAATGATTGCAATCATTAGTTTTCTGACAATTCAGTGGATTTAAATTGAGCGCCTCTTTGCAAGTTCATCGCCCAACTGCAATTATCGATGCGCGTGCCACGCCACTCCAACTGCAGCAACCATTATTTGGTGCACTTAAACAGCGCTTCTACTTCCCGTGTCGTCGCGTATGGTACAAACAATTGGTTGGCAAATAACTTGCAATTGTTGCTGTTGCTGCTGCTATCTGCTGTGTGTTGCACATTATTGCATGTTGCAAGTTCGCGACGTTTGAAAGACGTCAGTTAAAAAATTTGCACTGGAACAATGGGTGGGTGTTTTTACAGACATCCTCGTGAATTGCAGCTCTTTTTTTTGTTGTTTTGTTTTGTATGTGGGGTTATGCACAAAATGTTCATTCATGCATTCCAAAAGAGTTACGGTTTTTTGCTGTTGTTGACTTGAAATCTCAACAATTTAGTGTACTCATTGTTTATCATGTTAAATTATTTAATAATTTATTTATACTTTTTTTTTTTAAATTAAATTGCAACTTTGATCTTTCCTTGCAAGTACGTATGAGTTGATAAATATCAAAATGTATGCCTCTGCTATTTTTGAATTTTAATACAATATTTTGTCTTTCAAATGATAAATAAAATTCGAAAGTTTTTAGAATAAATAATTTCTTTCGGGAAATTTTACATATCTGTAATAATCGTATATTTTACTGCTACAGTAGAGACAAAAATCTGAAAAGTTTTTATTTCCTTATGTAGGCCTCAAAGAGCCCAAAACTGATGAGCCATGTTGATGAATTTATCGTGCCGCAGAGTTTGGAAATCATCAACTTCTAAGTAATATAAATACTTAGTACGAATATTCTCTTTATCTTATTCGTTTTATCTGCCTTATTAATGGAGAGCCCTTTAAAACTGTAAAAAAACGATGTCATAAACAATTTTATCGCGTCTGCCTTTTATTTTAAAAATTCTATAAGTACACAAATTCAGATAAATGCAAGAGGCAGACGTATTTGTTGATATGTGTACAAATTTATTGTATGTGATTTTATCGTCAGGCAGATTGCGATAATTATAAGGTTAATGCCATAAAAAAATGAGAGAAACAACCTATACCACTTAATTAGTGCTGATATGATAAACATTTTGAGTAATAAATCATTTTGTCGCGTCAGCCACTTAGTTGATTGTTTCTTTTACTTATAAAGAACATGAAAATAGCGAAGGCAGACGATTCCAAGGCTGATTTTATGAAGACATACACATAAAAGTTTACTTTACATATTTTCTGTTATTTATATTATTTATCTAGCTATGTATATGGGACATTCCACGCCAAATTCGACACCATTTTGATTTTTTTTGATTATTTTTTAACTTCTAATACTAGTTATAATTAAGGAGCCGGTGATTAAATGCATGATTTTATCATCGTTGGCATTGATATGCAATATAATTAGCATTAATGCAAATTAAGAAAAAGTTGCAAAAAAACCGATATTAAATTATTTATTACGTCTGCCTCTGATATATTGTGTTAAGGGCATAGTTTAGATAACGAAAATATAAAAGGCAGACGTCCATACTGCCGCATTTTTAATAATATCAATCCGCAATTTGCATAAAATAAAACTGTATTAGATAATTTTTTTGTTTTCTTTCAAAATTTCGTTGTCTTCAGTATTTGCCTTTAAAATCTGAAAACAGAAGAGGCAGACGTGAAGGTCTCTGCTATTCAATGAATTGTTTACAAAAACAAGGGCCTTGTTTACTTTATTTACTCTTAGTTTTGTTAATCCGCATAAATGTAAGCTACATTACTGTCATTATCAATACCACTGACGATGAAATCATAAGTATGCCTAAAAAGCCACCGGCTCCCTAACTATGATACTCCTGATAAACTCTGTCAAGAATAGTAAATGACAACGATAACTAAGCGAAGAGTCTTATCTAAGTCTAATAAAATCATTTTATTCAAACTTGTCTCAAATATTTGCAAATGGTAATAAGTACTTTTCTTTTTTTTTGCGAAAAAGTTAATGACCTATTTTTTTCTTGTCAGCAATATAAAAATCAATAAATTGGTTAAATCTTCAATTCTTGTGTGGCAAAAATTTTCGTTAAGCAAAAATTTGAAGTCCATTTCGGAAAAATCGTCGAAATTCCCGGCTAATTCAAAAAATTTTGAATTCTAACCCCCAGTTATGACATGGAATTCCGGGCTTGGTCGCGACAATCCTGGTCTCCTCTATATTACTTAGGATATTGTTTGATTATTCTTTTGCTCAAGTGAAAATGAATGAAACTAAAATTTTTTTCAAAATTAATTTGAGGAAAATGTTCGGCTCGAAGCGCTGAGAAGCTGCAACTGCATAAGCATTTTTTTTTTTATAAAAAATTCCTTTTCAAAATGACGAATTCAACTGATATCGATATTATGGAATATATTTTCAATGCATTAGGTACAACTATAGTGGTGCTCATTGACTTTTTCTTCAATTAATCGATTTAACCAAATACTGCTCGTGTTAATAACAAATGAAAGTGAAAACATTGAACCACAAAATAATGAGACTAAAAATGCATAGCACGTACCACAAAAGTCTCAACAAATCGCTTCCAACAATAGCTGCGACTAACAAAATGCCTTAAATTTGAAATACGAAAAAACCATTTACCCAGACAGAAATTGCATTCATAATGACAAATTATGTAAAAATGACTACTTATGAATTAAATATGAATTGAACGGAAAAATAAATGATTGTTAATACAAACGGTTCTCATGTGAAGTGCTCTGCCGACGAAAACTTTCTTTTGCTTAATGACAGCAAATGCCGCATGCTGTACATATGTCCCATAGCAAAAATGCTGCAAGCAAACACTAAAAAGCCGCGTGCCAGCAACGTTGCATTAAAAATATGTATATTTTTGCAAATGATCTTTTGTAAAAAACTAAAAACTTTATTGATCAAATCAAATCACAATTTTTAAATGCATTTGCCGTTACAAATGAATTAACCTTGTCAGCTTTAGGTCAATAAACCTGATAGCTACAGATATAGCTGGGTACAGTTAAAACATTAATTTGTTTTTTTTTCGTTTTTTCAAATTGTGTGTCTAAAAGGAAGTGTGCAATTTATGGCCCAAAAAAATTACTGGCCACAATTACTGTTGGTCAAAATCGCACAAAATAAAAGCGATTTTAATGAAAACATAAAAAGTGACAACGCCAGCGTGTGTATAACCTTCGCATATTTCGTATGTTGGACCAAAACGTAATTTCATGTTACAACTCAACTGTGCGGATAAAGGAATTGCTGCGTTTCTATATATTTACATACAGAAAAAGTACTTAGTCATAAGCCTGCAAAACTGGTCCACCAAAAAAATTCTTGGCTTTGGTCTTAGATTTGCTGCGCGCAACTTGACTTTTTTAATTACAACATAGACACTGAAAATGAATTTGAATTTATGGCAACATTTAAATATTTTACATGTACTAGACTGTCTGTTGTATGCTAAGTTTCTTTATTCGCGATCAATGTTTTTCTCAAAAAAAAAAAAAAAATTAAGTTTTTGAACTAAATAAAGTTTTAATTTCAGCCCAGTATAGGGTATTACCGAGCTCTTAAGTTGTCTTAAGTAATTTTTTTTACCAGAAAACTAGTTGGCATACGGAAAAAAATCCCCAACGCTTTCTTGTCAATAACTTCAGGAACTTTAAAAAAAATACATTGGGAAAAAATTATTCCACGAATTTTTCGAGGAACCTTTTTAGCAGTGTATTTTAATTTTTCCGTAGAAGCTGAACCATCTAAGCAGTCCCATCTGATGTAATTTTGTAAATAATGATTAACAAAATATTTTTCATCACTTCCAAAAATAAAATTCATGGTATCATGTTGCCTTATTCCTATCTTCATCCCTTTCTTAGAGTTCAATATGCATATTTCCATACCAAATTTTATCAAAATCAGTCGATCAGTTTAGGTGTGAAAACATATTTTCCTGTTGAGGGCGTGGAACCATCCACTTTCAGTGCTCAATCTGTTTCTGTACCGAATTTCATCAAAATTGGTGTATTAGTTTAGGCTTTAAAGCATTTTACCTGTTATGGGCGTGACACCGCCCACTCAAAACATATATCTTTACTCAGGATTCAACCTATGTGTGAACAAAAATTGATCAGAATTGGTGCAGCGGCTCAGCCATGATAGCATTTGTTCCAATTAAGGGCGGTGCCACGCCCTTTTGTTTAATATCCTTTCTTAGGGTTCAAATTGAATTTCATCAAAATCATTCCATTAGTTTATTCGTGGAAACATATTTTTCTGTAGGGGGCGTGGCATAGCCTACTATTATAAAAATATTACATTCCAATTGGTACGCTGACTTCTTATCTTCGCGGGATTAAGAATGAGTGAAATTAGTTCACGGATACGCCTACTGCTCACAAAAAGCTAAACTTACCTCGAGATTTTTCCCCATTTCATCTAGGTTATCTAGGGAGTTACTGAACTAAATTTAAAATATATTTATAGAGTGTGCAACTTACAGCAACAATACTTTTAATATATCTTGATTGTTTAAATAGGCGTATCACCTCCTTTATAAAAAAAAAAATTCTAAGACTATACAAGATGCTCTATTTGAGTAAATGCAATTAAGCTTCACGCAATACGGCAAATGTTTAAGGAAAGTACCAAAAAAATGGCGAAATTTGGCATATCAAAAATTTAGCACTTTGCTGAGAAAATTGGCAAAAGACGGACCAACATTAGAAATTTCTGAAAGTCAAGTGTAGGAGATGAACGTTTCTCAAAAATCGAAGAGAAGAGATATTGTAGTTGATGGGAAAGGTTGAGTTATCAGGTCGGGATCTTTTTTCGGTAGATGCTTTCAACATTATTCTAACCAATATGTCCACTAATTTGAAAGAGAAATATTTGGCGAGCCAATCAAATTGCCTTTAAAAGCCATTGAAGTTATACAGAGTACCATAAAAGTTGTTACTGCCGACTATAGATGTATCTGGTTTTGCATTAAATGTACTTACATAACGCTTAAATTACACATGCAAAGCAAAGCAAAGTCGACACACTAAAACGTACAATTTTTTCTGGTCTGATTAGAATCAAAACTGCATTTACCAAGTTATATAGTATATCCATGCATAACATCAATCACCTCACAATGGATATAGCGGTGACAAATAATGACGAACGTACGAGTACCAATTGCGATTTTGCAAACTTTTGCAAGCAATTGGCAAAATACGAATTAACAATTCGAGTTACTCCCAAATGGAGTATGTACGTCAGCTTCAGGCTACAAAATAAATAAAAATAAATGATGCAAAAAACCCATTTAATCGCATATATTAACAAATTCGACAGTTCCGTCTCTTTGCAGTGCCTGGCTGCTGCTGCTGCTGTCACACACCGAATGCAGCTAAATGTCATTACGAATTTGCATGCAAATGATGAAACAATTTATCGCATTTTTCCCCAACCTCAATGTTTTGGCTGCAAGTCTTCGTTTTCTTCAACCTCTTTCTGGGGCGTAGGTGTTGACGTTAGATTTAAATGTTTGATATTTGTCTCCTGTCTCTGACAGAGTTAGCAGTCTGTTATTACGAACATTCAAAAGAAAAAATATCATAAAATAAATTTGATAGAGTTTCAGCTACACTATGCCGAATTTTACCATTACGGTATGTTAATTTGCTAAGCTCAAAACAAAAAATCTTTATATCTAAAAAAGACAATATGGAGGCTTGAGGCTAAAAATTTTATTTATTTATTTTTGTGTTGAGTTAGATAAAACTTTTCTTCTTTATGGACTTAAAACTTGAAAAAATTATGCTTTTCGAAAATTGGTTACGTTGTTATTTTCTTATTGAGTTTTGTGCGTCTTACGCCAAAAGTTAAACATTACCATTGCTTTAAAGAAGTTCTTTCAAGCCTTTGCTTAAAATTTGACATCAGTCGATATTCTTCCGATTTCACTGCATACAATGTTATTAATGTGTGCTGCTTCTATATCTGTAGCAAAATTATCCAACATTTCAGGCTTCTGAATCGATTCAAATTAAAAAGTCACCCTATTTTTTGCTGTTCTTTTTTAAGTCTTTTGCTGTACAAAACAAGTGCTTGGCATAATTGGCTTGTCGAGAACCCACATTCACTACAATTAGTCAAAAACAATTAAAAACATACTGTGGTACTCCATAGCCATTTATGCAAATCAATTTAATTTTGCAAAAATTTTATCATGCAAAATGATCAGGTCAAAAATCTTTTAAAAAAACGTTACAGATTGCTACAATTACCAATTACTGTTAGACAATCGATTAGAGCAAAACCTTATCAACTCTGAAAATCTGAACATGTGGTGGCAAATTGCAATTTATTAAACACCTGTTAAAAAGGTACGACAAATTGATCAATATTGTCAATGCACTAAATAGCTTGAGGTGCAACTGCAGTTAAGTAGAATGCCACAATATCAGCTATTGAAATCTTTGACCTCTGCCGTTCTTCAGTGTATCTAGTTTCATATATAATTCCAATCAAAAGACGTTCAAAAAATCGTTTTATATATCATTAGAAAGTGCCGATTTTGTTTGCTTTCTGAAAATTTTAAGCAAAATTTTCTTTTTTCTTTACTGCAAACAGTTGGATCCCATTTTTGCTTAGATCTCTCATTAATTTTATCTTGTCAGAAAATTTCCCATAGTCGTGCCTATGATATTAGATTGATTTATACATTAATTTTAATCGCACGTTTCACGCTTGGCTAACGAGTTTTTTTTTTTGCAAAATTTAAAAGCTTTGGAACGGTTCTTTCACATGTGGTACGAATGAGTTAATTAAGAAGTTTTTCAGTTTTTAAGGTGTTAATTGCGAAATATATTTTTTTTACACTAACGCTAACTAATGCATAAGGCGCTAATGAAATTTACAACATTTTAAACTGTGCTAAGCGCTTAGGGTTGCCAGAAAATTTAAGAAAGTATTAAAAATTTAATTTGAGAATTTATTCTGTTTCTCAGTTCATTGGGCATGAATAAAATATTTGAATAAAATGTTTTTCTTCTAAGTCTAAAAAACAAAAAATTTGAATCTATTTATGAAGTTAATAAAGCTGAGTTTGCCAAATTTCATCAAAATCAGTTGATTAATTTAGCTAAGAAAAGATATTTTCCTGTTAGGGGCGTGGTGCAACCGACTTAAAAACAAGTACCTTTTCTCAAGGTTCAATCTATCTCCAATCCAAATTACATCAAAAAGAATAAAAATTATATTGTGCACTGCCACGCATCACCACATTTTCAACAAAAACTAAAAAAAATGGATGGAACCGCTTATTAAGATATAGATACTCTAATTTTGTGTCCTCAGGTTTTCTCAAAATTGGTAAGGAAAATTTGCTGTTTTAATACATTTTGTAATCTTACTTAGTTTTTTAGATAATCATCCCTCCTTTATTACTAGTCAACTCCTTTTAATCAAAAACACTCCTTTTGATAAGAAAATATGTAAATATTTTATTCACGTTTCAAAATAATTCACACATTTTAAAACAAGTACATCTTTCACAACTTGTCATTGAAAACATAAGGTTAGTTGTAGTTCTTTTAGATTATAATGGCTTCTAAATAACGTTTCCTGGGGTACCGCTGCTACTAATACCGATAGTGCGTGTGGGAGCTCCAATATATAATAGCTAAGATTATTTAGATAAACTGGTCTTATTCCACATTTTGTTCAAGCTCGAACTATGCACTTGTTTATTCGTTTATCATTCTATTCATTTACTTTAATTTTTTTTTATTCTGCTCTGCAAATACATTCGTAAGTGAAATGCTTTTTCAGAAAAACTTTGAAATTTCGCAACAAATCCTTACAGTTTAAAAGTTCGTGAACAGTTTTGGAGGCGCGGTTCTTGATAAAAGCTTAAAACTTTATTAATTAATTATTAATTAATTTTATTTTTTCATCCTACCAAAATACGATTTTATAGACCTGATATTCAGTAAGTGGTTAGCCCACAAATTACTACAGCTCAAAGAAGTTGGAAATAGGCTTTTTCTCAATAAATCGAATAATAAGCCACGAATCAATATTATAAACTTTATTTCCTAACCCAAAAGATCTCCACGTATAAGATTCTACTTTTCCCTGGTGAAAAATGCAGTTTCCAGTTATGAGATAGCTACGTTAAGGCTCACTATTCGGCTTTTTAATCGGTTGTTATGTAAGCTACGTTATTACTAATTAGATAACAAGTCCTTGAAATCATTATCAGGCAAGGGTAGGAATACCATTTAACAAACTTTTAGTTTTATCAAAAACTTATTCAAAAGATTTCATGAGCTTTCGGCTTATTGCTACTTAAAAATGTATTAAAATTGGTTGGTTACATGACACGATATTAATTCTGAAATAATTCGGATTATATTTAATGTGCAAAAAAACTTTAGGTACATCTTTTGAGACAATGGCAACTCTAAATATCATAAATGCAAAATAAACGCATTGACTCATACGTAGTTGATTTATTCCATACAGAATTCTAACTGATAGGCTGTTTTAAGGTGGGAAACTGGCGACTATTTTATGGGTATTTTAACAGCTATTCTGGCCACAGATTATTGTGATTATGCGTTTTTTAATTCAAATCGAAGTTACGATAAATGAGGCTAATTAACAGTTACAATGTCTCAGATAGAAATTGAAATATTAACCAGAACAGCAAGAATATGTTATGAATTATTAGTGTGGGTTGTTTGTTGATTGGTCGATTGGTCAACAAGACACGCACATACAACAACAACAACAACAACAACAACAACAACAACAACAACAACAACAACAACAACAACAACAACAGCAACAGCAACAGCAACAATAGCTGCCATATGAATTATTATTGAACGTTGCATAAATTAATCATTCGGAAGTAATAATCACTTTCAATTAAATTCAAATTGAATTTTTATTACGAAACATACGACTTCAAGTTAAGACAGTGTAACAGCAATAACAACGGCAACAACAACAATCAAGAACAACATTAATGCTGCTTTTGTTGCCTTGCACTGCATTTTTAGTATCAAAAGGAGCAAAAAAAATATGTATCTTAACTTGTACGAGTATTGCATAAATTAACTAAGCTTGTTAAGTTTTGTTGACCAACAACAACAATTCGTGATTTTATAGGAAAACTAAGATTAAGGTCCGAACTGATTTGAAAATTAGAAGTGATCGCTCAGTAGTTTAAGTTTGGTGAAAAAAAAAATTAACATTGCTTGGCTCGATAAACGAAATTATTAAAAAAAAGTTCTTATTAAAAAATTTAGTTTTGCATGTTGATTAAATATCAAGGGTAGATGCGGGTAAAATCGTCTTAAAAATATAGCCCTTTCGGCTTTAACTCAAATGTAAAATAATCGAAAACTTAAAGGGTTACATTGATTTTTAAATGAGTTAAGATAAATTGCGGCGAACATAGCAGAGACATAAACCATTTGACTTAATAGAGCATTGAATAGTTTTGCCCATCTGGATCCATTACGATATACCTGATAACAGTCAAGACAGTGGATTCATCGTGATGACTTTTTCCCGAGAAAGATATTAATCTTCCCATGCGAAAGCGATGACTTCAGTTTTTTGAGGTATGCGTGGCATAACCTATGCATGTAGATTATTTTGGAAAGTGAAACACGGTTGCCTGCAAATATTATTTCAAAATATTGGACCGTTTCAACGACATTTTCAAGAAGAAACGACCGCATTTGGCGAAGAAAAAGTTCTCTTCCATCAACGCAATGCACGGATTTATGTATGTTTCGCCTTTGTGTTAAATTTCTATGAATTCTATGCGATTGTTTTCTTCACTGTAGTCTTCAGAGTTAGCCTCCTATGGCTTTTTCCTATTTCCAAGCTTCAAAGAATTACTAAAATAAGAGCTCATTACTGAAAAAAGTGCATATTTTTCAGTTTCGCAGAAATTGTCATTTAACAAAAGTATCATAAAACTGCCAGTTAAAAGCAGACCAGGTAAATAGAAAATAAGTAAAATTTGTCCAAATTTTTCGATTTTTCACTGGCTTATTGAACCACCTTTGTACAGAAAGTAGTCGCCAAAAATAAAGAAAAAAATAAAAAGCTTTTTGCGGCGAGTACTACGCTTAAAGTTAAGGAGATTTTTTTTTAAAGAACATTGTTTTGAATTATTTCCTCTTTGGTTTTGAGCGGTTCTTTTTATTTTCATTTTGGCACAATTTTCCTTCAACTTTTTCTAGCAATTTTGTATAAGATTTTTTAGGCAATAAACCATTTTTTGCTTTTATTTTTAATCAATTAAACGTTTTCTTGCTAAAAAGTGCGCTTAAATCATTTTCAAAAAGTTATACTTTCAAAAACCATATAAAAAGAAATGTTTTCTTTAATTGTAATCATTTTGGACCTTAACAAAAATTGCTTAATTGACTTAAACCAAACAACAGTTAACAATTATTACTTAAGAATAAGGAAATTCTAGTTGAAGTCCACTTAAATTACAAACACAAACACTCTGTCTACGAGTCTGTTGGCGCAACTTAGCCATGTTCTTTGTCGTCATACCGCATGTAAATTCGCGCAATTTAGCCCCGTTAACAATTAACTGTATACAGATTTTCACATTACGGTCAACTTAAAACTCTAGTTTATTGCACTTTTAGTAAGTAATTAAAAATTCGTAATTATAATGTTTTATATTTAATTAGTGGTAAGACTTGCGGACTGTAATTGACGTTAATTTGGGCTAGCAGACAGTCTCGGGGACAGTTTTAAAATAAGTGGTTTTATAACCGAAGATAATAGCTAATGCTGCACCTATTGAGGTTGGTATGATAAAAATATGACAGCTTGGAAAATTCCTTGTTTTGCAAAGCCTTGATTTAGTGGCTGAGTTTCAACTTTAGTTCTATGGTTTAGCTTATTGTTGATTTTTTAGATGAAGGCTAATAACTAATGGTATTCTGGCATATATTGCAAAAACAATTTTGACTTTGTCACAGTTTTTGTATGAATATATAATGGTCGTAAGAGAGTTTATAAGGATTAACATTAATGTTTATCAATGCATGATGTGATAAATGTAGGTATATTAGATACTTGGTTCTAAAAAGGTTGTGCTATATAAAAGACACAATAATATTTTGATTGTTTTTTTATTTTGTTTCTTTCTTTGCAATGCTAACAACAAACAATAGAATTATCTCATTGACAACAAAAAATTTAAGCCATATACAGGATGTGGTCAATAGCTTTAAAAACATAACAAGCTTTTGATGAAACAATTAGTTTTGATAAATTTATGTAACAAGATATAATAAATAAAAAATAATAAATTTATTGAACTGTTTTTTGCCTCAAGCAATTAGTGCAAGAAATATTTGCAGAGCAGTTTAAAAACAAATTAGCGATTTGTATTTTGAGATTTAAGGTTAAATTATGACAGCAGCAAAAATTGCAACAATAGATAAGGCAGCAGCAACATTTGTATTCAAAAAAAACATTGGTTAGCTTGTCATATACCAGAGTGTAAACTTCATTTCTTATGTTTTGTCAAAGAACGATTTTTTTGCGATTTAAATTTTATTTTGATTGCTCAGGGCCTACTTATTTCTTTAGAAATGTTTTTACAGATCATATCAGGGTCAAAATGTAATTTATTTTGTGTTAAAATGTCAAATCCGAATCCAATATCATATTGAAGTTACATGAGGTCAGGTTAAGGCAGGTAGTAAGGCAACAGTAGGTTTTAGTGATCCTGTGGATCATAATTTAAATACTTTAAGTGTGGCATTCATATTCATGTTCATTGTAAATTGGTCACACGATCGATTTTTGTCCTTATCCTATTATCTTAAGCGTAAGGATTTATTACTTAATAATGGCAAATAAATAAATATAAACTATAGTTTCGTCATTAAATTCTTCTTTATGTCATCTATGGACTATGCCTGGAACGATAATAGGAATATGTTGAACGGGGTCATATCTGATAAATATGGTTTTGGTTGAGGACTTCGCGTAAAAGTTGCAGAGAAGAAGTAAGCACTTGGAAGTAAAATTAGTTACTTCGAAGTCAGCCTACCTGCGATACGTCTCCTTCACAGCATATCGATTGACCATGATGTGCTGAGTCGATTTATTAACTTCTTTTTTTGCTTAAATGAATTTTGGCCTTGCAGGTTTGGTTTTCTCAAAATTTTAATTTCACCAATAACTACTATAATATATTATCCGAAGAATCTCTTCTTGAGGTAACGTTCCCAAATGATTTAAGCACACAAATTTTGGAATTTTCGATAAAAAATCGTAATTTGTGACTACCTTTGGTTTCATATTTTTTTCTATAGAGTTGAAGTTCAGCTTTTTTTTCATGCAAGTCTTGAAATATTGGAAAACTTTTGGAAATGGTTCAGTTGTAGCTCACTAAGACGATTTTAAATTGAGAAAATGGGATCAATTTTGACAATTTCTTTTTAACTATTTACTTACAAAAAAGTAAACCAGGTAGTTTTTCTTTGTAAGAGTCATCGTTTCCACTTGTATTTCTATTGATATTGCTTGGTTTTAGACCAATGCTACTCACAAATTAAATCAATGCCAATATGTCCTAGTAAGTAATATGGGATGTTCAAAAACTATGAAGTTTTAAAAATCGGTTCTGAAAATAATTTTCACTCACACAAATTTGGCTCATTTGAAAGGTTTTATTAGAACAAAAATTTTTGTTCAAACATAATGGTCACTAGTTGTTCATGGGAAGCCGCAGAGATTTATATAACTGCAGCGTTAAATAAATGTAGGCATGCTACACCATGACTGCTTTTAATATACACATGAACTCTTCAGCACTTTTGTTACAAGCTTTGAAGATTTTTTAAAATTTAAAACTTTTTTCAAATGAAAAACCTTCAGAAAACTTTGTAAATTGTGTCAGAAAAATTTGGTTCGAATTTAATTTTTAATATATTTATGGACTTGTAAGACATTGGATTTAAAAAATAGGACCGAATCAGTTTCTGAATAGCTCCTTAAGAACCCCAAGACTTGATTGTAAATCCCCGACCGCCCGACTTTGTCATGAGTACAACTGCTTTTCGTAGTGATGGGCTTGAGTTTTAGTGTAACATAAGCAATGAAAATGTGATCAGATATTTTGGCGATAGTATTCGCCTATTTTTCAAGTGCTGACTACTCCGCACACACAACACGTCTTCTCCCGGACTTGATTCTGATTTAACTTTTACGTAATTACGTAACGGACGCTACAAATTTTATTGTATTAAATATTTATAAAAAAATTACTATCAAATAAGCCATTTACATATTTTTTTATCAGACATACATATGTATCTGTAGACCGTCAACATCTGTGCCACGTGACAAATAATCCGCAAAACAATAATGATTTCATATAACCAAGAATAAAATCTCAAATGAATGACAGCAAGCAAGCATATCCATGACCGGCCTCACTTTTTTTGATGTGCAGGCCTAAAAATATTTGCCAACCTGTTGAGAAAAAACTTAGCTTAATTAGCGACGAAAAAGTTCCCATATGTTTGAAGCATAATATGTTATGTGTTATCCGGTCTGGCCAACTACAAAAAAAAAATATAAATTAACTCTATACAATATATCAACATTATTCGCCCCCTTAAACCTGGCACTGTATGGCCTTACTGCCCTGTTTGTATCCTTAATCTGGTCCTGACTTGTAGATGCAACGATATCAATTTACAATATTAATTCAAAGTATAAATTCATATAACTATGTGGCTTTGAAGAACTATTAACATAAAATAGAGAACTAAAAATAATGATGCAAATAAGAGGAAACCATTGAAAACAGCTGGAAATAACGTTGGCACTTTGCAAAATACTCCAGTGCATTAGAGCGTAAGAGCAACGCACTTTTAATGCAGAAAGCAGGGCAACTACGTACACTGCAAATTAAATTATCTGTAAATATTTCTTTTATATTTGTAAGTCGAACTACATTGGGATGAAAGCAATAAATATTTTTCATAAAAATTGTATTGATTGATTAAAAAGCTCTTCCTCAAACATAGTTTAAGCTTTTCTATTTTTATTTGTAATAAATTTGTCGCTGAAAGAAGGAAGAAAATAATAGTTATTAAAGGAGAAATTTTTCTTAACTCCAAAGAATATCCTTAATCTATGGAAATGTTTTGCTCAAAGAATTTTGAATTTGAGTCAAATTTAACCAAATTTAAATAACGTAGTCAAAACAAAGTACATTTTATGTGTGATTTCGTGATTTTTGAGTAGCGCGGTATGCAAAATTTAGGCAACTAAGAAACACGGGGATTAATTGAGTAACTTTCATAATTTACTTGTGTAGATCTCAATTTGCTTACGTCATTTTCCCGTCAAATATTCAGTTCAGTGCGGTTTAAAAATACTGAGACACTAGTCAAAAAGATCTGCAGTCTAAAAGTAGAACTAAAAAAGGCGCTACCCGGCACTGTCTTATGTCAAACCCGAACGGAAAACCAGTCGGCTGTTTTCAAAGTTACAGAATACCCAGAATAGGGAAATAGTTCCAGCATAGATTTTATTTAATCAGCACCGATTTTCACAACAAATGTTTGTCTGTTTCCAACTCCTTTCGATCAGTGTTGCCGCTGCCGCTGTATAGCTATGAATAGGAAAAATATATCAACACGTATCATATTTTGAGACAAAAAGCATTAAAGTAAAGATTTATGAAAAACAAATTAAGCAAATACATACACATGTGACTAATCATCAGCTTTTTAAGTATATATCATTTATTTCAAGACTGGCACAACTCAAAAAACATAAAGTGGGAGAAAAACGCACTTAAAGTTTTCAATAAGTTACTTTTTATATGAAAATGATGAGAAGCATGTCTACATAAACTCTTCTCCCAAAGCAAGAAAGCAATACTTTTCTGATTTTTTCCAACAAGATAAAACGTAAAATGGCGGATATTTCTGCATCATTTACTCAAAAATCACATTTTTTGTGTTATGCCAGTTTTGAAGTAAATGAGCGATATGTATTGTATGTTATAGAACTTATGTTGCACTTTTCCAAAACTAAAGTGATTTTTTATTAGATCAAATTCAGTTACTCAAAATCTTAAAGAATTTTTTTTTCCAACGGAGCTCTCCACTGTTACCTGCCGCTGTTTTACTGATTTTACAATGAATTTTACCAAAAAATGAAAATGATACCTCATCTGCAAGAAGGAGAAAAAACGCCATAATAAAATGAAATATTACAAAAAGGATATCATATTTTCCCAAAAAAAAAATTACTATTCCTTTTGCAAAAGATCCCTTTCTCATTCTTTTTCAGATGTCGTGCAAAGCTTTCCGCGTAAGCTAAGCTCAATGGAGAGATGCTTTCTTTACATTTCGGATGCCCAATTTTGGACGATTCCTTTCTATTTTTTTTTTAATTTTACGAAAATATGCTTATTTTTTGTTAGATGTCTTATATTTTCGTTATATTGCCAACACTGAAAAAATTTCCTTATTGCTACCTTTAGCTACTTTTACGCAATTTTTTTCTTAAGTGTACAAACAATATGTTGCAACAATAATATGATTGTCACTTGTCACTTCATGTTGTTCATTTCATGTTGCTCTAGTTCAAAGTTATTACAATTTGTATTAACTTAATTTGAATTCCATATAATTAGATTTGTAATCTGTAGAGTTGTTGTCATTGTTGCGCCCATTCTCCGTTTGTCATTTGTTGCTGCGCTCTGTTGGTGGCAAATTGATTTTCATAATACGTAGAGTGAGTGCTGCGCCTGCGCGCATGTGCGTCAACTTATTTGAGCTAATTTACCTTTTTATTTTTTTGATTTTTTGTGTGTTGCAATGTGCCGCATTTAATGTGGCTAATACGCCTCATAACTGCTACATTAGAGCAGAAACAATGAGGCCATATTGTTGTTGAATACTGACAAATTTTCAGTTGTAATCAACTTGAAATTGTTTTACCAGCAGCAAGTTGTGTGCCTATCTTCCAAATTGTATCTTGAAATATATTGCTATTTTTTTTTTGATTCAATCGTATTTTGTTTTAACAAGCTAAAAATTTAAGTTATTAGCTGTTTATTTGTTGTTATTGCTCTGATGATTTCATATAATCAGCAGTTGTCTCATGTTGTTGTTTTCATATTATAGTGAATTTTGTTGTTGTTAAAGTTGGTTTATTGTTACATAATTTTATAATAAATAAAGATATTTAAATTATATCAGCAATCTTCATAAGGAAGACAGTTTTAATATAGTCGGCAGTCTCCTATTGAAAGTATTTTGCATAAGGATATACAAAAAAAAAAAGCAAATTTTTAAAATACTACAAAAATTGCTCACTACTTTTGTGATTTAATAATGCCATGCATATTACATTTCTCTTTAACAGAACTATGCCATAATGTTTCGGAAATCTTTTAAAACTTCAAAGCGCATACCTTCAGATTTTTGTGCCACGCCTTAGAAAATGTCGTTTTTTCAATTATAAAAAACTTAAAAATTTTAAGGCAATTCCAAAATTTAATTGTAGACCCTCAACGTAGTCATCGCATTAAAATTTCAAAGATAACAATACAAAAACTGATTTACAATAGAGACCTTGACAATATTCAAATAAATGTCAACCCAACCAATGAAGCAAATAAAAAGCACAAAGGAAAAAACTTTGAAAAATAATTGCACCCAAATACTAAAAATATTTCGTCATATGCATGAGATGGTGGTTGTTGTTGCTTTGGAAAAATACAAAAACAAAATTAATGCAATCAATGTCATTCAATGCTGCAGTTCAATTATTTTGCGTTGCAATTAAAATAATTTCGGAGAATAGACCAAATTGCTCAACAAACAATTGCACCAGTTAAAAAAATTTGAATATTAAATCGTTGGCTTACAAGTGAAACACAATAAGTCAAGATTTTCTAGTTTAAAGTTATTTGGTTTTTATGGTCTAATATGTTAATATTTTAAGACCGATGAAACTTAATAAGTAATAAGATATTCTTAGCAAAAATATAACTTATCGAATCTTACCAGTGTAATGAAATGATGTGGAAAATTAATATATTGCATGAAATTGTGTTGTGCGTAATGATATAGGGAAGCGTTCGTTTAGTGACTTTTACCTTAGTAATGTTGAATAAAATTCAAAAAAATATTTTAGTTAAAAAACATTTCAAGTATATGACAAACATAAAACAATGCTTAGTCCCTTATCAGCTGAGACAATAATTGTTAGCAAATCTGCCTTTGTTGTGCACCCTCTTGCCCCACTTTCACCTATATGCAAGGCAAATTTAGCCTGATGTAAAATGACTTTATGGCAATTATTGCCTTGTTTGAATTGGGGCAGTTTTATTATGTCACAATTTTAATTTTACAATAAGTTTATTTCGCGCATTTTGAAATAAAAAAATTAACTTTACAGCAAGTAATGTTGTCAAGTTCTTCAAATTCTGGTTTCATAGTTCAATATCTTTGAGTTTAACTCATCAAAGACTGTTACTAGAAGGGCCCGTAGAATTTTGATAAAATTTCGTGTGTGAGAGCTGGGGATCAATAGAAGTTGATTTCAAAAAAATAAAAATGTTTCCCCATCTCCATTCTCTCACCGGCTATGGTAAATTGTTACCCAATAGCCCTCTATGAGATAAAAACGAAAAAAAATATCGTCCAATCTTTCTTTCTATCAAATCTTTTTTATTATAGCATGCCACATAGGATCTTTGAATTTGTTTCGAGCTACATAATCATGCACATAATCAATCAATGTCTTACAAGCTCAAAATTTCCAAGGTTATGGAAAGTGCCATTAATTATTCTTATTGCCGAAAAACCTGCAGCGTTAGAGCCAAGAGGCTTTAGACCCATAATTATACTGTCATCCATATCTAAAGCCGGCGAGTCCTTGATTGCTACTCAGTTTATTGCTCCTATAAAAAAGATACAATCTTGTTTTACGCTTTCAGTCCGAATTCCACCCAGGACATAGCTCTACTGCAGTGGTAAAAATTCTTGGTGATATCAGAATCTCAAATGATAATTATACAACTCTGCAGTTGGTATATTACAAAGTTATCTTGATGGCAGAACAGAAAGAGCTAACATTGGACGCAAATAGTCAAGGCCCCAGTTCACTGGCTGTAGAGTACCTCAGGTCTCAGTACTGGGACTTCTTTTTTTAACCTATTCCTTTGCTGCTTGTAAGAATATTACTATGCATTGTTAGTGGGATGATCTGCAACTCAACCTGTCACGACGTCTTGGTCTGAATGAAGATCTTATGCTCTAGAATAAATGATTTTCCACCTACCTACCTTTTAAATGATTTTCCATCAATTTTTCTTAATAGCATTCAGCTAAAATTTGTCTCCATAACTTTTTCTTTAACGTCTTTCTCAATGACATTTGCTATGAACCTATGGTTTATTATTAAGTCTTTATTAAGCTGTGTAGATCAATTCAACTCTGTCGTAAGTAAAATTTACTGCACATTTCGAAATCTTAGAATGACATCATCATTTGTATCTATTGCGACTAGAAGGTAGCTCAATTTATAATTTCAATGATTTCAAACTCGGAAGTAGCTTATAGCAGATTAAATTCGCATTCACTTAAACTACAAGTCGCCTACATAATGCAAGTAAGTGCCCTGGCTTGAACTTTGGCAACATTTTTTTGTATGCCACCATACTAAAGAAAACACTCTCTTTCGTATGTTCCTTTCAAAATTTGGCTATCACTTCTCGTTCCAAAGATCTCAGTATGGATTATGTTCTAACTGCAGCTTTCAAAATCAAATTTCAGAGCGTAAGTGCTCTAACTGCATTCTTACTTAAATAGTTATTAATATTGTTTATTTTATACATAAGTTTTTATATTCTATTTATTCTTAAATAAATCATAGCTTAAGTATCAAGTTATGAACTTGCCTGATATCTCTCAAAAATATGAGTTGGTTAGATAATCGGTTGGCACAAAAGTGCGATCGACAAGTCTGGCGATCATGTTCCAAAACTTAATTTTTTTTTCGCATACGTCACGTTATAAGAAAAATCACGGCATATAATCCAGTCCTCTTCGCTTTACAAAACACAGTCTTACCCACTGACTTGAGCATTTTTGCACTGGCCAAACTTGAATTTAAGCAAAGATTCTGTAATCCGCAATGTAAAAAATTATCTGGAGTCACAGATGGAGTGATCCATTGATTCAAAAGGTGCGATTCATTTTCCTGTTGGGCTGTTCTTCTTTTAGGTTATGTTGAAAATATTTTTAAAGCCCTTAATCTTGCAATGTATATTAGTCATAAATTAGGTGCTAACTAAAATGTTGATGACTCAATAAAACAGATAGTAAACGAAGTAGTATCAACTAAGACCAAAACTTAAAATGAAAAATAAAAACGCAAATATTTCCTTCATTCACAATTTTGGAAATTTTTTTCGATATGATACGATACGATACGTCGCCGACGTTATTCGTGACTAACTTCTATTTCATATGCCCATTGCATGCTGGTGCCAACATCAATATAGGGTAGGTCACGTTGTTCAATTGTCTGCTGTGATTATTGTTGCTGAAACTCTTAAAGCCTTTTAATTTTTTTTTTAAATTTTGGCAGTTTGAAAAGTTTTTGCTCAAACATAAATTGCGTAGCGCTGGATTATCATGAAGTTAATCATGACAGAACGACAAAATTTAACGAAAAAATCAGAAAAAACACCATTTACTGTTTAGCACCGCCGTTTGAATTTATGAGTGCACAAAATTCAAATATTTATTTATTTGCTCATATTTTTAGCCAGGTGCCAAGAGGTCAAATTTAAGGAATTTATGACCTAATTTACGTAGCATTTGGTGCAGCGTTTTCGTAATATTTTTTGTGTTTGTATTTTAATTTGGGAGTATTATGTGCCGTGTGCTGCACTTAAGCGCCATAATTTACATGCTTGTTATTTTCGAAATAAAATAATCAAATAAAGTTCGTGGTCCATAATTAATTTGGTCTGACTGGTTTAATTATAGCCTTAATTTATCTACGAAACTAACTAACGCGCACACGAATTATGCTGCAATCAAAACAAATGTTTATCATTCAATTGAAGCATCTCAACGCATTCGTTTTCCCAGTTGTTAACGCAATTCCGTGGAAATGAAAACAAACATTTTTGTTGTTGTTGTTTTTTATGTTTTTTGCTTACATCTACGCAATCGTGCCTTCCACATTCATTTATTCTCTCAACGGATGCGGTTGATTTAGTTTACAGCAACAAAATAAAAACGCATTGCAACGCATTAATTTGGTTCACAGAGATCGCACGCATGCGCAATCATCTAATGAATTGTTGCCGTTGCGTGTTGCTGTTGTTGTTGTTGAGTTGGCAACTGTTGCTGTCGCTAGATGCATAATTGAGTGAACGCTTGACATATGGAAATTTTTATTCTTTGGAAGTCGGTAGTGTTGGTGTTTTAAGGCCCCACATAAATACAAGAAATATAGTTGAGAGTTGAGGTGCAAGCGATGAGAGAAGGTGATTTTTTCCTAAATAAAATATCGGCATATCGGTGCTATATATTGTATTCTATTACCAGCAAGGCATCTGTTTTTGGCGAGTCAACTGCGAAAATAATTATAAAAGTATTTCCTGAAATGATTCTGAAATTTATTTAAGCAACGGAAATTTTCAGCTGAATGTGTGTTTTTGACTGCTCTTTTGATTTCAGTCAGGGCACATGTCTCACTGTTCACTTTCATGATTTTCTGGCTGTAAAACATTAAAAATAGTCACTTTATTTTTGTGCCTCATCTTTCTGACAAGTATTTTTTGTCAAAACTACACTGTCGAACATTGTTTTTAGTTTAATTCCAACATTGCAACACTTACTTATTTAATAGGAATATTTTGACGTTTGTCCAGCACTGTCTCACTGTTTGCACCGCTAGCGAATAGTAAGAGTGTTTGAATTTTTCTGATAATGGAGCTCAACTCAAGTTTTTTTGACTTCATCTACTTAAAATATTTAGTCAAAATTTGTTATAAAATAATGATTAAAAGAGTTCAAAATTATGCCGACTAAAAATAGTACCTCAATTTTCGCAACTCTCCTGAAAAAAGTTAAAGAAAATAATGGATGTACAGTAAAACAGGTACTTAGCTGCGAAATCGTATCATGTATTTGGACTATGGACGCACACTCGAAGATGTTCTTTAGCAGTGTGATTGAGTACTTTAAAGTATGCGCTATAGCTTCTTCCTGTTGGAACCACATCTGTGAATGGTTTTGTATAGCGGAAAAAAGTTGAAAAGTCGAAAAGTATTAAGAAACTCAAAAAAATTTTGAAAAGGTTGAAAAAATTATAAATTTTAAAAAATAATAAGAAAGTCGTTAGCTTTTCTATTTCGCCAATTTACTCCAATATGGATTTCCTTCCATGCTTGCCAGTGAAGATGTTCACTTAACAATAGAAAAGAAAATTAGGTCTTGATTAAATTGAAATTTTTAACACGAAATGCAGAAATTGAAAGCCTGGTAATGAACTACTTGCATGCAAAAGTGCAGCTTAAATCTATCTTTAATTTTTACTTTCAAGCACCTACTGCATAAATCACAAGTTCCTCACATCGTTATATTTTATGATTTTTCCCCAGTGAATTAGAACACGGCTTGTGACACGGCGACACCGTCACCTCTTTGTGTGTGTGTGTGTGGCGTTAAAAGTCGCCAGCAGCAGCTTAACATAGATTTAAAACAAAGACGACGAATAGATATGAATGTAGAAAAGAAGCAAAATAAAACACCTAACTTGCAGCATATTTTTAATGTCATAAATAGCATTGAGTCAGCAATAGCAACAATATTGGCAACAGCAATAACAACATTAATGACAAAAACAGCAATAAACAGCAGAACAGCTAGAGGCGGCCAACAAAATAAAGGTGTTGCTGTTATTGTTGGCAAGAAAATAAATAGTAAACAGCAACAACAACAACAAAAACTGTTGCAAAGTCAACAGTGACAACATTCAAAAACTCAGCAAACAGCAATGGCAGCAGCAATGGCACAGCAAAAGAAGAAAAATAAAACAATCAAATAAATCGAAAAAATAACAAACAAACAAACAAACAAAACAAGTAATTTTACCTAACTGTTGGCAACATTTTTAACTACCACCAACAACAGTCAACAATTGCCAATTCATATCGTCGTAGTTCACATGTCATACGATGTCGTGTCTGACTACTCGCAGCTAAAAATGCAGCAACCCTACTGGTAGCAGCAACTGCAGTGTAACAGTGCGAGTTACATTTTAAGTAGCAACTTGGATTCTTCAGCGATGACAACAGCGCTTGCGTTGCATTCCATAGAGTGTTAATTTGTAAAAAAGAAAAAAAAAATATTTTATAGCAGTACCTAGGTAGAATGCTAATATAAATGCATCGGTTAGTAATTCCGGCAGCTAGGATTAGTTTGAAAGCTACGTGACAGCCAAGCTTGTTTTTAAAGGAATCTGCTCAAATAGTTCTTAAGTTCTGAGTTGATATTAAGAGAAACAATTTACATTGAGCATATGATTAGGCTTAGAGATATATTAAGCGTCAAAGGGATCTTTTTGAATAGACCATTGAACAATTTGCCAAAAACCAAATAAAAAAGGAATCACTCAAAGATTTTTAAATTTTTTGTTATAAAATATATTGCCAAAAGTGTATGGTATATCCTTCAACAATTGTAATACTTTGAACGATCTTGCCCACACACCTGATTCCTTATGTTTTTTGGGTAAAAAGACCACAAAATTAAGAAACGCTCAAGAATCTTCATTTTACAGAAGATTACTACTTTTATGTCTGGCCAAATTTTTTCATTAATTTGACATTTTCTTTTAATTCTCAAGCACGCTCTCATCTACCCAAATTTTTCTCTTTTTTTACGATTAAATTTTGGTGATTTCAATTTTGTCTTAGGAAACCCACAAATGTTTTGAACAGCAATCTTATATTTTGAGTCATTTTTTCTATAAAGTGTGGACATATATGAAGTCTTTTTTTTATTTTGCAATTTCGTCTACATATTTTTCCAATAGATAAATTAGCTTATAGAAAGTTTTATTTTAGGAACTTGGAGATGGTAAACAAAATTTTAAAATTAAATATTTTTAAATGTTTTTTATGTTAACTAGCGGAATTGACAGACTTTTTCTGCCCTCAACGGTAGGTAACGCGATGAGTTTAATTTGGTAATAGTCTTTGTATCAGAAAGTCTGGACAGAAAAGGTCATAGCGTGAGTTATCACGTGCGGAAATATGCTGTTCACTTGAATAAACAAAAAAATGAGCTGCCCGATGTCTAAAATTGAACTTTGGTAATGACAATTCAAACTAAATTCATACATTTTGTTTTGAAAATAAAATCCAGGATTTATGTACGAGGCGATATAAAAAATATTGATTTTGTCTCATAGAGAAGGTCTGACAATGCCAATTTTTCCAAGACTCATTTATCTGCGTCAAAAAGTTGATCAGATATGATGAATTTCTATTTTCTCTTCTTCGCTCATTTTTTCAAATCAAACTAAGCTAAGAACTTTCCACAAACCATAAGAAACATATGTACAAAATCTTATTCATCGGTGTCAAATAGTTGCTGAGATATTAGAAATGCTGATTTCATCTTATATAGGAGGCGTGGCACCGCCAACTTTTTCATTGAAACTTACATTCTCCTTGTACTGTGACATTGTTTTCAATTGGAAATAGACCAGTTTGAGGATTAATAGCCATAACTTTTTGTTTCTCTCAGTTTTCAACACGCTTAAAATGTTAGTGAATCCTCATAAAATTCGGCACAATAAAGAATAATTGTTTTGAAAAAGTTACACACAAATTTGGAGCTGAATTCATATATGAAATTGATAAAATATTATTTCTTAAATGATTTTTTGATTTTTTTTTAGTTTGGGAGGATTTTTCTTAACAAGTAGCAGCTTCAAAAATTTAAATCAAATATCGCTCAAAAAAATTGATTTTTTTTTATTACTAATTGCACGTTTTTGATATTTTTTTACCGAATACTATTGCATATATACATTTTGATTATTCATAATTCTTCTTTTATTTTTAAGTAGCAATTAATTTTAGTAGTTTTCTTATTAATACTAAGGCCAAAATTTGTGGAGTGGGGCCAATGAAAATCTCACCTCAACTTTTTAATGCAAAGACTATACATTATTATAGTAGATTACACTTAAAAATAATAAAGAATGTCTCACGGAAGGGAGGGGGAGATCCCGTCAGAACTCACCAAATCTCACCAAGGGGAGGAGGGGTCCAAATTTAAAAAAAAAAACACCTCACGTAATTAATGGACGACCCCCAAAGAGGAAACCTTTTTTAATTTGACCTTTATGTACAATATATCACTCGAAACCTGATGTCCCTTTTACAAAAAACTTTTTTTTTAGACAAAAACTTAAATTAAAAATTACAAAAAACATTGCTATAGCAAAGCTTATAACTACGCATAAGGCTAATTGCGAAATATACATTTTTGTTCAAACCTTTTTCGGCGATAAAATTATGACCAATACCCAAATTACTTAATTCTTTACACTCTAATTGTCTATGTTATTATCATTATTTGCTTTTTATTACGATAAGTACGGTTTTCAGTTCAGTTTTTTTTTTTGTTTGTTTTCAGTATCGTTAATTTTCAAACAATGGACGTAATAAACAAATAATAAATCACATCATAAATTTTCTGCCACAACATATAGCAACACCTCACTTAGTCAATAGCAGCGCTTCTGGTTGTTTAATAAAGAAATTTGCGGTTATCATTGAATGCGCCATGCAATTTATTCATTCAACAACAACAGCAACTATGGCGATGATGATGACGTTCAACGACCATCTATCGAAAAGACCACATTTATTTGCTACCGGCTAATTTGAAACACAAACTAAAGAGGCTGCACAACGCTGCGGCTGCTGCTGTCGCTGACTCATGTCTATGTAGTGCGTCTAAGTGTCTGTCTGTCTGTTCATCCGTTCGCTTGTTCGTTTGTTTATTCATTTGTTTTCGCTGTGTCTTCTTGTATCTGTGGGGAAGCTGCATAATGAAGCAGTCAGTCGGTCAGTGTGTCTTGCAAGAAGAAGAAGAAGAAAAAAAAGCAAAAACAAATCTCTGGGGCATTGCAAACAAGATTTGTTTGAGTGAGAAGCAGCGGCGGCAACTGCTGCCTCAACAACTTGTTGCCAATGATTTTCAATTGTTGCAATTAAATGTTTACAATATTTATCTTGTTAGCCACCACGCTTGTGCAGCGCATCGTATTCGATTGCTGTATGTCGCTTATGTGTGTGTGTGTGTGTGAGTGTATATTGTTTTTTTCAGTGTTAATTGTTATTGCTTTATTGAACAATTTATTTGTTATTTATATTGATTTTATGCGAATTTGTTGCAAGCATTTAATGTTGCGATAAAAAATTTAACGTTTTTTCGTTTGCTGTTTGGAGCAGCAAATTTTTGCGTGTTGTTGTTGTTTTTGCTTTAAAATTATGACTTGCACATTTTCTTGATTGTAGGGAAATTGCAACATAATATCCGTTGTTTTTTCTACATTCTATGTTTTTTCCCTGACTAAAGTTTATGACTTGAGTGATTTAATCTGTTGACAAGGGAAAAAAACGAAAGACTTAAGCAAGAAACTTGCATTATATGCGAACATGTTTAACGTGTTTAGGAGAAAAATATTGATGTTTTTGGAGTATTTTTTTTAGTAGTTCGATTTTTAAGCTTTTCTTGTATCAATTACAAATTTTAAAGAACAAAATATGACATTGCCACATAAGAGATTAATGTATTCAAAACTTCTAAGGAAAACAAACAAATTTAGATCACTTGATTGAAAAAAAAAAAACATAAATATAATTGAAGATATAATATGCTAAAAATTTAAAAGAAATGTCAGCATAAGCTGTCAAATTTGAAGATTTCTTAATAAGGTTACTTTATAAGATAAAAGGTTTATATACAAAGTGGTGGTGTTTTTTTAAAGCCAAAAAATTGACGTGAGCTGAAAATTGTGATTTTTTTCATACTTTTTTCTTCATTTAACAAAAATGTTATTTTATTCATAAGCAAAAAGGTGAAAATTTCAATGTCAGAACGGTGCATTTTATAACTCATACGAAAATATTCGACCAGAATATTCAAATATAGTATATGAAGAATTTTTTGGTGCCATTTTTCTGCCCCCAAAGAAGTTGCGCCCTGTAGCGCTTTATCGTACTAAATTTCACTACCATATGCTCACACAGTTTACTAAATATAATGTGTCTGTAACATGCCCACTACTACAATTTCTTCTGTTTTTAGTTTCGCGAGTTTACTTTTTATATTAAATTTTAAAAAAAGTTTTGGAATAGTACATTATCTTATCAAAACTCCAACAAATCCTTGAAGTCCGAATTTTGAAAACTTATTATTTATTTCCGACAATATTTCCGGTCTCTAGTTAATTTTCAACCAAAAAATTATTTAATAAGAATTTTTTGCAATTTTCTTAAAAGTATTTGTTGGAATTTTGATAAGTTTTGATTCAAAGAAAAACTTATTAGTTCCAGACAAAATTTTTTTTTGTTTATTTTTTTGGACTTATTTTATTTATAATTAAACACTACAATTTTTTTTCAATATGTGGGTTCCATTTTAGTTGCCTTTCATTTAAAAGAAAAATTGTTCATTTCCGACAATATTTCCATTCTCTAGCACTTTTTGAACATAATTTTGAAAAATAATTTTGTTAGGGCCTTCAACTTAAAATAATAAAAACCGAAGATTTTCTTTCAAAATTCGAGGTCCGCTGATTTGTTGGCAATTAAGTTAGTTCTCTTGGTTTACTTTTTGAGATTAATGACCAATTTTTAATTTTTTATTAAAAAATTATTTAATTAATTGAATAGACATATTTATGTATATTAAATTTCTCCCTGACGTTTCGCTACTTATTTGGCAGCATTTTCAAAGGGTTGTTTTATTAAAGTTTTTTAATTTTTTTACAACATTTTTTTTGAACATTTTTTTACAACAATTAAACGCGATTTTACACATCTAACAAAAAACAGAAAACAGAAAAGTTAATGGACAACGATTAAAACATTTTTACAATTTGACGGCTACTGAATAATTATTGTTTATGTTGTCCGTGTCCTCCTTAAAGTATATTGCATTTTCCCCTCTTTGTTGTATTCTTAGGATTTCCGGTGTCAGTCTCTTATTTGTCTTTTTTTCTGCGTCTAAGATTTTGGCGCTTTCAAAATCAGCTGTATGCTTCGTCTCTAATATGTGTTGGGCGATCGCAGTTGTTGTTTTTTCATTTAAGAAGAAAATTGTAATTTGTGAACCCAAAAAATATTTTAAAAAAATTTTTCGGCCTTTTGCGAAAAAATAGTATTTTGTGTTCAAAATTCGAGCTCCAAGGATTGGTTGGTACTTTAATAAGCCTTAATTAAAGGAAAACATTGTCAATTTTTGACAAGATTTGCGCTTTCTAACCATTTTTGAACCAAAAAAAATAACAAAAAATTTTTTTTTCTGAAATCAACTTAAAATACAAAAAATTGGTAACTTTTTTTCAAAAATCGAGCTCCTACAGCTTATTAATAATACTTAAGTTAGCTTTCATTTAAAAAAAAGTTTGTTCATTTTAGCCAAGACTTGCGCTCTCTAGCGATTTTTGAACCGAAAAACAGGATTTGAGACCACTGTGCGCAGTGGCGTTTTCTATTGAGAAATTATTTAAACTACAGCTTTTTCGTAGTCAGTTTCAACTCTAATGATTTTGCCTACGTTCGAAAAATGCATTAAGTCAATAAGATTATTTATTTTGGCACCATCCTTACTTACAGCAGTCTTAATTAATTTCAATGATAGAATATTACTACTGAAAAAAACAATTAGAAAAGATATTCGCAAAAGTAAATAAAATACTACAATAAATATTTGCATGATGAGGCTATGCAATTAATTTGAAATATTTTACTTTGGAGTGACAATCCCAATATCGTCAACTTGAATTCATTGCTTTCTATTTAAAGTAATAAGTTTTTTTTTCACTTTAAGCATCTAAATCATTGAAAAATCTAATGAATGCTAGCAACCCACATCTAAGCTGACGATCAGCAAAATCGATGCGCAGTTTTTTTTTTTTTTTTGCAAGCAGAAGGCGCATCGATAGTGGCACCCTCTCTTCTTATGGAGGCTGTTATGCCATTTTTGTAAATCCGTTTATATAAGTAGTTTTGCTACATGACATGAGAGTGGAAAAATTTCCACCAACAATAGGATGTATGAATAAAACTATATTTGCACTGAATTCTACAATTGCGGGCTATTCCACGATTTATATAATTTTTTGATTTGCTTAGCAATTATTGATGAAACAAGCAATTACTAGCAATTAAAATTAATGGACTTTTTCAACTGTGGTCATTATTGTTGCATTATTCAAATTTAAATTGTAAATAGAAATTCATTTACATTTAATTGTTTTGCTTTGATAACAAAAGCAATTGTTTTCAGCGAAAATTGAACTTTTTTCACAGCCATTTAAAATAAACAAACGACTATCAAGTGAGTTTATTGTTTTTAAATGATCACACTTTTAATGCTTTTAAGATATTAATATTTGTATGATATAATGATTATTTATATTAGCTTCAGCTTTGTAGTTATTATGATCGCTTTGGGTAAATTTTTTTTCTCTCCAGCATGTTAGATGTTCACTTCTAGCTAGTCGAATACCCAGTAGCGTATGTGAAAATCGACCTTGTTCCAATTTTTGCAAGACACTTGTGCACTTATTTCTTCCTGCTGACTGGGTTTTTGCACATAACTTCCACTCTTTTAAAATACGAAAGTTCCTCACTTTCAATAGCTGTCAAGCTCAGACTAAGTGACGAAAAATAGCTAGGGCATTGTAGCAGCTAAGCAATCCCTTGCCGAGGCCAGGTACGTATAATACGATCTTCATATAAAGTTGATCCAATATGCACTGGAAGTTTACCCTAGAGTTTGCACACTTACCAAATTGAAAGAATTTCTTCGTTTAAAAAAATGTGGCGAAACTAAAACTTTTGCACTGCAGAAATGCCGCGAATGCTCAATACATTTGTGAAATATGGATGGGATAACATGTTTTTCGGAAACTTCTTTGAAAATCTAACTAAGCCACAAAATAATGTTTTATCTTCTTCGTTAAAGGGTATTTTTTCAGTTCAAGAAATCACACATCCACAGGGTTACCAAGCCATATAGAAGAAATTCCCGGCAAATGGTAAAAAGTAAAATTTTTTTTGAGAAAAATTGTTTTTTTGTCAGCTACACTCCTTTCAGAAGCGAATGGGGTATGTCTCAAAAAAAATTTATATTCATGGTTCTTATGGCATTGGATAGCTTAAGCAACTACGCGTCTAATGAACTACTCCAAGTGTCGGTGCCTTAGTTCAAACAAATAAAAAATCTCCCAAGGGAATTTTCTTTATCTCAATTTTACAGGTATTTCAACAAATTGGCATAAACAAAACATCAATTATATCGAAACTCATTTTTTCGAGATACGCTCTTTTCGCTTCTGAGGGCAGTATAGTAAATGGTACAAACTTAAATTTTTATGTAGGAAAAACTTTTTTTTTTCTTGGCTCGTTTACAATATATTGAAGCCCACTTCACAAATAACGTCACATACCCGGATTTTCCCGAAATTTTGAGATTCCTACCAGTCCCCAGAGTTCCACATGAGCTTCCGGGCTTGGCCGGGTCAATTCCGGTCACTTGGTAACCCTGCGCATCTAAATATCGTCATGTTGATATAATAACATTTATGATAAATGAGTGTGGATTTTTACAGCTAACTAACGCATAAGTCGACGAAATGTTTAAACGGTCATTTGTCGCGTCAATTAAACATTTAATTGCGAACACTTGGGTTAAATTTTGTTTATTTTTTTTTTCATTTCTATAGATATATGAGTACTATGCCTAAGATACACACAAGTTTGTTCAGTGAGCGTAAAGAAAATGTTGCAAAAAAATATATAACCGACTGTCAGACGTACTGGCCAACTGTTGGCAACAATGAAAGGGAAATGCAAAGTGACAATACTGGAAAATGACTGCACTGAGTAGTTAACAGAAAAATTGCATTTGGTCAAAAACCTAACGATACGTAAGATGCGTTGAAGCATTTATTTTTATTACGCACACTTGGACACGTTTATTCACGTTTTTTTTTTAATGAATTTCCGCATTTGCACAATTGTGTTGCGTAATTAAGTATGAAACTACTTGCACTTTGATGTGAGAAGTAAAACCAAATTGTGTTTTGTTGGCATGTAATTCAATAGTTTTTGATTCATTCAAAAATATGTGGACTTAAGCGTTTAAAATAATTAAGCACCCATGCAATGGTATATGAAGTCTGGAGATAAAAGCATACCCTACTATAGATGTAAATTAATTAATAAAAAAATTATTAAATATTCAAATTTTAGCGTCTGACATACCATACTTGTAATGGAAAAAACCATACAGCTCTAACTTCTTCAAGATGGCGTTAATATCGGTATCACTACTATGCTGTTTCTTAGAAGTGACGGAGATATGAGTGAGAGTGGCCCACCTTTTGTGTAAAGACGTTATTTTCAATCGAATAAATAGTAATTGTTGGCCTGCCTATATTTTATGTAGATAACAAAAATTCAATTTGTATTTTCAATGTATGTATATTATTGATGAAGTATTTTAATAGTATACGGTTCATTTGATAAAAGTTCGAAGTCAAAGCTTATACTTAAAATGAAGGGGAACGTTGGAATGGAATGGAAATATGAAAAAACTCTTAAGTACAGCCTTAAAAGGCTTTCACATAGAGTTACCAAGTTGAAATCAAGGAATTAACGGCCTTCCCAAAACAAAATATTGGGAAATAGTTTATGACCTTTTTTTAGTCATTAATAAAATTTTGTTTTTTGTGTGTGATAAAATTTGTTTAATGACCTTTTTGTCAGTCACCTAGATTAAAAAAAATTAAGGACATATAACAAAAATTTTTCAATAAACGGCTTTTTCCTAAAATTTTTCAATTCCTACAAAGCCTACGGCTTTGACATGCTATTAAAGAACTGGCGTCAGAAACAGCTACATGATTAGCCTGTTTCCACACTAGCATCGAAAACAGCATAGTTTTCATTTATCTCGTTTTCGAATCGCGTTCTTCAAAAAAGCTTTCATTGACACTTTACAATGTGTTTTTGCTGAATGTTCTTGCTTGAGACGAGACGGTAGCAATTGAACGAACGTACGCACTCGTTTCGTCTGTTTTGACATCTAACCCAAAATGTTACGCTAGCCAACGAACCGAAAAAGCTGTTATGACGAGTAGCAACGTTTTGAAGTTCGGTTCTTACGGAACAACACGTCTCGTCAAAATGTTTCGTTCACTTTCGATCAATTACATAGTAGGTTCATTTTGGCTATCAGCATTGGTTTACATACACTCGAACGTACTCGTTATGTCTTGTCTCGTCTATTTTGGTTTAGGCTTTAGGCACATTTGATAGAAAAAACTACTCTTTGACGCAAAAAATTTTACATCGATTTGGATTTTATTCAAAATAATAATGCATTCAAAATAGCACCGATTTTCGTGAAATATTTTTGTTTTTGTAGAAAATGAGGTCTGAATTGTTTTTGTTTGACATTTGATTTCTATAAAAGTGAGTTGTTTTTGGCTCAAATATGAGATAAGCACATAACGAACTGTTTTCGTTGCCAATATAAAAACCCTATTATTGAAAGCCTATTATTGAAAGAAAGCTAAAACATATGTACTAAGCGAAATGTCACAACTTATTAAGATTTGAATTTGACAGATTACAATTTCTTAAAAAATAATACAGTGAATATATAAGGTATTAAAATAAAAGTGTTTGGAGAAATTGATCAGCTCACATCTAAGTTTCAGAAAATTTATATTTTATCTATTTCAATGAAAATGTTTGAAAATTGTTCGACAATGTATAAAATTGGAAGAGCGACATTATTGAATTTTTTTTTAAAAACTTGAAAAATTTAAGGCAAATAACCACATTTTAGCAAACACCAATAAAAAGTCAAATAACTTAAAAATTCTATTTTGTTAAAAAAAAAAACAACGATCTAAACAGATCTGACACTTTTCTTACAATTTTGAAATCTATGTTTTCGAGTTGTGTCGCTCTGGTAATTTATGTGCAACGGTATGCACTAAAGACCCTACGCCCCTTTCAATTGTTGACATGTGTTATTTAAGCAAATTACTATAATTAAACCCACAAGTTGCAGTATGTAACGCATATGAAAAGAAACATGTTGAGTTTATTAGGTGAAAAATATCATATAAAAAGCGCCACCTAATATTTTATTTACTTGCGGTATTTAATTGTAAACGCTGATTTTATAATAATAGCACTAGTAATTTTATACGAAACTCAAGGATTTTATTACATTTAGCTCTAATAGGTATTGTGTTTATTTTCACTTTTATGAACTTCCCGCTTTGGTCGAACCCTGCCTGGGGGAGAAAAAAAAGTTCGTAGACAGCTGTGAGCGCGTAGTTATCTGAAAAACAGCACAAAGTTGCGCATTATTAGCGATATCGTGCGCTGTTTTATGTTGGCGTGATATCGCAAATATTGTGGCACTTTCGCAATACTCAAATGTATTACAAATGAAATATTTTTAATGTGTCCAATGTTCTTTGTTTTAAGTAAAACATTTGATATAATATTTATTTCCCAAGCATGTAATTTTAATTTTCTAAGCACCGTTCAATAAATGTAAACGAGTTTTGATGCAAACTATGTGTAATATGCTACATATGTCTATATATATGTTTGCTATTGTTTTCGCAAAAGTTATTATAATTTTTTTTTTCAATATATCAATATTGTGAGTAAATAATGCAAATTTGCTCAATGTTACTGGTTTAGTTTTCTGCTTTGAAATCGAACCTGTCTTTGTTTTTAATTTTATTGTTTTTTCTTTACAGACATTAGAATTTTGTTCTTATAAATAGAAATCACGTTTTTGCCGTAGTATTTTTAATTAGACGAAAATGGTGTACCAAAAACAAAATTAATCAACGTATACTTTAAAAACTGTTCAAAAATTATGCGTAATTTTTTAGTAACTTTTTCATATTGATTTCTGGTTGATTTTCTGATTTTGCTGTTTTACTAATATCTTTAATATGACTTAATTAGAGCCATCTGGCAATTTTCTAATTAAAAACTATCACTTTCAATTTTTGACATTTCTTATATTAATAAGTTAATTCTTTTTTTCTTTCCAGCGCTTTAAATCATCGTCACCATGTAATCTCCATGTAATAAAGAATTAAAACTTCCAATATATAACGAACGAACATCGACCATAATTCATGCCGCTGGTTGCTGACATACAATTCTACTACCATAACAAATTTAACTCTAATTAAATTATCATAAAATAGAGAAATAAAAAATAATCAATGTTCATTAATTTTAATTATTCTTAACAATAATTAAATTAACATATTAACTTCTTCGAACAATTCTGTGATATACAAAGCCAAAAGGTGAGTGAGTCCCCATAACACCTAATCAATTATTAATTTTGCTCGAACGACGCGTTACCATCAACACGATATTACAATGAATTTTATTAAATTTATTACCTTATCAGTGGTGGGTTAATTCAGTGATTACGTTCCGATCGCACGGTGGTGGCTAATAACGCAATCATGTCACCAGACACGTCTATAAAATTGGACAACATTCAAGTGATTAATTTGCTGCGCTTAGTTTTTAATTAGCAACATGCAGCAGCAGCAGCAGCAGCAGTTGTTGCTATTGTTTTGCCAGCAACATTTTGTTGTGTGTGAAAAAATGTGGGTGTGATTGAATGTCGTTGAGTGGACATATTGAGTAGTGTGCACAGTTGATTGTCTGTAAATTGCTGCTAAATGCAGACAGACAATTAGACACGCAAGTTATGGACTCAAAGTTGGACTGAAATATGGGAGAGATGTTGGACTCTCTTGACGAGCAAAGTATTGTTGGCACCTTGCTGTGGCCATGGAATGTGAACGTCGTCACAAGATAAAAATCACAAATCGACAAGCACTGTTATTAACCATAAATTGTCTTTCGATTTGATATTCCATAGTTGCACGGTGCACAAAGTGCCGCATTAGATTATGCGGAAACTCAAATGAACGCATTGTTGCGAAGCATTTGTTTTTTGTAATTTTTTAAAATTTTAAGGGAAAAAGTTTTTAAGATAATGTCATCAGTTGATAAGCTTTCAAAATAACTCACAAAGAGTGTTGTTAATAGTATCAAAAATTCACACGAAAATTGTGTGTCTCAATTAAAGTTGTTAAGTCATTACATGCATTGATGTAAGATTTCTGATTATGACTCTTGTGGCCTTATATATTCGAACTGTGAACAAATTTCTGTTTCGAAAAATTGGGACAATTGCAGTCCTTTCCCCATCGATGCGTTCAATAAGACTTTAATTAGAAAAATTTAAAGTTTTCCGAAGCACCTTTATTCAAACCTAACATTTATATATGACAGCTTTCCATTGATACCGAAAAATTTTTCTTGAGGAAAAAGTACGATACATTGTTATCGTGTTATCGTATGTTAGTGCCCACAATTTAATAATAATAATAATAGAGTTTAGCTACTACAGCTATTAAATATTAATAATTTAAAAAAAAAAAAAGAATTTCGAAAAAATGGGCGATATCACCATTTTTGGCAGCGAGTGAGAGCGTTCCTACCTATGTCCAAAGTATGTTATTCGGCTTCCACTAGTGATTATTCCAATAAAATATTTTCTTTTTAACTATTAAGTAAGGTTAGCATTGGAGATAACATTTGTCATCATAAGTTACGTCGCAGTTGCTTCTATTGTATACCCGGTTAATAACATCGCTCTTAACCATTTCCAAATTCTTATAAGCTTCAAAATGGATTTTGGACACATTTGTGCGATGTCTTCAAGAGAGTTGGAGAAGTGATATTAGAATACTCGTACTTTGAAACGCGTATTTGTCAGCGCTGTGCATTCGCAAAGATAATGAAAGATAGACTTTTCCACGTCAGGATCTTTATATTTTCTACAATAATCTCCAACGTTGGAAAACCCTAGTCTTGAGGCACTTTTTTTTTTATAAAATAGTGTCCTGTAATAACACCGACAAAGATTCTCAGGGTTTTTTTATCTAATGAGATCACTTTTCGCATTCTATCAGCATCATAGGGCCCGATTTCTCTTGACGTACAACATGTTGTCATGTTTGAGCATCTCATATTAGCTCAATTTAGACATGTTGGTCCTAATTAAGGCATAATATAAAGTTCAAAAATAATGTCGATTTTAGAGCCCTTCCTAGCAAGTTCATCTGCGGTTTCGTTTCTATTAAAGTCGTTAAGTCCCAACATACGGTTAGATTGCATTTCTTCCTTATTTTGCATAGTGATTTGCTGCTATCTGGGACCAAGCGGAAACGAAGGGCTGTTTGGCTATCAACGTGTATAACAAAACTTTCTCTACGTCCAGATAGCTTAAATTTCCGCTTGAAATGCACTGCAATAACAGGGTAAAGCAGAAGATTCACCGATGCTTAAGTCATAGGAAAAAAATCCATTTTCGAACCGTTCAACCCTTTCTTTCAGGTATTTACAGTTGATATTTGGTTGAGCACATAAGAGTGGAGGTGATAAAATCAGTCCCACGTTGAATGTCGCAGCCAGGAAATTGAGCAAGGATACTACCATGGTCGTAAGGTAACGATTTCCAAAAACCAGATTCCTTCAGTCCAATAGAATTTTTTGTTGCAGTCCCTTTACTGAAAATGTCAAGAGGCTCTAAATGAAGTATAGTGTAGAGGGCGGCAGACGGAATAGTACTTACTACTCCACTTACTTGCTTTCACCATTGGATTGTACATCAAAAAATTGTGAGAACATAAATTAAAAACTCTGCTCAAGAAATTTTTGAAGTCCAAAATCCATTTTTAACTTTACCCCTATTTTTAATTTTCTTCTATCGGTTAAAAAAAAATGAAAAACTCGATGGAAAGGTCCGAAATATTTCGTTCATACAGTGAATTCTAAAACTCTTTTCCGGCTTATTCCAGCGATAACATTTTTCGAAGAATTGGGCAATAATACTACTTAGGATCCGGTAGCTTTACTGTTAATTCGCTTTTCGTCTTACAGCACGGCAAAATGATTGAAGAATGAGTTTAAATGAATTTCGCATGAATTCCCAGTCAGAGATTTAATTTAATATACCAACGAAAGTACAGTACCAAAGTTAAGTGTTTTTTTTTTCTCACAATGCTAATTTACAAAAAGCCTCAAATCATAACGACGATATTTCAACAATTCCAAACAGAAGTGACGCAAAACCTTCAGGTGTGATATTTTTTACACCTAAAGCTTTTAATTAAAAGAAGAAAAAAGAGGTGTTTTTATGCCTTTTAATTTGCATTAAAAGCCAACCAAATATATGAAACCATACGATACATATCACACATTTACGCAAAACACAATTTCAACCATCAGTAGTAAAATGCTGTCTTTTTTTTTGTAGATTAAATGTTACAGCAACTACGATGTAACCAAAAGTAGTGAAATGAAAAAAAAATAAAAACGCATACTAATGGTATGAAAAAAAGTGTTTCAAAATGTTGCACATTTAAATAACAAAGAAAGCCGTTAATAACTACGACTTAAGTAAGGCACTGTGCTAATATGCAAGTTTTCCTCACTTCATGTGCAATAAGTGCATTTCATCAATGGCTGTGCATTACAGAAAATTGACACTTTAAATTGAGGTTTTACTGCCGGTATTGACGTTAGACGGTACGCTATATCACGGTATAGCACACAAAAAGAAGTGAAACATTTTTAAATCAACAAATTGATATGAATCTGCTGGAGATGGCATTCCTTAGAAGAAAATTTCAAACCATAAAAACTTTGTTTCATAGGTTGTTTTTTATCCTAAAGCTGTCTACGAATTTCTTCATAAAGTAGAGGTAGTAAATATTTTTTCATATAAATTATTTTGCGGAACAATAAATTGTTTCACAAGAATTCTTCAACTTACATATGAGGTGCCCAGTAGCAAAACCTGCCAAGTCCAAAAAAAAAACCAAATTTTGAGATATTCTCATACATCAAAATCTAGACCATGCTTTATCTTTCTACTATGTGTTTAGATTAAAAAAAATTTTTTTGACAGAAATATTAGATTTCTTAAATTTATTTGAATGCATGGATTCCAAAACCGGCCAAGTCCATGGACTTGCTTTCAAAACCGGTCCAACGCCATGAAATCAAAACCGGCCAAGTCCAGTACATTGGTATCATAACCGGCCAAGTTCAAAATTGTTTTCTCAAAAACATACGCAAATAATCTGACGTGCTTTGAGCAAGATATTTTATAAGCTATCATGTGGGAAACACTTTTTGATTTTTCAATAAACATAGATGAAAGTAAACGTTTTTCGTTGTTTTCCAAAAGTATGAAAAATGGACTTGGCCGGTTTTGCAACTGGGCGCATATTTGTGTATGTATCTCCAACTGATCGTCAACTGATCAAATACTATTCATTCAACAGAAACCGGAAAAAAGCGGTTTCGCTTTGGCTAAGTATGCCCTATATTCGCTAGAAAGACTCTCAACAAAAATGAATAATTTTGACTACATAACAAATACAATATTTGAAATGTTTATCTCTTTTCCAAAATTTTTTATTTTTTTGTTATTTTGAAACAAAGAAAAACCGCCTGTTCACAATTTATTATAGCAAAATCGACACTAAATTATACTGCAACACGTGTAAGGTGAAAAAGTCACCTGCTATCAAAAAAAACCAAAAATTGTTTTTCTAAGAAATATTGCATGAAAAATGTACAATTTTCTACAAAGTATTGCAAAAAGTTTCAGATTTTATGCAAACGATAATATTGGGTTCATTTTTTTTTATTTTGCAACACCTGAACGAAAACAGAAGTGTCACAAATGTGGCAACATGGGTTCATTTGTGCTACTTGCGACGCTTATGTTGCATATCACATGCAGAAATAAAAACATAAAGAAATATTATATGTAAAATGAAACGACAACAACAAAAAGTTATGTTAATGTGCCATTCAGCATAAAAGCAAACGGTAGTTAAATGTGTCAATCAATGTCCTCTGACCGTTTGTTTACTAACCCAATGGTATATGGAGCACAAGACTACTTGCATAGACGTATGTGTGTTTGTAGAGCAACTTAAGTATGAGTACATACATATGTTGCGCTTAATATGTTGCGCTTAATATGTTGCACAAATGCGCGCGCATGCGCACCATAAAGTGTTACTAAAGTCCACTTTTAAAGACCGACACGAAATAAAAAAAAAACACACGATTGTCACACGAGCTACTACTATTGCACAGCATTGGATTATATTGTTGTTGCAAATATGAACATCTCTATGGTATGCAGTGAATGTGCCAGCAAAAAGTCGCTCTCAGTTAACCCATTTTGTATTGATATAAACTAAGTACAGCGTATACAATTTAAAGTATTTCATTAAAAAAACTTAATACTTTTTGAGGAGTTTTATTAAAAAACAAAATCACTTATTTGGAGTGCAACTAATTTCAACGACAAGGCATTAGCAAATGTAAGCTGACGAGTAATACTATTTGGTAGAATAATTAGAAAAATTAGCTACATGACTTCAAAGGGTTAAAATGTAACAGACAACCAGCTATTTATGGAATGTCGGGCGTGATGTGCAAAAAAAGTGTTGAATAAATTGAAGAAACTCTTGCAGCTGACAATAGCGACAACATAGAGACAGACCAATAGACAGATGGACTAGTAAAAATTGTAACACAAATGGCAAAACAGACAAACATATGTTAAATGACAACCTGGCTTGATTTATTATATGCGATGAGAAAGAATGCCTTTGGCAGTTTTCGATGACAACACCGAATGATTCAAATTAAATGATAAAGTCTTTTTAAATACTGCTAAATTCATTACCTTCAAATTAAACACAACTTTTTGAAAATAGTTATTTTTCAAGTCTTCTTAGGTACCTCGAATAAACGTGTAAGTATTGAAATTATATTTAAGAAAGTAGACTTTTGTCGCAGTATTTGCACTTCTAGGAAGTAAAATGCTCTGACCCAGATGAGATGATTCTTAAAAACATCCAATGTGATAGTGCTGCTTTTTCAGTAGATAAGCAATGTTCACTTGACAATACCTAAGTGAAGACTGTGAAGGTCGATTATCGAATATATTAGGTCGATAACAAAAATGGAGGGCGTTAACTTACCTATTAGACGCCGGCATTCGAATTCATTAGAGGTTTTCCATACAACTTTCAGGCGTAAGCTTATTTCTGCCATTTGAATTGATCTTGTCAGTTCTTCGAGATTATCATCGAACATTACAATATCTTTCATAAAGTGCTAAGTAAAAATAAATCATATATTTAATTTGTGGAACTACACTTAAATGTCAGTGCCAAAATTACTGATTTGTATTTACTTTGACCAATTGTTCCTACGACTTCTTACGTGGAGTCTGTATCTTAATTCTATCTTTCTATAAAATAATATTTTTATTTTTCCATTTTTTCTCTATATTTCTGCTTATTAATCTTCCCATCTCTCTACACCTATGTCTCTTTATCTTATTCTCTTTCTTACGATCTCACATTTTTTTATCTTTCTAATTTATTTATGTCTTCATAGCTCGGTCGCCTTATTTCTCCAACGTTTTATTCCTAAATCTATATTCTTCTTTGTCTCTAACGTGCACAAACTCTATATTCTTTTGTAGGTCCTTGTATCCTTTTGTGTGTCCTTATACCAAGTTTTACACCATTCGAAAAACTGCTTATGTGCCACTTTAAAGGTCTTGTGTCTTTGGGGTTTTATTTGTCCAATTGCTCTCGATTTTTTTTTTTTAAAACGATGCCTCCATCCTTTTATTTCTTCATACAAAGTCTAACCACCTTTCTTAGAAAGCTCTTGAGAGCTAAATTTTTACTCCATCCAGATAATGTCTTTGTCACTTAGTTTCTTTATACAAAGTGTTGATACCTCCTGTTGAAAGACATGATGAATACAATTACATAAAGTTTTTGCTATAAGGTATCACGTTGACTTGTACATTTCCATCCAGTTTTTGTTCAGATAATACTTTTGGCGCTTTATATCCTTGTACTTATATTATTATATTCCATTGAAAATCCTCTAAGGTATAAAAACACAATATGCTCACTAAACTAAATTGGAGTTGCCACGCTACTTTAAAATGCCTTTGCCACTAATTTCATTAAATTCTACTGCAAAAAAAAACTGCACCTTTTATACTTATATACGCCGCTACTTTTCTTCAAAGGCCTTGACTGCATCTTCGTTTTCTGCTTAACTCATCTATCTGAAACACCCTGTATACCATGTAGGTTCCAAAATTTAGAAATGAAAACTTTTTTCACAAGACAATTAACAAAACCAAACTCCAACAACTTTACTTATTACCATTCTCTTGTCGACAGTAAATAACTATGAACTTTAACTAAACAAAAGGAACCGCCGCTGTCGCCGCCTTTGTTTGCGCTAATTGAACCCCAACCTTTTTAGGAAACGGATATTATGGTATGAGTGTACTATGCGTAACTAACAGTGCCGCCACAAATTGCTGCTATGATCTCCATTAATGATATGCCATTCCCCTAATTCAAATATGCAGCGCAGCACCTGTAAACAAATGCTGTTGCTGCCAAATGTTGCTGTCAACATTGCTGCCATGGGTAAAATGTGTAAGCAATTGAATATTCTGACCGTATGTGTAACATTTCGTTCACTTCATCTCATTTCAATGGACTTAACATGCACTTTAAGCTGGTTTTTTTCGATTTTTTTTTTATTTTTCCGTCAAAGTGAATTTTTGAATGAATGGAATCTTAAATAAAAACTAATTTTTGTTGTATAATCCATGTCGGTTACATTTGTTAGTGCTCTTTTTTTGGAATTTTTGATATGGTTACCAAAATTAAAATTATTTCTGAAACTAAGACAACAACTACGAGTTGGACATGCAAAGTGTTTTTGTTTGTTGCCATGTGTTTATAACCAGTGGTGCGGTACGGTTTGATTTCGATCAGCCTGGTTGGAGGTGCTGGTGTTTGCGGACATTCACAGCGTGAAAGCAAAAGTGTTGCCCCAGTTACGCGCTCAGCATTACTTGATACCTAGTGAGAAGGTTTTTATTAATTTTTCTTTCATATAAATTTTATTTTTTTTATTTTATTGATTGAAAATTCTTTGAAATGAATTTAATTACATTTTGCATTACAATTTATTTTTTATTTTTTGTGGGCAAAGCGCGGGTCAGCAATTAATGTGTAGGGCTCATTATGTATTTTGAGCAACTTTACGATCGCTTTTATTTTGATCATCACTTAAAGTTTTTTGGAATTTTGTACGCTATAAGAAAATTTTCTTCAATGCCTGGATTTTCACTCAACAGCACTGATATTATGTACAATTAATGACCCAACTAAACTGTTAAACAGTTTCGGTTCAGTTTTTTTTTAACTGATTTTTTTATATAGCAACACATAACCGTGTAAGGAATTGATTTGTAATGCGAAATCGTGAAAATTGTCAAAGCAACGGCAACAACAAAAGTGCTCTGTATTCCGTATTGTTAACAAATAAAATACAATAAAGTTGTTTTTATGTCCAGCCACCAGTCAGTCCGTCCATCCCACGCCTACATAAATGCAAATGACACATGTTGTGATTGAAAGTCATGTCTTGTCAGTTGCGCTTAATTCATCTGAAATGCTTTCGATCGCTTTTTATTTCTCGAATTTTAATTGCTTCGTTCCATTCAGTGAGATTTTTGTTTTGGGGTGAACAAAAGTAAACTGCGAAATCGTATGAAATTTTGTGGTTTTAACTAAAAAAAACCATTGTTAAGGCATTTCATTTATTTCATAAGCAACGCAAGTCAAAATCCAAAATAACAATATGCTTGTTCAGAGTCATAGCTATGATGCTTAAACTTCCTCGACACAAAAGTCGTCCAGAGCTGGTTAGGAATCATTTTTTTGGGAATAAAGATCCGCAATAATCTAAACTACATGAAATTCAAATTCGAGAGCGATTTTTTCAATTTCATAGAAACATTATTTGATTCCTTTATAGATTTCACTCCAGGAAACCAAACACGATTTTTTTACATTAACAAGGGATTATTCTGAACTAAGAAGTTAGTTAATTACTTAATGAAACTCAATTATTCTAAGGTTCTAGTTCTATTACTTAGAAAGTAAGGTTATAATCTTTTTTTGTAATTTCTACACTAAAGGAACTTTTTTACACACACTGTAACTCACAGGTTGTTCAAGATAGACCACCTCCTCCCATACAATTTTTCACCCACAATGAACCAGGGAATATAGTTTTTTCGGAAGGTGCTGTTAAGATGGAACAATCTGTATATTGAACTTAGACAAATCTAGTGGCGATCTTAACTGTTTTAAAAAAAAATATTCTAATTACATAAGTAGTTGGGAAATAGAAATTTAAATTCCAATAAAACAAATGAAAATTTTAATAACATATAGAAAATAGTATTTACTACTTTTTTAGGCATTGACCTCTCTGCTCTATTGTTTAAATTTTACTGTTGCCAAAAATTATTGCCAAAAAAAATTGGCTATTGTTTTAGATACGCCCACGAGTTGGTGTTAATTAGAGCATGTTCAGAATAAAAAATTTCATTCTATGCGCTGGAACTTTTTCCTTATGAATACTTTGAAAGGCATTCACCCCCAAGTAATTTCAGAAACGTGAAACAATTTTTTTTAACATTTTCAAATTTCATGATTTGTTCAGTCGTTTTTTAATATTCAATTGGAATAGTAACAAGTATTTTGGTGAGAATTTTATTTTCCAATCATCAATAAATAAAAAGAAATCAAATTAAATCATTCTAATTAGAATATTTAAATGTAAAGGTAATTTGCATATGAACATTCTTTTAATTTAATATTCACAGTCCGTAGTAAGTGAAGCTTTTTGCATTTTATGATAAACAATTTGACGTTTGCGGTGCCAGTAGCAGTGACATTTTGACAGTTACATTTTGACAGTTACATTTTGAGACGTTTTTTTTATTATAATGGCAAAGCTATAAATTTGTTATTCTTTTTTATATATAAAGTAGGTTTACCCACATAGCTAACATGTCAATATTCACCAGTGAAAATAATGAATACTTAGGAAACATCTCAGTATTTATTTTTAATATTTTTGCCGCAACAACCGCACTAGAAATTCGCCCAACCCAGTAATGTACGTCAAACAAATCTCCCACAATTTTTTTCGCTCCAATTTATATTGCGGTATAAGCCACGTTTTTTTCTTTTATTACGAGCATTACACACATTCAAGCTCTGCCGTTACAAGAGCTACCATTATGGTTCAAATGGTATCAAGGACGAAATCGTAAATCAACAGAAATAAAAGCTCATGTCCAAAGACAACAGCTTAGTGAAAAATCGCGCCCAAATAAAATAACCGTCCAAAATGTAAAACTGTTGTAAATAGCAACAACAACAACAACAACAAAAAGCAAAGAATAAATTTCAGCTATATGAGTAGCCTGTGTGCACCCGTTTGCTGTCATGCAATTTTATCCAACTAATTAGCAACACTAGAAGTGTTCGTTAGGGTGTAACATATTTTTTGAAAATTTCAGCATTTTTGTTAAAAAATTTAATTTTTGAAAATCGCCCAAAGCCAAAAAATTTAAATTGGCTTGAAAATGTTCAAAAGCTGTTGTTGGTAGTTCAATAGTTGAACTAATTGTTATAGCAAAAACATTGGACTATTGAAAATTATTACTTTACTTGACGCTCTCTTTGTTTGTCACTAGTTGTCCGGTAGTTAACGATTTAATTAGCTTTTATTCAGTCGATAAACGAATGATTGCATTATTTTTATTAAAAAAAAGTCCAACTATTGAACGATTAAATAAAAATTAGCTATTCAACTAATGAATTACTTGACACTCCGCTTATCTGTTACGAGTTGTCCAATAGTTGGACGATGCCATTTGTTTTTAACAATTAGACTATTGGACATAAGAATAAAAATAAATACATCCAACTATTAAATGACAAAATAAAAATTTACTATCGGAGTTTCAGAGTATTAGACACTCCGCTTATCTGTTGCCAATAGTCCAATAGTTGGACGATTTATTTATTTTTTTTTTCGTCCAATAGTCGGATGATTAACTTATCTTTATTAAAAAAAAAACAGACTAATGAACTTTATAAAATATTTCGTCATTCAATTATCAGATTGCAAGACGATACAATTTTGAATATACACAGTGCGGTAATTATATTCCGGAACTGAAACTATAAAAATGAAACGAAACATTTTTTTTTTTTCAAATATCTTTTTTTTATTCAAAATATTCTCCATCTGATTGTATGCACTTTTTACGGTGTCATATGCCCTCTTGAACAAATTTTGTGGTATTGCTTCCAAAGTGCGCGTTGAAGCTGTTTGAATTGTCTCCTGTCAACTTCATTTTCATTTTTGGATCAGGTGCATGATTCGATATACAGACTTGATTTCGTGCTAAAAATTAACGAACAATCAACGATGTGTATCTCCGTGCATTATCGTGTAATAAACACCAGTCTACAGAATAATGATATCCTAATCGAATTCGATTAATTTTGGCCCTAAAGCGGTGTAAAATATCCAAATAGAAGCACTAGTAACTGTATGACCAGTTGGAACAAGTTCGCGGAGGAACATTGTCTTGATTCTTCATAGATATTTTTGGGATTTTTTGACTTCGTCCTCATGCGGTTGTCTGCCTTCCAAAAATCATCTCTTCCACTTAAAAAACCTTGGCCGTGATAGACAATCAATCACCTTCATATGATATTTGCATAACTTTGAACGTTTCATGGCTCTTGTGACAAGATTGACGTAAAACAGCGCATTGTTCCATAATTATATTTTAACACGTGAGCGAATCGGGCTGTTAAAATAAATGTTAGAATGCTGATATACTTATGAAAACCGATTTTAATAAGAAATTTAGATTTGTTGAGAAAAGTCCAAGATTTAAAATGACATACATATATGTAACTCCAATAGATGTCGCTTCCAGTGGCTGAGATATAGTTTCAGTCCTAGGATATAACTACTACACAGTGTGTGTGCAATGCATATTCACCCACAACATACAATATGTAATTTGGGTAGTCTTTCATTATGTATCTACTACACTTGGCCTTAGAAAATGAAAATTCACCCTTCTGAGTGAGCCACTTCTTTAATTATGAAGATGGAAAAATCCTCTGGAAAAATTTCTTGAAAAAGGGTGACTGGGTAGAATGGCGCCAAGCGCAATAAGACTACGCTTTTCAATATGAAATGAAAAAATGTTTATACCAATTCTTATTTATGTATTTTACTCATTTAATTCATTTCAGTATGACAAAAACACCGATTTTTACCATAATTACCAATTCTATTGGAGCATTTCTGATTATACAGAAACTGTACAGTGAACTCTTTCTTTAAAATCAACTTAAAAAAATATTAAATGATATCATTTGACCACAGTATACAGTCAAATACATCAAAATTAATAATGTTGCTGACTAAACGTTTAGTCATAATTGCAAAATTGTGAAGGGAAAGTCCACCGGAAACTTTTGAACCGAACTTGAAACACTCTAATGTGCATGTTCTTTATAACACATAGCTATCGCCTATATCTGCCAAGCCGTCAAATTGCACCAACACAAATAAAATTGAAACATTTCGATTAACAAATTATCAGTTTCAGACAAAAACGGCAACACCAACTGTTCGAACAACATATTAACTTTAGTCGAACAAACGGACAATTAAAATAGAACGCGCGCGCGCAAGCGCAATGCATTTTTCTTCTTTTTTTTTTTGCAATGCTCAAGAACAGAGTTAATAAAATGCAAAAAAAAAAATAAATAATAAAATTTGAAAAAATTAAATAAAATAAAAGCAAAATGCATAACGGCATTTGTAGTAGAAATCATATGCGATCACTATCTGCTGTACCGTTGTTTAGCATGAGTTCAAGTTTCAATGCAATTCATTGTTGAAGTAATAAATATTAACGTAAGAGGGTGTGTTTCACTCCGAACCAAAATGGGTGCATGTGTATGACTCGTACAAGTAAAACCTAGGATTGGTAGCAGCAGTCATTAAAATCTAATTGGTTCGTTCTTCTATTGAATTGAAAGTGAAAAAATGCATATGCTGATTTAGACAGACTTTGAAATACCCCCTGCCTTACGAAAAAAAAAAAAATAATGTAACCTAAGTAGTCATGCAATATGACATTTGTATTTGGAATTTTAATTTTAAAAACTTGAATTCTAATTTTCATTTTAAAATGCTGTTGTGAAAAAAAATTAAATTTCGCCTGGTTACATTAAATACGCCCTAATTGTTGCCACCTATTATGCAAACTTATTGCTTCACATCTACCCGCATTTGTCAGCTTAACACTTTTTTTGTTTTTGTCTTACATAACTCCTTACTATTTCAGCATATTTTTACCAATGTAATTAAAATTTATCAAAAAATTCAATGCAAGATGATCAATGAAAACGAACAAGAAATATTCATTAAAGTTATTTAATTAAAAAAAATAACGAAAATCGACTGTAATGCTATTGTAGAACAAGTTTGCTTTAATTCGGATTGTAAGACAAAACTAATATTGTTGCTATACGATATTGTTACCAATATTACAAATCCAGCAAGAGCAATCGACCAACAATGACCACCGCCGATCAGCGCGACCAGCATAACGGACTCACCGAACTGCAATTAATTAGATCAACAATTTCATTTGAAACCAGTTTTATAGTTTCGATTTTTTTTATATTTTATTTCAATGATTTGCAGTTTCAATTTCAATTTTGCTTGCACGATTCTATTACGAATACCAGAGCCAATTTTTATGCCAGCACTCGACACTGATTTTGTAAGTCAGCGCCAATGAGAAGAAAAAAAAAATCTGCGTTTTTTTTTTTTTTTTGCTGACGAATTCTATGCTGCACAGCTACAACAGGAAATACCGCACAGCACGGTCTACAATAGACCATAAAATAAAATATTGTATAATGGTTATATTTGGTAGATCACTGGCTTAGTTCAATATCCCAGCTGGAATAAGTGTTTTTGATAACAATTTTTGTACACACAATTTCCGAAGTTATTATGCCATGTAATTTTGGGAAAATTTTGTAGATTTATTATTATTTAAAAATATGTAGATTTATGTGATATATCTAGGTAGCCACGACGCACAGTGGAAGTGTTAGTATGGAAGAGCGGCCATAAATAGCAATAATAGCGCTAGACTCTTGAAATTTAATGGAGATGTGTTTTAAGTGAAAACAGAAAATAATTTCGGAACATAAAAAAACGGCCCCAGAACAAGCAATTTTTTTTTTTGCTAAATAAACACAAAAAATTCTGTCTATCGTTTTTATGCTTTTTCGTTTTCATATGAACTTTAATAGGAAACAAACTGAAAATTTTTGAAAAATTTTCTTCAAACACGATTCTATATTATAGGCATATAAGATAGCAACTTAAAAAAAACAAGTTAAGGTATTATCTTCGGCCTGGCCAAAACTCACATACCCTACACTGCACTGAAAGTCGCTTTTAAATAAATGTTAAAAGACGTTGAAGAGGTTGAAGAAGCTGAATAAGTCGAAAAAAAAATGTGAAATGTTAGAAAGGTTGACAGAGGTTGAAAAATGTTGAAAAGGACGAAAATATATGCAAAATGTTGAAAAAAGTTGAAAGAGGTTGAAAAAATTTGATGAAAAAGTCGAAAAAATAAAGAAACTTATGAAGAAAGTTGAAAGAAGTTGAAAAAGTCGAACAAATATAAATAGGATATATTGGAAAAAGTTGAAGGGTTGAAAAAATCAAAAGAATATGGAAAATGTTTAAAAATATCGAATAGAAATGAAAAATTTTAAATATGCCACGCCCACTTCTCCAATTCCGCCCACTTTTGGTTCAATAAATTATATTCGTGAGCGACATCCTCATATTAAATTTCAGCACAATATCTTGTATAGTTTGCGATATATGCCACAGTTAAATTTAAAATTTAGGGCGGTGACACACCCACTGGTACAATTAAGCCCGGTTTTGATCCAGAAATAGCTTTCCATAAGCAAACCCTTTGCACCAAATTTTAGTATGATTGCTCACATATTTCGATAAATATGCCACTTACCGTATTGTATTTGTATGGGAGGTGCCACGCCCACTGGTGCGATCCCATCAAAATTAATTTATTTTCAAAGCTTATGGTAACTGACATCTATACACCAAATTTTGTGAAGATTACTCTTATAGCACACTGTCTATAACAATAAACGTTTTTTTGCTTATATGGGAGGTGCCACGCCCACAGGTATTATTGGACCAAATTTTTGTAATAAGAGACTTTATAGCAAGTTTATCCACCTCATAAAATTTCATAGCGATTACGTTATTAGTTCTCTTAATATAACATTTACAAATATTGTGGGCGGTGCCACGCCCTTCAACAAGTTTTTTCAGTAAAGTGGCTGAGCTTGTATTGATGACTGCTTCCAGCAGCATCATCTCCAAAATTTTTATGAAAATCGTTTAAGCCACTTTTGAGATATATAGAATCAAAATTTTTAACTGTTGAAAAGTGCCACACCCACTTTTACGAATCCGCCCACTTTATCACAATTCAAGATATACATATTTGAAATGTACCCGTTTACAAAATTTCATAACAATATCTTGCACGGCTTACGAGATATGGTGGTATAAAGGTTAAAATTTAGGGCTGTGCCACGCCCCTGTAGGAAGCTTTGAAAACTTGAAAGCTAACCTAATCCTAATCTTGTTCACATGTCCATCAAATCACCAATTTTAATCAAAATCGCTGCAACTTTTTTCAAAATTGACCTGGGTATATACACATAGGGTATGGGCGGTAGGCGTGTGCGTTAACCGATTTCGCCCATTTTCAATAGCAAGATGCCTGCAAGAAGATGTGACCTGTGTGTGAAAGTTTCATTCAATTAGCTCTCTTGGTTTCCTCGTAAACCTGATTTCAACAGACAGACAGACAGACAGACGGACATCGCTAAATCAACTCAGGTGGTGACGCTGATCAAGAATATATGTACTTTTCCATACCTGCCACGCCTCTTTCTATGTCTTACAAATATATACCATCGGTGTAGGGTATAAAAACCCCAAAACCACGAAAAATGTGGGCGTGGTTTGACAATAGTGGGTGGCATTTCCATACAATCAAAATACCTAAAACGCTATATCTTGGCTCCTACAGCAGACTTTTTTACGTTTTAGTAAGTCGGTTTTTTCGTAAAATTTCAACGAAATTGGATATAAACTCTGTTCGCGCCGCTTACAGGTTTGAGTTAGGAAGCTCAAGTATTGGGACAATTATTTTTATTCCTCAAGCTAAAATATAGGCAAAACAAAATAAAATTATTTACAAAATTTTCAAAATAAACAGCCCATTATAAATATACCGATTTTTTAACACAATTCCTGTTCTCGTTCGCTTGACATAACGTCTTAAGCTGTCTGTTTATATGGGAGGTATCACGCCTTCAGATCCGATTCTGCTTATTTTAATGCAGTGAGTAGCTAAGGGTAACGAGATCCTGAACATTGAACTTTATCGAAATTTTTTCCGTCGTTTTCTTGGTACATATGACGCATTTCAAATGTCTAAAGCCAAATATCGAACATAACCGATTGACCAAAGTGTTGTCCCTTGAGTTTTCGAAAACATGGTCAAATTTTCCAATTTTTGAAAAATAATTGCGACAATTCAAATGGCAATTGAAAAATCAATCGAAATCATTTGGACTAAGACGATTACAGTTAGTTCAGGTGACAAATCATCTGCAGGAATTTCGGTTTCAACCGAAAATCTCAAATTATCATTCCACTTACTTTCGCCAGTTTTTGAAGAAATATAAAATTTTGTTGAGATATAATTACTATCCAATAGGACTACACTTTGCCCAAGTTTGAAGTCAATTTGTTGTGTTGTGTTCTATTTTTGGCTTAGGATATTTGACATGAAATGCGTCATATATATATTAATTATATATTGTTCATATATGAAGGAGATACTTCGCCCATTAATACAATCTTATTCATTTCCGATAATGATTATCAAAAGTTTTTTTACGATATTTTAGCATAGTAGCAGATACAATTGCAGGAAAGATATTTCTAATATTTCTCTAAAATGTGGGCATTTCGGATAAGTACAGCTTTCTTAAAATAACTTCCATTTTGAAGAGGCAGAAGCACACCCCTTATGAAATCTTACGATGAAACAACCTTTTGCAAAGTTAAGTATTTTCGTCTCTTAACAATTTCAATTCAACAAGCTTATGAAATGTATTGTGTACATAAAAGTTACCACGCCTACTTTGCGAATTTCAAATTTTTTCTGGCAGCCAGTGCAATGATGGTTCTTATCTTCCCTAACTTACTCTAAAGTTTTTATTAAAATACTATCTTTTTGTGAAAGCGATGCGGTAGAGGTACTTCCTCAATGTAGCATTTTAAGTATTTTGATTATATGTGAAGTACCATGCCCACTTTTTCAGTGGTTACTTTGTTAATTTTACGTTCCCATATTAAATTTGACAACATTTACCCCAACAGCACTCTCAGTAAAGTGTTATGGTCATATACGCTTGACGCAGCTCCAAAGCCCATTCTGTCCAGGAGCATAATTTCTTGTAAAAAATTTTTAGGTCATAAATCAAGTAAAACTACAGGCTTTTCTAAAATCTTAAACGTAAATTTTAACATTTTCATTCATAACTTCATAGCTAGATTTGTTGCCTCTTGAGACTTTACTTGCACAACGTTGATGATGGCAGTTGATAGAGTTGGTCACTGACTTAGTGGACCAAACAATATGCCACGCTGTTAGTGCCAGCAAGTGTGCTACTCAGATTGCAATGCAGTACAATACCTTTTAGTTATACCCGCTCTACCAGCTCATGTCTCCATAGAATCTACTCGTTGTTGTCACTATTGCTGATGTTTTTCATCTTGCGGTTTGAGATTTTTTCCATTGACGAATTTTCGTCTAGCGTTTATTTGTAGACGGTCAAGAAGACGACATTCTGAAGAATCAAATGACCTTCATGCAGCCTTATTTAGTGTTTTTTTTTCGTATTGTTAGCTTAGATTTTTTGTTTATTTTTTAAGTTTTATTTTAGCTTTGTCTGACACAGTCAAGTTCAATGGAAAATTATTGATGTTTTTGGCATTAAAATAAATGACATGACTTAAAAAAAGATTATGGCTTCATTGCAAGATGCTGTATGGGACTTTTTATTTATTGAATCATTGTGGTAAATTTTGATTAATTGATACATTAAGTCAATGCAGTGTTTTGTGTTTTATCTCAGTTTTATGAAAAATTTCCTGGAGCGTCTTTACGTTTTAATGATAAGTGCCAAATAACTTATATTCACATATGTAAACTTTCTTAAAATGTTATCACTTTAATGGTCTTTTGCTTTCTAGCTAAAGCACTTGAGCGGGTTATATTTAAATAAACAATGATTGTGGACATTGTGGACAGTTATTTAATGAATAAACACTTAAGCGGAAACTAAATCTTTTAAAGAGTAAACAAACGAATTTTGCATTGAAAAAATATTAAGTTCTGTCCCAGATGTGCCGGTCTTTGGTATAATATAGATGAAATAGGCAGTCCGAAGATGTTTAGAGGTAAAATTATTGTACCCTCTTGTTTGCATTTAAGAGTGCCCGCTCCGATTTGCTTGGCAACTTTGCCGATGTTCTGAGAATTAAAATAGAAACATATATAATAATATATCATAATAAAATCTGCCTTTAATAATCTTTTCTTCTGGTATACTTAATCTGCTAGGTGAGGAGCCAATAATAACCCACTTATATCTTGGCTATCAACTTCATTCATCACACAAAGCATATTTCACGAATATTGCACAATTGCTGTTTGCAATCGATAGGTCATTGTACCGTTCAATATATTTCGGCAGTTGAAGCCCAATTGTAATCTTACTTAACATACATATGTTAAACTAGCTGTATCATCAAAAAGTAATATATGTTTCACTTACAACTTTTGTTGTCATTGTTTTGTTTACGACTGAACGAGCAGATACGAATATTACTACATGTTATTTGATACTTCGTAGTAAAAACAATGAAATAAAGAAATGAGCTTATTAAGCGCTTTTTTTTTTAGTATTTTTAATTGTGTGAAAAATAATAATGCCATAATTCTGCCCAAATAAGTTGAAAGATTCTAACTCGTAACTTTTTTCTAGCGTTCTTGAATCAATCCATTAAACTGCAACTTTCTATATCAAATTCAGTGATTAGTTATATTGACATTCTTATTGGCCCTAACTCTAGTTTTGCACTTGAAGAATTTTTTTTTATTTTCTGTATAGTTTTGTTTTTTGGAGACAAGGTTTTCGGAATTAACAGAACTGGCATAATTTGAACTATTCTATAGACTTTTCTATCATTTTCAAAAATTCAAATTATGTCAGTACTGTTAATTTAGAAAAATGCAGATATCTCGGGGTCGAAATAAGAAAATGATATGCGGTTTACGGCATTATATTAAGCAAATAACAGTACATTAAAAATGATGTAACACAGGATCGGTGGCAAAAAAATATGGGGTGATTTTGCAACTTTAAAGTACAATAACGAAATTCTTTCATTTTTTTCCGGTCAAATTTCAATTTTCTTGTAAGAAAAAAAAAAGAAGAAGAAAAAAACTAATCACGGATTCGAATCCCATGATTGATAGTAACTGTTTACAAAATTTGTCGACTCCGATTCGAAAAAAATCTGATCTGTTAATTTAGAAAAATGCAGATATCTTGGTTTTGAAATAAGATAATGTACATAAAAAATGATGTACCATGGGATCGGCGGTAACATAATATTTGAGGTGTTGCAGCTAGAAAGTGGAAAATCGGTTCTTTTTAACTTTTGTCTGGTCAACTGTCAATTTTTTTTATAAGAAAGAGAGAAGAAGAAGAAAAACAAACCACGGATTTGAATTCCCCGATCGACAGTTTCCCGAAAACCATACCCACTTTGTTGGAAAACTTTAAGGCGTCTGTAACTTGCACCATTTCTTAAATCAATATTTTGGAAAATAGGCTGTTTACTTAAAACAGAGGGCACTAATCCAGTTTTCAACATTAATCTTAATCCTAGTAATGGGCTTTGTCCATACATCTAAGGCTACTGTAATCCGCTGACACATCGTGAAAAAATCAAAAAGTTTTTATTTTAAGCCGCTCTACTGCACATTTTGTTTTTTTTTGACGTTTTTGAACATTTTTTGAAACGAAATATCTCAAAAACTATAGTAGATAGGATGAAAATCATTTGATCATATTTGTTAAGAAAGACTATAAGTTTATAAAAAAAGCTAAAATAATTTAAGTAAATTAAATTAGATAGGTTAGGAAAAAACATGATGCGCGTCATCAGTAAAAAATTCGTAGTTTCCAAAGTTATGGTGGGAATTTTGATATGAAAGCACATGCATTCTAAGGATTGATTCAGGAATAAAATATAAAAAAATCAAATAAAAAATATGTTATATTGAAAATATTTTCAGAAAAAATTTTTTTAATAAAAAAATTAGTGTCTTAACTAATTTATTTTAATTTTCTTAACTTCTTTTATAAACTTATAGTCTTTCTTAACAAATATGATTAAGTGATTTCTTATCCTATCTACTATGGTTTTTGAGATATTTCGTTTTAAAAAATGTTCAAAATCGTCAAAAAAGACAAAGTGAGCAGTTATTAAAAGAATGACCGAGGTATATCGTCCTTTCCTCTCAACCTTCACAGGCCTTAGGCTTTTTTCGAAGCAATGGGGATAACAAATATTGCTATATTCTACAAAGGAATGCATTGGGTTGGTTCTCAACAACAGAAGGCTATGTATAAAAACAAGAAAGAAGTTAAGGTATAGGACCGAACCAATAGTCTATAATAACATGAATATAGCAGCCAATGCTGATGTCATACTCGAACAAATGTTTTTGAAATTTTAATTTTCAAAGCATATCAAAGCGATCACTAGTTCCTTGTACTTCAGATAATTCAATGGTGAAAAATAATTACCCTCTCCATAACTTTGGAGAGTGCATAGTATTATAATTATTTAGGTAAGTGGCCTTGCCATTTTTGAGAACTAGCTGAACATTGACAATCTTCCTTGAAGAGATTGGACAAAGATTGAGGCATTAAGTTTTGAGCGATTTTCTTTAAAGAAATGACGCTGAAAATCTTATATCTCTTTTGGGTAACCTTTTTTCAGTTAGATTGCCCACATTATTTCAGAAAACTTTTAACTGTATGTGATTAGAACTATTTTCAATCTCAGTGTTTGCACGATTCTTTCCAACGAAAATGGCACAAAAACTGACAGAGGCTAACCGTTTGAAGAAATCTACAACTACTAAGCTTAAGAGAATAAATAACGCCCAGAATACTAAGACATTTCTTTTGCAGAAGTTATTTTGGCAAAAGACTAAAAACAGATTTAATATTCTGTCTAGCAGATTTCTTATGAGTACATGTTGCCATAAGCAAACTGCAAAACTTCATAAATTTTACACCACTTAGTACAACCTCAGATAGCGCTGCATTTTGCAACTTCTGTTTGAAAATCGCATACTGAATATCTTCTCTACTAGAGCTCATAAGATGCAAAGTTCAAGACATATCATATTAAGATAAGTTCATTTTATGCCCATCACTTAAATGAAACATAAACAAATCATAAATTTTTAACGACAGCACAATTAGTGGTAGCACTTTTTTGAAAGTGTTTCAGCTGATGTTAACGATCTGCCATCAAACACTCAATTTAATAGCGATAATCTGGCGAGGCAGTTAACCAACGACAACAACACAGCAAAATATTTCCATAGTCTTAAACCAGAAAACATCAATTCATAAAGCACGTGCCCGAACGGTACGTACCCTGAATGGAATGATTTTCGGTTTTTGTTCATTTTAAGTGCGGTTCAGTTGCAATGCGCAAAGCTTCAACTCATCGCAACTAATTACCATAAAACGCAAACGCTTTACGATAGCACTCGAGTTTGGCGCTCATCACGTTTCGTTGTAGTGCGCGTCTGCGCAACAGCTAGCTGGTGATGCGCCGCCAAATTGCAAATGCAAACGCATAAGTAAACGAAAGATGTTGGAAGGTAAAGACGAAAGCAGACAGGTAAATGAATGAGCAAAGAGGCGAATAAGCAAAAGCCAACAGAGCATAACGAACGATTGCAATTGAAAGGGGCGCGCATGTGCAGCCTACTGTTAACAGCGACGACTGTATGACGTCATAATTTATCTGAATTTTGTAAAATAAATTGTTGCAATTAAGTAATATTTTGAACGGTATACTGAGAGAAAAATTAATTTGGAATTCCCATTACCACCGCTGATATAATAAATTGCATTGCATCTATCTATCAGTGTGTTTATAAAGTAGCTCATATCATTTTTCATTTAAAATATTTAAGAAGAATTACCTTAAAATAAAAGAGAAAGAAAATCATCCGCCCAACAAAATTTTCTAGAAGAGGTGCCATGCTTTGTGCTTACTTGATAAGGCGAAATTGCCAAAAATATATAAAAGATTTTATTCAGCGATTGCTCTTAAACATTAAAGTATGTAAATTGGTGAAGAAAATGAAATACGATTTTTTGGTTTTGGCGAAAAAGAACATATAATACAAAATTAGAACCCCATAAAGAAAAAACTCATTCCAAAATGAAAGTTGAGCTTTTACCTAAAATTTTTTCGACAGTAATATTTTGAGCATTTGTTTTTCTCGTCCAATTTTTTTTAATTGAAATCAACGTTCGCATATTCTTAAATTTCCAATAACTTTTTTTTAAAAGTATGCCCATTTTCGATTTATCTTGGACAGAAACTTCATAATAGCTTCTGAGCTTTAGTTCTAAATGTGTTCGGAAAATTTCCCAAAAATTATTAAATGAAATATAAATTGCCTAGAAAATTGATGCGGCTATAATGAAAACAACCAGTTTCACAGTGACTAGAACGAGAGTAGCATAATCGTTCGTGCAAAATACCAATCATTGGATTCTAATAAAGTTTGGTGGATTTCAGGACTACACCAGAATGTTCGAGAGTTTCGTATAAGTCAGCATCTACTGATATGAAAGCAAAGCTTATGTGTCTACAAAGCTTAAAGTGCCTTAAGGAAAGGGAATTATTGTTATGAAAACTAGAAATATTAATTATTAAAAAATTGAATAAAACAGTTAATCCTTTAAACAATCAGAAAGTGCGCTTTGATTGCGTCTCAATTCTGAAGTCGACCTCATAAGGAGTAAGGACCTTAGTTTAATATGAATGTGCCTTTAAGTATTTAATTTTTTCTTAGTATTTTTCCATTGTTTATTGGCTCTTTATTTCGTAAAATAAATTAACTTAAAATTATATCAAATCAATTATAACACTGGAAATTAAATATATTTCATACAAATGATTTTTCCAATTCAAATTTTGCAATTTTTCCCCAACGTTGAGCAAACTTTTCTTTTTGTGCTTTAGCGGTTTTTTAATTTTTTTACTATCATATTTTGAAAGATTTTGCATATGATCAGGTTTTATGATATAAATATTATCTCGAACAGTCGCCTATTTTTCTATAAGACTGCAATCAAATTTGTTATTAATTTTTATAATAACTGACTCGGAAAATGTTTCTGCGATTTCGCCTCCATATTTCCTAACGATACTAAGTCCTTTTATTCTTATCCTTTTATATTTAAAGGAATATTTTTTATTTAATATTTTACTAAATTTTGCTGTTTGCTGCAGGCGATGTCACTTATTTGTTTGAAATTGATTGAGGACACAGTGGTTGAAAATTTTATTACAACTTTTCTTTGCTTAATTTAATAAAATAAAACATTAATGCAACAATTCTCTCAGTGTAAGCCCATCGCTTCTAATATACAATTTATCTCTTCTTTCTAATCTGCAGATGAAGTCGTTGACCTTGCACTTGATTGTGATTCTCCTTCTGGGATCTCTGCAATACAACGCTGTCAATTTGTTGCCACGAACCGTTGCTGCTGCAACTGCATCATCATCAATAGTGCCAGCAGCAGCAACAACAACAAGAACAACGATACAACCGCCGACATTACAAAAACCAAAACGACGCGTTGTACCGACAACAGCAGCATCAACAACAGCAATGACGTCCATCAAGCGACGTCAGTTGGCGCAAGCCGCTGTTGCTGCTACAGCTGCTGAGAATGATGCTGCACAATTCGATTCAACGCGTTTGGTGCGCAATGCAACAAAAATCATTGCCCGAAAACAACCACAACAACAACAGCTTAATGGCGTGCGCCAAAATCGTAGCTTACAAAGTAGCAGCAACAGCAATGCAGCAGACAACAGCAACAGCAACAGCAAAGTTACCGATAATAAAAAATTTCAACGGCTACAACGACGCCAACCGTTTCGATCAAGCCAATATAGCAGCATTGCAACAGCAGCAATAAAAACAACTTCATCATCATCATCAGCAGCGGCAGAGGCAGAGGCAGAGGCAACAGCAGCTGAAGAGTCACCAGCAGCAGAAGTGGCAGCATCAACAATACGAACGTCTTCGAGCTCAGAGCATGAAACTTCATCGTCATCATTAATGGCAAGTCATCGTCAGTCGAAGCAGCAGCAGCAACAGCATGAAGTGGGGCAACATCTGCAGGTTGATGATGCCGTCGAATCGCAAGACTTGTCCAAACAACAACGTCGTACAACAAAAACGTGAGTTACCATTACTTGTTGCCAATTTGGGTGATTTTTTTATGTTCTGATTTTTGACTTTTTATGAGCAACCTTTGCAAAGATTTTTACTTCTAAGTTCTTTATTGAAGACTTTGGAAAGTTGCTTATGATTTAATTTCAAAAAAAAATGGTTTTATTGCTAACTTCATAACAAGCTGCTAAGGAAGGGTGGGGTGAAATCATCCAAAAATGTAAGAAATTTTTAAAAATAAAAGCCACTGCCTATTGGTTTTTATCTGGGGTTTCAACCTTAACACGTTGTTACAACTCTATGTAAATGCTTACATTTTTTCTTATTTTCATGAATTCCGCAAATTGTCTTAGGGGTGTTATTGCGCCCCCGATTAGGAGGACCAAGAGCCCTTCTAATCTGGTTCAATAAAGAAAGGGTGCCGAAAGGGCCCCATGACAATATTCAATATTATTTTTTTATTTTTTTCATCTCTTGCCAAAGTCAAACTGTCACATACGCGTGTAAATCGAGCTCTAAAAGTTACTCTTACAATGACAGCAATACACCTCGCTTTTCTTATTATTAAAGTTGAGCTGTCAATTGCAATTTCAAGCTTCCGAATAACACCGATTCGAAAGCGATAATTGATTTAAAGAGCATAGCACTGGCGTTAAGCCATCACATTTTTGGCACGATTTGGGCGGAAGGTATTCGTACAACAAATGCATGCCAATTTCGGGCAACACCAAATGATTGCAAAATGTAATTGGTGAAGGCGTTTCTTGGCTGAGCTTGTAGACTTAATTGATTTTATTTTGTAAATACATTATAGCCACTCATTAAGATCTCTTGTCATTAAACTTTCACCTTTCCTTTCTTTTCTTATCTTTTCTACTTTTCCACCCGTGCAGACCACGCATGATACAACGACTTGTTGCTGGACATATACAAAATGCAGAAGGACGTTCGACTTATGAAATATCTGCTGTGAGCACTAACAGCAGCATTTCGAATTCCACAACAACGCTCGAGCCAAACGCATTGTACTTTCGTCGTAAGCCAACAGTGTTGAGCAGCAGCTACCGTCAGTCAAGACTGAGCACAACAACTACAACACTGGCACCAATAAAACTGCAAACTATTACTCCCGCTGCTGATGAGCGTGACGATGACGAAGCTCTACTTGACGATCCGGGTGATTTTGATAATTGGGATCATGGTATACTGCGTCTTAGTGCCGGTTCCGGTAAAGAAAGCTCACAAAAGTCAAAAAAGAATAAGGAAGATTCCAAAAAGACACTTTCAGAGCAAGTGCGTGATGGCAAATATGGGTTGATTGAAAAAGAAATATTTCGTCGTCAACCAAAGCGTCCAGGTGTCTTGAGTTATTTACCTAATAAAGAAGTACCTTTTGATAACGAGCGCAATTTTGGCGGCTTAAATGAGGAAGACATATGGTTAGCTGAAGATCATCTGCTAGTCATTAAAGGCGGCAGCCTCAACGACGATGAACCAGATGAACCCTGGCCGCCGATTGATGACTATGATGCGCCAAGTCGACAAATTAAGATACCTGCACATCCCAAGGTTCCGCCACCCTTTCCTGTCCAGCTCGAAGAAAACGGCCCCTTACAGTTTATCGGAAATAATAAATTCACGGTCGTCTATCCGGTCACTAACGAAACGGTACCAGTATATACCACCGGCGTTGAAAATAACTACGCGTCATCCGAAAGTGACGACGAGAAAAACCTTCTTACCCGGCCGGGAACGTCTCAAGATACTTCAACGGAAGCGGAACCAGGCTATATCTACCCGGCGCCCTATCCACCATGGTTATATCACAACCAGACATTTGTCAATCCCGCACTGAAGAATGCGCGCCCCATTAGCTTTCCTGGCTTGGGTCCGTTTCCATTTCGACGCAATGGCTCATTGGAAAACGTCAGTGGCAATGGTACAGCTGATTACTTCGATGAGGATGATCCTTCACTTTACTATCCACCGGCATACAGCTTTGTCTACAAAAACAACTACAGTAATCCTGTGCCGCCAGGACCACTAGTGCCGGGTATTGTATTGCCACCGCCACCTGATCAATTTAGTCGCCTAGAAAAATCCAACAAGGGAACAACCACAACAACTGCGCCAGTCACGGTCACAGCATCACCACCGAGACAAAGAACATACTCGACAACGTCTAGCACAATTACTACGACGCCAACGACATCCACAACAACGACAACTACGGTTGTGCCATTCCGTCAGGTACTCACAAGAATTAGTGAGTACACACCAAAAACGATCACCATCAACGCTGCAACACCAACGGCGAGGCCCCTGTCCGAGATACCACCAACACCACCACGAACGCCAACTCCCACAATCATCGAACCAGTGCCAGTACCAGTTGCTGTACCAGTACCAATATATCCATCCAAACACTACGCGACAACACGTCCCAACATTGTATCATTCGTGCCAACAACCGCCGAGCCAGTGGTTGAGACCTTCTCCAAATCAAATCCAATCTATTATGAATATTTCGAAGCGAAACGCGAACCGACAACAACAAATATCATTGATGATTTCGTATCAACAACAACAGCGAAACCAACTCAATCTGCAAAGCCCATTAAAATTTATGCGACCAGCAAACGTCCCTTCAAGCATCGTAACTACCTGCAGCCTGTTCCAGCAAATCGACCATATGTTTCGCAAGAAAATATAGTCTATATCACGCCCAAGCCCGAAATACGTCCGCCATACAACTACAACATGCAATCGCTACCACAAGCGCCAATTTACAAACCACGCCCCTTAGAAAATTTCGAACGTGAGGTGAATGCGATACGTGAAACCCTTCGTTACTATCAAAACCAACAACTTCGCGACAACAATATACCACGTACACCGAAGGCAAAAACCATTTACGAATACTCATTCGATGCAACGAAGGGAGAGTCACCAGAGCCCAACAATTTCCAACCACCGGCAGAGTTTGATGAGGAACCATTTAAGCCTATGGTTACCTACAGTCCCCCGGTGGACGATGAAAATGCCTTTAGAGCAATAGCCTATGAAAAGGCTGATCGTGAGCCATTACAACAACAGCAGCCAGCGCCAAAATATCAATCTACAACAACGTTAATACCAGTGCATCCATCACCGCAATATCAAGTTAGTCAGGGACGTCCAAAGAAATTGCGCTTAGGTGCTGCTAAGTACCTGGAACAACCTTTACATGCGAACAATTATCAGCAAAATCAACAAAAATATCCCCAAGATTATCAGTCCACACCACGTACCATATTGACTACGCAAACTCCTTGGGTTTCGCTGAATAAACAGCAGCCACCCGTAGAATATCAATCGCAGGAATTGCAACAACCACAGAGTCAACATCAGTCAGCGCCTACTTCAACTAAAAACCGTGGCTTTCCCGGCTACTATTATGGGCCACCACCACCACCACATCGGCAAAATAATCGTTTTTACGACGAACCTTTTCAAAATCCAGTGCGTAAAATTATTAACAACTATCGACCACCACCACTGCAGCAACAGTATCCAGAGCCACAACAGCAACAGGAACAACAACAAAATGTTTGGAGTCTAGAAAATGACACCTATGTTAATTATGCACCAAACCGACCACCACTTAATCCTGATGCAGAATTTATTAGTCCTTATCAGAATAATCCCCACAATCCCTACGCGCAACAGAATCAACGTTATGGCTCACTGCCTCCAGCGCTGTCACATCAGTCACAGTATTATGGTCCACCGCAGCGTTATCCGCCAAGGCAACAGGGACCACAGTCACAGCCACAATATCAAATTCCTTTACATCGTGATATACTGGTGAATTATCGTCAACCCTTACCGCCAATCAATCCAGACAGCGAGTACATTTCACATCCGCAGGTTGTACGTAACCAACCGGATCAGATTTATCGAACGAATACATATCGATTACCTTCACCGCCGGCATCACCGCAACCCAATGCTGGAGAACAATCGAATATATACTATATAACGCCAAAGTACCGTCGGGGTAATAATGGTAACAATGGCAATTTGCAGCACAACGGTAATAGGCAATGATTCAGGATTTTAATTTTTTAGAATAAAAAATTACTAAATCCATTAAATTATATAAAAAAATTTAACAAATTTTAGGAAGTGAAAACTTGTGATCTTATGAATTATAGTTTGTTTTCTCTTAAAACGCTGTAACAATAATTTAAGTGTATACATTTTTCCGATTTAGTTATTTACTTACAGGCTTAATAGTCAGGGAGCCTCTTTAAAGTGTGACATCTGTCAAGAGATAGATTTTGTTTCATTCAACCGGTCCAAGGTTTTTCGCTCAATGACTCAAACTGTGAACGATGGAAAAATCTTGTGAATTCAAAGTTGGAGAGGAGTTGATAAGAAATCGATTTCGTGCTTAATCTAAAATTTTCAAAAACCCGAAAATTTTCAAATGCAAAACAACAATTTTTTTTCGAACGTTGCGGTTTTTATTGGAAACTGCAGTACCACAAGAGTTTGCTTTCATCTACATCACAAATTTAAACTTAAATTTTTTCTCTATAAAGCGAGTTATTGCGCGAAAATAATTTTTCAGCCTTTATAAGCGACTATACCTCTTTTACTACCTTTAGTAGTAGGCATGCACTTTTTTTATTGTAAAGTCCAGATATTGGCGAATGTAGCATTATTTATCTTTAGGTACAAGTGACAATTTAAAGTATCACTGGCTCCCTGTCTATTATCCTATATGTCAGAATGCAATCTAAAGCTTTAGGTTCTTACACTTGAAATTTCTGATTTCATTCGATTGCTCTAGGCAATTCAAAATTTGCGAGTAGTATAACTCGAAACAGTTGTGATTTTTTATTATAATGGTTCGTTCGATTTTAAGTAATCAAAAAAAAAAAACTAATACTTTATATGTGACAACCTGATATAATGCTCAATTTTAATTTCTTCTACTTAACTACTTTCTACCAAGAGAAAATTTTCCGCAGGGTTAAGGGTCAGCAATTGAAATAATATCCATCCCATGATGCAATTCAATAGCATGCGCAAAACTTATGGTAATTTATTAAGCAACATTATAGATGATCCTTTGTAAAGAAGCCTTTTAAAACCAAGTCCAAAACATAGCTTTTATTGTGAAAACCAACTTCGGCTTCAGTTATTTGGCTTTGTTCGGATTTTCAACTTCAGACTTTTTTTTCTTCCATCTATTTTAGCTTTTCATAAAGCGTTTATTCAATTGAAAGTATTACTTTGACCATAAGTTTCATAGGACCTGGAATGCCTGTGAAAAATTTTACTTGCAAAAGGTGCTTCATAACTAGTAAAGTAATTGAGGAACTCAACCATTATGTTCGGCGCTTCTGTGCGCCTTTTTTTTCAGAAAGTGCGCAGCTGGTTCATCTGCGTTGACTACTGTATGTTCGAATTTTTCATACAAATCTGTATGTCTTTCATCTTCATCATCTTCAATTTTTACAATGTTCCCTGCTGCATTACCAAGAGCATTACAATCAACATCAGCTACAACGCTTTCAAATACATCCTCTCTTAGTGTCTAATGTATCATATATCATTTTTGTGGGAGAAAATACCCAAAGTTTTGTCAAACTTAATATCTTGCGTCGTATACAGTTTGTGGGTTTCCATATTCCAAAATCTTTACGTATTTGGTGCGTATTTCACTTCACAGCTTCTTGAATTTCAAAATATTTCAAGTTTAAAAATTTCCTACTCAAAATTATGTATCCCTAAAAACTCCCTGACGTTTGAACGACATACACTAACAGTGAAAGAACTGTATCCTTTAGCAGCTCTTGAGTATATTTTTTAATTGTAGCAAAAAACTATTTGCCCTACTATAATCCTTATTGCGAAAAATATTTACACATGAACATTCCACATAAAATGTTTGCTTAAAATTAAATAACATTTCTCATAAATCTTACCTGATAACCTGAAAAGAACTACAACAAAAATATACATGACGATGGAAGGTATGTTGCATGATATTTATTTGAGTTTAATATGTGGGACATGCTCAGAATTTGCAATTAGTTTTTACAGTTTTCTTGAGTTATTGACAGCTTACCTATGTACACAAAACGTTGTTTGAAAAACAAAAATCATACTCATTTAAGAAAATATTTTCTGTACTCAACATTGTATCTTATCGCTAAGTTTTAATCTTTTTTTATCTGTCTTTTTTTACAACAGACGCTCGTTGCTATGCTTAAGTTCGATATTATAAATCTTTTTTTTAACTATTATTTTCCAGCTAAGTTAAGTAAACAAAATATGAATAACAAATTGCTAATGTTGCACAAGAATTATTATAATTAAGTAAAAGATACACCTATATTTATTCTAATGGTAGCTGCTGTTTAGCACTGGTCAAAAAGTTTTTACTTTACAACACTGTAGTTACGCAAAGTTAATTAAGTTCACATGTATTATTCCTAGCACAAATAAATTGTTTTTTTTTGTAAATAAATTGTTTCCTTGCAATGCCGATATACAAAATATATACATACAAGTAAATATCTGTGACAAAAGGGAAAAACAGCTTAAGTTCAATTATGATAAATGAAGTATTTTATCATTTGTTTGTAATAGAAAATAGAATTTTCACCAATAACTAATGGAAAATTCTTTATTTATTCGAAGTCGACTTATGCTGTTTTTTCTTTATGCCACATTTGCAATTGTGTAATCAGCCATAAGAATTAAGTTCACTACATGTAATCGTAATCTTTATCGTTATCTTATATCTAAATCTAAAAAGTATAAAGTGAGCAATAAATGTTTATGTAAATTACAGCAGAAAAAACTGTATTTATTAAAAGTATTTTTTCTATTTTTATTTTTTTAGTTCTTGCGTTTAATTATGTTAATAAAATTAATCAATTAAATGTCTATATAGTTGTATGCGTAATTAGATATTTGATGGAAATCCTACAAATTATCTGGGTAATTAATTGTTTTTTAAACTATGATATTTAATTGATTGTTAAATTATAGTCTTACATATGAATACTACATAAAACATGGCAAATATTAAATAAAATAAATTTTAATACAAAGTGTAAAAATGTCTTTTGATTTTTCAATATGAAGATATGATTTTATTAACACCAAACTAACTAAATTTTTATAGTAGATAGTACAAGATATGTAATTAGGCAAAATATGGCTTTGCGCTAAGGGATCGTTAATATGACCGCTATTAATCTAACTTTTTTAACCTTCACTCGCATACTCACATTACATTAGAAAGCCGTAACTCCATTATTTTTTGAAGTAAGTATCACAGCATGAATATTAAATTTTGTGGCTATAGCTGGTCAAATTAGTTCGTTTAGTTTTGAAGTCCCAAATTTGCTAAATTGAGCTCTATCACCTAATATTTCAAAAATAATAAGGTATCGATGTATGTATATGGGTTATTCTTTGTCAAGTGGACCACCCCACCCGAACATCACAATTTTTGAGATAAAAATGCCTAACAGGACTCAAGCTTTTCGTTAAAACAACTGGCTTAGTCAACGTTTACAAGAGAAACTTCTTCCGCAAAGTTTCCTTGTTTGATGGCAAGAGAGGAAAAACAAAAGAGACAAAGTAAAAAATTTGTCATATGTCGCAAACACAACACGAAAATCACAAAAGAGAATGGACAAGAATTTGTATCTCACACTTTCCTCGTGTAAACGCCGACTAATTGTAATTTAGGTTTTTTTGTAGTTAGTTCCAGTTTCATTGTAAGTCAACGTTTAAACTAGGAATTTCTGTGTGATAAATTCTTGTCGATTCTCTTTTGTGATTTTCATTTTGCGTGTGCAACAAACGGCAAACTCTGCACCTCGTCAATTTCGTTTTTCCCCTCTTGCTAACAAGAATTTTTGGAAATAGTTTCTGTGTGTAAACGCTGAGTAATCAGCATTGCAGTATCCCCACCAGTGCTGTCAGATGCACGGATTTATCCGTTTTGAACGGATTTTTGGGGAAATAATAATCAAAAACTTTCCTCGTGTAAACGTCGACTTACAATGCCGTGTCACGTTTTTGCAAATTACAAAATGGCGGCACAAGATGGCGTACACAACGAAAGAGGCTACTTTAAATTTTTGCTCAATATTGAAAAAAAGAAATGTAAAAAATAATAAAAAAAAAATTGTTCATGGTTTGGATGATTTAAAATATTTGTGGACTTAAAAAATTTTCGGAGAGATTTTAATTTTTGCGTTCGTGCGTATTTTTGTTCAAAATTTCTAATTTCATCAGTTTTTTCATCAATTATCAATTTTCAGTAAAAATTGCCTTTAATAAAAAGTTCTTAAAATTGGTCAAAGTAAGCAGAAAAATATTTTTTTCTTTTTATTGTAATTTGTTTTTTCTTTCAAAGGCGTCGTACCTTTTTTCCTTGAAAATAGTAATTTTGCTGGTCAAAAACCACAAAAAATATTATTACGTTGAATTTTGACCATTATTTGTTTTATTTTAATGTTAGTTATACTTTATTTCTTCCTTAGAAAATAGGCTTTATTTTCACATTTTCAATGAATATGCAGTAGTTTTATTCATTTAAAAAAAAAAAAAAATAGTGCTCATAAAGCCCACTTTCTTTTCAAGGGAAGCAACAAAGTATGTAAAACTATAATTATTTTTTTTATAATATTGACATTTTTCTTAAAAAGCAATTTATGAAACGTCAGAATAAAAATGTACAATTAAAAAATAAATCAAAAATATTTTATGAGTATTTTGATCAATTTTAAAAACTTTTTACTCAGTGCGATTTTTCTGAAAATTGATAGCTTGGAATAAAATAATGATAAAAGATGAAATTTTGTTTAAAACTGTTTTTATTACTAACGGAAATACTAGAAATTTCCCGAAAATTTTTAAAATCCACAAATATTCATCATCCAAACTATGCATTCCATAGTAAACCATTTTTTGATTTTTTTTTTAAACTTTTTGTTTTCAATAGTGTACACAAATTGTGTGAAATTTTGCGCCATTTTTAAATTTGCATAAACGCCATACGGCATTGTAAAGCAATTGTTTCAACGAAAAGTTTAAGCTTAGGGAAGCCTTTATATCTGAAAATGTGTGATGTTCGGGTGGGGTGGTCCATTTTACAAAGAATGACTTCATTCGTTTTTTCAGTGCCAGTAATACTCAATAAGATGTCGTTCTGTATCGTCTATATCTATCGTTTCATGCTCAATTTTCATAATAACAACAATTCAGCTCTTGATATTTCAAAAACTAATGAGAAGACACGAAAAATGTTTTCTGAAGTTCAGGGTATCGCGATCTAGTTGAATGGTTAAATTGTGCTCGCTTGCACTCAACTAGCTCACTTTGAACTCAAATTGTGGGAGCTGGGTGAAATTAAGAAAAAAATTACAATGATATTTGGTGAAAATAAGGTAAAAAATATTTTCTACTTGAAACTCTTTTCCATTTGAGTCCTTGTAATTGTTTGCATATTCGAACATATCAACTTGAACAAAGTCCGTTTCTGGCTAATGCTATGGGTAACTTTTAACTATAAGTTTCCTGCGTATTGCATTTTCGATTAGTATTGGTTTCAGCCGGTAGGTAGTTTTGAATTTTTGATATCAGGGCATTATGTTGAAAACCTTAAATGACTTAAATTATTATACCGAACTTATCCCTACTAAGACTCTTAAAACACGTACTACATAAAAATTACTTTCTATGTTTTTTCAATATGAAAAATTAAAATTTATACTGTAAAGAAGATCTATAATATATCCTTTGAAATGTTATAGGTAAAGAACAATGACCTTTAGTATACCAATACATTGACATAACGCACCCATCCTTGTTTTTACATTGCCTGAGTATTTATTTTAAAAATCGATTATTTGTCACTTAGCCAAGGACAAATCAAAGAAACTCTACCCTTATAATATACGCGAATCAATAAAATAAACCGAACCCTTAAAAACTGTTTAACTTCCTTCCCCCACCCCCCCCCCCCCCCCTTCTTCGACAATACTGAACAAACACTTTCGCCTGTCAGTAGTTCAACACACATCCCCCTCATAATTGGATCCATAAACAACTGGAAAATAACAGCGTTTAATTGAAATGGCTTTAATTTTCGTGGAAATTTATTGGTTCATTGGCATTTAATTCGATTAGAGGAGTGTAATTGAAAGGGCGAGCCTACAGGGAGTCGCGAGTGTTGAGAAGTTGTGGGAAAACAAAATGTGACCTAAGTTTGTAGCGAATTTAATAGCTATATTTGTTTATTTGCAAAGCAAAAATAATATGCTGGCTATAAGTTTTAAAATATTCTGATATTAATTTTGATTGCTTGTCCATTTTTATTGCTGATAATTCGATTGTGACAAAGTTGCCATATGTGACAAATACAGGAGTTATTCTTTTGCGCCCTAAATAAGGTATACTATTTGAATAAGATTTGTCCATAATTAATTGGGAGATATTTGAAAAAAAATTTAACTCAAAAATCAAGATCTCTTTCATTTATTTTTTTTTTTCGATCTTAGGATTCCTTCTTTTTATAGTTTGAGCCATATTTCCTTTGAAAAAATCGCATGAGAGTCAATTTGTGCAATTTTTCATATGAAGGCATAAATTTGAATAGCAGTTTATCATCTAATTCAAATTTGTTGAAATTCATATCCGATTTATTATTCGAAGCTCTTGGATAAGCTCTAAACAAAAAGTAGGAAAATTTCGTGAAGAGGGCGTGGCACTTTCTATATAAGCAAAAATATTACAACGCCATACTGAGAAATTATATAAGGTAATAAAACCAAATTTTCCACAAATAGTAGGAATGATTTGGAAAAGCTCTGGACGAATTTCGGGCGTGGTATCTTCTATAAAAACAAAAGCTTTAAGACAATGTACTAATGTTTTGAAGTAATGAAAGTAAGTCGCACTCAAATATAAAAAATAGTTCGGTCTCGCATCAGTCAATGGATGGCGTGGCACCTCCCATGCAAACATAAGCGTTAAAACTCTATACAGAGAGCAATGTAAGTAAAGGTTGCAAAAAGAGCGAGGTGGAGAGATAGCCTTTTAGTAAAAATTTAGGACTTAAACGTAATTTTAATGCTAACGTGGATTAGGATATTCAATTTTTTGGCGAGACCAAAGATAACATTTGGGGAGGTTGTCCTCTGGCTTACACCATTTTGTTAATGAACGGTGAGAGACACCGATCAAATTCGTTTGATGGCATGTAGTAGTACTAAGGTAAGTCAATAAAAGTTTACCAATGAAATAAATTGAGAAGAGTTTTATTCAGACTTATAGTAGTCGTAAAGAGCTTTTAAGAAGGTTACTTCAATCAATCATTACATACTTGTACGTTGTGGATTCGATATTATCTCGGTTAGGATAGTTATAGTTGTATGGTAGCATCTACCTGATTTTGGGAAATTGTACGTCCTTTTCACGTCAAAGCGAAAGTCGCCCCCGTGTAAAAATTTATGTTGAAAAAATTAAAATACTTTATTTATTTTTCAAAAATAAAATTATTTTTTTAAGCTGCTCAAAAAAATTTTAAAAAGTTTGTATTTGGTCAATACTTAGGAGCGCCAACTAAGGTTTCATATATTTTTTTTTTTTATGTTATTTTTGATTAGATGTTAAAAACAGAATCTTAAGTGTTTTAACTATTTTACGAAATTTTTTGGTATTTCATATCTAAAAAACTATGGGTAGTAAATAGGTCTTAGGATCTCTCCCACATAAGAATCGAATTGCATTAAATAGATTCAACACAGAAAATTTAAAAAAAACCCATAGTATGGAATCCTTTTTTTATATCTAAGAACTTTAATGCTTGCAACACTTTGGATACCGACTCGTTTTGCCACCCGCTTAGATAATATGAGACATGCGAAACAAATAAACACATGACTGACCCATAGAGCACAGACAGGACTTGGAGGTTGTGTTGCGTTATTTTCCAGTTCAATACTATTTTTGTCGTAGGTCGTCGAAAACGGGCATGCGCGCTCTTCTACCACTCTCTCTCTCTCTCTCTCTGTCACACTCTCTTTTACCGCTCTATACTCTTGGCTCTTTCAAATTCTTAGTCTTTCTTACTACGGTGGTATTTAAAGAAAAAATTACATTCAAAAAATCGATTTCAATAAAAAAAAATGTCCTTTGTAAGTCTTGTGAGAATAAACGGGTATCTTATAAACTACACCATAATATCGAAAGTTATTTTTTGAAGTTTGATTGAAAAGCAAACTCTCCAACCAAGAAACAGCACAAGGACATTAGCAAAGGCTAGGGCGAGGACGACGAGGTAAACACGAACAGCTCGAATAAGAGAAGTAGCGACTACTAAAGGAAAATAACATTTTCAATTGGAAAATTTCCTCTAACAAAGTAGGAAGCAAAAAAGTGTAAAATTCCCTGACGATAAAAAATTAATTTGCATAAATCAAAAACAAAAAAAAAATACCAATTAATTAAATTCCAATTTATTGGATTCAATGATAATATATTTATTTGAGTTTCCTTAAAAAAGGAGTGACATAGAAAAAATAATCAAGGAAACAAAATCGAGGTATAAAAATTCCAACAAAAAATCATGTGAAAAAGAAGAAGGAAAATGTTTCTCTATCTCTACTGCTAAAAAGAAAACTTTTGAAGTTATAATTTTTTTTGTGTTGTTGTTGTTGTTAATGAAGAAAAACTTTCCGATTTAATAAGCGCTGCACGGAATTTTCAAAAAACTAAGTACCCACACACAGCACTAGATGAAAACATGGTAACAATGACATCGGAAGTGGACAAAACTCAAACTTCACTTGCGTTGGCTGCCAAATCTGCAGCTGCCGCAAACGCCTCCTCCTCCTCCTCATCATCTATTGTCCCTCCTGCCACTATAACGACTCTATCGACATCAACGGCAACAGCAGCAACTACCATCATCATTAGCACAGATGCAACATCTAACGGCAATGCTGGCAGTAGTATCGCCACTGGCTGCTCCAGTGCAAAGACGATTACAACTCTGACGACAGTAACTGTGAATGCGACCACCACAAGCACCACGCCCTCAGCAGCCAGTGAAGCGGTCAATATGAACAGCAGTAATGCCTGCACGTCGAGTTCAAACAACGCCAGCAGCACAAGTGGTTGCATGGCTGGTACAAGTGGTCAAAATAATGTCAAATCAAATGCATCTGGCTCTCAACAGCAGTCACATGGGTCAAAATCAACGCTGCCAGTTCCTTCGCAGCAGTCAAATAATCACTACAAAAAGAATGAAGATGCACCAAATATTATGGTGTATAAAAAGGTATGCTACGATATGATGAAAACTCTATGATTTAAAATTTTCAAATGAACCAATTCCTTTTCAGATGGAATCCATCATTGAGAAAATGCAAGCCGAATCAACTGGTGTTGTTGTGCGTACTGTCAAAGCGTTTATGAGTAAGGTTCCATCAGTGTTTACTGGAACGGACTTAGTCGCTTGGATTCTGAAGAACTACGATGTGGAAGATGTTACGGAGGCATTACATTTCGCACATTTATTATCATCACATGGTTATATTTTTCCTATCGATGATCATGCGTTGACTGTGAAAAATGATGGAACCTTTTATAGGTAAGTTGCCAACCTACTTTAATTTACTTTTTTTATAAATGAAAATATTGGGCTATGGTTATCAAAAACGTTACGAATTAAATCAAAAGGTGAATATTAGCATATTGTAGAAAGCTTACTGAAATGAAAATGTAAGATTTCACAAGAAAGATTTCTGAAAGGTTTCCGAGACGTCAAATGCTTAGATGGTTGGTATAGTATTCTTCTTTTCTGAGATATCGCATATTAAATTCAATCAGAAGTTATTTTTCCAAAAATTATTATCATACAAGAACCATTTGTAACATTTTTTTAAAGATATTTCCCTTAAATGTTGGCAACTAACATGGTGCATCCTGAAGTTCAAATGATGACGGAAAAATTATTATCAATTATCACGAAGATTAAAAAAGAGCTGAAAGAGAAATGTGCATGCACTTTAAGGATAATTTTTCATGCGAAATTTCATTTATAATTTATTTCTGATTATTTAGAACTTTCTTCCTTTGGATTATATAAAAAAATATAAATAAAAGCCCAAAAAATGCAAAAGATCTTAAAACTTTCTTATGCCATTTTCAATTTTTGTGGTTTTACTCGGAAAGTAATATGTAATAAATGTAAAATTTCAAAAGAAAAAACATAATGACTTTTGGTCAAGTAGACCTCCGTATCATAGATATGGCTAATTATATGATAAGTTGTTAATTTGAAGGTGATGTTGGCATGTTTGAGTAAGCGAAAGCGATGTCAGGTTTTATTTTAACTATAGAGCACTAGTTCTTTTAACTTTTGACCTTTGTGAACTATCACAGGGAATTTTATCAGCTGATATTAAAATATTTATGAAATGAAATTCAATTGCAAACTAAAAATAACCTCGTTGTCGTCAGTGATAAATTTATCAAAAATAATTATAGCCTGCGCCATCAAATTTGAATTTTTAATAAAATAAACGAATTCTTTAAAAAGTTATCAGAACTTTTGTTTTGCATGGAAATTAAAAAAACTTAACGTTGCATACTTTTTGGCTTAATTTATACTCAAGCGAAAAGCCTAAGCACAAACCAACTGAGAGTTCCGCTTCCGCTGTTGTTGCTTCTCATAATTTGTCTTTTTTTTTAGATTTCAAACCCCCTACTTTTGGCCATCAAACTGCTGGGAGCCTGAGAATACAGACTATGCCGTCTACTTATGTAAACGTACTATGCAAAATAAGACACGTCTTGAATTAGCCGATTATGAAGCAGAAAATTTGGCAAAACTGCAGAAAATGTTCTCTCGAAAGTGGGAATTTATTTTTATGCAGGTAAATTACCTGGTTTTAGTTAGATATATTTCTCGAAAATCTATTGAATAGTAAAAATAATAGTAATACCCATGAATTTTTTCAGGCTGAATCTCAAAGCAAAGTTGCCAAAAAACGTGATAAGCTGGAACGGAAAGTTCTGGATTCGCAGGAACGTGCTTTTTGGGATGTACATCGGCCAATGCCAGGTTGCGTTAATACCACCGAAATCGATATTAAGAAAGCCTATCGACGTGGCGGCTCCAGTCATGGTACTGGCTCGGCAGGTGCTTCCGTGGCCAAGAATCCTGCGGAGCAGCTGACACGCATTATAACATTGCGTAAGCAAAAACTAGAACGACGTACTATAAAGATGTCAAAGGCAGCAGAGGCGTAAGTCGTACATTATTAAAGATAGTGATTGTTGCTTAGATATGACAACAACAAATTTTGTATAGAAACTGTCATTGGTTTACGGCAAATGTAGACTTCCCACAACCCTTCTCCGATATTAAATTAAATTTGAATAAAGACTATAAAATATAAGTATAAAATGTCGCTGACAAAGTCATTAAGAAACCAAACAAAATGCTATGAAAATTGAATTAGCTGTAACACAGAATTATATTAACAAAATCTTTCAAAAAAGCGACGATTTCTACTTTTTCCTTTCTTAGTTATAAAATTTATTCTATAAGTAACTTAATGTAATAATAATAATAATAATACTTTTTCCTTAGAGAAATTATGGTGGTATTAAAATTTTTTTTTTTTTGAATTTAGAGCGGCATCGCGCTTGCTCTTCAAAAATAATCCCTACACGTCCCCCAAAGAGGTTGAAGATCCATACAGGTTTTGTTAAGGACTTTTTGGCTTAAGCACATGGAACTCAGCTTTAAAAAAATTTTAAAATTTTGTTGATAACAAGATCGCACAGATGATAGTTTTAACCATAAAATAATTGTTAAATAAAACAAAACAAAAGTATTTCTTCATCAAGACAACTACGCTAGAGCTTGATCTAGCCCTCCATACATTTTTCGTAGGCTGATTGAGGAATAGCCTTCAGCTAATTCAGCGAATTTGCTTTTTATGGGTTTTGGCTCGTCATCCAAAACTTTGGCCAAATTTCTTCTTGAAATTTTTTGTAATATTTATTTGGCCATTTTTGTTATGGGAATTTTAAAAACCCACAAAACTTAACCCTCATATTCCTCATGGATAAGATTGACAATATCATGATGCCTCTAAATTTCACGATGAGTCCCCTATTCGAAATTTCCATCAAAGTTTCTATGAGCCAGTTTTCAGGATCACAGGGTACATAATTCCAGCGGCAAATACCAAAGGTCCTTTCAACAGGCGATGTGTACCGATGCATTGTTGTTTTTATAATATGCTATAGACTTTGTTAACTCCGGTAAAAAAGGTGGGTACAGGGTCAGTCTACTTAATCGTAATTTTTCTTGGTCGTAAAATTTAGTTCTCAAACGCTTTTTAGGTTTTGGGGAATCGTCAATCCGAGCTTCAGTTAAGATACCTTTGTGGAAAAAAAGCCTTATTTAGTTATATTCCAACAAACTTTGGCTTTTTAAAAAAAAGATTTTTATTTTTATCTGCTCTTTCAGTTTGGTGTCATACTATGAACAATATAATGAGTTTGATTACTTTATCACTTCCCCCGAATTGCCTAATCCATGGCAAACAGACAGCACCGAAATGTGGGAGGCAGAGAAAAATACGTAAGTCTTAAATTGACCGCAATTGTAATTAAATATGCTCTAAGTAATATTATCAAATCTACAGCAAAGAAGTTCTGCTACGACGCGTCAAACGTTGGGCCTTCAGCTTGCGTGAGCTACTTAACGATCCCATTGGACGTGAGCAATTTACAAAATTCCTGGAAAAAGAATATAGTGGCGAAAATCTAAAGTAAGTTAAGTTTTCTACAAACTTTCAGTTAGTATTTATTTCTTGCTTGCCCTTACAGATTCTGGGAGTCGGTACAGCACATGAAGGCGCTGCCCCAATCGGAAATCAAAGAAGCAATACAAAAAATTTGGCAAGAATTTCTTGCGCCCGATGCACCCTGCCCGGTAAATGTGGATTCAAAATCTGTTGAATTGGCACGTGAGGCTGTCAGCTCACCGAACGGTCCGAATCGTTGGTGTTTCGATGTGGCTGCATCGCATGTTTATCATCTGATGAAAAGTGACTCCTATTCACGCTACTTGCGCTCTGATATGTACAAGGATTATTTGAATTGTTCGCGTAAAAAGATTAAATCAATACCGAACTTATTTGGTGTCAAACGTTGAGAATACGCCACGGCGGGTAGAGCAAGCAGTCTAGTAACGCAGGAGGAGGTGCAACTGAAAAATATTTAAAGCTATGATGGATTTGTTTTCAAATTTAAGTTCAGGTTTAATTCTTTAGTTGTAGTTTAGGCTAAAAAATATTCTTCATATAACTGCGTATATGAAATGTAGACATTAACAGCAACTTAAGGGATGATACTCTGCAAAGAAGCAAAACTATAGTGGCTTTAGCCATTATCTTAATAGAATAAATAATTAAGTTACAATGTAGTAAACAAAATTACATGTGTAAGTTATAAAAAAAAAGATAAGGGTATACGAACAAACGCGTATATGCGTCGTAAATGATGCATAAACAGCAGCGTACAAAATAAAAGAAAAATTTCCTAAAAGTTTCTTACAGTTTTGTAAGTGTCAGAAGAAATTTCAGATTTAAAAATCAACTAAATAAGCAAAACTACAACGTTGTTCGAATACCCTTACTATATGTATTATAGTGTAGGTAAGCTCAAAAATTAATGTTGCATATATGGAACATTTTTTATGTACAAAGTAAAACTGCCAATGCTTAGTTTGCTTTAACTTTAACAATTGATTCAGTCAAAAGAAAGTTTAAAGTTTTATTTTTTTCTCAAAATTATTATTTTTGTTTTCGAAAAATCATGCATTCACTTTAATTGAAGAACTACAGTATCATTATTTTGAGCAAAGCTCGAGTACTTAAGTGTCGTAAGCAATAAAAACTTAACTCTTGGCAAATTAAAGTTTAATGTTGAGCTAAACCAAACGTTTATTTGAAGATATTTTTTTTTTAAAAAAACCTTACGGTAACTGAAATTATATGGCAGCATTTCCAACCTATGCAGCTTGGAATGTGGTATCTTTAAAAAGAGCTACTTACTATTCTCATGGTCTATGTCAGGCACAGTTCGTTCTGTAGAGCTATCTGACTGCTGGTATTTTGTTGTTTATAAAAGTTATACAACTAAAAAATATATATCTTAAAAGAGCTAAACTTTCAAAAAATATGTCGGAGCATATTTCGAGCTGTATAATATCATTGTCACATTTTGACATATTTCGATCTCTGAGACACCAGGTATACACTTAGACGCCTCGGTCTGTGAGTAAAAATTGTTGAAAAGGAAATTTCCTTTCAATTGAAACACATACATGTGTATGTACATTATGTTACATACAAACAAATTTTATGTTCTCGCGTCCCAAGGGCTTAGACATGACCCCTCTTATTTGAAAATAGATCCATAAAATTTTTTTTATATCATGATTCTTACTCAGTGAAGTGCTTAACAAGATTCATTTAAAAATTGTTACAATAACTTCATAATTCGTTGGTTCAGCGCTGGCATGACTAAAGCAATGTACTAAATTTGTATATAATTTGTGCAAGTTTTCAAAGACTACATACACTTTGTGTCGTAAAGACAAAATGGCAGAACTACAAAAAGTACTATCCCAAAATTTTTTTCTTAAATAACAACTGAAATGGATTTCGTTGTAAAATCTAATATGCTGATGTTTAGTTTTTGAAGCAATAGTGTACATGGAAAACGTGGCAGATAAGATTTATCTTGACGAAAATAAAGGATTTTTCTAAAATAAGTTGATCACACTAAATTATAAGTCAGGCAAATTGATGTAATATTGGAAATATGTGGAGAAAATTTTTAAAAGTAGATCCATAATTCTGAAATTTTGTGCTTTGACGATAGACAAATATACAGCTTATATCAAGACAGTTCTCAACTTACAATTTTCGTTAGAGCTTTCAAGATGGAACTTTCAAAGGATTGAATTATCGTCAATTCCAGGAACTCTTTTAACTTATGGATGTAACTGTGAGGCTGTAATTCTTTTTCGGAAGTACTTAAAATGGTTAAGTCAAGTTAAAATGTTAAAAAGGTTTTATTATTGACGAAATTATATCAAGCCAAAATTGGAACTTACGGATGAACCACCTCAAGCGTAGCTGCGGGCAACATTTACATAAAATTATATTTAAAAAAGTAAATGGCAGGAATTGATGTATCGTTCCAAATAAACATCTCGTTCACTATTGTAAACCTTCTGTTCATTTTGAAATTTTTAAAAACCAAACGCTTAAGAAATTACCCTTTATAACGAAATAACGAAGTTCCAGATAAAGCTGGGATGTTTGTTAATAACATGTTTAATATTACAATTATTTGATATCGTTCTTTTGAAGTCCTCTATTCTCTTCGAAAACAGTTTCGTAACTATTTTGATTATGTTGCTGTTGCACATTTTCAACGTCATCAACGGATATTTTGTCCTTTAAAACCACACAAACTAAATTAAATCTACATAGCTGCACAAATAGAGCTTTGAAGTTAAAATGTAAAACGCTGGCTGGGTCATGTCCATCGTATGGATAAAGAAGCTCCAGCGAAAAAGGTATTCGAAGGGAAGGTCCCCGGTCAACGACGAAGAAGGAGACCATGCCTCCGGTGGATAGACCAAGCTGAGGAAGCCCTAACCACGCTTGGTATTAATGACAACGGTATGTTATGGCCATCTAAGTAAAGTAAGTAAAGTTTAATGTTAAAACCGCTAGTAGTGCACTTTTTTCAGCAGATGCCAAGAGCACTTCTCAAAACTTAAAACTACGAATATTGAAACTGCGATTATTGTATGCGCGCATAGCGGGAGTTGGCTGTAACTATTAGCGTAATTGATGAAACCATTTCATGTCAATGTTCCGAAAATTTAGTTTTACCAAGCACACAGCTATTATGCACAGAATATGATATCCCTATACATTTCCCAAGAAAACACAAATGTACTCCGTTGAATTCACTATTAACATACTACGTAAATGCAATTAAATTACAAGATAAAACCATAAAAAGTACATTAATAATAAATTGTCATTTGTCAACATATCTTAATCTCTATGTGATTTTTATTTTATTTTCATAAAATAAATCTTAAAAGTAAATGTATGTTAAACTGCAGTAATCTTACATTTTAAAGCTCGAAAAAAATATGTAAAGCAAAATATAGATTTAAAGAAAAAACATAGATAACTTAAAAACTAAATAAATATAGGTATGTATTTATGAAGCGAACTATAGTTTAATATGTCATATGTGTACTTATAGAAAAATTAAAGAAAAATATTATGTTATAGTTAAACAGGTATATTTTTGTTGCTCTTAATGTTATAGCTATATGTGTAGGTATTATTATGAGAGCTAAGATTTTTTGCAGAAAAACTTGAAATTTTTCCGAAAATATTTTAAAATTTACAAAGCTGGAAACAAACGGTTTCAGCACATTTTTAAAAACAATATAATATTAAAAACATATCAACTTCTGTTTGCGCAACGTCGAGATGGCTGACGTGAGCTGAATTCTAGGATTCTTGCTGCGGTTTGATGAATACACGGTTGCGATTCCTCTTTCCAAAAGAAAACCTCAGGATTGACTTCAATTCTTTATTTCAAAATATTTACTCTAAGACTAAGTATATTAATTTAAGTTACTTTTTACAAATCAAAGATCGCAACTCCTCTTGACAAACTTATCGAGACGAAGACAAAAAGAAAGACACAAAGAGCGACCCAAAAAGGTTTTTCTGTCAAAAATAAAAACTTGATATGTCAACGAGACGAGTTGCCACCTTATGGATTATGGAATCATAAAAGAGAATGCAAATGAGAAAACAAATCAATTCAATTTGGTTTTATAATCAAATGTCACAACTTATGAACTATTATTTTTATGCAGCTATACAACATTCTGCCCAGCGATGATCCTTGGAGAGGATCATCTAAGATCGTCAAACGAATATGAATAGTATAAATTACTATATGTATGTATATAACAATGTTGTTAATGGCAGGGATTTTACATGTGCAAATTCATATTAAAAATGTATGGTCGTTATTTTGCTTACCGTGCCAATTATCTGATATTGGTAAAGGACATAGTTTTGAAATTGGTCTTTTGAGTACACTATTTTGAGTCTTCAAAGTAGCAACACGAACTAGCCCATCATCTCCAGAGTGCGTTTCGATAATACGCCCAAGTGGCCAGAAGTTACACGTCAACCTTTCATCCTTGATAAGCACGATATCATTCACTTGCAGATTAGGTTTGGCACTTAGCCACTTAGGTCTTCTTTGTAGACGCGACAAATATTCTTGACTCCAACGACGCCAGAATTGTTGGGCAAGCATCTGACATTTTTTCCAACGCTCCACAGGTGTCAAGATATCGATTTCAGGAACTGGGGGTGCAAGCAATGAATCGCCGATCAGGAAATGGCCTGGTGTTAAGACCATTAGGTCTTCTGGATCGTTTGATAGAGGGCACAATGGCCGAGAATTGAGGCATGCTTCGATTTGAGCTAAAGTTGTCGCCAGCTCCTCAAAAGTCAATGGATGGTCACCAATCACTCTTTTCAAGTGATATTTCATCGATTTCACACCTGCCTCCCACAAACCTCCAAAGTGAGGTGCGGAGGGGGGGATGAAATGCCATTGTATTCGTTGTTCTGCTAAAAAAGACGACGCGTTGTTTCCTATAAAAGTTTGATACGCCTTCCGATCCGCTTGCAATTTCTTGTTGGATCCTATAAAATTTGTGCCACAGTCACTGAAAATGTTTTTACACAATCCCCTCCTGCCAATGAACCGCTTTAGTGCACCAAGAAAGGCGTCAGCAGATAAATCGCCTACTGGCTCTAGGTGAAGTGCCTTGGTTGATAAACAAACAAATAAGGCGATGTAACCCTTTGTGGAGGCTCGGCCACGGCCCTTAGATGGCAAAACCTTTATTGGGCCCGCATAATCGACCCCAACGCTAGAAAATGGTCGAGCTGGACGAACTCGCTCTGCAGGAAGATTGCCCATGAGCTGAGTGGACGGCTTTGGTTTGCATTTATAGCAGACGATGCATCGGTGGATAATTGAACGAGTCACATTTCTGCCATTGATGAGCCAAAAGGTTTTTCGTAGATGGTAAAGCGTAACTCCGACCCCACCATGAAGCGTAGCTTGGTGACTGTAATTCACTGCCAAATCGGTGAAATGATGTTTCGCTGGTAAAAGGTAAGGATATTTTTCATTTTCTGGTAGCAATGCATCGCGCAGTCGTCCACCTAGACGAAGTATACATTCCTTTTCATCGAAGAATGGGTTTAAGGGCAATAATTCACTATTTTCCGGTATGAAGGATTTTGTTGAGAGTGCCTTCCATTCAGTTGGAAACACTTCAATTTGTACTACGCGGAGAATGCTTATGAGACTGTAGTGATATTCAAAGGACTGCAAGGTGCTTGTCCGCCGTTCCTTTCCTTTTTTACGACAGTTGAATATGAAACGATGACAATAGGCAATAACTCGGATAAGACGGAAATAAGATGAGTGTTTTTGAATGATCTGAGGGATATATTGCTTTTCAATACGCACTGAATTCACTTGCATACATTTCATTTCCGTGTGAACTGTGGCCATGCTGATGTTTTCGTAATCCAAAGAATCGGTGCGGAGCATCCATTTTTTCCGTAGCCAGGTTGGCCCATTCCACCATAATTCACAGTCTAAAATTTTTGTTGGCGTCAAACCACGACTGGAACAATCTGCTGGGTTATCCATGGACTTTACATGATGCCACTGTTCCTTAGTTGAGCATTCTAAAATTTTTAATATGCGATTAGAAACAAACGTTTTCCATCGAGAGGCATCTCCTCTAATCCAATGGTTTACAATGATGCAGTGGTTCTCTTTAAAGGTGCATATACAACCGCATTTCCAACGACAGATATAGGGCAATCAACACATGACAATGTATCTACGTCACCATGTTCAAATCATGTTCTTATATCTGAAGTACCGCTTCCTGAAGTTAAATTGCCTACTTTTTTTGGGAATTATATCGAGTGTTTAAAAAGCTTTACCCCTAATACTGCTGCACATAGCTCTGCTCGAGGAATGGTAAGTTTAGGTTTAATTGGTGATACCTTACATTTTGACATGAGCAGGCTTGAATGATAATTACCGTCTATTGTACGAACTCTGAGATAGGCTGTTGTGCAATATGCATATGATGAAGCATCGCAAAAAATGTGCAGTTCTTTCAATCCGTCTGTATGACTTGTATTCAACCACCTGGGGATATCTATCATATTAATAGTAGGCAAATCAGCGATATAACGACTCCATGATTCTTGTATGTCACTTGGAACTACAACATCCCATCCAAGTTTGAGTTTCCATAATTCTTGCATCAAGAGCTTAGCGGTTATTACTATAGGATTAAGCCATCCCAGTGGATCAAATAGCCGTGCAATGGTAGACAAAATGGACCGTTTCGTTGGTACACCAGTTGGAATTTCAAAATTGATTTTGAACTGAAAAGTGTCAGCCATAGGGTTCCAGTACATTCCTAATGCCTTTACAGTGTCGCTTTCATTCAATTGCAGTAAGCTTTTAATCTCACAATGCTCTTGTGGAACGTTTTCTAATAATCTAGGATGGTTACTTGACCATTTTCTAAGATTGAAGGAGGCGCTGCGTAGCATTGAAATTATTTGCTCTTGTAATTCGACCGCTTCCTCAAGTGAATCGCCACCGGATAATACGTCGTCTACATACATTTGGTTTTTCAGTACAGCTGCAGCGATTGGATAATTATTTTCTTCATCTTTAATTAGCTGGCGTATAGTCCGGAGCGCAGCAAAGGGAGCCGAACCAGTGCCAAATAGAACAGTAGTGCAGAAAAATTCTTTTATATCTTCGTGTGGGCTATTTCTCCACAAAATTCTTTGATATTGTGCATCTTTTTCATTCATATCGATGCAACGGTACATCTTTTGGATATCTGCTGTGAATGCCACTCTATGAATACGCCAATTGATTAGTACGCCGGCCAAATCCGTTTGTAACGCTGGACCAACAGCCAAAATATCGTTTAGAGATTTTCCATTACTTGTCTTTGCAGATGCGTCAAAAACTATTCGCACCTTTGTCGTAGATGATGATTCCTTTATGATTGGGTGGTGAGGAAGATAGCAGCAGGTATAAGAAATCACATTATTTCTGATAGTGAGATTTTCATGTTCCGAGATAGTAACAGGTTTCATTTGTCCAAGCTGGATATATTCCTCGATGGTTTCTTGATAGATTGTTTTCAGAGATTGATCTTGTTCCAATCGACGTTCAAGAGACAAAAAACGTTTCATGGCCAAATTCTTGGACTTCCCGATAACCTTGTCAGGGTTTTCTCTTGATAAAAGCGGCAACCGCACCAAATATTTTCCATTGTCCAATCGCTTGTAAGTTCTGTCGTAAAAGTTTTCACACCACTGGTCTAAATCTGACAAAACACGTTCATGCCCAATCTCTTCCAGCTCCCAAAATTTCCGCATTAGTTGATCAATTTCGGTGCAGGTATATAAGGAGGAAATAGTGATAGTAGGCCTTACAGATTTGCATACCTTGCCGGAAATAATGTAACCTAATGTTGTATTTTGCGCAACAGGCTCTCCACTAGCTGCTCGACGGGTGTCACTTAGTATAATTTCATCATAAAAATCGTTGCCAAGAAGTAAATCTACTTGTTGTGGCTCAAAGTACGTCGGATCTGCAAGCCTTAATCCATTTAAATGAGTCCATGGTCTCATACTTAGCCGCCTTTCAGGAAGGGTACTATTGACTTTCGTTAAAATGTATGCTAAAACCTGATACCTTAAGGTTTGATCAAAACATGACCCTATTGTCAAAATTACGTAACTGGACCCAATCGCCACTGGTGCACCAGCTAGCCCACTTATTTTTATATGGGCCTTGTGTCGAGGAAGACGTAGCAGCTGAACTGCATTCTCGGAAATAAATGACGCCTGCGATCCTTGGTCTAAAAGAGCGCGAAATTTTAAGGGCTGACCTTCAATGCTGTGAATTTTGACCAGTGCAGTTGGTAATAAAACATTAAATTCGCCAGGGCTTTGGTCTACCTCTTCCGATGTCTTTTCTCCCTTAGCACTGCTATTATTGTTCATTCTTGTGTACATACACACTGTTGATGACTCAGCCTGAGAACGGTCGCTAGTGGAATGGCTATTTTGCCTCAAATCTGAATTTGAATTAGATATAGCTGATTCAGGCCTATGGTCCACGTGGAGGAGTGTATGATGCCTTTTTCGGCAAGTAGCACACGCTTTGCGACTACTGCACTTAGAAGCAGAATGATTGTACCCTAAACAATTGAAGCACAACTTATGCTTCTCGGCTGCAGCTCGTTTTTGTGATACTGTCATTTTAAGAAATACTGGGCACTCTCGTACAGAATGCTCCTCCAACGTGCATACCGGACATATCATGAACCCCTTAACTATATTAAATGATTTGGATTCCTTCTTAAAATTGGCAGTGGAATGCTCAAATTTCCTACGGTTGTCTTGATGCGATGACGGCTTGGGTAAGATATGTGATTTTGCAGATGTTATCAGCATTTGATATTGCTCGTCGAGATATTCACAAAGTTGTGTAAAAGTTGGAATCGTTTCTTGCCTTCGTAGTGTTCGGTTCCATTCAGCAGAAATCGTTGACGGCAACCTTTTCGACATATAATACGCCAAGATACATTCTGCACCTTCGACATTTACTCCTAATTTTTTAATTGAATTAATAGTTGACCTACAAGTTTGAGTAAATCGTTTTAAAACTGTAGGATCTTCACGCGACACAGCAGGTTGGTTGTCAAAAACGCCCATGAAATGTAAAAACAGCAAACGCTTGTTATCGTAGATGTTAAGTAGCATCTTCCATGCTACTGGATAATTTTCCGCTAGTAAACTTAAGTGTTGAATGTCTTGTGCTGCCTCCCCTGATAAAGCACCCTTTAGATAATGGAAGCGCTGAACATCATTCAACTTTGCATTGTTGTGCACCCTTGATTCAAACACTTCCTTAAAAGTCGGCCACTCGATATAATTCCCAAAAAAAGTAGGCAATTTAACTTCAGGAAGCGGTACTTCAGATATAAGAACATGATTTGAACATGGTGACGTAGATACATTGTCATGTGTTGATTGCCCTATATCTGTCGTTGGAAATGCGGTTGTATATGCACCTTTAAAGAGAACCACTGCATCATTGTAGTTTTCCTCAAAATCATTCTCTACATCAACTTCAAAATAATTTTTCTCTAATTTTTCATCTTTCGGTAGGCGTAGGAGCGTGCGGTGATTGTCGCGAAATTCGACTCGAAATGATGCTAAATTTTCTATGCGAACTTCAAAATATTCCTTGGTCTTTCGTGCTGATGAGTCCTTTTTAAAATTACGCATATATTTTTTGACCGAATCCACAAGAGCTAATTGCTCGGCTACCACCTCTGCCGCCTTACTCATTATTATTTTATTTTATTGAAAAATAACGTACCAATACACAATAATATGAATATGCACTTACCCTTGCAACAGAAAATACACCGGTACAGCACAGCAACAGCAACTCAGCAATCTTCCGAAATAAATAATTAGCGCTTCCGCGAATCTTTGTATGTATGTAGATATTCAAATTGAGGTTATGTCTCACTCTTGCACGTTGGCTGCCATGTGGTAACGGCTCACCTGCAGCTTTCAAGAAGTCACAAATGCGGTGCAAATGATACGAGGCACAATCGTGTTGACCAGGAAAAAACATAAAAAACAGCATAGAATCCTCACAGGAGGCACCAAATGTTTGCGCAACGTCGAGATGGCTGACGTGAGCTGAATTCTAGGATTCTTGCTGCGGTTTGATGAATACACGGTTGCGATTCCTCTTTCCAAAAGAAAACCTCAGGATTGACTTCAATTCTTTATTTCAAAATATTTACTCTAAGACTAAGTATATTAATTTAAGTTACTTTTTACAAATCAAAGATCGCAACTCCTCTTGACAAACTTATCGAGACGAAGACAAAAAGAAAGACACAAAGAGCGACCCAAAAAGGTTTTTCTGTCAAAAATAAAAACTTGATATGTCAACGAGACGAGTTGCCACCTTATGGATTATGGAATCATAAAAGAGAATGCAAATGAGAAAACAAATCAATTCAATTTGGTTTTATAATCAAATGTCACAACTTATGAACTATTATTTTTATGCAGCTATACAACAACTTCAAAGCACTACAACTTTATAGTACAAAAGCTCTTTGGACTAGAATTCGATGCGTTGATTTTTCGTCTACAACATCAAATTGATTTTGATTTTTGATTTAACCCTTCTGTGCGTGACAAAAAATACACCTTTCCCCAGGTGACACAGTACCTGGGAACCCCTTCACAAATTATATGAAAATTTAAAGTTTTTTAGCTTGAACTGTACAAAATAATGACATTTCTCGAATTGATCAGGTGAAACCCTGAGCCCTCTTTATTTTTTAGATTATACTAGTACTGTATATTACTACGAGAGCTAGCGGCAATTTTGAGCGCGAAATTTCATACCGCCTAAAAAATGTTTATCGACCTAAAAGAGCTTTTACACGATACTCGTAGCTCGAAAAGTAAGCGACAAATAGGAAAATATGTTTGATAAATCTAGAGTTATAGAGCAGTGGATGAGTGAGCTCACCGATTCATTGCGACTTGCGCTTGCTACTTCGTTTTGACTCGTTTACCCACTTTTGAAGTGCCTGCGTCCTGAGTTCTTGCTATGCTTTGTTTCAATTTTTACTTGGGTTCTCAACAAATCTATGCAAAAAGAGAAACATATCAGACTTAGAAACTCTTACTAAGCAGCTTAAAAGTCACTGATGATTCCATTTAGACAAAGTATGACTAGCTTTTGCAGTTTGATTTTTTGTATTTGTATTTTTTTGGTTTTTGGTACTGAAAAATAATTATTCAGTTAAATTATTTTAAAATCAGTGAAATAATTATTTTTTCGTTTGCGACAACTAATCAGTGAAATAAATATATTTTTAGGCAGATGAAACTGCCGCACAATTCAAGTCACTCGCTCCCGTACTATTTGTTTGTTTGAAGTTTTTCTGCAAGAAATTTCTGTCCTTAGACTAAAGGAGAAGATTCTGTTGATGTTACTAATAATTTCCCACCGTGTTGACGATAAAAAAAACTATGAAGGATAGTGTTAGATTGAGCAAAACTGAAGTTAAATGCGTTGTTAATAGTAATGTTTTTAGTTAAACTTAACATTTTTTTAATTTAGGCTTTTTATATAAAATGTAAACTGAACTAAATGATATTAAATGTATAAAATTTCACATAGTTATTGTGAGAAAATATAGTAAATAATGAAATAAAAAAAATAAATAAATGTAAGTAGAACTAAAAATTTAAATAAATACAGTGGCTCCAACGAATAATCGGACAAAGCTTTTTTTTTTAGAAAATTATATGAAAAATTTCGAACTAATTGGAACTTCAAAAAAATTGGAATGCCATTCAATTCATCCTTAATCCTCCATTCATACAACAACAAACAAATTTAAAAAAATCTAACCATGAATTTTTTAAAAATTATAAAGAATGAATAACTCAGTTTTACTTGCTCAATGAATAATCGGACAACATACCAAGTAGTGAAAAAACTGTCGATATTTCTTTCTATAAAGGATTATTAAGAGTATTTTGTTTTACGTTGCGTTACTTTGCACCTATTAGTTACATTTAGTGTTAGAAATTATATTAATTTCAACGCGTATTACCAGCAATGGCTCCAAAAAGGAAAGCAAGCATGCCAGCTTATTGTAAAATCACATGGAGAAGGAAAACTGTCCACGAAATTGGTGAATTAGTCGGAAAAAGTCATTCGACTGCCCACGGAATCATAAAAAGGTACCGTCAAGACTTTAGATTGACTTGCAAGTCCAAAGATGGGCAAGGAAAAAAGTTTAATAGAAGATTAGAACGCAACATTTTAAGCGAAATTAAAAAATATCCGCTCAAAACTGCAAAAAAAATCAATTATCTGTGGATAGTAGGCTTGGAAAGGATGTATGCTTGAACACTCTATCTAGTGTGTTACATAGGAACGATTTTCATGGTAGAGTTGCAAGAAAAAAGCCATTTATGAGCCCAATTAACACAATCAATATGGTGAAATTTGCAAAAGAATACCTTCTCAAAACTGATGAATATTGGAAAACCGTAAGAACTCATTTAATATGTTTAGAATGTTGTCATTTTAACTTTATCTGTATAAAGAATCTGTGTAGAGAATATTCAATATACAGAAAAAAGTTGAAATGACAACATTCTAAACATATTAATTGAGTTCTTATGGTTTTCCAATATTCATCAGTTTTGAGAAGGTATTCTTTTGCAAATTTCACCATATTGATTGTGTTAATTGGGCTCATAAATGGCTTTTTTCTTGCAACTCTACCATGAAAATCGTTCCTATGTAACACACTAAATAGAGTGTTCAAGCATACATCCTTTCCAAGCCTACTATCAACAGATAATTGATTTTTTTTGCAGTTTTGAGCGGATATTTTTTAATTTCGCTTAAAATGTTGCGTTCTAATCTTCTATTAAACTTTTTTCCTTGCCCATCTTTGAACTTGCAAGTCAATCTAAAGTCTTGACGGTACCTTTTTATGATTCCGTGGGCAGTCGAATGACTTTTTCCGACTAATTCACCAATTTCGTGGACAGTTTTCCTTCTCCATGTGATTTTACAATAAGCTGGCATGCTTGCTTTCCTTTTTGGAGCCATTGCTGGTAATACGCGTTGAAATTAATATAATTTCTAACACTAAATGTAACTAATAGGTGCAAAGTAACGCAACGTAAAACAAAATACTCTTAATAATCCTTTATAGAAAGAAATATCGACAGTTTTTTCACTACTTGGTATGTTGTCCGATTATTCATTGAGCAAGTAAAACTGAGTTATTCATTCTTTATAATTTTTAAAAAATTCATGGTTAGATTTTTTTAAATTTGTTTGTTGTTGTATGAATGGAGGATTAAGGATGAATTGAATGGCATTCCAATTTTTTTGAAGTTCCAATTAGTTCGTAATTTTTCATATAATTTTTTAAAAAAAAAAGCTTTGTCCGATTATTCGTTGGAGCCACTGTACGTTATTATGTTTTATATGTTAAATCAAATCATTTGATATAAAAAAAATCATTTGAGTTAAATGAAAATTGCTGAAGTATGAAATAAAATGCAAGTCATATGAAATATAAACTAATAAAAATAATGAATTAATTATAACTTTAATGACCCTTTTTCTTCAAAAGCGTTCGCCGTTATCAGACTAAATCAATGTGAGCTTTATAGTCATTATGGCCATAAACATTAGCATTGTTGCACACGGAGACTGCCATAATATCAGGTAAATGACACAATTACTTCTAAGTATGTGGGTACACATAAAATATTAATGAGTGCCTACTTAAAGTCTTATCAGTTTAAAATCGCATAAAGATTTATAAGGCACTTAATGTGCTAAGACTGCGCCAGAAGCCATTTTATTTGCGAAAAAGCAGTGAGAGAAATAATGCCTTGAAAAGGAGTCAGTAGTGGAAATTTTTCTTTAACATGATATATGTATAATCTTATAATTTCATTGAATTAAAAATTTCAGCAATAAAACAAATTAAATCTCGAAGTAGAGCCCATTACGTGGGGGTTACCACAACAACTTGAAATTCGTTGTCCGGTGATTTGTGGACATTTTTATTGGTGAGAAAACACTTCATTATGTGAAAGAAAAGAGAGAGACTTTGTTGAGTTTTCTCAATCAGTAGCGTAGCTAGTGGCAGTTTGATCTATAACTTTTAAATTTAATTAATATTTTTTTTTAGTAAATTTCAACTTATTTTGTAACAGAGATTTCGAGTTTATTTGATTTTGCTAGGGTGTCAGAAAAGTAAGAAATAAAAGTTAGAAAACCGCATTCACCCATCCCTGGATTTGCACGGTAGATACATTGGAGTAAGACGCAGCATTCATATAAAGCAGGAGGAGCAGAACTTAGTCTTAAACTATTCAAAACGAATCATAGAACATATAGAAAAGACATAGATACATATGCTTACAGGGGCGCTTCCAGTCTTCCACATTTGAGTAGGGTATGAGTCGAGACTTGAAAAATCAAAATTTCGTTAATCAATTGAATAATAATGTTCAGCGAGAACTAAAACTTCTCAAGTACTCAATAAACTGAAATATGTTAAGAGTTGATGGGATGTCAAACATTTTTCGTTTTTATTTGAGCGCCACATTCCGTTTCGTTTCAATAGAAAGCTGTTGCTCGAGCATGCTCTTATTCACATATTTACAAATATGGCCAAAGTTTGAACTACCCATATAAATTTTTCGTAATTACATATGTATGGTAATTCTATTCACATATTATTTCTCGATCGACAAATATCCATTTTACGATTTCGTACTTTTCCTATTTTCAACAGGAAATCACAAGAACCAATTAAGTGCACACATCTATGTTATTAAACCGTTTTCCATTTTTTGTAATTTTGTTGTGACTCAATTTTAAATACGTAGAATCGCTTATGAATTCCATTGGAAAAATGGAAAAATATTTTAGCGTAATCAACAAAGTTTGCAAAAATTCATTGCAACTAAGACAATTTGAATGCAATTTGCCAAGAGCTAAAATATAGAAATAGTTCAGTGAACTACGTAAACAAATACCTCATAAATTGTAACTTTTACGTCAAATGAATAAATTTTAAATGTTATCTGCTTAAGTTTTCCATTACATAGAGTTATCTGGAAATATTAAACAAAAAACCTAAAAACCCACGTAATTCCAGGTTTCATGAGGAAACTAGGTAATGTGCTGATTTGAATGCATTGTAATAACTGAGAAAAACGTAATATGTATGTCAGTGAAGAACCAGTTTTTATTGTTAATTACTTACTTTGACAAAAAAAAAAAGTGAAAACACATTTTTTGCTCAGATATAAATACATATATTCGAAGGTCTTTCAGTGAATACTACAGGTACTCATACTAAATCAACGAATGCGAAATGTGAATGTGAAAGTCATTGCAATTAAGAACCAATAAACGCACATACATATCGTATTAGAAATAATTTTATAAATGGAGCAATTCTAATCAATTAATAGATGTATTTTTTTTTTTTTTTCCTGAAATTTACATGATTGTTTATTAGTGCCTATATGTATGTATATAAAAAGAGAAATCCATCTATTTCCGAATTCAAATATTTTAAGTTTACCTAAGCCGGATGCCTTAAGTGAGGAACTCAGAATTAAACTTTTAATATATATGTATATGAGGCTGCGGATGATATTATTATTTGGATAAATTATTATTCTTTAAAAGAGTTACTGGATGTTACTTGATCTTACGAGGTTTTTAATTATATTAATTAGATTGTGTGAAATGAAATTCGAGGAAAGTCTACTGATATCAATTAAGCGCAATTTGAGGTCACTGATTTCGAATCTGCCGTCTTATTTTGACCTACATGTTAGCGTTTCGAGACAACGGGAAATTAACCTATAACGGGTAACAACACAAGTATAATGGTCATTTTATATACCACGAACGAGCTATAGCGATTCCAAAGGATTTTGGAGCGCTGAATCTGAATCGGGCCTTAGAATTGCTCTATCTCGTCAGATTTTTGCTATATCCTAACCTAAAGGTGGAAAAAACGCATTTTTGGCTTATATTTGAACTATAAACGTAACCTTAAAATATAAGTCTTGCCGTTTTAAATGCTATTGAGTTTGTTAGAATATATATTATTTTGTAAATAAGTTTGTATGGCGTTACAGACGTTAATGGGTTGAAATCACTATTTCAAGTATGGGTGACACAAAAAATTCAATTCAACATATTTCACCGAAAAATACTCCATTACGTTCTTTCAAAAAAGGTTCGCGCTAACGTCAGTGTTATTTCGGTATGTTCCATTCAAAACATTTGCATGACGCCACGCACTAAGATTCTGATAGCCTGGGCAATACAACAATTGCATCGCTTGCTGATATGATGAAATTCGTAAAGGAATAATGGTGATTTCCCACTATAAATTAATTACAATGACAATGTGTGACAAATAATTAGAGTTTTCTGTTTTGACATGTGCACGTTTTTTTTGCCAGCAGGTGGTAACATGTGATGTTAAGTTTTTAGTTATTTCAGTTGTAGAAAATAAAAGCTTTTAAATTAAATTTAAATTACCAAAGTATTGCTTAGTCATATGAGTCTACTTATGCATTTCATCAGGGAATATACAGCTGATTTAACGAGCACTTGCCATTTTCAACTGCAGTAATAAAATTTAAAAAATATCAAATCCCACTTAATGTGTTGCTGCATAGGAAATATAAAAAAAAATGTCTGTGATTTCGCAGGCATGTGTCCCAGTTCTACTTTATAATCATCATCCGTTTGATAAGAGTCTACTGAGTTCAGCTACATACGTTCCAAACACGCGTAAGACGACAAAGTCAAAAGGTATCATAATCACTACAGTTAAACAGATAAAATCATCCTAAGATAAATAGCTACATGACACATTTTATCTGTAGAATTTATAGTTGCAGTTATTCATAATTGCTTTTAAGTTGAATTCTAACTAACTGTTGTTGTTGACGTGCAGAGGTGTTGACTTGTGGAAAAAAGAGAAAGAAAAAGTTAACAAGGTCTACTGGCAAACGCTACCTCGTAAAACGCGTGAGCCTGTTGGTAATTTACAACATTTTGAATGAAAAGCCTTTGCTGCTGTCAGCATGTGATGGTAAAGTTATTTGGTTTACAATGCATGCTGTATACCCCTTATTGGTTTTCAATAACCATATGATTTTATAATACAAACTAATTTTATTCAAAATTAGCACATTCATGAGAAGTATTTTCTTAACTGGTCTACTTGGGGACAGATCGTAACAAGCAGAAAATTATTCTTTGCCATTATAGACAATAAAATTGATTTCTTCAAGAGGTTTTTAACCCATAACTGAACTGATTTCATTTATACGCAAATTTGAAATTGTTATTAGTTGGTATGCAAAAAAAAAACTGTGTTTATTTAAATGTGTAAATATTTACGTATTTTCGTATACACTACGTTACTAAGCACTTAAATCAATACAATCGAGCAGCTCAAATTTCAAGCGCTAATATTTGCATGTGATAATAAAACAGTACCAGGAGTCGAACGATGGATGGCTTTTTGCGTGATTATAAATGAAATTTGTTTTTAATTTATATAACTTATCACCCAACAAACTATTGGTTCAGTGAAATCTTAAGCTAACCTTGGTTGTTACACAATCATTACAATTGCTCACGTTACTTTCCCTAATCATTTGATTAGTGATAATGACCAAACTTCCCAACTATTAAAGAATAATTAAATTACCAAAATATCCAAAAGAATGAAACATTTGTTATATTCTGAATGAAAAATTGTATGATGAGTATTAGCCCAAGACAAGAATTGGTAAAAAAAGTTCCAATTTAAATTTGCAAAGGAAAGTTTTAGCTAAGAAAAACTCAACCATCAGGTTCGCTTTGTTGCCTGTCATTTAGAGGCGATAATGTCGTCACACCCATTTCATTTTGCTAGGGGGTATTGTTTCTCTTTAGCAGTGATATTGCCAGTTCATGTAGGAGATGAACTTTTTTTTCATAATTATTGCTCATCATCTGAAAACGATACAAAAAAGTAGCAAAAATCTTTACAAGGAACCTCTTCTTTTTTAATCATTATTTTGAAAAGGTGGGGTTAAAACTGCTCGATCCACTTCAAGGCGATATCGTTAAGAAAAAAAAAATTAGCTAAAGTAGTAATGAAAATCAATGCAAAATTTATCAAAAAAAACCTCTGGATGAGAGATTATGTAGTAGCTCAGATGAAGGTACCACAATACTGTCAAACAAAGAGCATGAAGAAAAGGACACAAAGCGTCATTTTATTTCATTGCTGAGATGGGCTCACTTGTGCCATCGTTTGCTACTCTTGTGATAACAAATATCAAGTTTTGGAATTTTGTTTCTACAGAAAAATTGGTTGAAATTTGATATCCCTTCACATAAATAAAAAAGAGCTTTGCAGTGAATGGAAAATTACTCAAAGCTTTATCGCCCGCTAAAAGTTTTAATAAAAATCATCGAAAAATGTTCACGTCCTTTGATCAGATTGCACGTGAGAAATAGTTAAAAATTTTGGGTCAGTTTTTCATTTACATATGTTTTTAGGTATATTTTTGACAAAACGGTCTAAAAATTTAGAAAAAAAAATAACTTAAGTATTAAGTAATATCGTTTTAAAAGTTTTTTCAATATGTCCAAGAAAAGTACGTTAAAAAACGAAAGTCTAAGTCAAAAATAATTCAATTTGGTCGTTTATTCGAGGAGTTACGAAAATTAAAATGAAAATATCATAATTTTCAAAAATATCATAAATAAATAAAATTTGAAAAAAAACATTGGGACTAGTCTCAACCAGTATGAAAAGAAATAAAAAATTTCAGAAAAATCAAAGATGCAAAAGCAAAATGGTGTTCAATTTGAAGTGAAATGCCCCATTTTGATGTTTATCAAATGTTACTATCATTGAGTAACTTAAAAATATGTTTTCGATTAAATTTCGAGTTCGAGATAAGTCCATTAATTCAGCTCTGACAAGTTAACCAACGATAAGAAACTATTTCTTAGAGTTTAATCTCTCCCAATCAGTCAGGTTCAGTCAAACTCTACCGCATAGACTGGAACCAATTAGACGGAGTGTTCAGCACACGCATATATTAAAATTTTCGCCGAAAACGTAAAGATTTATGGAACGACAGCTCCATAAATTCAACGAATGTCACCGATCTGCTCCCAAAGTTAAAATTACCATTTCAAGCCGGTTGAGGCCATAAAAGCGAATTTGCTGAAGGTTCTTTCTCAACCAGGCTATGAAAAATGTATGAAGAACTGGATCGCAGAAGCGCTGACATAGGTAGGTATTTTGCAAGCAGCGGAGCCTGCTTTGATTACGACATAATAATTTTGAAGAATAAAAGGTTTTATTTAACAATTCTGGATATTTTTGAGACAGAATATCTAACATCAAAGAAAAATATACGAAAAATTGTTCATAATTCTATACTATATTTGGACATTGGGCAAAATCGTCAGACAAATTACTTAACACAAATGTCTAGAAAACCTCTTTGCAATGACTTAGAAACATTGGGTACGAGAGGATGGAAACTTGATGCAGATGCAATGAATAATTTGCAAACAAAGACTTAAGATTTCTTTAGCTTTTTCTTGCACAAGTAATTTCTGCTGCAATATATTATTTAGATAGTTCCAAATTAGTTTCGAAATTTCCTAAAGCTTGGATCATAGCGTATGTTATTTCCTACTTTGTTATTTACCATAAGTATAAATACTAACAAAATTATCCTACGTTTTCGTGAAACTGTTGATTCAACAATTTGTAAATAACCTACAAAAATAATAAATTCCCCACTTATAATTAGTTTTGATATAAAGTCATGAAATCAATACAATATACTATATATTGTTCTTAGATAACTGTACTTAACTATTCCAAGTAGAAAAAAAATACTTTTATTGAATGGCGAACTTGATTACGCGCCTTAGCAAAAATTCCAATTAGCAATAAATAATTCAGCTTGACGTGTTTTTTTGAAGTGCAAATTTGAGCATATTACTGAGTTACCATTTAGAATACTTAACTGTTGCCTCACATTTCTTGATTTACGTAATTTTATCTCTCTGAATATTCTGTTGATTAACACAAAAAAAACCGGAATACTTCTTTAATAAGTTGCAATCCTCACAATTCTCAAGGACTTACAACCTCTTGTTGTCAAAATGCTGGTATGTAACGCCATCTTGAATGTTCATTGTCAGTGTTGTCATACTTCAAAACTCTTTACCGAGTACTAGGAAATATGAATACAGTCTCAGCAATTTAAATTATTATTTACTATATTATTTGTTGTTACGCAAACGCTGAACTTCCTTTTCTTGTTGCTTCCATCAGAGCGGTACATTTTTCCTCAAATAAAGTAAATTTATGTTTTTACAAGACGTTACAAAACGTTTACTGCTGCTTTTTTCGAGTTACAAACATAGAGAACAACTCAAAACTAAGTTACCATTAAAATTTTAAAAAATCTTATCCTTTCTTTTAATTAATAGTGCTTCACCTTTTTACAACTTCTGCAGATATATATAAAAATTTTCAAGTGCAATTCGAGGTTGTGATTTTTAAATACACACTATCATTAATAAATTTAAGTCCTAGAGAAAATTTTTCATATAAATCATATCTATTTATATACATAGAATACAAATTTGCTATAAAAAATATAGGTGTCTATTTTTAAAATCACATTTGACCTTGAAAATTTGTTTCAAGATCAAAGCCTAGGTCACAGCCATTTGACCCCTTAGAAACCTTATAACTTTTGCCTAAAATATTTATCAATATCTTTCTTAGTTCTCGAGACATTGCCTTGTGAAAAGTGAAATAAATCACCCGTTTGTAAGGAACAAATACCAACACTACATAAAGTAATCGGATTTTCGATTAACACTATTTTTTCTTAAAGAAATACCACTCAACACACAGCGGAATCTCTCACTATGATATGACAGGCAAAATAAAAACTGGTTGCACTTTTAATTACTACAGTCAGCACAAACGAATAAAATCAACAACTCAATAAATTAATTGAGTAGAGAGCTATACGTTTTCCTCTTCCCACATTGATGATGATTCCGATGAGTAGAGCAGCGTGCAAGCACTAGGAAACAGCTGTGCGCGTCATTGATTGCGGCGGCATCGACATCAACATCGGTATCGGCACGTTACGCCACAGCCAGAATCTCACTTCTCATGCAGGTTCTGCGATCAGACTGAAAACAGTTCAAACTCAACATTGCTTGGCTAAAGTGGTGCAGATCAGTTAACGCTAGCAAATAGAAATCGCTAAAGTGATCGTTAAGAACGTGAAGCATTTAAGACGGAACGACGCGAAAACGGGTACAGAAGTGTGCGAATGATACAGAAATCAAGTGAAAAGAAAAGAAAGACGGAAAAAAGAAATAAAAATTCATTCGAAACATAAATTAATTAATGAAAAATACTAAGGGAATTCAAAGTAAATAAACTTTTCGCTGCAAGATCACTGGAGAACATGCAGTGCAGAAAAAGCCGGTTTTTGAGTTAAAGAAAAAACAAAACATACTCTAAATTAAGTCCTTAATAAGCAGTTCAAACAAAAAAGAAAGAAAACACGAAAAATTAACAACAATCATATTATGTCAGTTATTCAGTAAAGTAAAGTCATAGCAGTGACAAACAAAAAAAAAAGAATACAACGACAACACATTTAGCTTTGTGTACCACGAAGAACCTCCTCAATTCAAGCAAAGATTTAAGCTAAATAATTTTTTTTTTATCGGTCGAGCAAAGAAAGCAGGTGTCAACGAACGAACATATACTGTAATGGTGAAAATTTGCCTTTTGCGGTCCTTCGCAGCAGCTACCAAATACATTGGGCGCGCCAAATTGAGCCTCATCGAATTTAATGAGAATAAATTTATGGACTGCTTGTGACCAGGGCAGGACGGATATACAAAAGACAGCACGCGAAAAAGAAACCGAATTAAAAATCCAAAAAAACTAAATGTAATCGGAAAAAACAAGAATTATTTCGGAATCGCAAAAAAAAAAAAACCTACATTTTCGATCTCACGATTAGCAGCACAACAGTTTTTGGCTGTAAAGTACATTCACCTATGCCAAAAATAACAACAACAACAACAACGGGTATTACAGCAACGACAATAAGAAATATTGAATACTGCCACACATAAATTACAACAATATCAGCCCTACTTGCAGCGCATTTCCCGCTACATTGCAACATATACTTGAAGTAGGAAAAAAATCGCATGCGAGAAAAAAGACGCCGAAAACTTTTTGGCAAACGATCTCAGTTTATTTTGGTTTTATAGCATTAAAAGCGGCCACTTTATTGCTTTACATCTTACAATACACCACATTGGATTTTTGGAATTGTTCGACGTCACAACAAATAAAGCAATCAGAACACTTTTACTTGAACGACACAAATTGACGTAGAAAAAGGAGCAACATTTTTGGTTTTGCTGCTACAATTTTGATTTATTTGTGCGGTAAAAATAAACAAACGAAAACAACGCAAAAAAATAACATCAGTTCTATTGAGAAACAACAAAAAATATTTTCTAAATTGCTGTGAGTATTGCTAGACATATGAACAATGAATAATAACATTTATATAAGCGCATATGTGCTTATATGTACATAACATACATATAGTATGTACATGTGCATATAAATATGTACAATATTTATAAACGAGACGCAGTGGCAGACAAAATTTAAATAAGTTTGGGTAATTTTATGCAGAAAGTGGACGCCACAGTCGATATTTTTATGGCTACGCCATTATTTCATTAAATGCATTATTGCTCAAAAACTTCTAGACCGATCTAAAAATTTGTAAACAAATTGTAGCCCTGTAAATTTCATTTTCAATATCGTCAAGTTTTTTAACATTCACAATTTCCGTATAACTAATGGTTACTGTTACGCAGAAAAAAAAGCAAACGGCAATTGTGTCCACTTTCTGTATAGTTACCATATAGCTTATGTAGAAATACCATTTCCAAAAAAAATTTTAAAATTTTGTGTGCAAACTTAGTTTTCAGATAAATATTGATACACCCCACACAAGAACTACAAGAATAATTCTGTGGCCGCATGAAATAACAGCTAAAGTCGATCTGTGATCACAAGGCAAAGTAACATAAGTTCTGTGCAAAAGCATGTGACTTTTACTGTTTTGCCTGATCATCGAATATCGACTTTAGCTGTTATTCCTTGCTGCCACACAATTAATTGTAGATGTTATTTTTTGAGTAAAACTTTTTCAAAAATACAAATTCACAAAACTATCTGGGATCATCAAAAAAAAAAATAAATTCAAGATCGCCCAAAAAATTTTCAAACAAATTTGGGCAAATTCAAGTGAAAACTGGTATTTTTTTTGGGCGTAAACAAAATTTATTAAATCTTAAATATATAATTCATAATATGAAAATATGCTAAAAACTAGAAATTTTATATTATATATCAGATGTACTGGTATTTTTTTCGCCGTTTTTTAATATCTTTCAAAACCTATAGGCAACATTGTCTTCACAAGTCAAAATCACCACCCATTTGCTTTGCTTTTGTCCTATCGGCTGTTCTGTTTTTAGTAAGGAAGAGCCAGGATATCGAGGACATTGAAATCGATATCAGTTAACCTTTGTGGTCATATTAATAAAAGTATGAACTCAAATATTTTTATTCCTCTCATTTCAGTTCGGTCCTGAAAGAGTTAAGCTATATTATTACATTTTTGAAAAAGATTTATTTAAACGATCACATTCAGCACATATTCAGGTGAAAAATGTTCACAGTATAATATGTAGAATCACCAAAATAGATTTATTTATCAGTAAAGTTATATGGGCTTTTGTTTCAATTTTGATCAGGTATATCGGTTTATATAATTTTTGGATATCAAATTTGTACCAGACTTAATAATATATATTTTGGTTTTAAGTTAATCTGTCAAATATGCTGAAAATATAAAAGCTTTTCAAATATCTATATGGACGCAAGACCAGTCCAAAGTCCCTTTTTGAATATGCAGAAAAGAAAATGAAATCAATGAATTCGTGATAAGTTAGCAAAATATATGTACAATTTTTGATCCCCCATATCTCTAAAACTGCCGATTTTTTGCCAGAATGATATAAGCTACATCACACAAAAGCGACTCAGTACGTTATTTATGAAAATTTGCCTTTCATCAAATTGACTGAAATATTAGCATTAAGTATAATATGAAGAATAAAAAGTTTTTAAAATTTTAGAGAAATATATAAACTCTTTGTAGAATTCCATTCAAAAATATTTTCTCATTTTTGTATTGGACTGTGCTACTTTTCATTTCTCTTGAATAATGTATTGTTCTCTTAAAATTGTGGTTCTGTGTTTTTAATATTTTGTTCATTATTGTTTGATATATCAATAAGAAATAATAGATATGCCTCACGAGGTTATTATTAATGATTCTCTTATGCAGAAAAAAATCAAAAGAAAAATCTATACATTAATTTCTAATTTTTTTTTTTTGGTCTTAAAGTATGTCACCACTGCTCATTTTTTTTTAAGCAACAATTAAAAAAAATTATTATTATTGTCTTATTTTTCATAGTTTATTATCTTCTATTACGTATTTTTCTTGAATTGTTTCATTATCGGAAATAATAAATTTCCGTTTGCATTTGCGTATTTTTGGAAAATAACAAAGTTGTAAAACTGAACTAACTGCGCCAAACGACAAGGAAATGTTGCGCAATTTTAATTTATCCGAATTGTCAAAAAGTTGCACGTCACGAATGTAATTCTTAGTAATTGTATTTTGCTTCTTCTTTGCTTCTATAGGGACGGACAATCTATCTTAAAGTTAACTTAACAAAAATATTTTTGTAACTTTCGCATAAGACGATTTCAGTTTGGGTGCAATACCAATTCAAGCACAACGGAATACAAAACTCCATTATGTTACTTAAGCGCCAAAAATGTTTAAGACAAATAAAGGGTGTAGCAAGGAACTCACTAACATTTTCAGTATTTCGAGAAAACGAAGATCTAAATACTCTCCAAAACAAGTTTTTACTACTCAGTAAGAAATAGGTTAAACAACAAAATGAGCCACATCTCTTAAAGTTGCTTGATGTCATAATCTCATTTTCATATGCAAAACCAAGTTTTTCGAATAAACGGAAAAAAATTTAACTGTAAGTAAACTCAAGTTATTCCAAAAGCCGCAGGAATTTATTATTTAAAAAATAATTTGTTAAGGTCTTAGTTTTGGCATAGATAAAAACTAAACACCCTACACTGCATTAACAATTAAAGTGGGCAAAAGCTTTAACATTTTATTAATAGGGTTTCAGTCTCAGTAACATTCAAGTATAAACTTTATTTTCTTATTTCATCAGATGTCCGATTGTACGATAGGTGACATTCCCACTTTTTTTAACATGAGCCATTAAACTTTGCAATACCAAGTTTGTTGACGTTTTCTTGTCATAACGCTTCAAAAGTTCTCCTTATAAATGTTTAATGTTTGTGTAAACACCAAATGTCCTCCTGCCTAGATAGATGAAACTTTCTTGAATTGAGTTGCTACATTCACTAGAACAGTTCAAAGTTTTGCATGGGAGGTGCCATGCCTACTTGTGAGAGAGGTGTCACACCAATTTAAAATAACAAAAAGTCCCATAATCATAAAATTATACTATTAAATCATAACTTTAAGCTTTTCAAATTTGGCTATGTTCCTAATGTTACTTTCAACCAATGGTAAAAATCAAAAGGTTGGTTTAGTTTTGTGCGAACGGTAGATGTTTCTTTGAACCAACTTTGCCCATTCTACGAGCTATTATTGAAGAAGTTTCTTGTGCAACAAATTTACCACTCTTCATATTTGCATAATACACCGATATACACATACGGACATCGGCTGTAGGAACGACTCTCATTAGGAATGTATATACTTTTATATACCTGTCACGCCTCCACCTTTTTTACCTTTAACTTACAAATGAAAGAACAAAGTGTATGGACTCTGTTTTTAGGGCTTAAAACTTTTTGTTTTTTAAGGAATCTTATGGAAGAAAGCTGAGTTTATTTATGTACACCCTATTATATACTTATGTAGATAAGCAAATAAATATATTTTATACAATTTTTGCTCGTTTAAGAAGAGCAGATATTGGATTTGTTTTTAATTATTTAAAAAAAAAATTACAATTCTTATTCCTTATCAAACCATTAATAAATAATTCATCCTATATACTCGTACTTGTGGAACTTATAGAGTATACTCGCATATCAATTGTGATACGTGACAAAAATATCATCTCAGTTGCGATGTTACTATACATGCATATGTATGCATAGTATATAAATACTTACATATTTGTACATATGTTATGTTTCTATAGCAATTTTCAGTAAACAAAGTAAAGTAATAACAACGAATACGCTTAGTTAGATATGAAAAATGTTTTGTATTGTCTATTGAAATGAACTATGTATATATTGACGCGAAATTTATATTTAGCTTAGTTTTTGTTGTTGCATACAAATATCTGCCAAATGAATACTTCGTTTTTTTTTTTTTGTTGTAGTTTTTTACCATATGCGAAAACTGCGAAATCAGATTATTGTTTTATTCCTCTAAGGGAAGAATTTTTTTCAACTTAACTTCTGTAATTTGGGCCATACTTAATCTAAAAAAGTAATACCGATAAAATGATTAAGTTAAAAAAAATATACAATTTTTCATTTCATTTTATTTGAGTAACACAACAGCATCAAATTTTATTTAAGTTATTCGTTAAAAAATTTGCGTTTATCTTAAAAGCGGGTCAGTTGTTTGAAGCTTGGGTTACTGTTCGTTTAATTATACAAATCCAGTTTACGAAATTTTCATCTTAAGGTGAAACAAATAAAATATTTATAACCTTATAAATGCATTCGTACCAATACCTGTTATTTTTTGGTATACATCATACAGGGGTTGTTGACATTTTTACCCGCATTCTGTTAGTTACCACACATATTAACATTTTGTCAGATTTATTTTTAAATATCAAAGGCATGGCATAATATATGACCGCCAAGGGAAAATAAGCTTATCTGCACAGTGCAAAATTTCTCAGCAGAGCCAAAAATCAAGAAGTGGGTACAAAAATATCTATTGATCATTAACGACAAACGAAAAGTCGCTAAGATACAAAATGCTATATGAGTTGGATCATGGTACAAACTGGGGCAGAAAATTTGCCCAGTTGAAATCAATACAAGAAATGCAGTTTCACACGAAGAAATTTTTTTAGCAACATAAAATTTTAAAATCTTGAAAATGCTTATATGGAAATGGCTTGAAATTTACTGAACTGATACCCATAATTTATTTCTAAAAACAATTTTTTAATCACATGGTATGTATTAACATAGCCTCAGCAGACCAGTATTGGTTAATTTGTACGAAGTAAGATTTGAACCTCGGCCATTCCATGCATTATTTCCAGACATACGCTCTAACACTTGAGCTATTGGTATTGTGACCTTGAGATGCACAAATTATGCTTATTTCTCGTTTGTTGTTATCAAAACAAAACTGGTCTAGCCAACGAACATAACGACGTCGTTAAAACAGCAATACAGCGTATATGGCTCAAGTGCCAAAAGCTAAATACGTGAGAAATGAGAAAGTGCAAAAATGTTATGCGGCTTTACAGTTTAAGCGACGATAATTTCGTAAGACAACTTCTTCAGCCTCCAATTTTTTTCCAACATGCGCACTCGTAATCAATTTAAACAAACTATCTTTTCAAATCCACAAATTATTCTTGCAAAGAAAATTTATAGCCTTCATTGAAACAATTTCTGCATATACTCGTATCACTGATTGATGTTGAAATTTTCGAAAAGTCATAAATAACTTACAATAACAGCAACAACAAAATGTTTGCTGGCCAACCCTACGTACATAAATAGATACTTTCAGCATATGGTTAATTAATTGACAGAGCGCCCTATAAAAACAAAACTGAAACAAAAACAACTGAATCACCTTGAAAATACAGAAAATAATAATAAATTTCCAAGAAAAGTTTTATAAAAAATAAATAGCAACAACAAGATATATGGAAAAAAACAACAAATGTATTTCCTATAGGAAATACATCTTTAAAGAACCTAATCCGCAACTGTAGTCAGCAAAATTATTTCCCAAAGTAAACATATCTGGTAGAAGAAGTACAAATGAATTGTTACTTCTGCTACGCTCAGCAAAAATATTAAAAAAAAAATAAAAAAATTTACTTGTAATTAAACTTGAATGCATGCATGTTGTGGCCCAGAAACCTATTTAGGCCAAACTTAGTGGTTCTTTAGCCAACGTAAAGAATTAAATTAAAGCAAAATCTTAAACAAGAAATTAAAAACTTTAAAATGCTGCTATCAGCACAAAAATAAACAAAACAAATTGAGAATTAAATTACACATGGGAGTCCAAAGGTTGCCATTTGAAAAATAAAAGTTAAAAGAAAAAGTTCAAAAAAAAATAAGAAAAAATCTTATTTCATCAAAGCACTAAAGAAATGTTTATTGAAAGTAAATATTTTGAATCTGGTTGCATTATTTTGGTTTATTTCACCAGTTGTTTTTTGTTTTCTTTTTGTTATATTTGCCAACACTCATACTGTTTGTCATTCAAATTATTTGATGCCAAAAAAACAAAGTGCAAAAAATTTTAAATGGAAAATTTTTGCACGCTGAACAGAAAACTATTACTAAGGTAAATATTGCCCAAATCGTTGTTAAGAATTATAGCACGCAAAAACTAAATCAAGCCTAAGGATTAAAATAAATTTTTTAAGGATAGAAATGTTTTTGACTCCATAGTAAGTACTTACCGACAAGGTCGTCGAAATTAAAGATGCGCCGAATAGTAAAAATAAACACCGCCCCCCCCCCCATATGGAATTTTATTTTATCAATCAATATTTTATATCTGTGCAAAACATGCTTTTCATACTATGGCAAAAACATTGATAACCTGAGTCAAATATCCAATTTTCTCGCCAGCTCCGATTATAGACATTCATGTTCATGATATCCTCTTTTTCCATCATTGAGTATCGGTTTAAATAAGATTTAAAAAAAATACAAAGTACTTCTAAAAATGTAAGGCCCCTTGAAGATCGGATCGGAAGAAATCGTGCCGTTATCGATCTCTCTCTTCCCCTCTCGTATCGACGGGCTTGCTTGCTGAGGTACTTATATAATAACAAATAATCTTGTGAATGCACAGAAGGATGATTTATGTAGGCACTTTTTGTATTTTCCGAGAAACTTCACATCGAAAGTATGAAATATATGCGAAAATTGACTTAAGTCCGGGGAAAAAACTACGTAGCGGTTTCAAAATTTGAAAATCTGTGCGATTGGATGAAAGACCATTATAACAATACCCCCCTTAGAAGTGCTATAATATTAACTGACTTAAGTCGTTAGTCCGGGCAGCCATAGAATAAATAATTTAGCTTTTTCTTAATTTCAGGGTGACTTCAATGATGCTTAGTCTTTTAAGTCAACTACATGATATGTCCATATGATTTCTGCGTACAAGAATAATATTTACGTCGCTTTTTTTGTTTTTTTTTTTAATGATTTTGGCTTCTGAAGCCCGTAGTAGTCGACTCGAGTTCGAAATCGAAAAAGTATTTTTGTATCGTGTTGAGAGTTTCAGACTTCTCACCACAGTGCAAAATCGAACATTACTTCAGATAATATGGTGGATAACGCATAATATAAAATAATTTTATGAATCATTTTTTATACTAATGCCCAAAAACATTGCATTACATTCAACGTTCTCTTCGGCATTGTTTTTTTACTGATCCATTTTCTGCTAAAAAACCACCAATCTATTTTTGCTTAGGTTGTAAATGTTTTATTTTTAATTATTTCTGACTGTTATGTTTAATAGCGCTTATGTATTGAATTTTGCTATTTAAAAAATCTTACGTGTTTACTATTTGTTGCTACTGAACTTTCAAGTTCACGAGAGTTCTTTTGAAATTAAAATACCAATTTGTAAACAAACAATGAGAAAATAAAAACCATTCAATAACAATTGATACGATGAAACCTGTACTGGGAAATTCATAAATTGCACATTCATCAACTGCAAAGATTAAATAGGGATTCTGTTTTCAGCACGTCAAAACTTGAGTGGAAAAATGTTTAAAATACTTTTGAGTATATATGAATCGGTCATTTTACCTTTTTTGAAATGAATTCATAATATAAATATATATGAAATAAATCGAAATTTTTCTCCAATTTAGTAAGCATACTTAATTCGTCGAGAGTAATGAAAATTTTCTTCTGCAAAAATATGCTTGAAGCAATTCAATCAAACTACTAAAAGATTAAAATATTATTTCTTGAAGAAATATTTCTCCCACTTTCCTTTTGGAATATTCTAGAGCTATGAATAATCAAAATATTTTTTGTATTCTCAACCTTACATCACTTGTCTTTATTTCCCTATCATCAAGTACTTATAATCTAACAATAAAACAGTAAATAATATTGTTAATTCCCTTTGCAATCAACAAAATACCATACTTTTTTTCAAACTTTATAGCAAGATAAGAGAGATAATAAAAAATATAATAAAAGGATTATAATGTTTAGTACTTCTAAGAAAATATTGTATATTTCCGTCATTATACAGTGGAGCGGAGATAAAAAACACTTTCTAAGATAAACTAAAGTTTTCACATCTTACACATTTTTTAATTTTTAAAGTTCAAGATGAAAGACTTTAAGGATATGAACATCATTTACATGAGAGAAAATCCTTTAGTTTTTTAGTATATTTAAAAAGCAAAGAACACTTATCCAGTTAACTGACAGGGCTTTGTACAATTTTGCTATCATATTCTTTACTAAAGTAAAGTTACGCTTTCCGGTGCATTTTTTCATTTCCTCAACCTGCTGAAAATTAAATACAAAATTCATGCGGAACAATATACATATGTATGTATGTCCATTCAGACCACTGTCCTTGGACTTAATAGTGCTGCCACCAGATTCATACTCATAACCATCTCAGATCGAACTCGTACGATTAACTGAAGTAGTTTAAAATTGATCAATTAAAAAAATCATAACATTTCAAAATTAAAACTAAAAATAAATCATTTAATAAAGCACATAAACACATGATGGAAAAATTCTAAGACCAAGAAATATTTTAAGCTGATTAAATCTTTAATGTTATTTATTGTACCAAAAAGTTTTCTTAATTTAAAAAAGAAAAACACAATCATAAGCTGAGAATTTTGTGTTTTCTCATGACCATTTTGAACTCGAAAAAACAAGTTCGTTTAATTGCTTTAGTTCTAAGGAGATTTAACAAACAAAAATTTATTTTTAGATGTATAATACGCTCCCATAAAAAAACACATAAGAACAGTCATTCATTCGAAAAAAAAACCTAGAAATCGTTACAAAGCTGAAAGGTTGAACAGATGTTAGAGAAATTAAATTTGATGATTATGAAACCAGTTTCATTTGTTTTCTTTTGTTTTTTTTTTTTTTCTTTGTAAATTAGATATTAATATTTCATGTACATTGTAAATGCTTTTTTTCTCTTTCATTTGAATTCTTGATGTTTGAATTTCCATTTCTAAACTTAAGATAAGGTACAAGGAGCAGCGCCAATATGCAAAAATTTCAATATAGACAAATGTCGGTTTGGTCTTTATTTTTATTGTAGGCAGTCAATTATAAGAAAAAACCAAAGCAAATTTTGGCCTTTATTTATATCTTAACCCAAATAAGTTATCCTCGTTTTGTCAACAAAAAAAAAACAAAAATTTGAAGTTCCGGAACAAAACAGCTTTTCTGGTAAAATCTAGTTATATTCAGTGTAAACTTACTTGTTAATATCATTCATAAAATTTGTTTGCATTTGCGGATACCATTTTTTTAAGTAATAAAAAGTAAAATAGGTATGTGATTGAGCAGAAGACTTTTTGTTACATTGATTCTAATGAAAAATCTTTCCTATGTACCTAAATTTATAAATAATGATCTACTTTCATAATTCTGCTTAGAAACCAGAAAAAAAGATGGATACCTTTGATATTTTTATCGGATTCTCAGATAAAAGCGCAGTCAGTGGAGAGAAAAAGATGTCGTTGCCTTGTAAAAGATAAAGCATGGCAATTTTTTCATAAATTTTCAACGATGACTCTAAAGAAAATTACAAGCAAATCAATCAAATTTTGAGATATTCTCATATATCAAAATCTAGACCATGCTTTATCTTTCTTCTATGGTTTTAGATTAAAAAAAAAATTTTTGACAGAAATATTTTCACTTTTTAATTTTTTTTTGATTCATGGATTTTAAAACAGGCCAAGTTCATGAACTTGCTTTCAAAACCAGTCCAACGCCTTGGAATCAAAACTGGCCAAGTCCATTACATTGGTATCAAAACCGCCCAAGGCCACTTTATTCCAACGCCTTGGAATCAAAACCGGCCAAGTCCAGCTCATTGGTATCAAAACCGGCCAAGTCCAAAATTGTTTTCTTAAAACATACGCAAATAAAACTTGAAAAGTCTGATCTGACGTACTTTGAGTAAGAAATTTTATAAGCTATTATGTGGGAAATACTTTTTAATTTCTCAATTAACATAGATGAAGATAAACGTTTTTCTTTGTTTGTCCAAAAGTATGGAGAAGGGACTTGGCCGGTTTTGCAACTGGGCGCCTCATAATTATATGCTTATTTCCAATATAATTTATGCATTTTTTTCCTTAGATATTTTTATTGTAAAGAAGTGATCACTTTACAGAGTGGCCACTGAAAAACTGGCTGATATAATGAAATTGGGAACGTTCCTTTTGATTATCTTCGACCGCTGAGTGAAAAATAAATGTTAGGACCTTGTTTCATACAGGACACTGTTGATTTTTTTTGGCTAACCTAACTTATTTTCACAGTAATAGTCGCCAGCCGGCCTTCAGTTAAAATAATTGATTTTGTTTAAAAAAAAATTACAATGAGTCTTGATCTGTGCTAGACATCACACCTACCCATTTTTATCTCCAGGAATAGCTTAAAATATAAAATAAAAAGTTTGAAAACGAATAATTTATGAATATTTTTTATCATTCAGTTTTTAGGTAGCCACCCTGTGCTATAAAATCAAAGCTACATCTGAAACGGAGAATCCACTCCTGAGACATTTGCAAAAAATTATTCTTATCGCACCAAATATCGAACTTTAATAAGAACTTCAAAAAGAAAAAACTCAGCAGTTCAGAGTGCTCATTATCTTGTGATCATAGAACTGTCTGGCTTTCTGACTGTCACCTGGTGCGACATACGACTGACAAATGTACTTAAACATAAGCTTTATCAATGCATCATTTTGCTACAGACAACAAATAAGATACGGCAATTAAAACATTGTGATAACCACAATCAAACCTGTGCACAGTGGATACTATTCATAAAAACTGTGGTCATAATTTATAAAAATGAAGGTAAAGTTTAGAAACTTGGCATGTTTCGTATATGATATGTTGTGAAAGCATGAGTGGAAACATAAACGAAATTCCCTGACGGACACGCCCACCTGCTATAATATTAATTATTGTCATACTTTTACATTTTCCATTTGAATTCTTCCAAATTTAATGTGAGAGCATCTACAAATAATTAGCAGGTAAATATCTGTGGCAACAAGCAATAACAGCTTAAGTTGATCTACGAGGACAATCCGAAACAGTATAAGTCACATACTTATGCACAAAACTTATGTTGCTTTGCCTTGTGATCACATATCGACTTAAGCTGTTATTGTTTGTGGCTACAGATATATTCAGACTAAAAATAAGCTAAGCTGAAAATGGGCGTGGGTTGCCTCAGTACACGCCTGTCGTAATATAAATATTGCTCACTCCTTTGCCGTAAGACGCGTGGTCGATACATGTGCTCCTGCAATACAACTTAACAATTCAAAAGGTCAAAAATTTGAGCTCAGGAAAACGCTTAGGATACCGTTAAGCACTTATTTAGCCTTAGAACGTAAGCTTGATTTGGAAAACAAATTAGCGGGGGGAAGAGGAGGAACGCCACTTAAAATCTAAGTGAATTACAAATGGAAAGACAAAAATTTTAAAAAATGCATTTGGTGAAAGCTATTGTTTCATTAAAAATACTCCAAAAAGTCTAGGGTATACCAGTGATAGCTTTTTCGGTACATTTGTACTTTTTTCAGTACATTTGCTATGTGAAAAATCGTAGTCAGTTCATTCGACAAGTTTTTAGTACATTCGGTACACTTGGCGCATTTTCAAGACATTTGACGCATTTCTAAAAATTAACATTTCTTAGTGAATTTAGCTGATATATGCGTAGAAACGTGGAGTAAGCTTTGCTGAATTTTTTTTTTTTTTTTTTTTTTCGTAATTTTAAGTAATTTTTTTAAGTTCATGATGTAAAAGTACGTTTGAAAATTAAATCTCAAGTCTCGATCCAGTACATTTTCAGAAAATCCAAATAACATCACTGGGCAGATAACCCATTTGACTCCAAACAAAGAGCTTAACTGTTTTTTTATGAATATAAAACTATCTCTCGAAAAAGATGTCGAATTTCAAGATTTGTGAAGATACGTTTTTGCAGTTTTGCAGTAAAAGATTAGCGCGGCAACTCCAACGTGAGCATATAAAAGAAGATCTACAATTTTCAGATTTGGCAGACTATTTGCCTAACATAGTTTTATTAAAAATGTTTTTATTAAATTTGTGATGAAGGGACAAGGTCCTCAGTACGAATAAGTTGGTTCTCACTGAAGGCATAATTCACGACATTATCTTTTTATATATGCATAAGTTCCACTTAATATATTAACACAGAATTTAAGCACTTACCCCACGGTAGATATCGTGCCATTATTATAAATGCACTGGTTTGTGCGAAACATTTTGAACCCATTAAAAAAAGTTTTTGCAGCAGCAGCAGATGTTGCGGTTTACAGCAACTGCAATACACATACACTACCACTACCTCTTTAACTTTTCACTAACTTGCCTTCGTATTTCACGATTTTAAATTATTCTTTTTTTTATAAATTAAGCAAACACTCATCAAATTTTGGAAAAATGATATTTAAATTTTGAAAAGACATTTCATGAAATTAAATTTCATTTAGCAGGGAAAAATAAAGTACTAAACTTGCAACGGCGATGCCAGCTCTTCCGACGGAACCCTTTGATTTGGATTTGCATTTTCATTCAATTTAACTTAAACATTTTGCTCAATTTATTACACAACACTTGCGAAGACATAAATTTCACATTTTTATGCACGTACATATACTTTTTAATAACATTTATAATAAATAATTCGAAAGTTCGAATTTGTAGAATTTAACGCGCTTTTTGCACATAAAATTAAAGCTAACTGATGACAGTTGTTAGCGTTGCCATCTGCTCAAGTGAAGCAACGACAGTAGTGGTATTTTATGAGAAGAGAACCACGGGAATTTATCCAAAATATGTGAATTTATAAGATAAAGTTTTGCATTTAGTTTTTTGAAAATTTTATGTTCTTATAAGTTATTTAGAAAGCATGCAATGCAGCTATTTTATTTGTATAATCAAACAACTGCATGCTGCGAGCGGGTCATTTTTTGCATCAAAAAAATTTTTTAACTCTCAAACTCCTCCACTAATCAGTTAAATTATTATTCTTATAGTTCGGAAACATTGTCAAAAGCATACATATACCATTAGCACACATTTATACCATGTCATTTACCGCCAATTTATTGCTCCTTTGGTGGAACAGGAGCGCATAGTGAGACTGAATTGATTATGCTTGGGCAGCATTCATTTAAAAGCTCAAAATGAAGTATTATAATAAATTGGTTCTTCAATGGTTTTTTGATAACTGAACTCAAATCCACCGCAAGAAGGAGTGAATTTTAAAAAGAAAAATCAAAACGTGAGGGGGAAAAACTTACAGTGGATTCATGTACTCTATGTTAGTTACATTATACATATGTATATGAGCTGAGGACTACACTCAATTTTCAGCACTACTGCAGTTTCCTACAATTCCATAATATTGATATTAATTTTTTTACTTTTTTTCACCACTGTGCATGATTTCTCAAGAATAAAACCAAAATTTCTCTTGGTTGACGCAATTTCATTAACATTGGTGTATTTTATCAAATGACTATTTGCATAAAACAGTAGCAGCAGCTAGATAAAATTTCAGCACACTGAAAGAAAAGTCGTGTTGAATATAAAAAACTCACACTTTTTTATTTCTTGCTACTTTTAAGCATTTTTGAAATAATAAAAAAAATACACAGCACACAAATTCTTTGCGCTTTTGAATACAATATTTTTGTAAAAACGAATTTTTAAATTTTGCTTTTAATTATGCCAGACATTCATTTAACTATATTGAATGCAACTTAGATTTAAATTTTCACAAATATTGACAATGTTTCTTCCCACATTCATCATGTTAATATTGATAGTTGTTTTTGTTTCTCACACAAATTTCGTTCATGTGATTATAACATGAATTGAGTTAGTCACTTTAAACTAAAGTTTTCTTGAGTGTGAAACAAAAACAAAAGTTCATATAGCAAATCTCACTTTTCAAACGTATGTTGTAACAAAATCTCCCCTGAGTACGCCAATGATATAAAAAGTGATATACCACTGGTAGAATCATCATTTCTGCGCCAAAATCAACAAACGAAGCGTCATAGTAAACATGGAAAAGTGTTGCAACAAAACCCATGAAATACGATCAGATAGAGAGTAAAACAAAACAATCGTTGAACATACATATGAAACGTCTGCAAAAATAAAGAAATAAAAATAAAAGAAAAAAACGCTAAAAAAATAATAATAATGAAAACCCAGTTAAATTTCTTAATACTTTTTGCCATTCAGAATATGGTTTATACAATTAGTTACAAAAAAACTTTTGTCTGACAAAGTTTAATTGCGTGCGCGATTGTTGTCTGTAAAATATAAAAATTAATTATTAATGTTCTTTAAAATTGTTTTTTGTTTTTTGTTTTTTTGAATGAAACAAAGTATTAAAACAAAAATATTCTTCAGTGGTACTTTTAGCAATATTTTGTTGAAAAATATTAATTCATTTGAAGAAAATATTTACAAATTTTCATTTTTTTTCCGAAAGTGTTAACTTGCACGTGTTAATAGTTAAATAAATATTGGCTTTGAAAGTGTTAAATGCTTAGTTGCTTTAATTAAATGCCGTTACTTGCTTGCGGCTTTTTTATAAAATATTTGTGAGCTTCCATAAATTAGACGTCACTGTTAATTAGTAGCAGCAATTTGTTAAATCAGTTTTTGTTACCAACAAGCGTATTAATGGAAATTGCAACATATAAAGAATTCAAAGTTTTACATTAATGAAGAGAGAGAAAAATATTAATAAAGTGATACTTAAAGGGGAATAGAAAAATGGACGATCAGTGGCCCTACACTAAGAATTAATTTTTACTTCTTAGGTTCTAAGATTATCCTAAAAAATCTAAAAAAGGTTGAAATTTAAAAACAGTTTAAAATTTGCAAATTTATCTTTGCTGAGAGTAATATTCAAAAGCGCATAACTCCGTAAATATACATTTTAAAGTTCAAAATGTGCTCATAATCACAATTAGTTATTATTAAATATTCGATAGACCTTGTAGTTTTTATCTAGACTATTTATATAAAGTTGCTTACATGAAAATAGTTGTAACGCTTTGGCGCAAAATATACTGATCAGATTTTAATAACTTATTTCTTAAGGCAACATATTTGTGCTAAAGAAGGTTATTGCTTTCTTATTTTTTAAAGTTAAATATCCTTTTTTTATGATTTAGTTCTTGAAAAACCTCACACGAAAATTTTCGTATGATTTTTCGTTGCTTATGCTGATTGTTAAATTCTGTGTTGCTATTGTAGTTTTTTTTTTTTTTTCTATTTGTACCGTTTGTATTTAGCTTCCACGTTCAAAGAACAAACTCTCTTCCAAAGGTTTTCATTTTGCTATTTTTGAAGAGACAAGATAGAATGAGATGCTTAAAGAGTTAATTCATTATAAAAAAAAAAAACGAGACGTGCGCGTGCGCGTGCGAAGCTGCGGGTAAGACTAGTTCGTTATTAAAATGATGAATATATATCAGTATATATATCTTTTATTTGAGTAGATGTTTATTAGAATAAAAATTTGTAAATTCATACTAAGCTACTCCCAAAAAAACATTTTTATATGAGAAAAAGGCTCCGAAGTACCTCCTTAGTTATCTAATTGGCATCATAAAGAACATTTTTATGACACCTATTGATGGCAAAGTTTGAATTTTGTATTATGTAGGCAGAGAGTACTTTATACATGAGGAAAAAAAATTTTGTTGCATCAATCGATTGCTATTGCTTAGTAGCGAATGTATAAAAAAAGCTACACTGAGAGCTTTCTTAAGTGCAGCTTTCATACAAACGAAGAACCTACATAACTTTGGGGAAGCTATTAAAGTAACTCTTATAAAACTCCATGCGACAACTGTTGATGATACAAACTAAAATTGGAAGTAGCACCTTTATAGTTTTTCTTTTTTGATTTATACAGAATTTTTCATAAGTTATTGTTTCATAAGTCAATCGCCTTTAGCCTTTATAGCTTCAATCAATTATCAATTTACATTTCAAGAATATCATAAAGACTTAGCACTAATTAATGTTAATTTTATTCAAATGAAATGTAAACAGTTGTAATTTGTTGTCACGATAAATTTTAGCGTAGAGTCTGTTATGACTTAGTTTGCCTGCGCTTCTATCACCGGAACAGGTTTTCATTAACTGATTTTTTTAAACAGCTGAGTTTTTTTATATATTTTCAATTTGTTATTAAAGTTAGGCCTATTTTACAGTTGACACTAAGGCGGCAGCTTAGTTATGCTGTTAGGTTTGCTTAAGTTTCCCTTAAATGTACTGAAAGTGCACCAAATGTATTAAAAACTTGTTGAATGTACTAACGATGATTTTTCACGATGCAAATGTACTGAAAAAAGTACAAATGTACCGAAAATGCCATCACTGGTGTAGAACACTTAATAGTTCACAATGTATTTATAAGAACTATTGCCTAAAGAAATTGAAAATAACGAAATTTTAACTTTGACCAATTTTTAAACTTAACTTAAAATACATATCAATTTTATTTTCAAAACATCAATCAACTTCTAACATTATATGTATGTTCTAACAACTACATATATTCGTAGAATTGACAAAGATAACAAATATTTCAAAGATGTACTTTTTTTCTGAATTTTGTAAAATTTTCGCGCAGCAATGTTTCGACTTTTTCATACCTTCCGATGCACTTTCTTATTTATCTCTACTCTAAAGAGTTATGACCGCTCATAGAAAGTTTTATAATGCATTAAGCTTTTTTTATAATGCATAAGCTTTTTTCTACGAACTTCCAGATAATGCTTCTTCATACCAAAACCATCATCTCACGAGCAACTTTATTCCAAATTCTACAATTTCTTGTCAACATTTTATAAATTAAGGAATTAAATTATGACAAATTTTTATTCTTTTTTTTTAATTCATAATAATTTTTTTAATTATTTAATTTTATTAAATTATATCCGCAATGTTAAATTATCCGTAACTTTATCAGTTAAGCATCGCAATCACATGATGCTGCTGTTGCTATATTAAATAGACAAATAGCACAATTCTTATCTCGAATTTTTATTCACGATTTAGAGTTTCGTAAAGCCTTCAACGACTTTGTAACTTGGGTGGAATTCACTGTATCGCGAGAAGTGACAAGTTGTGTTGACCCTGTGTTATCACTTTTATTTCATACTTAGAACAGCAACCAATGAAACGCTTATGGTGAAACTGATTTAATCTAGTTACTATTATAAATTTATGTAATATTAAATAGAAATTTTATTTATAGCTTAAATAATATAAGAATGCATATTAAATAATCATGCTGACAACCCTGTAAAATGTTAGACGAGTGAGTAGTACTTGCTTCCACTAATAGTTTTACCCTTAAAGGTTAACTGAATAGAAGCGACTACGTACATATAAGATAATCAAAATTGTTTTCAACAAAATACGAAATAATTAAGTCAAAATATTGCTAAAAGTTATCAGTCATTTTACGTTTTCAGAACAAAATATCGGGAGAAACTTCGAAAATAATTTCATAATAATAAAACAAGTGAAACGAACTTTTTCAACCCATCAAAACCGAATAAATAACGAATAACTGTCATATAAGTGATATTTGACAGAAAATATTTATACAGAATGCGAATTCACCTACCGGCTGACTTACTCATCAGCACTGCATTTGATTCAAGGTAATACACATATTATTAAAAAATATTTAGGTATATCAACTCTGTTAATAAATAATATTGTCAATATTTTTTCGCTGGAAATTTATTATCTAATAACGAAAGAAATTACGTTAGGCTTAAGATACCAAAATGACATCTAAACAATTTAGTCTTACCCGCTTGAGCCTTTACTTTAACTGATACTTTTTTCTAAAAATACAGGTTAAATATTTCAAAACTCTCTGGCTAAATTTGGATTAAGGCTTAAAAATTCATAGAAAATAATATTTTTCATTTATATTGGCGAATAGCTAAAAGCTTAGTTATCATGGACATAAATGATATTTTTAGCATTTATGAGTTGAAAATTTCAAAGTTCTAACGTGCTGGCAAAAGGTTCGATTTTGGTAGCTCAAACCTCATAGAACTGTATTACTGGCAAACTGAGGATTACGGCCGAATTCTATCGGAATGTAATATTTCCATTTCCACGTTCTCACCAAAATGGAGCATTTCCAACATGTCCTATTAAAAATTTCAATAACTTCAATGCTATAGAAACTTTATCATAAAGCAAAGTACTTTAAAACCTTCTCCTTCAAAAAACTAAAAAGTGGACAATTTGAGTTTTGATCATCAACTCGTCAAATGCTATTCATAGCATAGGTCTGTAAGATAAGAAATACAATAAAAGTAAAGGGAATAAATGTTCCTTGATATTGTTCAAGGTCAGCTGATTTTTTCCATGGCACCAGCTAAAGTTAACGTATCAAAATTATGGGGATTAATATGAAATTTTTTGCGCGTGACAATATATCAATATCAAGTGTTTCCAAATACAAATTTTAATCAACTTTTAAACAACTGCCAGCAATATAGCAATAATGACAATATTTATCTTTCGATATACCCCTATGAAACAGATATTTACTAACAGCTGTTATGGTATATTAAGATTATTTTAAAAATAGCAATGAAAGTAAATATTTAACATTTAATGTACATACGTAGCAAAATGTACGAATTTTAAGTCATTACCAGATACATTTCAAATTCCCAACCGAACTCTAACTCATGCACCCATAACTGAGCAGTACTATTAGTTATCTGAAACGACGTGAACGTTTTTTAATGATTTTTATCATCAGCACAAAGGCAAAGGAAAAATTATCGTGTCTGCATAAATTTACATTTTAATATCATAAGCATAGTTGAAATCACATTGTCTACTCATAACATTGAGTAGACATAGATCGCTTTACCTTCCCATTTATCTGACTCAACTTAATTTTATTAGTCAATTTCACAACAACAAATAGGAAGGACAATGCATTCCATGTTAACTTGAAAACAAAAAATTCAAATATAAATTCAATAACATTTAGCGTTATATCATTGTGAAATCACTAAAGTTATTACGAGTGCACTATTATTATAGCAAACAAATATTTGTACAACGCGTTAACAATAAATTTTAATTAGCTTTGCATGGGGCATTACATGTCAAAACAAAAGGAGCTGGAACTTGAGATATCCAACATCGCTAATCAAAATTTGAGAATAACGTATGCGGAATGAAATCCGAACAAATGAATATTGGAAAAAATAAAGTGTTCAACATTATTTTTTTAATACAGTGAACATATATTTTTATACTTCAAAACGTATAGTAAATTAACCAAAAAAATTTAACCCAGCGATCAGCTTTCCGTATTTTTTGGGGCAACTTGTTCATTGACTCCCGAATTCCTTTTGTATCAATTTCCTTGAGCTGCTTTTTGATTTTTTGAATAAGGCAGTTAGTATTTTTAGCTGTATATCCATTGCTGTAAGCATTCCTTTTCAATTTCGCCCAAATTTCGATCGGCCGCAGTTGCGACACGTTTTGGGGATTAAAGCCTTTGGCACAAATTTAATACCTCGTGTCTTAAACGCAGTTAAAGTAGACTTTGCATAATGGGATGATGGCAAATATGGCCAGAAAATGATTTTATCACGTCGATGATAGTTTTGAGTAAATTTTTGAAATACAGGGATACATTTTTCTGCATAAGTCTGCGCTGAAACCGTTAAGCCACCTTTGAAAAATACTCACCACAGCTATACTTTGCCTGGAGACTTGATTTCACTTCGTCGGGTGCTTTATAGTTTTCAGACTCGAAATAATGTTTTGACATCTATTCGGTTCTTTCCACTGTGAAGTAACTCTCGTCGTCCATCATACAAATATAATTAGAAGACGTGGCAAAGTATTTTTCAGAAAGCGCGCGCAACCTAGTTTTGATTAGTTTTGACTGCTTGTCCGAAGTAGCTGGTTTTGATTTTCTTTCTTTTAGTTGAATATCCATTGATTATATATACGTTATAACAGTCTTTTGATTGACTCCGTACTTTTTTTCCTAATTAGCGGTAAGATTTTGCCTTGCGACCTACAATATCTGCTTTCAGCTGAGCACGAACTTTGCGGTCTTGTAAAACGCATTCTTTACCGGAACCTCTTTTTCTTTTTATGCTTTTCTTTTTTCTTAATAGTCCAAGTGTTCGATATACAGCCGATTTTACAAATCCGATGTTTTTAAAATGTTGGAATATCGCACTTTTGTTTTTATTTAGATTTTCTGTGAGAAATTTGCAAATCAATTTCCGAAGTTGTAACTCTTTTAACAACATTTTGACAACTGAATTTGAGCACACCACTATAGTTTTTATGACAATTTATCAGTAAAATATACATTTAATTTTTTACGAAGAAAGTTGTTACTTTAAGTTTCACGATCATTTTAAACAGCACGTACAAAATGTGTTCGGATTTCATTCCGCATACGTATAAAATATGGATTTTCAAAATATTTATAAGCTCGTAAATATCAACTCTACCAAAAAAAATTATTAGAACATAAAATGTTAGGAATTGCTTTGTCTTTTGAAAGAACATAATTTTTTGAATTCTTATCTCTTATAGGGTAAATGATTAATCTGAATTTCGTTGAAAGAAAAGATGGAAAGTATTAAGATATCACTTCGGTTTTGATACATTTTTTTTTTTTTTGGTTTTTTTGTGCAGTCTTCAAAATATAAAATTTTAATGAAAATTGAAATATCGAAAATTGAGCTTAACTTTAAGTATCATTGACCCTATGAGAGATAGAAAATTTAAAAACTATTTTTCGAAAGACCATAAAATTATTGACATCCAACAATTTGTTACGTAGTATGTAAATGTAAAACTTTTTCAGGAATTAATTTTCTTTTCTTTTTATATAAATTTTGAAAAAATGTAGCACAGCTATGTTTCGGCACATGGCGAAGTAATGTATTGTACATCCATCATCAATTAGTCAATTAGTACCCACAACAAATATAGCAACAAAATCGCAGACTCCAAAGTACAGCTCCTTTCGTTTTGACTTGTAATGCCCCATATATTTTTTATGCATGGACCATTTTCATTTTATAGTTTTTAATGAACAATATATTATATTTGTACAATTTTATTATATACTTCGAGTTAATACTTAAATGTTATTGACATTTAATTTATTTTTTTATGGCTTTTGAGCTTGTTTGCATTGTTTAGTAGCGTCGCTAGTTTGGGTGCCACCCTGACTTACGTCAGATTTTTTTTTTTTTTTTGTGATAAGAAAAAGAATTCACACTCAGTTTTATTCCATCGTTCTCATATTGGGTTTTTTTTTTGCGATTTCGGGGAAAAAAATGTAGGTATCACAATGAGCCTATTACCTCTGGGTGTACACAGCAAACAGCCTTATCGAAATCTCCTAAACTACTTAGACGATTTTGACAAGTGAAGATCATACTTACTTATTGAATCCATAAGAAGATTAGTACAGAGATATTGAAGTTTCAAAAATCTACTCATACGGAAAGAGGTAGTAAAAATTAGATACACCGAGTGCAAAGCTAATTCAGTGGCAAATCAGCGAGTTTCACACACATCTCAAGTAATCCTTTGCAAGAAGCCTTTGTTTCTTTGGATTAGCTCCCAATAAAATATCGACGCATAACCGCACAAATTTTGAAAGATCATGGCTTCAAATAATAACGCTTTTTATCTGTTGGTATCTCGCTTGAGTTTTTTCCAGTTTTATAACCGGAGGGATCTGGTGTTGGCGATCACTTTGACCCGTAACAGAGGTTCAGCTCAAATTTTCTTCTCGAAGGCTTTAAGTTTTAAATTCTTTTAGCTGGAGCAATGTTTTCCATACGCTCAAGATCACAAGGCATCAGCTTGACGAAATACGGTGCAGATTTGGAGCAGCTCAGAAGTATTATTACCATAATGCGCAGTACATTGTGTAACATGACATAACTGAAATAATCTTGACGGAACTTCAAACTCCACCATGACCCTATTTCCAGACGCCAACTTTAAAATCGATGAAAAGGTGGATTACATTAATTTGACAATAAACATCCGTAGATATAATGAACTGTATGAAAATTGATTGTGGTACGAAAATTTGAACATTAAGTCTGACGACCAAGCTTATGATCGTCACAGAGTTTAACACTAAAATGAGATAGAAATATGTCTGCAATAGAATAGAACAGTTTGTAAAAACTTTTTACGACGAAAATAAAAAAGTTCAGTTTTTAGAGCCTTTGGTTTTTGAAAACCGGTTTTTTGAACTATCCTAAAAACTGCACCTAAATCCAAAAAATAGTAAGCATTTTCGAAATTAGGGGTCTGGAATCACCAAGAAAGTGATTTTTAAAAATTTTTTTTTGGACTCCAAGACATATCCCAGTCTCTTCAGAGTTGCTTAAAAAGTTTCAAAGAGCATCATCAGTATGTTAGGCGCTATCGCAATACATTACACAAGCCCGATTTAGTGAATCAATTACATATAACCAACCGATGGAGAATATTCTTTGGAAGAAGGAAACTAAAACTTAACCATTGTGATTGTCAAGCGCAGATTTACCTTTAGGCAGACTAGCCAATAAAAAAAATATTCTACAAAGCTCATCATGCTTTTTAAAACCTATAAGAATTTGTAGATCAACAACAAACAAGTTGTCAAAGTGAATCATAAAACATTTTTTTTTTTTTCTTTTCAGAATGGTCCTCCAGAATCATAATACTATTGCTGCTCGCAGCACACACTCGCTCAGTCACAGCAACACAATGGGTGGTCATCAAAGGCCAGTAGTCGACCTACTGGTAGCTTTAATAGCCGTCCCGATTTTGATACTCTGCGCACTACAACTTGAGAAAAATCTGCACGATATGGCTAGCAGTCCAGAAAGTCGCTGGCTGGTGTTTGCACTCGGTATTGGCATGTTAATCGTTAGTGTAATCATTTGCGGCTACGTAACGCACCGTATGGGCGTATGCATATGGGCGGGACCCATAGATGAAGCTGGCAATCGAACCGATGGTCGAAATGTTCAACATGTAAGATATTTTTATTTGAATTAGAAATTTATTTATTCAAATCGAAAATTTCGTTTTTTCCCCATTTATAGATAAATTCCCAGAACGATATATTAAGAATTATAGACTCTTTACCACCGAGTTATGATACGGTGGTAAAATTTGATATACCGCCACCACCTTATGATTGTCTGGTCATCGATATGGAGCAGTGTAAGGAGGAACATCAAATTGAGCAGGGAAAACAATCGCCAACTGAAGCTACCGCAGTACACATGTAGTGTAAATACTTTTTGTTGTTATTGCTGTTGTAGTACAGTGCATTAGCTGTGACCTATCACCTCACTTTCCCCAAACAAACAATACTTAGTTGTTCTTTCGGGGAATATTTGTACAAAGCTGAAGCAAACGTTGCAATACCAATGGGAGAGAGAGATAAAAGAGATATATTGGAGAAGTAGTAGTCGAACGAAAAACCTTTACTGCTCTTCCAGACGAAAAATTAGATAAAAAAAAAACGAAAATATTCTCGTTGTTTTTTAAGCTTCGAAAATCTTACAAACGACGGACGCCACTGTTTTTATTCGTCAATAATTTTATTTCAAAAGAAACGATGCCGATGCAAAAACTGTTTAAATTTTTTTTTTTTTTTTTTTCAAAAAAAAAATCGCATTTGTGCATATTTTTTAATTTTATTGTAGATAATTTCAAATTTGTAAAATTTAGCTATAAAATATTAAATATTCATTAAAGAAAAGTTAAGGAAACCATTGTAAATATCAAGAAAACAATTTTTACATACATACATACATATATCATCTAGTCTGTTTTACTACTTCGCTTAAGCATTTTATAGATGTTAAATAAATCTTAAGTTCTACACATTAATTTTGCGAATCCATGTTTTTAGGTCAATAAAATTCTAAATCGAAAAATTACAAAAATAAATCGTTTTATTTCAAAAAGAAATTGTTTACTTCTTAACCAATACAAGTAGTCTTAGATTAAACGAAAACGGTAGAGGTACTCTATTAAGCTATATGTTCAAACAATTCAGAAAATTTCCCGTAACGTATTTCAGTAGCTCCCTTCGCAGCATTCAAATGTTGCTTGTATAAAAATGGCTTCACCCTCTAGTCCTCTTTTTTCTAGTACAAGCTTATGTGATCTATAGTTTGATTGCATGGGAGACACAACGCCCATGGGTCGATGTTGAATTTAAAATTTACCTGAATATTACTTTCAGTATAGGCGCCACGACCTCACATAAAAATTCTCCCATCCCATCAACCCATCACTTGTAGTACTTGTGTGGTTTGGTTTGTTTCATTTACTTAAACAGCTCTCCTGCTATAGCGGCTGAAATAGATACCAAGAATCGTTTTCAACTTGGCACGCACGATAGGCAAAAATTGATAAACGTTACACTGAGAAAGCAATTAAAGTTAAAGCAACTAAATTCGTCATGCAGTAATTAAGGAAAGCACCAAGTAATAATTCACGGCGTTGGGGTAAGGAGCGCGGCACCAAAACCATTGAAATTCAATGAGAGATCTCTAAAGTTAATCACCCCTATCATGAAAAACATTCCATCGAAGTTTTTTTTCGAACTCGTATATTTTTTAGGAATGAGAAAAAATTCTCTGAAAAATCCGGTTCGACGAATCTCTTATAAGAAGTTAGATGCAGTGCTTGGAGTTCAATTTGAATATCACCAAAGGACTTACAATAAAAAAAAAACCCTTGTTTAAAAATTTTTAAAATCGATATGACGAAGTGCCAATCGTCAATTTGGCTTGCTTTGCATTATTCAAAATGTTTTCCGAATGGGATAAAGAAGGCTACAAAATTCCCAAATATATGAGAAATAATACAAAGCCACCAATACGGAGACACAATGCAAAGCCACCAATACGGAATGACTTTGTTTGTAAACTGTTTTTGAAATTCATGCTTAATTAAAAAAATTATATTTTGAAACTGTATTATTTATTTTTTGTGCTTTGTTGAGCAAACGAATTCAGACTGAATGTCCTGTAATATTGGGATATGGAAATTGAACTTGTACACCAGAACAAATTGATTGTTCTAATCTGGGACTAATTGAGTTACCATCAAAATTGCCAGAAAAAATACTTTTTCAATTAATATATCAAACAATAATGTAAAAAATGTTTTTGTAAATGTCGTATTTTTCTTTTTTATTGAATTTTTTTTAAATAAACAAAACATAGCTATAAGCAATTTCTTTCTTCTTCTTTTAATTATAACACTAATCGAAAATATTATATTTTATATACAGTTATTTTTTAACTTAAGTATATTACTTTTTTGAATCAGTTATTTTCAATAATGAAAGCAGAACCCACTTTTCGGCTACATAAGTTGCAAAGTGATGTATACAAATAACTTAACTAATATACAACACATATTTCTTTTGGTTTTATTTTTTATTTTGCTAGATATTGTTGATTTAAAAGTATTTTACAAAGCATAGGTTCAGCATTTCTATATTTAATAAGAAGGAATAAAGATAAAACTTCCTTTATACGCAATAATTTCTGTATTAAATTGGCAAATTTATTTTTTCCAGCGACTGAAAACGCTGAAAAATTGAAATAAAAAAGAACATTTAAAGTAACGAATAAGAAATTAATTTAATTTATTAAAAAAATATAGTTGTGACATATTAATAAATTAATATCAGCTTACATGCTTAAATTTTATGTAGACATACAATGTCTGCTATACAACGATGAGGACTACATGTGATGCCACTGTGTTGCTCCTACTGATGTGTTATCATTTAAACGTGCAATTTCTTCGTGTAGCCCATGACCGAGCAAAGTTAAATGGATTTTATTATATCGTGCTGGGCACAAGTGTAGCGGATTACCGCGTCGCAAGCCCTGATCTGTTTCACCATACTCATCGAGATATGGTGGTTGTATGAAACAACCTTTGTTACGGCCCAAATATACAATTTGGCAATCACGTATACGCAAAAATGGAGCAATTTCAGCACCACAAAAATTTGCGTGATACGTGCAGGCGCCTACATTACGCGTTGGCTCCAATTCAGGCTGACAGCAATATGACTGACCGCACAAAATTTCACCACAAATCAAACACATTGTGGGTGTTTTCATTTCTTCGCGTTCATTGTTGGGACAGATAAAATCGGAAACACTATTTATTAAATCACTATAGTCGTCCGGCAATTTTACTAAAGTTGGGACTGGTCTGTTACATGGCACTTTAAGCAAGTCTTCACCATTTCGTTTTTTATTTGTTGCAAAGTCAAAATACACGATATCAGGATGTGATGCGAAAGTTTCCAGTATAGTTGCGTATGGGCTTTCATTATCGAAATATGATTCCAATGCAGTTTGTAGTCCCAAATATTTGCACATATTTTCGTAGGTGTCGCTATTTGAGTCAGTGAATTCATCGGGGAATTCTACATCGGTTATAAAATGAAAGAGCAGACAAGAACAACGTAAGAATTCACGCATTTCCTTCTTAATATGCTCAAAAAGTGCAGCTATTGACTTTAAACTAAAATCTGAAGCAACCGTTGGTGTTAAACTTTCCATATCTACATTATCGGCACCGCTATCTGGCATTTCTTTTTCTTCTTCAGTGCCAGATGATTTTAACCCATTATTGTATGCCTTGCGTCTGACTGCTAAATTATATTTTTTGTAAAACTCTGCAATATTTTGTTGTATCTTTTCTGGTATATTTTTGTAATCTTGTTCAAGTTCTTCTGCATCAATATCCATGAAATCTTCTGAAGCATCTTCAGGAGCTTCATAGAGTACGATAGCTTTTACAACATTTGCTAAGAAAAGCAGCTGCAGGGTATAGTACTCCATCATACTGCCATTGGCAACAATCGATTTGGTACCTGAAAACAATAATAAGAAAATTAATAATGAAATGTACAAAATAAAAACTGCTAAATTTATTAAATTACTTACGTGATAAAGCAAACAACAAATTTGGTACCATAAAAACTAACGAAGTCATCAAACCAAAGCAGTTCCACTCCAGCACTGACCTCTCTTTTTGCTTGAATATCATATCCAACATCTTGGCCACGGGAACAACTAAATTTTTCACATCCGACTGTGTCAGATTTGCAGCATACAAGCAACTAGCCCGAATCAATCCACTTAAACAGCTTTTGTGTCTAATAGACATTTCATTTTTAAACGGTTTATCAATAGCTCGTAAATACACCTCCAGCGCCTGGACTGTGTAAATACACGAGTTCCACATCCATAGTAATCCTTCATTTTCATTATCCTCAAAAGTAGTAGGCGCGTATTGGCGTGCTGCTTTAATAAAATGCTGCACAAATTGTGTCCACTGTGCAGGCAATTCAGGCATTTTAATAGGCTGTGCTATTTTTTCAAACTGACTGGTATCAACAACAAGATTTGAATTTTTCAACACTGTATCCCAGGATGGTAGACTGTAGTAGTACATTACCGGATCATTATCACTGCGTGTTTGATTGAGTTCGTCCCCAAATGTCTTCATCACCTCAACCCACATGTCGATAGGAAAGATTTCATCGCCAGCGTGTATAACATTTGGCATTGAGTACTTTGAAAGAGGTGCCGTTAATGGTAGGACAGTATTGCTAAGACAACGACAATATGGACACTGAAAATCAGTACTCTGTACGGATGGTGGGTAAGGAGGACGGCTGCGATGTGGACGCCTTTGTTCCTTAGTTTCTTCATTATTGTAATATTCCTGCCAGCAATTTACGTGCATGACGTGACCACAACTACTCGTGTGCACCGATGAAGTGTAGCTGCCTTCTGGTGGTAAAACCTTAAAATATACAAATAAATTGCAACTAGTTAGACATAATATGCAATCGAGGTTGAGTCCTAACTAAGAGCAATAAAGACCATTTTATAATATAGGGGAAATTAAACTCTGAAGACGGGAAAACGTCCTGCTTCACCAATATATACTTAACGTATTTCATTCCCTATTTCAGCAGTAAAAACTGTTAACAAGTAAAAATTTTCAGCTTTCAGGAAAATTTTCATGTGACGACGATTAGTATCACTTCAAAAATATACATATGGGCATTTCCATACATATGGCACATTTTTAAAAAGGTTTTTTTATATTTGCATAGTAATTAAGTAGCACTATATTAAGTAAGAAAATTGACAACAATCGACCATAAGGATTTCAAGATATGTATAAGCAAAAATGTGCACTGGCGTTACGTTACAAAAAACAGAAGTGGGTTTTTGACTTGGATTACAAAATTGCAAAACTCTGCGAATTGGGTAAAGCTTTTAGTATAAAACTTTATTTAGTAGGACTTGATATAATATAGGTTTATTTTCCAAGTTGTCAAATTTAAAAACTTTCCTCGATTTTTTTGTTATCTGACGTTACGTTACTTAAATTTCCATTGGAAAATTTTTAGCTAAAATTGTTTTAAAAAAATTATTTAGCGCAAATAAAACATCAATTTTAGCTATTATATATTACTACCAGGAGACAGGTATTTCGTTTGGAGGGTGGAAAAAATATGAAATATGTTGAAATCAGTTGAATAGTATGAATTAAATATTATTATGGTTAAATACATAGAAAAAATATGGAAAACACTTAAAAAGTTGAAAGAGGTTGATAAAATATGGAAAATGTTGAAGAACGTCATAAAAAGTTAAAAGTCGAAAAATTTAAAATAAACAAAATATCATACAAGGAAATTATTGACAATTTGGCGTTACGTTCGAAACTTTCGAAATTTATTATAAAATTAACTATTTGTTTAGTAACCGAGTTTTTTATTAAAATTAGTTCAATTTATTGACCTTTGGTTACATACAAAATTTCACGCACTTGCGATCGTCAGAGTAGAGATAATGAGAATATATTTTTTTTTTCTGGAGTTACGTTATCTTAGAATTTCATTGAAGTCAAATCAAAATTTTACCATTAATTGATATTTGTTTGCTCTTTTGCATTTATTTTGCGGTTAGTTGTCATTCTAGCCAAGGTTTTGCGATAAGAATGCAATTGCACAAATACTCTTAGAAATGTAAATTGTAATGAGAAGATGCTCTTAGAAATAAGTAAAACTAACGAAAACGTGAACTTGAACTGTATAGCCCGATATATAGCCATCTTAACTAAGGAAAGCTTTGAACTCTTTAATTTAATTAAATTTGAATATCTCTCTTCAATAATGCAAGTAAGAAAAAACTGTTGGTTAACTTTAAATTTTTCGGTCAGGGTAGACTTTTCTGTGGAAATGCCCATATCGGGCATTTCACGCGAAGCGGGCAATGAAAATAAAGTGAGGTCGTGAAATTTGTTTATATTCCGGTATGTTATACATCTAGTAGACATAAATCTGTACGCATATTTTTTTTTCGTATGAGGCTTAATTGCCGAGTTATGGGCTTTTGAAGAATTGGCGAAGTTTAAGGACCGTCATTTTTGAACGCTGTTATTGGAATCAAGGAATTTATGATCAAATATAAAAAATATTGATTTAACTAGTAAAAAGGATGCTCTTTTTAATTTTTTATTTAAATTCGAATTTCAAATTTTTTTAAGTATGGAAAACTGGAAGTAAAAATTTTAAATCAAATTTTCAGTAACTTCGACATAATATTTTTTAAATATTTTATTTTTCAAAAAAAACCTTAAGAATATAAATGTTTCACAAAAAAATTTGAACGTGATCGTTATTAGTTAAGGAGATATAAATTAAATTACTTAAGAAAGTGCCACGTCCATACAAAGTGCGGCACGTATACTCTTCAATTCATATATCTCGTAAACTAATGTAGATCACGTTAAAAAATTTTTAACATATTACCGGCATGTTTTACGCTATATTTTAAAGTTAAAATAAAAAAAATAAAATATATCGAAATTATTTCAATTCTGAGATGAAATGTTCACTTCCGGTTTCCCACAAAAAAAAAAATAAAGTTTCCAATATGATTTCATAATTGAAAAGTGCAGTAAATTTCCTATTGAAACCACAATGTTTCATAGTTTATTGAAATTTCGTTAAGTTCGAAAAACAGCTTCCGAAAAATCCATTTTTCATATTTCGTCAATTTTTTGAAGTCCACAACTTGAAAACTAAGCCTTATATAAAAAAAAACATTAAGTGTTTAGACCTTCTAGAAGTGCAATTAAGCCGAATATGGACAAATTTCTAAATCTAATTTTTTTTGCATTGTCCGCTTCGCCAGAAATGCCCCATATGTGAATTGAATTGCAGTCATTACAGTTTTTTAAGTTATGATAAAACATAATACAAAAATGAGAGGGACATTAATAAAAAACTATTTTCTATTGAAAATCGACTTTATTATAGAAATGGTTTGCAAGAAAATAGGAAAAATAAGATACTTGTTTTCAGTCAATTTTGAATAGCTTTCCTATTCTACATTTCAGTTCTTGATCTGCAATATACTCATGTTTGAAAACGTGAATTCTTAAATAGTTTTATCTTCAATATACTATGTATTTTTGTTTTCCTTTACCTTATAATCAGTTCGAAATTACAAATTACCGTTAATTTAAAATTATCATAAAACAAACCTTTGACTTTTGTATGAATGCGGAATAAACCAGCGTCGGCCCATCCTTGCTCACAGTACAGTCTTCAAAGCAAAGTATACATTTGAAACTTTGTTCCTCAGTTTGTTGCAATCGACGGTCAACACCTAAACAAGCCAATGAGTTATACGCTACGGCACCCTCCTCGCTATTGTCTTCTTGCCATTCCATATTCACTGTAGCACCTGTACTTGTGGCCGTCGTCGATTCACTGGCCTGCGCAACAGCATTTGTATTCGCAAACATTTCCGCATTTGATTTAATAAAACTCTTTTGTGCACTTTGCATCTGCGCCATGATTTTTGCACGTCTGTCAGCGGCCAAACGTGAGCGTTCCTCTTTTTCTTGACGCTCCTGTTCTGCAGTAGTGAGTGGGGGTGTGGACTCAGTATCTTCGCTTTCCATTTTGCTGTTATTGGTGCCACTACAACTGGGTGGTTCTTTAGGTTGAAGCTCTTTGAATTTTTTTACAGTCCATAAAATGAAATCACGATGAGCTTCGACCTGTTAGAACATACATAGCAAAAGTTTTCAGCTGGTTTACAAAATTTAGACATTTCAAAAACTTACTCTTGCACTACGTGACAATTCTTCTAGTTTTGGCAGTAGCTTGTACTTCTGCGAACGTTCATAAAAGGACAAAAAAGGATAATTTTGTGATTCTTCCTCTAGTAAACCACAACCAATAATATGCAGCACCTTTTCAAAATTATAAATCAGAGTTCAAAGATAATTAAATTAAAAAAATTCTAGACACATCTTACTTACCTTTTGCAAATGATTCTCTGCAAAGCTTTTTGACTTTAAGTCAAGAGCACGTTCCAGAACTGTAGAAACTATAGTCATCATAACTTCGCATTGTAGCAAGTTTGCAATCGAGCTACAAGAAAAGTTTTATAGTCACAAATTCTGTTGCACACCTCAATTATAAACCGATTCTTACATAAAACCATCTGTTAGTTTTGGTAGCTTTGGTGGTGGACAACAAACTAACTCACTCTTGTTTTTACGTCTCAGTCGCTGGGATTCTTCTGATTTTGACTTTTCCTCCTTCGTGTAGTGGTAGAAGTACATATTATAATCATCATACAGTTCATCCTTTAATTCATAGACGCCTTTAGCATCAGATTTCTGCGGTTTCTTAAATACAGCCACCGATTCGATAACATCCTCAAGCACAGTGTCATTATTTGAATCAGGTAATGCACGATTTAATTCCGAATGGGAATACGATTTAATGCATAATAATTGTATTATTTCTTTTCTGGTGCGATCTTCTTCAGTTATATTCGATATACCTGGCACATAACGTTCACAAATAATAACAATTAATAGCTCCAAAAACTCGTCAATCATTGAAAGCTGTCGCACAAAATCATCGTCAGTGCTAATGAGCGTTATCGTACTCTCATACTTAGGTTGCACCCATTCGATTAAGTTAAATTTATTAAGTATGTGAATTAAATATTGATTGCTTTCTATTAATGCAGCACCTATTTGCATGCCAACAATGTCACGATCCAACATTTCAGCACGACAGCGAACATTGCGATAGAAATAGAGTTGATGCAACAATGAGTAACCATTGCGACGCCACATGCCAGCGTGAACCTGCAAAGAAAAATTTTAACGTTTATCAAAAAGTTTACAAAAGCTATAATTAAAAATATCAAAAGGAAATTACACAGAACGAAACACTTCCTAAAAACATTTCATGAAGCAACTCATTTTGTTGAGTTTTATTTTTTAAGCATGATAAAATTTTAAAAGTTTTTGGAAGTACATATTTACAGGAACAAAAAAATTTAATTTTTGGACATTTGTATCATTCCTAGCCTGTTTATTGGAAGTTTTAATAGTTTTTCTCTAAAGCAATCAAACGTAATTTATTATTCTGAGTTTTATAGCAGTGCAATTTACGGTTGCCGCAAAATTAGTTTTAAGTTCACATTGTATGACTAGTGATACTGTATCTTGGATTATTATGGTAAGAAATATGAAACATTTTTGTGTATTTATAAATTTGTTACAAACCTTAATACAAACAAATATATCAAAAAGTAAGGCAAATACGAGTATAAAACATTCTATAAATTTGATTTTTGGCCTTTGATGAAGGCAACTGCATTTTATACTAGACCTATAAGTTATATCTAATTTACCTGTGCAATCATAGTTTGAGTGCAAAGTATCGGTTCTATTATTTCTTCTGGTGAGCGCTTATTAATAGTGACAGCATTGTCAAAAGTCAATCCATACGTTCCTAGGTGTAAGTATATGCCAGCAAACAAGCGTGACAAAGGTAAGTGAATTGAAACAGGTCTTGACGATACATCATACATTACACAATTGGCAACGTGACCCGCCACAGTGTGTTCTTCCATCTTGGCCAAATTTACAATAAAGCCATTATTAACCATATAACGCATAATCATTTGATAGAGCTTTGTTAACACTTCACGATCGGCAGCACACCAGTCCAGAACAAGTGATATTGTGCTTGCAAGCTTGATATGCAAATTGAAAGCACATTCCCATTCAGGTTCATAGTCCATATGTTGACCAGTTTGACGTTGAACAGATTCCATGCCCTGCATTACATTCAGCAATCGCAACAAAGCCTTGCAACCTTTGAAATGAAAAAAGTTATAAACATAATTGGTTCGCCCATTCCAAAAATTATATTTATATTTTCAAGATTTCTAATATAGGTAGGCCTGTTAGCCTGTTCAAATTTTTGTCTTACCTTCCAGGAAACCCTCCCTTAAGTCATCAGTCCAAAAATCTGGTTTAAAACTTAATATATATTTTAAATCGTAAAGTATATAAGCTGCACGTTTGAAGAAACCTAAGCTAGCCATATTCTTAGCAAAGTGTAACGTTTTATTTTGTATATATTTTTCTATCGATTCATGATAAAAAGTATGGAGTAGTTTATGGAAGATACCCTCATTGGCGATCAAATAGTGTGCAATGCTGGGTACTGTAAAGAGCTGCACACTTAATGAGACAATCGAAAAAGAATGTTCATGATCGTCACGTATGAAATCTTGCACAACAGTCGCATAATGACGTGCGAATTCCTGCGCCAGAGCCATTTTATTATCATACTCCATAAGCATGCCCGATATGAGCAGCCGATGCCAACATGTACGTGCTGTCTTCCATAGTTTAACATCATACTCAAGTATATGGCCAATATTATAGGGTGCTTTCTTGTCCATTATAGCATGTGCGAATATTGCGCGAAAAGCGCAATGACGCATAAGGAACTCCTGAAACCAGGATAGTAACTGTAACGCGAATTGTTGACATGACACAGCACGTATATGAAGTACAGATACACGTAACGATTGATTGGCACGACTTGTTGGCATTGTAGCACCTACTGTAACTGATTGTTTTTCGATTTGTTCTTTCAATTGCGAGCATTCATAAAAGGTATCACATTTTACAACAGCACGCCCCTCACGATCTATACTGGCGACAATTTCCATTGCATCCTTAGCACGACATTTTGCGATTTTGGTTAGTGTCTGTATGACCTGATCAAATGTGTGTGATTCGTCATTGTACAGAACAGTACAAAAATAATCATCACCGTCACCATCACCATCTAGGCATTCAAGGCTGGCATTGGGTTCGATTTCCAGAAAGTTTACACAAAATGATAATATCGCTTCGAAAGCAATTTCGCATCGCTCTTTAATTGCATCTGTGATAATAGTGGAGTTTGCAGGGTTTTCTTTGCCACGCTAAAATGACAGATTAAAAATATTTAGTCAATATTAACGTTACATGCAGTAAATTAATAAAGTATTTTATAAAATGAAAGCAAAGCTAATTGCTATACAAATTTCTTACGGTTGATAATGTTTAATACATGTTGTTAATATCACTGTGAGTAAAAGAGCGCGGTATAAAAAAAAATGCTTTACATACCGCACCGGAACCGTAAGTAATTGCTATTTTTAAAAATTACGCCGTATAATGGCCGATAAATATATTCAGGTATAAAGATGTGAATTATATTAACATGGCATAATTTAAAATTTTCATATTTTTAAAAAACAACAATTACTTGAAATTAAGAAAAGAGTAATTCTAAGGGTAATAGAAATAAAGACGACAAAACCGTGCGATTTTTCCGTTAAAGTTTTTATTTTGAGTAAATTATTAACATAATACAGAAAACTATTGGGGGTATTGTGTTTCTTCTTAGTATTTATGACCGAAACTAAGACGGACATAACACCCGAAATCATTTTGGTGATAACGTCTATGAGAGGTGAAATCGAGATGCCATCAAATACATACAGTGAGCCACAAAACTGTTCACAAAAAAACATATTTCTAGTTTTAAGGCTGTATTTTTTTTTTTTTTTTTTTTTTTTTTTTTTGTTAAAGGGTTTTAAAAAAATAGTATGCAGAAAACTTGCAAATTCTTTATTCTAGCTAAAAAAAATCACAACTAAAATATTTCACATTTTGTTTAACTTGGGTAGTTATTTTTATACTAAGACTTTTGTGAACAGTTTTGTGACTTAAAGTAATAAATACATTTCAAATCATTTTTAAACATTTTAGTGGCCGCTTTTGGCCTTAGTGGTAAAGTGTATTTTCTTAGGCATATTCGCTTTCAATTTGTCTAGTATTTGAGTACTGATCACGGACCATTGTCTATTGACGACCTTCCATAGGTCGTCCAGATTTTGTGCAGTTGCTTGGCTCAGGTATTTTTTTGAAAAAATACTCCACAAATTTTGAATGGGGATAGTTTCTGGTGACTGTGCTGGCCAACCTTAGCAGGTAATATTTTGGTCTCAAAGCCATTTCATTGCAATTGTAGCCATATACTTCGGGTCACTATCATGCAAAGGGATGGTATCGCCTGGTTAGTAGCCGAATTATTTCAGACTGAGTAGGTATAAGGCCACTTGAACATTATAATAATCTCTTGCTCCCTGTTTAAAACTAACTAACTAAAAAAAAAAAGTTTAACCTAAAAATTTTTAAGTTATATTTACCAAATGCTCTTCACAGTAATGATCTTTTTTCCATGCTTCTTCATCACCGCAATCACAGCAACCTCCTCCACCTGAGGTGGACATCTTATATTTATGATATCGATGCGCTGATTGCTTAAAACAGTTCACGCACAACACGCAAGTCGGATCCATACCACATTCGCGACAACTGTAAGTTGGTTCACCATTTTTAAATACCTTGCCGCAGACTGCAGCGGTATTGCCCTCCATACGAAGTTTGTCCAGTACTGTTTGTGGGTTATCACCAAGAATGAATTCAAGTAATACATCAATAATTCCAGCTTTTGCACCAGATTCTTTGAACATACAACGCACTGCAAGAAAAAGTAAAGAATTGACTACATTTCGAAACAAAAAACTATTAAAAACTTTTTTAATGAGATGCGTATAAACAAAGAATTTATTGTTAAAAGGCAATACATACATACATACATATGTATATATCTATGATATTTCTCAAATGGGTTACAAATGGTTAAATGTTGGGTTAGTAAACAATATACATTAAAAAATAAAATAAATAAAACTTACAGGAACCCTGAAATCCACGTTTATTTTTTAGTTCAGAGACCACATTTGACCCTTTAAATTGAAAATACATATGTAACATTTTACTTTCAGAAAATTTTGAAATTTTATTTAGAATAAAAAAATTTTGTTTAGAAATAAAAAAGTTTATTTCCAATTTTTCAATTAAAATTTACAATGGAGTCATGAGCACCGTACACATGAATAAACTAAAATTTTTAGTTTATGTGTAAATTTAGATACTTTTTTGTCTGAAAAAACTGAAAATATTGTTGACTGATTTTAACTTTATGTGACAACAAATCTTGGTATTAAAATTTTATACATTATTATTGATGTAAATGTAAATTTTGGGATACTACTGCATATTACATATGCATATGAAACTCAATTCGAGTATAAGTAAAAAATTATTCTAAATTGTTTGCCATTTTCAATAAATTTTTGATTAAAAGCTCCTACCATTTAAATAAAGGCAAATTCAAACAATATTTATTAAGATCGACAAAGGGTCGCAAGTAATTTATAGCAAAAAAGAAATCAAGGGAAATAGTTAAAACAAAGAAAAAATGGTCATATATTTTTAACGTGCACATTTTTTTTATCTGATGTATGAGTCAAGCTTCTGTTACTTACAGCTGGATCTATTCGAGTCTGAAATAAAAAAAAAAAGAAAAATAAATAATATAATGTCAAATAAAAGTAGAAAAACTTAAAAACAAAATAATATGATATGAAGGGGGAACGTAGTGAAAGATAACATCCATACAAAATTAATAATCAAATTATTAGTCAGATTTGGCAATAGATGAAAAAACTTTATACAACAGTACTCACTACTTCATTCAACATAAAAGGTATCTCATTCGCTTTAACGTTCAAAAAACGTATTTTTGTTTACGAACATAAAGATACATTTTTCGCGTTTATGTAGAAAAATATAGCTTTCCCAAAAGTCAATAGACACAAAAAATTACATTAGCGTCATAAATACACTCATGCGTTTTTGAACGTAAACGCGAATAACGAACCTTTTTCGTAAAAAGAATCGAAAAACTAATATAAAAAATATATCAGGGACGATCGTAAGCAATCAATTATTTCAGAAATTGAAGACAACACTCAATTTGAAGGACAAATATAAATGACATAAAACATATAATGACAAATAATATTTAAAGAGCCGGTAAATTTTTATCACAAAACCGAAATTATCCTGATAAAATTTAAAATTGGAAAATGTTACAAAATGAAAAAGTGAAAATTTTTCGTTTTGACCGCCAAATTTTGTCGATCAAAAATAATGTAAGTTTTTATTTCTATTTTATCATTTAATATATTTAACTAAACTTAATAAATTAACTTAAATGAGGCAACAGCAAAATAATTGTAGTGTTACTTCTGAATTGTTAGTTTTGAAAACTCATAAGAATACGCAAATCCTAATCGAAAAAAATCACAAATTATTTTTTGGAAAAAATAAACCAAAAATTATGGTTCATTCATCCAAAAAATGCAAATCAAACAACATGATTTTATAGTTATATTTAATTTTAAATACAAAACCATAATCAAATCCCTTGTACCACATAGCCAATTCCATAACAATAGACTTAGGATCCAGAACAACAACAACCCATCCTGGATTCCAATTAAGAAGTTTTTTGTGCATTCTTTGAACACAAAGCACTTCCATTCTCAATAGGCAGAAAAGCTAAACAAAACAATGTTGCAGCTGTATTTTTAGAAAACATTTGAGTATGCCTAACACTTACTTTGGAAATATTAATGTAAATACAAAAACATCAGAACTCGTGAAAATTCCTGGATGAATGATGAACTAATTAATGAAATAAAACATCGAAATAAATTTAAGAAACATAAAGCAACACCATGTGACACAAACATTACAATAGAATATCTACGAATAGAAAAGGAAATAAAGGTTGCAAAATAACACTATTTCAATCCTAAAATAGTGACTGCTGGAACGGGTGGGCTTAAAATCTGGAAAATGGTATAGGAAGGATTATATACGAATATTAGTAAAAATATATGCTCGATACAAGACTTAAAAATGTAATTTTGGTGGTGCAATTTTGGATGCCAGATCGTGAAGTGCTCTGTATCAGTAAAACCTTCGATCCTGAAATAGTAATATTCATCGAGAATGTGATTTATATACATATATATATTGAAATTAACCTCATTCAGCATAATATAGAAATAACGAATGGAAAACAAATTCATAGTCACAATATTCGGACATACGATAACATCAGAACAATCAAAGTGAGAACTAAGAACTGTCCCAGCAAAAAACTTACGTTTTTATTTTTTCGGTTATACGAGTACTCTACCGCATAATTTGATAGGTCTAAAAAGACAAGATATTTGTTCTAAATAAAGTGACGCTTAATATGATATAACACTTGGTGATAGCACTTCAAACGACAAAGATGTCTAAGCATCATAAAGTCTGCTAACTGCTTTTGTCCACATACTGCAAAATCCAGAGTTCAAATATATAACTAAAGAAAAATAGTTGGTGCATCAAAAAACTGTCTTTATGGTTATTTCTTATTATAAGATAGGTTAACCTGTTTCACGGAAAAAATTCTTCACGTAAAAAACCAAAATGTTCCCAAACAAAGCTAGCGGGGAAGGTGAAGCGTCTTTTTAAGCAGAGTCCGGCTTGAGCTGCGAGAGATGGCGGCTAGAGCAGGTACATCAAAATTTACTGCACAAAAGATAAATGAGAAAAGAAAGTTGAAGATATGCAGTGATGTTCTGGCCTGATCTAGCAACCTCTCATTAAAGCTACGATAGAATGGTATCAAAGTAAAAAGATCAATTTTGTAGCAAAAATAGCAAATCCGCTCAACTGCCCAGAGCTTCGCCCAATTAAGAGATATTGCATTCTAATAAAGAGACCTTCGAAAGAGTGGTAAGAATGCTGAAAACTTACAAAATTTCAGACTTAAGTGGAAAAGATCGCACCGTACTGTCGATGAACGCTGTGCAAAATCTATTGAAGAGCCTTAAGAAAAGATGAGAAATTTTGTTGATTATATTGATTTTGTTGTTAATTAGTTTTTAGCTATTTATATTCTGAATACTAGTCATTATTTATAAAAAAAAAGAACAAATACGTTTTTTGGGTATTTTTTATAACTAAATAATAAAACCGTATGTTGTATCTGGGACAGTCATTAATAAAAATAGATATGGATTTCTCAACACCGAAATAATACTACATTTGTAAACGATTTCTGATATTATTTTTTCTAAAACAACTACAATACCAACTATACAGCGCAAGTTCTATCAATTCATTGTTAATTTATGCAGTTTGAACTTTAGCTTTGATAAATTTATAGTTTATGGTTAAAATTAATTAATAATAATAATAAAATAATAATAACAAAATAAAATAATAATAATAAAATAATAATAATATAATAATAATAATAATAATAAAATAATCATTATTATATACATATAAATAAGTTATCGTTATATTAAACAATTTCAGCGCGAGTGGAAAGCACTTTATATGTGTAGGTCGTATTGAAATTTTAACCTTTCATCACTTATCACTTAGATTTACTTCTATTTTTAAGTTTTTTAGATTTTCCACTGAGATTAAATAGTGAATTCAGAAACATTTAGGTTTTTAGCTAGGATTTCTGTTTTATATAAATATTCATGTTTTTTAACAAAATATTTTATAAAAGTTTTATTACGCATTGAAGTTTGTTTTTCTGCATTAATTTAAGACTTAGTTTTGGGTCCAGTAATGATAGCGAAGAGAATATTTTATTTCAATAAAATTTAATTTTGCATAATGTGGAAGATATTTCTATTTTTTCCCCTTCTTTTAACAGCAACTCTATTTTATTTTTGTAAGTTTTTTCAGGTAAAAGGAAAATGAATTTTACAATGTGCTATTGTTATTTCTTAATTATTGTGATATCATGCAACTAGCCAGACAGTCAACAGGTTTCAAACGAGTTAACAACAACAACAACAAAAACAGCTGAGATTCAAACAAGTACCTCTCATACGAAGAATTCTAAAATGTACACATAATCTTTTAGCAACAATTGAAAAACAAACATCCATCAACAAGTACGTATGAGTATAAAATCGTCAACAAAGTCAAAAAACCAACACTTTCGATAAATTTTTGTGCAATAGATAAGTCAGTCATTGAAATGCAAAGTACCTATTTGCTTCTGTATATTTTTTTCTTTTATAGTTCAGTGTTGTTCACAGTAAATAAAGAAAAAACAAACAAGTTTTGTCATGAAATGAGTCAAGTTACTATAATTTTGTAGTTAACAATGCGTAATGTCTAAGATTAAACCAACAACAGATGCATACCTGCATACATTATTCAAATTAACTCAAGGTCAGTAGAAAAGATGATCTTCAAATGAAAGAACCAACTAATGCAGTAGGACTTTTGTTCCTCATTAATGTTTTTTCACGTTCTGACATTAATTAAATGATTTGATTCATAATCCTTAATGCAGTCACCGATATATTTTTGAGTATTTTAGGTAATAGGTAATACTGTGGACTTATTATAAAATATACAATATATAACAATTAGTCACGCATAGCTTTTGGGATTTTTACACAAATTTGAGTTCATGTACCCCCTTCGTTGTTATCAACATTTAATCGTTACATTTCTTACAACAGTGTGTGTAAAACAATTAATGTTTTTTAACACGCAGCCAATGTAAGTAAATGATATTAAAACAAAAATTATTTTACGTGGTGCTGTAGCGAAGCAATAATGCAAGTTTATTTTGAAAAATTCAGTGCGATAAAATTTACAATTTAACATGCAGTAGGTGGCCAAATTATTAGGGACAGTACTCATATTTTTGTATTTTCTAATATAAATTATTTTTTTAATCAAATAATTGAATCTAGGTCTAGTAAGTATTTTTTTATTTATTATAATATTCTATTTAGATAACAAAATCAACATATAACGTAGTGTACATTCAATTATTTTTTCGTAAAATTAATATTTACGTTCTCTGAAAATTTTATGCAAATAATTATAATATTTGGTGATTCCACCCTTAGCTGCAATTATGGCTTGTATGCATCGGGCATGCTCTGTATACAATTTTTTTTTATGTTGTTGGAGTTCGGTGTTGTGATGCCATTCTCTGACGAACGCTTCAATCAACTTCAGCTTGGTGGTATTTGATTCTTTGACGAAAGCCGGTTTGGTTAGCTCACACATGTTCCTAATGGGGTTCAAGTTAGGTGAGTTCCCGACCAAGGCACTCCTGGCTTTGTGACAAGTTGCCGAATAGTGCATAAAAAGATACTCTCATCACCAGGGAACCATTCTTCGAGCTGTGGCAGCAGGCGAGTTTTTAGTACTCACTCAATGTACCTACCACGATGTATAAGGGTCATGCCTTTGGCTGAGATCATAGGCCACACCATGACACTAGTCGGGTGTTTGGCCGTCTCTACAAGGTTGTCGGGGTGGAACTGCTCCCCAGGGTATCGTCAGAAAATTTTTTTTTGTCAAGCAAAAGTTGGAATGTTGACACGTCAGAAGAGTATAGCTGTAAAACACGATTATTAAAAAAAAATCAGTAGAAACGTACTACTCTATTTTAAGAAGAACAACGTACTCGATTCCAACACGCAACAGTCAGGAGCGTCTTTTTGATAGGACGAGATTTTCTTCTCTTCTGCTAATTGCAGAAGGCCTATCCCTTGGGAGACGATAATTTCCCCGTCGTTTATCATCGTTGTTAGATGAGCCATATTTTTCTTACGAATTTCGAGGCAGATGTCTATAGTTTTACGGTCGATACGAGTTGTGGTGATTCTTTTTCTACCACATTTCCCAACGCTGTTTGCGTTCAGAGGCTCGTTTTGATCTATTTTTTTTAATGCGATTAAAAACCGACTTTGAACACCTGCAAGCGTAGCTACATACATATGTCTCTCTGGGAATGAGTAGAGCGACATAAGAACTTCTGTATGTATTGAACACTACTTCCAAACGTAAATTAATTCATAAAACCTAGTAAAACTAATAAAATAAGAACCATTATTTACGTTTTGAATATTACGGACAAGAAAAACTGGCAAAAAAAGGTTCACTCAAACTTTAAGCGACCCCACTACAACAGCACGTTTTAAGGCAATCTCACTTAACCTCACTTATTTAGTAGACGACGCCGACTACTAATGTTGCCGCTTATTAAAAGCAACATTAATGATACCAGCAGCAAATCGAATTGATAAACTTTATCTGAACTAATTTATATGCTCAAAAAATTCGGTTAAACTAGAAAATACAAAAATTTGAGTACTGTCCCTAATAATTTGGCCACCTACTGTATATTATAGGTTCGATGTATCTTAGTTTGTTGTACATTGTGCAAAAAAAAAAGCAATCTGTTTTAAAAAAAAAAGGTTTTAAGTTAAATTTATGATTTTGCATACAAAAAAATAAAATAATTTCAAATTTTTTAAACGCACACTTGACACTTTTCTCATTGGGATGAAAAGTATTTGCATATTTGATATCATCGCTACCTACGCGTGGGCCAAAGTCAAAAAAAAAAGCATTCCGAATGCTATTAGAAAACAAAATATCATATGAGCATGTAAATAGTCGCAGAATAAATTGAAAAGTAAGCCATATAAATTAATTTACGCCATGCTTATGAATTTGTCAAAAGAGTACCAAGAGATATCTCTTAAGAAATATTATCTAAAAAGAAAACTTTCCAAGAGAAATATTTTTGTAGTAAACAAAATTACAAAAAAATCCATAAGAAATATACGTAGGTATGTATGAGAAAAGCATTTTAACGCACAATGCGCAAATAATGCAAAATGTTGAATCATTCAAAAGAAAATAGCAAAAATGAAACAATGTACATATGTACGTATGAATTTTCGTACGGATAAGATGAAAACAAAGCCTATCCTTCGTAATGGTGACAAATGATAATTTATTAAAACTGTCCATGTAAAATTCAGAGTTAAAGCAACAATATTGACTTAAAAAAATTCAGTTAACATAAAGGCAGTGGAGCATTGGGTCAATAAACTCACTTAAGTAAGGTTATTATTAGATTCAGTTATTTTTTAAGTAGATAGCAATAAATAAATTCCATTTGTAATATGCAAAATGCGTCAAAGTCTTTATGTATACGGGCACTTCCACAAACACCGATTTTATCAATCATATTTCATAATAAAGTACGAGTAACAGCAAAAAATTAAAGCTCTATCGCCTCAGTAATTATGTGCCTAAAATGTTAGACCCATTTTCAAATATATTTAAGGATACTCAGCGAATTTAAATTTTATAATTTTATTTTAAAGTATTATTGCAGTTCAAGAAACGAACACAGTATTGAGTGTTAGTGCTCAAAAGCCAGTAAGACTTAAATTCATCATTGTATGTTTTCATAGAGGTCATCAAGTATAGTAGGCAAAACACTAATTTTTAACTTGGTAAATTCTAGCGATTTTAATAAGTGTAGTGACATTTTTTTTTATTTCGAAGGGTATTTACAAGAATATTGTAGTTTCAAAAGTCAATGCATTGGCGTTGTGGGCTCTAATTGTATAAAAACTTTAATTAATCTGAAGTATTTTATGCTAGTCTGTTGGTCAACAAGTGTTATGAAAAAAACACAAAAGATAACAATCATGTTATTTAAATTTAGCCGCGTAGTTACCCAATTTCATAGAAGTACCCATATATAGTTTATTAAGCTAATTGTTGTTTTTTAAAAGCTAAAAAAAGCCTCCTGATATCATTTAAATACATAAATTAATTACTAAATTACTTTGTAATTGCTACAATTATCACACAATTTCATAAAAAAAATTAGCGATAATGATACTCATTTAAATACAGAGGCGCACAATCATTAGACTTGGGCACATGTTGGACCAATTGAGGTATACCCGCAAGTATATGAGTGGAACTCTCAGGGTAGCAGAAAACGCATCCGTCCTAGATCATCATGGAAACATTCTCTAGAGCAGGAAATACGTGAGTTTTGATCCGTGAGGAGATAAAGGACACAAGAAGATATGCTAGACACAGTCAACGTAGTTGTTGCTAACTTAAGACTATGTTCTAAAAATGATTATAAATATGCGAGCATGAAGAAAAATTTTAGTAAGCCTAGCAAATAGACTTAAATCAAAAACTTTACATTACAGAAAAATGTTACTAACATTATTCCTGAAGCACAAACTACTGAACATCACAGATAACTAATAGAAAAAATATTGCTGAAGATGTTTATATTCCAATCAGTTGATCTTGTCTGTATGTAAGAGGAAACTTTATTTCTCAAGCTAATTGTCAAAACTTTACAAATACTGAATTTTTAAGATGGTTATTAAACATTTATTACTTATTTTAACAAGTTTTTTGTAGGCGGTGCTACAACCATCTACGAGTTTTGACAACATAGTGACATAACTTTTATTAATGTTTGCTTCAGGAGTAACATCACCAAAATTATTATTAAAATTGGTTAAGAAGTTTTCAAACAATGTTGAATCAAATTTAAGGATTGTTTAAATGTATATTTGTGAACGGCATCCTCCCACATAACTCCATGAAAATATCATCTATATTGCGTGATATGAATAACCCCTTCTCCAGTTTAATAAAAATTGGTTCAACTATATTTCCCTCTACATATGGAGTATCAAATTTGATTCATTGTTTACAATTTGATTAATTAAGTATATTACTTGTTAGTCATATATCTAATTGACAGGCAACACACCCTGTAAGCCATTTAAAAAAAATAAAGTATCTATCAATTGCATTAATTTTGGTTATTGCAACCGCAACTCGAGCATAATAATAACAATACAACTAAATCAGTTAACAAGTAAGCAAGTTGATCATAGCAGAACTTTCAAAAAATACAACAAATTCACACATTCGTTTCATTAAAGGCAACATGTAAAACAAATGCAATTGACAGCATTCATTTTGTTCCAAGTAAACAACAATTGTGAAATGTATTACAGAGCGCTAACATACATGATCGTGATTTTATCTATTTATGGTTGCGGAAAATCCTTCATAAGGTAAAACATGAGCTCAACCACAACATCGCACAGAAAATACAAAATTCAAGATCAAAAACGCTATTAGCTAACATGCTTGTATGGAAGTACATAGGTGCATAAGCCAGCGTTATTGGCATTGATTGTAATTGAAAATTAAATTGCAGACCAACATTTGTAACGAAAGAATCAGCAACTGCTTCGAAACCAGAAACCACTACATAAAAGCGTAATTATGGTTTCACATATAAGTTATAAGATTACTAACTGAGAATAACTGTCTACTTTAGAGTTTTTTTTTGCTTTCAAATGTGGTTTCCCTAAAACTCCCACATCTTCCACCATATGTATGTATAATATTTCATTGATTTACTTACCTGCTACTGATACATATTCGAATTCAAAATATTTTCGTGATTCTTTTTGAAAGAATTCAATGAAATCATTTTTTTGTAAGGTGCCCGCCTGATACTTGAGACGCCAATCTTTTAAAGGTGATACAGCGACACTCGGTTGTGGTGCTACTACTTCATCCAAATCAAATCTATCCATTGTTAATGATGAAAATGAAATCTCCTTAGTATAATTGTGGTAATTTTAACAGTGGCTATTTTAATTTAATGCTTCTGTTATGAGTGTAAGATGTCCAACGTTATTACCATCGGCTGTAATTGATTACGACGATCAAATGAAAGTAATATGTGCGTTGTTTGCATTTAATTACACGACGTTATCAGTGTTTCTATTTTTTAAACGAATTTTGTTAATTTTTTATGAGTTTTTTTTTTTTGTTTTTTAAATAAATTTATATCCTAAAAGAAAAGAAGAAAGAAATTATTTAATATTTTTAACAGAGTCTAAGGAAATGTAATATTATTAAAATTGAATTTAAATTATGATATATTAATAAATTTTTAATTTAATTTTAACAATAATTTGTATTTAATTTTATACGTGATGTGCAAGATGCTGCATTTCATTCAAATCTTATCTCGCATAGGTACTTTTAGATTTCATTACAAATAATTTGAAAATTGTGTATGTCATCATTTATTGTAATCTATGATCTGTTTCAAAGCGATTAGAGACTACAACCAGTGTTCTCAACCGTACAATAATTGCGATATACTACATATCGTCGCTCACTTGTACAACGGCCCTAATTGACATTTTTGATTTTGTTCAGGAGACACAAAAAACTGTATAAAAACCGACAATGCAGAATATTGAAATTTTTTTAAATGCAGTTTAGTTACAAAAACAATAACATAATTATTTTTAATGAAAACGCTAATTTTTTTTTATTGATACTTAATTTATTTCAATTAGAGCTTTTTGACATCACTTTTATGTATGCAAAAGTGCATTTAGGGTTTTTGCAGTTACTTTGAAAACTAAAAGTGTAATTCATTTACAACAAAATTAAAGAAAATATGCAAATATTGTACTTATTGATGTAATTTTTAGTAAATAATCTTTTCTTTCAAACATAATATTGATAAAAACATTTGACGACATACTTGCAAACGTTGGAAATTGTGTTTTAAGAAATATTTTAGAGACTGAGTACGCGCTGAGTTTTCGGACGAAATTCGTTTTCTGCTTACCGGATCAACAAGGCCTATTACATTTAACTTTTTTTGCTCTTATGTCATTTTCCAAAATGCATCAAAGATGGCTTTCCTTACATTTGTCCTAAAAAGCAAACAGTACCGGTTACGTCTTTGCTCGCAATATTTTGATGTACAAGGTGGTCCAAGCCGTCTTTCGGCCCCTTGACACAAACCATTTTCAATCGAAACGTCTATGTATTGAACTCCTCGCATTCGTTTTTTCATATTTAAAATCCGATCACGTTTTAATTGTTCCGGGATTGAATCAGAGGCATAGATCTCACACATAATATTTTCCTTAACACTTATTGCGAAAAATTAAAACGAAGGCCACATACGCGTTCCAACATAAGATATGAACTAATTGTTACATTTTAAAATTGGTAATTACACGGAAATTTTGAATTCAAAATTCTCTAGAAATTTTGAAAACTACTTCGCAAGAAAAAGCATTTAGGGCCTTTTAACATATAAAAAATGTTGAATGTAGTTAGGGCTTTTTAATATCACCTAATAAACTTTGCATTTTTTGTGTTACCGTTCCAATTTTTTGGGTGAAGGTGCATTTGAGGTTGGTCTTCAGGAATATGTAATAAACTGGATTTTAAAAAAAAATGTCAATTAGGGCCGTTGTACAAGTGGGCGACGATATATTATTTAAAATATCCGTATGCTTTCATTTTGGTACGCAAATGTACCATAATTCTAAAATTTTGAACAACTAATAAGTAGCTAGTTATATAGGAACTTTCTGCTAAGCGATTCAATTTTCCATGCCTAACAAAAGATATTAAGTAGACTCAATTTATTGGAGTGACAAATATTAATAAAACTTTATGCTCATACCTCGTTAGAGAACGATCTTCGCACCGCATATGTTTTCAACACACATATTTACGATGTAGGAAGTCACAAAAAGGCATTGTCATACGATTTAATGCCGCTATTGTCAATAAAGGCACATAGCCGTAATTGTAATTGTTGGTTGAAAACATTTTGAGAATTTTTTTTTCAAACGAAACTTTCTGGACTTAGATTACGTAACTATAGTCTTGATATGGTTCCAAAAAGTGGTAGAACTACATATTTACAACTCAAATCTCATTTACATGTTATGAGTTGGCGATTTTTCAATATTGATGCCTTAGGTAGAGGCAATTGTTCCCATACTGATGAAAAGCTAACGCAGACGGGAACAATTGTCTCTTCCCAAGGCATAAACATTGAAAAATTGCGAGTTCATAAAATAGAAGAGATTTGCGGTGGAACTAGTAACTACCAATTTTTTTTTTCGAACATGCTCAGGAATATTCTTGCACTGGTTTGATTATCTGCAGAGAACATGCTTCATTGTTGCGTTCTTCAAAACAGTGAAGCACACGCTATCCCTTTTGTTCGTACATATGTATGTACATACATATGTATATTCGTTAGCGTGCCTCACTTCCCATAGAAAAAGCCTCTGATGTAACCGCCTGATCGGTCTGTTTTTGATGACAAAGCTGTAGAAATATTTTAGCCAGCAGCATAAATTCAAGGAAATCGAGCAATTTTTATTTAAAATATTTTAAGTTTTTATGAAAAACAGCAACGCCGGCAGGAAATTTTAATTTGAAATCGCAAGCTCTTAATTAAATTTGCAAGCTTTCAAAGAAAAACAGTGCCGCAAGGGAACAAAATTTTATGAAAAATTAAAATTTTGTATTATTCTTATACAAAATAGTGCTACAAATGAAAATAATGTTTATGGTAGTGTTGTTGTTGTCATTCCAAAATTTTTTGAGTTAATTTTGCCTTGCCGATATAAGGATAAGGATAATTAAAGAAAAATTACGAAAAAATGGTACATCAACTGAAACGATGCAAGTGGAATTTTCTTAAAATTATAAGTCAATAATACATTTTTGAGGAACGGTTTTAAAAAAAATTTGGTCAAATTTTAGAAAAATTACTGTATTTCGAAAACTACGGTGTGATTTATTCTATACACTTATCCCTCGCTTTACACGCTACTCGTTTTGCACGTTTTCGATCTTATACGGTTTTTAAAATCAAAATTAAAAAAAAAAATGTAGAAAATGACTAATTTTGACTTCACGCGACTTTATCTACTTAATTATAGATCTGGCAACACATCAGACGTACACATGATCAACTGTCATAAACTTACACAAATTTTTTTTTATTTATATGAAGTACCATATTTTTTTTTCTATGAAATAGATTTTTTATGTTTTTTTTTTTCCACTTTACAAATAAATTTAACTATTTTTATGTTGTCTATGATTTAAATGGTGTTTTTATATTTTATTAAGTGTATGTATTAGTCATATTTTGTGTTCAATAAATGTCTAAAAAAGCTTTTTTATAGTCATTTTCGTTTTACACGGTTTTTCCATACAAAAATTATTTTTTCGAATTGCACGGATTTGTCAGGAACGTATCTACCGTGTAAGACGAGGGACAGGTGTATTATGTTCAATTCCTGCTTCGCTAGCCACAGTAATTCTACAAAAAAGTAAGTGAAGTAGTAGAATTTTTATATCTAGATTCAGCTATTTTTGTTGTTTTTGTTGCTGTTGTTGTTTTTTAGTCGTTGTTGTAGTCCATAAATACACTGTTTCCCGGTAAAAACAAATCATACATCATTTAAAAGGAAAAGAATTAAGCTTTCTTGAAATTATAAAAAAAAAATTTTAATAATACATTTTCTGGAAAAAATAAGTTTTATGAAAAAATATTAAAACTATAGAACGAATTTTATGTATCGATTTAATTAATACCTTGTCAAATTACACTTCATATGATACTTTTATCTGTCCAGGGGTTCCCAACTTATATAACTAATATTCACAACTTCTGATGGCTATATCTCCGAAACTATATCCGAGCGACTGTTTTTGAATACATATTATTTTTTACTAAAAGAATTTTTTGAAATAAAAAAATATAAGTAAATGTTACCTTTAAGGAAACAAGAAGGATTGTCCCTAAAGTAAACTTAAGCACAAATTTGAATTGAAAATTTTGGAACAGATTAGAGAATCTTGATACAACCACCATGCATTTGTTATTTAAATATCCAAATATTTCTCGCTCTCTATTGCTATTTTTATTTATTTCACCTCTTATAACTGAAATATTGATAAATAATATAAGATTTGCAAAGAAATGTAAGTGTTGTCCAACTACTTCTCTATTAATGCGTATAAAATCCAAATATTGAAATATCCAAATAATATCGAAAGTGCAGCAGCAATCATCTCCGCACTTGACAAGCACCACCACCAGCTGCTGCAGGCCAAACAAAAGCGTCAACGCCACCGACGACGTCACAGTATTTGTTATACAAAAGAAGCAGCGCTGCGCAACGAAGCACCTAGCGCTCTGCTTTGTTGGATTTTTCTTTTCCGTTTCAATGCAAACGCGTTGTTTTTTGGTATTTTTATAAAAACACGCTTATTTTAAATGCAAATAAAAAATTTCAGTAAATTTCTTATCGTTTTTATATTTCAAAGCACAATTAATTAAAGGAGTTTTATTCCATGCCAGTAATTTTCCTATACTATGTCTACTTTCTTCCTCTTCTCAAAAATTCGTAAGCCAAATAAAGAAAATTTTTTCACTTTTCCATCACAAAATGATGTTGCTTCTTTTTATTGTTTTTCACGTTCTCCGTTTTTAATTTTACATAAAAGAAAATAAAGGAAAATCTATAAAATTTCCATCAACACTCACTTCACCAAAATGTAATATAAAAATTCACACGAAAAATTTTCTTTGTTTTTTCTTATTTGCTTCCTATTTTTATATTTTTTTTTTATTATTTGTGTGTTGAGTTGTTCCTTCTTTTATTTTTAATGTGTTTTATAAATTTTTGTTTCATTTAATTCGCACAGTCGAACGATTACTACACGAATAACTCGTTGTTTCCGTGAATATTGCGATAATTTCGTTCTTGTTTTCTCTTTTCTTTCGTGACTCGTAAAAATCAAATGAGTAAGTGGGAAAAATATACATATACTTTGCATGGCTGCCAGCATCACCTTTATTAATGTACACAATGTCTGTGACTAAGGAAATAATTCTCGCAGTCAAATCGCATAGCACAATGCAAATCAATTTTTGTTTCTGAATAATTGATAGACTTCAGTTTTTAGAACTATACAAAATGTTTTCGAAATATGCATCGTTAGTACATACATTTTTTTTATCATTTGAATACAGAGCCCACTAAAATGTTAGATTAAATAGCAATTCAAGGCTGTAAGTGCTAAACACAATTGGTGCGAGATGCCGTGCGAGAAAAACAAAATAAAACAACGTGAATTTCCATATACGTTATACTCTAACGGTAAGAGCAAGATATGCAATATAGCTGTTTTTGAGCTTCCATTGCGTATCTGCTCATAAATTGTGCTTAGAATTTTATTGTGCCCTTACACAGAACAATTTATTGCCCACCCATGTCGTAGTACAGATTGGATCATGCGATCCATAGTTCAACTCATTTCTTGTGTAGACTTTGTATGATTGTATCAATACGAACATACTGCCTTTTTTGTCATAAGAATAACAAAAAAAAAAAAGGATTAGTGTAAAGGAGTGGTACATAGCTATTGCGACGCATCATTTCATTTTTACACGTTTCAGTTTTTAATGGAGGGCCAATGTACGACGTAACACTGCGACGGGCAACATTTGACGTTGCATCAGTAGATTCATATACGAGTATTCATGTGGAAAATGAAAGCAAAGGTGCCGCATGAAATCGCGTAGAAAGCAGATCACTATTATAGTAGAGCGTCAATTACAAATTTAAGATTTCATTATTGCAACAAAGCAGAATTCAATTTTACATGAGGCACCTTCGCTTCACTGGCCTGTGCTCCATATGAAGAACCACATAAATTGAAGAAGCTAGCTCACATAGCATGATAATTCTTGGATCAAAAATTAAAATTTTTTTTTCTCATTTATTTTTTTAATGGAAATTTATGTAGTGGCATTGACAATTTCAGATTATAGTGTATTAAGGTAAATACAGTGAAAACAACAAAGGATCTGAGCTGTTACACACGAAACACCAAAACTCTACTCGCGGAGAGACCACAGATTCTCAATTTTTCGGTAATTTTTTCCATTACAGTTTACCTTTTTTTTACGGGTTTTTTAGCTTAAAAATTAAATTTAACAACAACCTCTAAATATTTCCGCCTGAAAAAATTACTGCCTTTGTGTAACATTGAAAAGTATCTTTTATCCAAGTTTCAGCTCCATAGAAACTTTTTTGTCAAAGAAAAAAATTAAAAACCAAAAAACCGATTTTCAGCCATTTTTTCGAAAAATTTTGAGGTTAAAGTAAAAATGATCAGTACAAAAGTTGTAAATCTTATTATTTCCTACAACTTTTGCATTGAACTTTTTTTGATAGTATGCACAGTTTAGCCAGAAATTGGGAAAAACTGTGTTCGACCTCTAAAAATGCACCCCATTCCACCCCGGATAGCTGCTGTCGGTTCGATTTTTTTGTCCGATTTTACAAGAGCTTGTTCAACAATATTCCGCTGTCAGATTGCTGTAACGAATTATTTTGTTGTTCAAACCCTATTTCTCCTGAACTAAATTAATAGTTTCAAAATATCACCTTCTGATGATACTACATAAAATCCAATTTTATATCCAATATTTAAAACACTTATCCTTTGACAAGCGACTATAATTTTAAGAAAAAGTTCTGTGGCTAGCATAGCCAGTGTTGAACATAGTATAGAATGTATATCCTGAGACGCAGCCGAAGGACGCCCATTTATCCTTACTTCTATGCAGTGCTGTGTGCTCAGCGAAGCCAGTGTTGGACCATAAGATGTAAGACCTGAACCACCTATTTACCTTAACTCGTATGCAAATCCACTTGGCTTAGAGATGTTGGTGTTGATTGTGTACGGATAAATCCTCTTTTAACATCAGATTTCCTTTAAGAACTATGTCACCTGTCATATTGTTTTCTAGAATACAGGCTACGCTTTGTAAACGTATAAAAATATTGAATAATAAAACAGTTTTTGAATAAAACATCGATATTTTCCAAAAAAAAAATAAACCAGAGCCTTAGAAAAACCATCATATCTTCAAAACTATGAGGCAAATGTCAAACATTCATTGCTTTTAAAATTGCCATTCATGTGTACCCATATTTTAAATATCGATCCATGTTTTCGGAACTTGATCCGAGCGACCATTCTTGGTTAGGGGCTATTCGTATAATACCAAACGTCTTTAGGGGGGTTCGGGAAATGCGATAGTTTATGATAGTTTATGTGACAGGTTATGATTTTCGAAAAGCACCATTACATAATATATGACACGTTCCACTTTTTACTAAAAATACCCCAGTTTTTCCTTTAAAAAAAAAGGTATCGTTTAATCAAACCGTTTAGTGACACAACCCTTAAACGCAAAAGTTAAATTTTTGCTATACCAAAACAAAAATCAGCTGTTTAATATAACGATAAACATTATACTAAGAAATGAGCTTTTAAGCTTTAATTAAACCTCCCAAAGAGCTTCCATATCACTGACGGCACAAATACAAAAGCAAAACGAACGTAAACAAAGGATAACTTGTCAGGTTCAATATTAAAATATACGATATCAGAATTCTATAACGGTAAATTTTAACTGCAACGTTTTACAAGTTGCCAACTAGAAAAATTAATAAGTTATGTACATGAGCAAGTAGCTTTATTTGATAACAAAACGTAAATTTTTTTCGAGTTCAACTCCTAGTACAGGTAATCGATTTTGAGAAAACTTTCAAGAAAACTTATTTCACTTACAATATTAATGCAAAATTACCTACATATGTATAATTTGTAATCCCTACGCATGAAATTTATTCAACGTACGCAATAGTGGGAAAAATCGAAATCACCCAAGGAGTCTATACATTTTTTCAAGGTCAATACATTTTTGTTTTCACAATTTTAACACAAATTCATTTAGTATTTTACAGCTTTTACACTTTTCATTAATTGTAAAAAAATAAAAGGAAAATGTCATCTACAATAGCAGACGACAACAATCTGGGAGAAAACTCCACACAAGCAACAACGACCGCAACGACAACTTCATCCACCACCATCCATAAGTCGGATGATGGTTTCGACAGTGTAGAATTTATAGATACAAAAACCAATTCACAAATACTGTTAGAGCAAACTGGGCAACCACCACCATATTCATCAACAGCTGAGTCTCAAAAACCAAGGTGGTTATCTTCGTTGCATAGCGTTATTTTCATTATAACTTGTGCATTGGCCGTATTTATTGTATTTCGTAATGTTCTTACATGGTAAGTATCGACAAGCAATGAATTGATAGACGGGATATTATACCCTACGCACAGAGTATTTAGATTGTGTCAAGCTGTTTGTAACGTATAGGATAGGGCGAGCCAGGTATAGAATAGTATATGTATATGGGACGTTCCATGTTAACCGGGACAGTGGTCTGCCCAAAATTGAGCGCAGCCGAAAAACGTTTTCAAGGTGTCAAAATGTTCGTATGCTTAAGAGCTTTCATATGAGAACGGGTGTTTTCGAATTTTTTTTTAAAGGAAATGGCGACCATAAAACGGCGCCTACCTTTAGATATCTATGTATAAATTGGCAGTTGGTAAGCAGCCATAATCATAATCGCTTAAATTTTTTATTTTGTAGGAAGGCTGTGAAGAGAAGGAGTGCAGTGTGTATTTTTTTTTTCAATAGTAGGTGGTGCCACGCCCCTAACGGAAAATACATTGCCACGGCTAAACTAATAGACCGATTTTAATAAAATTTGGTTTGGAGATAGACTGATAGATAAGGAAAGTAATTAGAAGCTCTGAGTTCTTAAATGGGGCGTGGCATCGCCCTTAATAGGAAAAAGCGCTGTTTCGGCTGAACCGCGTCATCGATTTTGATAAAATTTAGTATGGTGCTAGATTGAGTCCTTAGTAAAGATATTTCTTTTGAGTAGGCGATGCCACGCCTCTAATAAGAAAAACACGTTTTTACTGCTAGTTATATGTTTTAAATAGGACGGGGACACGCCCATAATAGAAAAATATGTTGACACACCTAAATTAATGGACCTATTAGATCCTGACCAAATTTCATCAAAATCGGTCCATTAGTTTAGCAGTGAAAACTTTTTTTCTTATTAGAGGCGTGGCACCGCCAACTCAGAAGAAATATCTTTACTCAGGATTCAATCTAGCACCATGCCAAATTTTATCAAAATCGATGACGCGGTTCGACCGAAACAGCGTTTTTTCCTATTAAGGGTGATGCCACGCCCAATTTAAGAACAAAGAGCCTCTAATTACTTTTCTTGTCCTTCAGTCTATTTCCAAACCAAATTTTATTAAAATCGGTCTATTAGTTTAGCCGTGGCAATGTATTTTCCGTTAGGGGCGTGGCACCACCTACTATTGAAAAAAAAAAATACACACTGCACTCCTTCTCTTCACAGCCTTTCTACAAAATAAAAAAATTAAGCGATTATGATTATGGCTGCTTATCAACTGCCAATTTATACATAGATATCTTAAGGTAGTCGCCGTTTTATGGTCGCCATTTTCTTAAAAAAAAAAAATTCGAAAACGCCCGTTCTCATATGAAAGCTCTTGAGCATACGAACATTTTGACACCTTAAAAACGTTTTTCGGCTACGCTCAATTTTGGGCAGACCACTGTCCCGGTTGACATGGAACGTCCCATATGTATGTGTACTCTGGAGTTCACACAGAGGTTGAAATTCAACTTTTCTTCCTGTTAGGGTCGTGGTACCGCCTACTCTAAGCAAATATCTTTACTCAGGACTCAACCTATCTGCATACCAAATTTCATCAAAATCAGTGAAGCGGCTCAGCCGTGGTAGCGTTGTATTCATTTAAGGGTGGTGCCACGCCTGCTCAAAGAACTAAGATTTGGTAAAAATAATGAACTTACTGAAACGTAGAAAAAATCTGCCTTAAGTGCCAAGAAAACCATTTTAGGTATTTTAGTTGTATGTGAAGTGGATGTTAAACCACGCCCACATTTTGTGTACCGTGCCATATCTTAGCATTGAACCTAAAGAAAATTCTACCGAAATTTTAGTTTCCTATATCAAACCTGTTAATCGCGCAAACGACTTGATTCCATGAAAAAATCCTTTTTTTTATCTCATAGGCCTATACTGCCGTACTAAGCGAAAAGGGCGTATCTCTAAAAAAATCGTTTCGAGATAATTGATTTTTTTGTAATTGTAAATGTGTTGAAATGCCTGTAAAATCGAATAGAGAAAATTCTATTAGGAGATTTTTTATATGATTGAACTAAGATATAGTAACTTCGGGTATTGTGATATGGGTATTTTTGTATCATAAATTACACGTAACTCTTATAGCATAGCTTCTATTTCTTTATGTATTATGGTTTGTTGATGCATTGTGCAGTATATTACAACTTCGGAGCTCTATGGCGTATGCCAATCTGAAGCAATTTCAACGAGATGGAGAAAAGCCAAGTGACACCTCTAAATTAAATTGGCGGGTAATGTGATATGTAGCGTTCGGATAATGTGATATACCATCATGAAAAGTATAACAAGTCTTGGAAGACAATTATTGTGAGGCCAAATTAAATCCAAACCAAAATTACAGGCATTGAACTCAGTTCTGAATCTTTGTATCCCTATGAAAGAATTTGTTGCAAAAAGCACAGGTAATGTCCTTGCTGGGTGGACCAAATTGGACTATATCACATTACCCGAATTTCAGTTTTAATATACTCGGGTTATTTTTATTAAAACACATTTCAGCAAATAAAGAATTCACATTATTTATGACAAAGTATATTCATCTACTAACAAATTTTAGTACTTCGGCTATAATGCTTACTTTATTTTGGGCTTAATTCACTCATGAAATGTACACAAATAAAATCTCGACTTGTGGCTAAATCAATTTCACCGCACTGAGACCAAAAACAGTGAATTCGAACGCACAAAACCTTCCAGCACATATCTTTTTCCGTTACTGTTATGTTGATTTTGTCGAGAATTGCTTATTTAAGGAAATATGATGGCATATCACATTACATGACCATATCACAATATCCGAAGTTACTCTACCTGCATTTGGAGTATTTCATTAGACGTGTAATTTCTTAACCTATCCGATGCCATAAGAATCTCGGAAATTTTTTTTTTTTTTAGATACGCCCTTTTCGCTTAGTACGGCAGTATACATAGTATGTTATAGCATTGGAGTGAAAGAAAGTTCTGTCGAAATTTCGGCTTCTCAGATCGAAACCTGTGAGCTATCAATGCTTAAAAATAAATTTCTTTTTCCGATATATTTTTTATGAGAAAAAGTCAAGAGATATTACAATTTCAATCTGTCAATCTGGAATAAGTCATATGCATTAAGTGCCGTGTGCAGCAGAACGTTTGTTCCCATTTGGGAACAACTGGCGAATTGGATCCCAAAAAAAGTTTTTTTTAAAATTTGCTTGCCATTGAGAGGAAAGCAAACACAAGAGAGTACTTACCATACAAATTGAGCTGAGATTCTGTTCTCTTTTTTCAACAGCTCTTTAAGAACTTGTGGTTAAGTAGATAGATACTATTGGCCATAAGATGCGAGTTTCTGTTCTAAATCTTTCGAAATTGAGATACATGTAATTTGGAAATGAAAATACATATGTAAATACGTATAGAAAATGATCAAGTGTTGGCTTAGAACAGACTTACAAGTTTGACTTTCTTTCATTTTGCTGGACGATCGTGTGGCATCTTGCGCTGAAATCTCCAGTTTGCAATGCTTTCATTCACAGATTTGTTACTCTTCCAATACATGCAAAATAAATAACTAAGCAAAAGAAAAGAAGAAAAAATACAATTTAAATTGAAGATTTTATACCGTACTCAATCTAGCGTATTCCCAGTGTGAGAAGAATTGTCTGTACGAGTATTTCGCTGTGATTCAACTCTGAGCATTCAGTTTTGCGTCGTCGATCCAAACGCTTGTATCGCATTGTTTCTTGTGTTGTTTACAGTTTCGGTTAAAACTTCTGCGAGTATTCGAGGAATACCTATATAGCAAACTTGACATTAAAGTGCAAAAATTTAAAAATACTTTTCCATTACTTTGCACAAATTGAATTAATTAATGATATACTCATGCATGTGATATATACTCGTTATGGAGAAGTTTATTGATTTTCCCGATTTTTCTGTCAGGCATCTGCAAAGTTTTTGGGGAGCTTCTGGCGATTTTTGGCAATCACAATGGGATAAATTCATTGATCTGACTGGTAAGTTAACAATGACAGCTATATACTAATATATTTCATTACATAAAGTTTATATATCTTTTCTATTATACATTTAAGTGCAACATTGTGCTTTTTCCAACTTTTGTTTACAATTCTGTCATACTTTTGCTCTTTTTTTTTTAATGGTTACAAATAATAAACAATAAAACGCTAGTGCACACCGATCAGTTTTTTACGCGACACTAAATTAAACAAAGAATTAATTTTAGTCGGCCAATTCGGTTATAGAGATACCCTGCAGTATGTACTTTCATCTACAATAACACTTCATTTTTTTGCGTTAATTGAGTTCAAATTAGTAAAATTTAAATTCGAGTTTAAAAATATTACCAAGAACAGAGGGCGCTAATCCAGTTTTCAATATTAACCTCAATCCTAGTAATGGGGCTTGTCCAGACATATAAGGCTATTGTAATCCGCTGACACATCGTGAAAAAATCAAAAAGTTTTTATTTTGAACCGCTCTAATGTACATAAGTATACTTAATTTTTTTTAATGAGCAAAAAAAAGAAAAACAGTATGAAGTTTTTTCCAGACAAAAATTAAATTTTTTATGAGTATGTTATTTATATTTTTTAATATTGTTGACTAGTCATCAACTTTTTCCTAAAACAAATTTCTTTTGTCCACAAAGCCCACAAAAAATTTAACTTATTTAACATATTTTATGCAGAGGCAGATTACATTTAAAAATTATAAGAAAGTCTTACGGAAGGGAGGGGGATCCTGTCTAGGGCTACCAGATGCGATACTAAGGTAGCAAAAGTGCTACTTTTGCAAGGCTTTGCTACTTTGTTACTTTTGACTCGAAATGTGCTACTTTTGCTACTTTCGATGTTTGCATTGTAAAATAAAATATTTGAACTGAAGTGAGGACCTTTTTTTTTTTTGCTCATAAAAGTTATTTGAAATTATTCTTATAATTTGTTAATTTGCTGGGGTTTTTTGTTAGGAAGTGAGGACCTTTTTTTCATTCAAAAATATTTGTATGAAATTAAAAAAGAAATGAAGGTTTTCATTTACAAAATTCCAATTTTTTGATATGTGCTACTTTTGTAGTAAGGCCATCTGGTAGCCCTAATCCTGTCAGAACTCACCAAATCTCCCCAAGGGGTCCAAATTTAAAAAAAAAAAACGGCCCCTTACTAACTTTTGTTTTCTGAGCATATTAAATGTACACAAAACCAATGAACAAACTTATGTCTTTTTTAAGGTATTTATTTATTTCAATTAAATATAAGATCTTATAACTTAAAGAAATCGAGTACTATCGGCAAATAAGGCAATATAATTTATTTATATGATAACATTTCCATAAGTGTAACTTTTTTTGCATTCGTAAACTTTTCTTGATTTTCGTCAATAACTAAAAGTGGCGACTGAGGCGAAATTTCACATTGAAATAGGGTCAGTAAAGGTTATAGATATACATTTGGCAAAAATTCCTAAAATTTGTTATCCTATACATACCTATAACAGTAACAATTCAAACTTTGAAAATTAATATTACTCATGTTACATCGGCGATAAGATCTCAAGTGATCAAATATTGGACCAATCCTTAAGCTTTTGAATGAAAAATTCTCTTATAAGAGATAAAAAATATTATAGTCCTGATCTAAGTTTATCATTCGTTTAACAAAAATTCTAAATAAAGAACAATAAAAATAAAGATCATTAAAGGTTATATCGCGTTAAAAACTTTTTTTTTTTTTGATTGCTATATACCAACTAGGGTGTTCAAAACAGCAACGACCTAAGTAGCAAACTTTCATTATCGAGTATGTATAATAAAAAAAATACAAAGTTGGTTTATTTAGATTTATATATAAATACCGACAGATAAAACAGCAGCTCTGCTAATTGAAATAGAAATGCAATAATAGAACGATTAGTAAAATAGAAATAATATTCTTATTCCATTGGCAAGTGAGTTATCTCTCACCTGCAGTGCACTACGCAAAAACAGTATTAGCACATTTCCCAATTTGGTTTTTGTTGTTAAACAAACGTTTAATCCGGATTTTAATCGGTCAACAAAAAATATTAATTACGTTAATACGTACGTGCTAATCGTAAATGTCAATCTCGGTTAAGAAATAATCTTTTGTTTCGAATTTCATCGATAATGCGATTGTAAAACAGATACTGATAACAACAATGTTTCAGCACGAAAAATAAATACATACATATATGTATGTAGGTATAGGTAGGTATGTATTGAATTTCGCAAAAAGACGATAATGCCTAGAGATAAATCGAATAAAAAATAAATCTCGTTGAGTTCAAAGGGTACTTGCGTATTTACTTATTTTGTTGGCGATTTAAGTCAAGCATTTGTCAAGAGAAAACAAATTTTAGCAATGGGCTATCGTAACTAAATAAAACCTACTTACGTATATTATGCGATTCTGAATTCGGTTGCAAAATTGCTCAAGTCGGTCAGTTTTAATAAACCTTAACCAACTCTGAAGTACTAGCGTAAATCTATGGCCTAATCCTATTGAATTTAAATAATATGTTAATACATATTTCTATTTTGATGCAAATAGCAGTTTTAATAATTTTGAAAAGGCTTTGTTATTAATGCACATAGAAAAAAATCAATTTTGTGTTAATTAAGCAGCGTAGTAAATTGAACTAATGGCGCGAAATTGCCATGACGTTAATATAATTTGATGCTTTGTTAATTAACCATACATCGGTGTTGTTTTGACTAGGTTTATGATTGATAAACAATATTTGCATAGTTTTTATAGTTAAGGGCACCCGGTGATCCAGCATCCGTGAATCTAAGGCATTTTACAATTTTTTTTATGTTGCAAATTAGTTTGGATATATTAAGTTATTTATAAAAACCGTTCAACATTTATGTTGCAAATTAGTTTGGATATATTAAGTTATTTATAAAAACCGTTCAACATTTATGTTGCAAATTAGTTTGGATATATTAAGTTATTTATAAAAACCGTTCAACATTTATGTTACAAAGTAGTTTGGATATATTAAGTTATTTATAAAAACCGTTCAACATTTATGTTGCAAATTAGTTTGGATATATTATGTTATTTATAAACATTTATGTTACAAAGTAGTTTGGATATATTAAGTTATTTATAAAAACCGTTCAACATTTATGTTGCAAATTAGTTTGGATATATTAAGTTATTTATAAGAACCGTTCAACATTTATGTTACAAAGTAGTTTGGATATATTAAGTTATTCATAAACATTTATGTTGCAAAGTAGTTTATATTATATTATTTATTCAACATTTATGTTACAAAGTAGTTTATATTAGTAATTAAAATACTACAATCTGCGCTAATGCGGATAGTGCGCCGCTAAACGGTTTCGCAATTTATCATTTGTTAAAACCGTTTAACATTTCCTATGTTAACTCCTGTATGTTAACCTGTATTGGCAAACAATACAATGCAACCAAAAAACATATACGTTAAGTATATGACACCGCGTTCGCTAATCTGCGCTAATGCGGATATTGCGCCGCTAAACGGTTTCGCATGTTTTAAATTTATAGAAATCGTTTAACATGTTAAATGTTAGTATGCTGATGTATTAATACATTTCCCAAATTATTACACCTTAAGTTACCATCTTCATTACTGTAGGGAAATTGGCGTATGTATGAAAGCCTTTTGCTCAATTGCAATTTAAATTGAATGCTTTTGCTAAGTCAGTCTCTTTGTCACTCTATCATATGCATATTTTCCTTTCTTTAATTAAGGTTCTGCTGTGAAAGTGTTGTTGTTATCGTTGTTTACGTGACTTTTAATTTAATGATAATGATGTCATGTAATACAATAGCAACAGCAGCAAATTTAACTCAAATTTAATATTCTTTAATTTAAGATAAAAATATTTCAATTTCAGGTGATGACCCACTTATGCTTTGGGTGTTTGGTACTACGCTATTTACGATTTTAGTATATTGGTCCGTTGGTGGTATATACATATTTATGGACCTAACGAATCGACCTCTGTTCCTGCGTAAATATAAAACTCAACCTGGTACTAATGAGCCTGTTGAACGTGCACGTTTAATAAAGGTAAGTAATGATGGTAATATAATTCCAAACTACACAAAAAAGTAAATGGCAACCATTAATCCCGAGAATTCTCTTTTGATCTAAGGTCATAACACGCGTTTTCAGCAATCAAATATTTATTGGCATTCCCATGGCATTTCTCAGCTATAAATTAATGGTATTGCGTGGCTTAACTTCTATAAGGGAGTTACCAACATTTCACTGGGTTTGTGTAGAACTAACAGTCTGTATTTTAATGGAGGAGTTGGGTTTCTACTATTCACATCGTTTGTTACATAACAAACATATTTACAAGTTCATACATAAGCAACATCATGAATGGACAGCACCTATTGCAGTTACAGCTATATATTGCCATCCTATTGAGCATGTGTTTAGCAATTTAGTACCCCCATTTCTGGGCGTATTCTTGATGGGAAGTCATGTGGCTACCGCTTGGATGTGGTTTGCACTAGCTATACTTTCTACTTTAAATGCACACTCGGGCTATCATTTACCATTCTTTCCAAGTCCGGAAGCACACGATTTTCATCATTTAAAGTAAGTCTATTAATCTTTATGTCAAAAGAATAGCTTATAAAACAATGCCTAGTTTTAAAGATACGAGGAGATACAAATACAGCTATAATTACGTATATAATAATTAGAGTACTCCACCTTATTATTTGGTCCCCAAACTTTTTATTGACATCTCGGTCTGAATTTCTACATACCTTCGAAACAGATTTTTAATGTATATTAATATTTCTTTTATTTACAGATTTAATAATTGTTTTGGTGTCTTAGGTGTTTTGGATCGTCTCCATGGAACCGATTCATTATTTAGAGCTACAAAATCCTATGCACGTCACATAATGATGTTAAGTTTTGTACCACCGCGTGAAGCCTTCCCGGATTCTACAATGAAGTAGACAATTTAATCAAAGACCTATAATGGTTTAAAAATACAGCTTTATATTAAAATTACTACTAAGATATTAATATTATATAAAATGAAAACTACATACTATAACAAACTATATAAGTAAAGTTATTAAAAACATATGTATATGTTTATATACGTACATATATATATTTATGCATAAAATATATATGTATATGAATATATTAAAATTACTACTAAGATATTAATATTATATAAAATGAAAACTACATACTATAACAAACTATATAAGTAAAGTTTTTAAAAACATATGTATATGTTTATATACGTACACATATATATTTATGCATAAAATATATATGTTTATAAATACACGCTTACAAGATGAAATGGTAATAATGGTCCCTACACATAAAGATATATTTATTTTTGTAAGATATCATTCTTTAATATAGAATGTTATTAGGATACTAAAAATAATCACAAGCAAAAAAAATGTTAGTGTTATTAAAGGAAAATATAATTATTTTTAATTGTACGAAGGAATATAAGTGATAACTCTTGAATACAAATAATAAATATACAAGTATTGAAAGCCACACAAAAATACATTATGAATTCAAAAATTAACTGTGTGCCTCCAAACTGGGCCCCATTCAATCTACAGAATGGTAGGTAGTATGGGGCTTTATACATCTGGTGAGCTCGTTGCTTACTAAATTTAGTTTTTCATTTAAAATTTAACTAACCTACAGGAGAAAAAATTTTATTGCATTCTGTTACTTCAGAATAAGGCGTGACGTGGCATTGGCGCAATGGCGCAAACGGATTTGTGATAAACATACATACATAGATATGTACATTAGGGTGGTTTTTAGGAAAAAACAGGACGTCCCCTCAATTGGTTCAAAAAAGTATAAGAAATTTCAGGAACTTTTTTCAAATTTTTATCTTTAACCCTTACTGGCCCTATTTCAATGTGAATTATTGTCTAAGCCGCCCCTTTTAGTTATTGGTTTTTAGGGAAAAACTTTGAAGACGCCTTATTAATTGGTTTGAAATAGGATAAAAAAAATTTTAGGAATTTTTTTAAATTTACCCTAATGGCCTAAGCCCCCATTTTTAAAACTTTTTTTTTTCTTACGTGGCTCTTAATTTTTAAAAATAAGTATATATTAAGTTGGTTGTTAACTATTTCATGTTGGACAAAAATTCTAGATTAGATAATTCTCTGTAGCAGGTTATAGTAGGTATATACTTTTAGTTTTTATTCTTTCGCTTTTGCCAAACGCACCCATTCATTCAGAAATTTGCATAAGTCCTACTGTTTTATTTAGGGAAACGCTGATTTAAATAGGTATAAGTTTTAACACCCAAACTCTGAGAATACCAAATAATTCAGAAATTTTTTGGCTTCTACGTTTTCTATCTCCACTATGCATTGGCTGAGCTTAGCAAACTCATCCTCTCGCATTATGAAAGAGTGCTCAAAGATAAATTTACTTATTGTGCACGTAAAATTTGATTATTTTGAAAGTTTTAGTGTTTCTTTAATTTACTTATTTTTTTTTTAATGACGATTATTTTCATGGCGTTTTTTTTATTTCGTTCATAGGAAACGGTAGTGGGGCAAGTATTAACAAAGCGATGCGGTAAGTTTTAACACTATTAAAACGTTAAACCTTGCCCCCATCCCAGTTCCGTATGCAAAATACTTAGATATGTTGTCAAATAAATGAATAATATAAAAAAAAAATTGCTAAATTGTTGGTAAAAACTTTGCAAAACTTAACCACACATATGGAGCTAAAATTAACAGGCTGGCTTTTTTTCTTTTATCGTTTAACATGTTAAACATGTTATCGTGTATAATAAATAATAATTGGCTTGGAAACTAGAACTAATTTTCCAAAAAGTGTTAGCCCAACCCTCCCCTACATATGTATTGCTTTATAGTAAACACAGTTTTTTATTTTATCTCCATATATGTATGTTGTATAAAAATAGCGAAATTCGTGTGATGAGATAACAAAAATTCAATAAGAAACAAATATAGCAACTAATGCTTTAATTAAATTTATTCAATAAAAAATGATAAGCTTTGCAAACAATTGCCGGAATAATCTTTAAAAATTTATGTATTTGCACAATCCTATCTAAAGCCCATTGAAGATTAGCCATAGGCTAACAATCATATTTAAACAATAATACAAAGAAACTTAAAATTAGTCGGCGAAGTTATATTGTGGTAAGACAATGAAGGAGCTTCCAGAAATAAGTCAGTTTGGATTGAAATGGCAACTATTGGGCAATTTTATGCAAACGAAATGGAACTACTTTTTGGACATCGTTGGTAACTATACGATATATACCGATCAAACTCAAATATCACAAGTATGTAATACAGTGATGGTATTTTCGGTACATTTGTACTTTTTTCAGTACATTTAAGTCGTGAGAAATCGTCGTCAGTACATTCGACAAATTCTTAGTACATTCGGTACATTTGGTGCGTTTTCAGTACATTTGGACAAATTACGGTTTTTACATAATTTATTTTATTAAATTTAGCTGAAATATGCGTACAAGCCTGCCGTTATGGTTTGCTGACCTTTTTTTTCAGTCAAAAAATTAAAATTTTTTTGATTTCCAAGAAACTTTTTGATGTGGACGAAAAAGTATATTCGGCATCTGAAAAGTACATTTGAATTTTCGATTCAGTACATTTTCACAAAACCCAAATGCCATCACTGATGTAATATTTAATTTTAACACAAACAGGTGATGATCCCCAAACGCTCTGGGTTATTGGTTCCAGTTTACTGGTAATGACGGTTTATTGGTTCTATGCAAGTATTTTTACTTTAATGGATATAACAAATAGACCAACATTTTTACGTAAATACAAGATTCAACCGGGGCAAAATGAACCAGTTGACAATAAAAAATTGTGGAAAGTGAGTTTAGTTTTGTTGTCTCGAAACCTAAATGTGTTTTAAAGATACCCTTGTTCTTTTGAATTAGGCCATTAAGACAGTACTCATCAATCAAACTGTTGTAGGCATTCCAGCGGTTTTCATATTCTACCACGTTCTATTCAGATTTAGAAATACAGGACCCATACGTATTCTGCCAAGTCTTCAAACCGTTCTTTTGGATGTTGTTTTGTTCTCTATACTCGAGGAGATACAATTTTACTATACTCATCGGTTGTTGCACCACAAAGCGATCTACAAGTACATTCACAAGAAACACCATGAATGGACTGCACCAATAGCAGCTATAACATTTTACGCCCACCCAGTGGAACACATATTTAGCAATTTACTGCCCGTGGCTATATCAGTAGCTATTATGAAAGCACACGTTATATCTGCCTGGCTTTTCTTCACCGTCGCAATTATAAATTCCATGAGTGATCATACTGGATACTGTTTTCCATTTTCTGCAACATCAGTGCGTTTCCATGATTTCCATCACGCAAAGTAAGTTGAATGGCAGTACGAACAAATTATGTACTAACTTACATACTATATGTTTCTTTACAGGTTCAACTACAATTTTGGCGTATTTGGTTGGTTAGACAAATTGCATGGAACTTACAAAGAATCAAAAGATTTTGAAATATTTAGCAATGGTGTGAAGAAAAATGTAACCAAAGTTAGTAACAAAAAGCAAAAATAATAAAAAATTAAAATAACAATACGTAGAGCTGATAAAGGTTTTGACCTCGGAACCCTGCAAAAATGACATAATTTTCATGAGAGTTATTTTTTAAATACACATTATCACATTATTTAAAATCACTTACTTAGAGGTACATAGTATAAATAATTTTTGGTCCCAAACCTTTGTATTATTTTTTTATCCATTTTATCGTCAATGCTGTGCAAAATTAGCCCAAAATTGATAATGTTCAATTTAACGCCAGGAAGTGAAACCCAATTACATTATTTCTTAAATCGTAAAACTTAACGAGGTAAAAGAGAAAGAAGATAATATCGATTTCCTACCTAGGAGCTCTGACCCATATGATTGGACCGTTTTTAAAATGGCCTTAATAATGAAATTTTAAATTGCTAAAATAACCAATTTCATTGTTTTCTATTCTTAAGTCGAAACATATAGGTTAAATCAAAAAAATATATGTACATATTCAGCTCGGTATGTTAATGCATAACTGAGTTCTGTACACATTAGGGATGCCAATTTTCGGGATTTTTTTGATCCCGGGATTTGCGAGATTTGAAACTGCGATCCCGGGACTTAAGAATTCTAAAAATTATCAATATAAATTTACCTATACGTCGGAAAAAGCTAAAATAATTTGACTATTTATAACGTGGCGATATTATTTATTTAAAAAAATAAGAATAAATACTAAAAACTTCTACATAACAGTTAAAAAAATAAGAAATTAACATAACAAAATATAATTTTTTGTTAGGTATCACACATTTTTATAAATAAGTACATATAAGTATTATTATACGTTAGAGTAATGAAGTCTGTTCATTATGAGGAAATATTTTTATAAAATTAAATTGGATATAAAACCTTCCCATTCTTTTTTAAAATATGACCCTAAAAATATTAAAGCATTCAGTGTATCATCCTCTAAACGTGAAGAATGAGAAGCACTTTCCTGCTTTAACACTTGTCGGCTCAATTGTTGCCAGGAAGTTAAAATCTTTTTGTAAATAGAAGCCCCTGTCCCCACCATTACAAAATATATCTATTGCTTTATTTAGAGCATCGACTAAGGAATAACTTGTCCTATCAAAGGAATTTCGGGTAGTGTTATTTAAAACAAAACGTAATTGCGGGTGGATTTAAATTTCTTATTTCAGTGTTATCGATATCATCAATTTTGGAGTTAGCCTCGTTTTTTAATTTGAACAAAATATCATATAACTGTTTCTTTATAATTGTTAGTGATGGGGCTTTAGAAAAGTCAAACTTAAGCCTATAAATATTGTCAGGATTCATTAAAAATAAATGAAATGTCAAATAAAACAGTTCTTCTTTGCTTGATTCTCTCTATAATTTGATTAAATAAAAGATTGCAAAAAGGAGATTTATTTTGATTGATTTTATCTAGCATGAAATTTAATGCTATGTCCTATATAGATCCATATCACGAGCACATATGGCTTCAATAATTACTTTAATGGGTTGAAGTACATTTACTACATCTTTTTAAACTTTGAATTCATGATCCAATAATGAATTGTACTTATTTAATTAATCCCGGGATTCAATGGCACCAATCCCGAGATTTTCGGGACTCAAAAAAGGCCGAGATCCCGGGATTGGCATCGCTAGTACACATATATGTTGCTTCGAAGCTAAAGTCCCTTATGTGTCCTATATGTGTATAACGTAACGCTCTTCAGAGGGGGCTTTTCTTCTGGTTCGGGCTTATATGAAAGGTTGAATTCCTTAAAATAAAGCAACTTCTATGTATCAGAATTCATTCAAATTCAATCATACGAGAAGTCTTATTTACCAATGGTGTTTAATCTACCACAACTTTGAATATAATATCTCTGTTGATAAAAGCATATTTTCTGACCAAGTCAACAGAACATGACAGTGTGACAATTTGACTTTGTAGATAATTTATTGGAATTAAAAGCCTATTTTCATACTGTTTCCTTGGAAAGTTCTTTTTAATTTAATTGGTTCTGCATTTAACTACATCAAAATTGTTTCCCTACTCTCATTCTCTTTCTGATATTTTGTGATCTTATGAAAAATTACTTTTTATTCAAGTTTTTGTTTTTATGTTGCCATCCAGCTTAAATTTTTGTTAAAACTATTCTAAAACTTCTTTACGTGCTGAACTGTATCACGCCCACTTTTTTCACCGATTTCCGTATTTTGTATAGTTTGCGAGATAAGATGTTTTTTAATGAACTTCTTTCATACTTTCTTTTCATAAAACCAGTTCAACAAGATTACGAGATTACGTCAAGTTTTCAAGAACTTAAAGTTCAAATGAAGGAGTTAAACCAAAAAAAGAAGAAAAGCAAATCACGGTTTTAAATTCCCCGATCGATAGTGTCCCGAAAACCATACCCATTTTGTTGGAAAATTGTATAACGTCTGTAACTTGTGTCTTGTACTTAAAAAGAGGGCGCTAATCTAGTTTTCAATATTAACCTTAATCCTAGTAATGGGCTTTGTCCAGACATATAAGGCTATTGTAATCCGCTGACACATCGTGAAAAAATCAAAAAGTTTTTATTTTGAACCGCTCTAATGTACATAAGTATACTTAATTTTTTTTTTAATGAGCAAAAAAAAGAAAAACAGTATGAAGTTTTTTCCAGACAAAAATTAAATTTTTTATGAGTATGTTATTTATATTTTTTAATATTGTTGACTAGTCATCAACTTTTTCCTAAAAAAAATTTCTTTTGTCCACAAAGCCCACAAAAAATTTAACTTTTTACCATTTTAGGGATTAGTTATTTTATTTTTGGAAGGCCAAGACTAAGATATCTGCATTTTTCTAAATCAACAGACCTGATTTTTTTCGAATCGGAGTCGACAAATTTGCATATTAAGATGATTCAAATTTTTTTTTTATTTTAAACAGTTATCATCAATCATGGAATTCGAATCCGTGATTAGTTTTTCTTCTTCTTCTGTTTTCTTACAAAAAAATTGAAATTTGACAGGGTAAAAATCAAAAAATTTCGTTATTGTACTTTAAAGTTGCAAAATCACTCCATATTTTTTTGCCACCGATCCCGTGTTACATCATTTTTAATGTACTGTTATTTGCTTAAAAGAATGCTGTAAACCGCATATCATTTTCTTATTTCAAACCCGAGATATCTTAATTTTTCTACATTAACAGAACTGGCATAATTTTAACTATTTTATAGATTTTTCTACTATTTTCAGGCAATATTAGTCAGCGTTTACACGAGGAAACTCTTGCCAGAAGGTTTCCTTGTTTGTTGGTAAGACGGCGTTTACACGAGGAAAATCTGAGAGACAAATTCTTGTCCATTCTCTTTTGTGATTTTCGTTTCGCGTTTGCAACATATGACAAATTTTTTACCTCGTCCCTTTCGCTTTTCCCCTCTTGCCTACAAACAAGGAAACTTTACGGCAAGACTTTCCTCGTGTAAACGCCGACTTAGTCAACGTTTACACGAGGAAAGTCTGAGAGACAAATTCTTGTCCATTCTCTTTTGTGATTTTCGTTTCGCGTTTGCAACATATGACAAATTTTTTACCTCGTCCCTTTCGTTTTTCCCCTCCTGCCGACAAACGAGGAAACTTTACCGAAAAACTTTCCTCGTGTAAACCTTGACTAAGAGAGGAAAAACGAAAGGGTGGTGTACAGAACTTTCGGTACCCGCAAATTCTCTTTCGTTATGTTCTTTAGCATATATTTTGCTTTGACTCTACGTTTGTTGTGGTGGATCGACACAGTAACTGCTTTGTCAGCGTTTACACGAGGAAACTTTTTCGGCAAAGTTTCCTTGTTCGTAGGTAAGAGAGGAAAAACGAAAAGGGCGAGGTAAAAAATTTGTCAAATGTCGCAAACGCAAAACGAAAATCACAAAAGAGAATATAAAAGAATTTGTCTCTCAGACTTTCCTCGTGTAAACGCCGACTTTGATATTCACAAGCAGAAAGAAATTCTAGTTTTCGTGTGTAAACGCAAAACAAATTCATAACAGAGAATGGACAAGAATTTGTTTCATCGAATTTCCTCGTGTAATCCTTGACTTAGTAACACTCGAAATGTCATTTCGATCCATGACGTTGGTATTTTAAAAATTGACACTAGAGTTTTCTCATGAATGCTTATAAAATTTGACAAAAAAAAATAGATTGCAAAACAAAAAAGAAAACGTAAGATAAGATTACAAATTTTTATTATAAAGAAGAAATCTGAGACTTGAGGTTGTGAAATGTGCAAAACTTAAAAACAATTTAAGACATTCCAAAGGCAGATTTTTTAAAAATGCCAACAAAATCGGCGATTTTCCTTGCCAACATTTGCTTATTGGTAGTACTGCAGCTACATTATGTACGAAGCAGCAGTAATTCCACTGCCCCAGCTTTAGATAAAACTGCTGTCCTCAATATTACGAAAACTGCTCAGAATCTCAGCAAGATGCTACTGAAAGAGGATGCAAATGTAACACAAATTATTAAAACGGAAGGCGGTAGCGAAATAAAAACTAGTGCTAGTAGCGCTGAAAAAAGACGTAAGGTAACGCCCACAGGAGATAATGATAGAAACAGTAGTAAGAAATTTAATGCAACTACAGCTAAAAATGTTTCAAAAGACTTACTTGAAGAAACAGTGTCTTCCCCAATTGGAATAAACGGAACAATGTTAGCAGCTACAGCTGTAACGCTTAATAAAACGGCAATTTCAACCGTAATGCCAAATAAGACAAACTCTGAGTTGACCTCTGTTCAATCAATTGGATCTGCGAAATTGACAACTCCAATCATAAGAAAAACCACAAATATCACGGATAATATCAAATTAAACAGTACATCCTCTAGTACAACAACAACAAGTACTACTACAACCACGACAACAACACCAAAACCCAAGAAACCTCTAATTACCTATGGCGTTGAAGACTTTCCCGATTTAGATAAACTAGTACTCCAAAATATTACGCAAAAAAATCCTCCCGCAACTTCTTCTGTATTTCCTATACCTAAAGTACCAGAGTTAGTACAACCACCAAATGCACAGCCATCACAGGAACACAATTCTGCTTTTCCATATCATAATAATCGTGATTATATTGTTCCAATAGTTGCCATTATGTTTGCGGTGCCTCTCACTATGGGTATCGTTATTACTGTCTATCGCCGTTTTAGAGATTTCTGGTCAACACGTCACTATCGACGTATGGATTTTCTTGTTGACGGAATGTATAATGACTGACGCCTGGCTGCTGCAGATCATCAACAACAACAACGTAACCATAGTTGCAACAAGGTTTATCAATTGCATTTGAGTGATAATGATGTTGAAGATTATAGTGGTATTCTTATTATTGCTTAGCACTTAATGCAAGGAGAAGTCGGTGAAATACAAATTTATATAAATTCTTAAGAGTGAAATGAATTGGTGCAAAGCATTTTCAAATATTTAAATATAGTGTTAAAAGAAAAACTAAAAATTACTACAAAAGTGTAGTAATGTGGCATATTCTCCAATTTAAACTTTTTCGATTGCTTAGTGACAAAATAACTATCTGCTTATTATTATATTTCGACAATTGAAATTTAGTGAGAAGATAAGACCCCGCATAAAATTCAAGTCTGTTTAGTATTCCGAATCTTACATAAATTGCAAATTCTGCTGCTCGCAAGGTGTTTTTAAAAAAATTTGAAAATGGTGAAAACTTTTTCAGATACAGTAGCCCAATCCCAACGTTAAAACATGTATTAAATAAAAAAGAATTATGTTGATTCTCCACCAAGACGATATTGGTTGCTTTTTTATAACCTCATACTGTCGATTAGTATATGGAAGTATATATTATTTTATAGACGATAGATAGCTTTCCACAACACATGTGGAAAATTAAATAATTTTTTTATTTTTATGACAATGTGCAAATTTGGTCAATTACATATGTATGTACATATATTCAAAGTTATAGCGCTCTGTAAACAGCTTACCCAAAACTTAAACTTATAAATTTAATTGACTTAAGTCCAAGACAATAAAAACTTTTCTATAAAATTTTGTGCATGCCTGATACGATAATTTTGATTTGGAGCGATTGTATGTTCACAAAGCTCTATCAAAACATTTTACCAAAAAACTAAAACTTTTGGGAGTAACTTTAAAAATGTTTTGCCATATGTAATACAATATGAACCTGAATATTCATAATAAAAATGGCCAAATTTTTTTGTAGTAACAATTTAAATTGATCTAGACTTGCATTAATTTTGCCCTTATGGTATACTATTACTATTTTGTTTTTTTTATTTTTAATTGTGTCAAAATACGTAGTTTAAGATTAAAAAAATATGATTAAACCACATATTAAAATATGCTTAAACCAAACAATAAAACAAAACAAACAGCTTAAAGTCATATGCAGCTTTCGAAAATTTTAAGCAATTAAGTTCTGAGTTCTGAAAATCTCAAAAAAAAGAACAATCTTTTATTTACTGAAATTTCTTTTTTTAAATCCTAATTGTAACGTTTTTCTTTCATAAAAAAACACCTGACACCTGGTTTAGGTTTCGTTTTTTTTTTTTAATTTTAAAGAAACCGTTTAACATTGTGTTACAGGACATTCAGTTTGGTCAACAAACCAAAAAAAATAAATAATACAATTTGAAAATATAATTTTATTATAATTCATTAAATTGAGTATTTAAGATTAAAATCTATTATCAAAAACAGTTTAGAAACAAACTTAAATGAAAAAGATATTTTAAAACGTTGTCTTTAAAGATAATTTATAAAATAAACTTTGTTGCACAAGAAATATTACGATTAATATTAATGTAACGTAAATAAAAAGGTATTTTAAAACGTTGTCTTTAAAGATATTTTGCATACATTATATCCATGGATAATGCGATATATTATCATGGTTAATGCGAACCTAGACGGTTTTTTAACATATTATAAAAACAGTTTTCGTTATATATAAACATTAATACTTTTAATTACACAAAGTTTTTACTACAATGATTGTATAAAAATACGTAATTGAAAAATACACAAAGTTGAATCTTGTTATAATCACACTTCTCTTTTTGCAACAGAGAAGTGGAATTTGTGGTGAGTTCCTGCATAACATGCCAGTGGCACTGGGTCATCTAAAATTAAAAATTGATTTTAAAAACTTAAACAAAAACTAATTTTTTTAATAAAAATTTGCCATTTAGTTTTTCAAAAGGTGGTAATGCCTTTTGGCAGGCCTGTTCCTTTGCCATTGTTTGAGTGGCCCCACTTCCCACAAATTCTTTACCATCAATGGTTATTGTGGTTACGTAACCATTTTTGTCGATTGATGATTTAGTTTCATTAATTTTGACGTTTTTTAAGTCATTAAGGACAACTGATGCATTTTTCGGTACTAACCTCTTTATGAAAAGGAGGCTTTCCCTTTTGCGCTTATCCTTTATTCGTACTAAAATAAAATAATAAGGTTATCATATAAAGAGAATAAATTAAATTTCTTAATATGCTAAAACAATTATAGGTCATTCAGACATTTTTTGAAAAAAA